>OY728165.1:1054089493-1055343243 GCA_963277665.1 Viscum album
CCAATAATAATATATTCCATTCTAGTATTAAAATGGCACAATATAAAGCATTATATGGAAAGATATTTCCCACACTAAATTGTTGGAATGATATTGGTGAAAGAAAATTCGTAGTCCCAGAACTTGTAGAGTAAACAATGGAAAAGGTGAAGATTATCCAAACCCACATCAAAGTAGCTCAAATTTAACAATAGAGATATGATGATAACCGAAAGAAGGATTTGGAATTTCAAGTTAGTGATCATTTTTTGTTGAAGGTATCTCAATGGAAGGTTGTTATACGTTTCAGTAAGAAGGGTAAATTATGCCCTAGGTACACCGGACCTTTAAAAATTCTAGAATGAATTGGACATGTAGCGTACTATTTGGAAATGACTCCAAGTATCTCCAAAGATCACAATGTGTTCCATATATCACTGTTTATAAAATACATGCCTTAACCAATGCATGTACCCACCTATGAAGAAATAGAACTGGAGCCCTATCTCTCTTATTGTAAGGAGCATCTTAGGATTCATGATACCATAGAACAAGTGTTATGAAACTGAACAACTCATTTGGAAAAAGATCTATGGAGAATCCATAAAATGGAAGAGGCAACGTAAGATCCAGAGGAAATTATGATGATGAACCACCAGAATATTTTTATTTAGTAATATTCTAGAAATTTTGTCGATGAAATTATTTGAAGGAGAGAAGAATATAAAACCCTAAGCTTTCACAGTATGTTTCTCTTTAAATGATGAATTAGCTTGTGTTGTAAGGAACATCAAGTTCTAGAACACCACGATCAATCAAACTAGCTGTTATGAATAGTACTATATAATTTTTTAAATTGTAAGAATTTTATTTTTCATAATGGACTACATTTTTGGATTTGGAATATCAATATTTTCTTATGGTGAATTTTTGTTATTTTTTTGAAAACTTTCTATTTTTTATGACTAGTGAAAAGCACTACGTTATTATTTAAAACCAACTGTTAATTTAAATAATTGATAATTTTATTTAAATTTATTTTATAAAAAAATAGATACATAATAACTATATAAGTACAATTTAATTAATTGTTTCAATTTTATAATTAAAGTATATGTATAAAATTTTATTAAACATTTAATTCCTTTTACCCAGCATCTAGGCACATTTGAAAATTTTCATAATATGTAAATTTACCACTTCTATGAATTGAATTTCAAAAAATTTAGATTCATCGTTGACATCAGTAAGTATAATTTTGTTCAATAAGATGAAAACTATTTGTGGTGAATAGTTACTTTTGAATTTTATTTACCACTACTAAAAGTCAATAATGTAATTTAAGGTAAAAATGATATTATAATTACCATAACACATGTACTAAATCTATTGGATAGGTTTTTTCAGACCCAAAAAACCTTTCAAATAAAATATGATCATATTTTATCCACATGGATTCGATTAGGACATTTATTGTTAATTTATTTAAAGAAGAGCTGAAAGTGTTAAATTCAAATTTTCACCACTAAATAATTTTTAATATTGATGTACACATAAGATAAATTTGACTATAAATATTATTTATAAATAAAAAAATTATTTCCTACATTATAATATTTTATTTATAATTTTTAGACATTAAATAATTAAATTTATTTATGACACAATGGTGATGTAGTAATAAAATTATTAATGAATGATTAAAATATTGGATATTATAAATATCCAAATAAATGATCATTGATACTTTTTATGTATTGAAAATAATTTATAGGTTAATATGACATGTTAGGATGGATTTAATTTATTTTTATCTAAGAGATAATTTTTTTTACTTTCAAAAAAACCAAATACTAAATATTGTCAAAATTGACATAAATGAGTTTTAAAAACTAATACTACAATATTAGTAGATATTATATTCTTAAAAAACTAAGGATTATCCAAATGACATAGATAAAGTTAGATATGTCAATAATTAACCACATGGGGTTCAGTTAGTATTTTATAGTCAGTTTATTAAACATTTATATTATTAATACAATAATACATGGTAAAAGTTAAACTATTTAACTAAGAGTTAAATCTTAAATATAAGGTTAATATGAAAACATAAAACTATCTAAAAGCTATTGTATGAGAGGTTCTCCAACCATCCCCACCTAATCTTTGAAATAAATCTTATTGGATCCATTATAAACCAAATACGATTTCATAATAAATTAATATTTCAAGCTTTTCCTGAAGTGACCCTCACATCCCTTATAAAAGGGTACATCCCCTTCCCTCAAAATCACACCTCCAAAACAATTTGGATTGGCCAATCCCTGATAAAATATCTTCCCAACAACATTAACTTAGACCTATAGGCCTTAATTTGATCAAAAATAGAACCTAAGGATCCTTTTTGATCAAATCAAACGGAAGCACCCGAAGAAGAGGTAATAATTTCATCGTATCTTTCAAAGTTCTTTTCTTCTTCCACTCCCTGTTTCTTTGTTGATTCCATACCAAAATAATAAATCCATCAAATTATACATTTTTTTATGTTAATATAAATATGGTACAACAATATTTATTATTCAATCCATCCTATGAATTACAAATTCACCATACATGCGTATGTACGGTATACCATCTCCACTTCATGGTGTAGTTTGTTTTTCAAACCTTCATTACTTGGATGGGTATAATAACGAGTATAATTAATGTATGAAAAAAATATGACTTGTTAATGATTCAGTATATATGATATAATATACAATTAAATATGATATCACCATCAATAGAATGTAATTTTCCATCGTGCTTACGTACGGATTACCATCTCCACGAATGTGATGAGATTCATTCCCCATCGAAACCATTAAAGAATAATTTTAATTTTATGATTAAAATAATTTTTGAAAACATAATATCATTGTGGATATGAATCAAATACATCCTATCCATAAAAACATGACCTACGTAACAAAACATATAAAGGAAAACGAATCAGTTAACACCCAAAAAAGTTATACAACTAAAATATTATTAAGAATTAAATATTATAAGATCACAAAAGATGTAATATTTGGGTAAATGGTTCATTTATAATTTAATAAAAATTATTTAACTACTATACGTGAGGTTAAAATACTCTTGACCAAGGAAATGTACAATGTATGGGTTAATTTTACAATATCTTTCTTATCTGATATTGTTTATACGTAATCATATACTGGGAATTATTTATCATACTCATCCATGTTTCTTTAAAATGAATTTCAAAACATTTTTTCTATTTACTTGAATATGGGTTAATTTGATTTATACCCTTTATGACTTTTTATAAAAAAAATTGAATGGAATATTTCTGTCACATTCCCAACAAGTTACCTTATGACCTTTTTGACCAAATGAGGTAAAAACCTTATTTTAACTTATATGGAAGGTGCAGATATTTTCCTCCTTTATAACACCTTCGAAGATTTCCATACAACATTATAAGAGTATTCTATAAATAATTGTTTTTTTATAATTTTTTGACATTTAAATGATTTCAAAATTGAAATAGATATTTCTCTCAAATAGTTTTGATTTCATCTATGTCAAAATTCTTTGATGGATTTTTCACTTGGATGATGTTGATTTATTATGATACAATTATCCATATTGAATCGAAGGTTTTGTGATGTGTTTGACTGTGGATTTGTTATTTTTACACCATTCATGCTTTATGGATAATTTATTGACATTTTTCATGCTAGTTTTAATACGAATGTTTATATAATGTTTAAATCTTTTCATATGAGAAATGAATTGGACATAGTTTGTGACGGGTAGAGCCCACCATACTCTTTGATGTATCAATTGGTATCATGAGACAAACTGGTGTCATCGTACAAGGCCTTGAAAAAATATTATATGTAGTCTTGACACATGTCCTTGACTATGTGGTTATAGTTTCTGGCATTATTCATTTCATCATTATGAAATTAGAAATTGATATTACCTATGATTATTTGACTAGTATAATATCATTGTGATTAAGTAAACGAAATTATTTTATTTATCATTGGAAAATTATACTGATGTTTAATTTTAAAAGGAATGTGTTTTAGTCTTATACATTTCCTTCAATGTTTATGATTATTTATAGATGTTTCCAATATACTGTAATCCTTACTAATTATATGTGCTCACCCATTTCATATGTTTTCTTTTCCCTATATGTGAAGAAGTATATTATGATTGACTTGTAGAGATAAGATATGGGATATGATTGTGGTCAAAGGGGACACAATTTTTATTTTATTTATTTTATGATGTAATGTAAAGCTTATATATATATCTAGTAATTCCAAGGCCACTAAAAAATTGGTATTTCAAGACTTTATTTCTTGTTATCATTCCAATGTAATGTAATAATTCACTAACTCTTGGTATCAAAGGTTGGGGTGTTACACAATGGCACATTAAATTTTCTCAAAGTCGAAAAAAGAGCTATGTTGATAATCATTGATGAGACCTAGAGTTTTATTTTGGAGACCTGGTATTTCTCTATATATCACCATGGAAGAAAGATATGATTTTTGGGAAGAAGGGAATGCTTAATCCAAGGAACATCGTCCCTTTTGAGATCCTTGATCACATTAGAAAAGTGGCTTATCGACTATCACTCACACCAAACCTTTCTCAAGTACATGATGTATTCTAGGTACCACACTTGAGGAAATAAGTCCCTAACCCATTTCACATACTCAATCCATAGGTGGTACCATTGGAGAATGATATCTCCGACGAAGTGAAGGTGGTGATGAACTTATATCATAAGGAAATGTTCTACGAAATAAGACAATGCCCCTCGTATAAGTGTTGTGGTGAAACCACAATTTTGAAGAAGATATGTGTGAAACATGGGAAGGGATGAAGCATTGTTACCCTCATCTGTTTTAGTGTGGGAAAAAGAAATTTTGTAGATGAAATTTCATATGGGGGAATATTACAGCGAACCAAAAATTCATTAATAAAAATTCATCTTCATCTAATTAAATTTATTATTTTGTAAAAAATTTATATAAAATATGCACTTCATTAATTTTATAAAATTTTATTTTAAAATACAATTAATAATTGTTATAGTTTCTAATATATCAAGAGAATAGTGATCAATGGATTAGTATAAATATAGTGATTTAACAAATCTAATTTACTCACATAAAGGTACTGATGTCCTCATCCACTAGAATTGCTCCATATGAAGCCCATTTTTTTGAGCTCAGAAAAAAGGTAGCAGCATAGGGCTTCTCCTTTGACCAAGCCCAAGCCGAGATTCAACATGTTAAGCTCAAACAGAACAACCTATGAGAGAAGTTGAAGTTGATTGAGATTACCACCTAAGCAATGTTATCCGAGCTACCTCAAGAGTTTTTCACAATTTCAAACCTTACCCTTAGGAATTATGCTTGTGTAATAAGGGTTTGTGTTACAATACCGTAGAACTATGATTATATTCATTATTTTTTTATAGAATAAATAATATACATTAATTTTATTATTGTTAATTTTAAAATAGTTTTTAAATAAAAATTGTATTTTTTTTTGATTTTAGATTAAATAATATATTTTGATTTGTTATTATATTTTTGAATTAAATAATATATTAATAAAATATTATTAATAAATTAATTTTTATTAAATACAAATTATCTTATAATTTTTATGAATACTATTGTAATTCTTATTATGGTTTGAAATCTGTTTTTGTCAAAAAACCAAAGAATTTTCAATAAATGTTTGTTTTTATTTTAATAGTAAAATTTCACATTTGTTGAAAAGTAGTTTCATAATATTAATAATTTTTTTTGGAATTAGGTTGTTGAAATTATCCAATAGTTAAATTTCATAATTTTCTGAGATAGTCGAATCTTTGGGAAATTTTTAAATACTATTTGAATGTATTATGTGTTTTATGACATTATAATGACCCAATTGTGATGTGATAAAACATTTTAAATGGGATCTTCAGCCAATAGATGTTTTACCATTAAAATATTGTGAATTTTGGTTGGTTTGGTTTATTTTACAATGCTTTAGTGGATCCTCAAAATCTTATTAATCATTTTGTGATTTTAAAATGATTTCCGTGAGAGTGTGACTCACCACCACATAAGAAATCCAAATATTTTAAGATGTTCAGACATTGACCTTATAAAATACTATTTTACACTCCCCATTGAAAAAGACATGGTAAAAACCATAGTATGGATAGAGGTTTTGATTAGATTAATGTGTAGGGTACAAAATATAAATAATAATGAATTCCTCTGCTTTCCTATATAAACCCATCCAAGATCCCACTTCCTCTTCTCTCAATGCATTTGTAGATCAACCAACCTCTGCCATCCTCTCTATAGAATCATCCAAATACTCCCAAATCTCCTAAAAATCCTCTCTCAATCCCCTCTCAAGACTTGGGGATCACAATTCCATGTAAGGGATTTCCTTACTCTATCATTTTTTCTATGTTTCTTTAAGTTACTATACAAATGTATTTTCAATTAAAAATGTAGGGGTATGATTTCTCACCTCCATTATATATCACTACTTATTTTTTAATGTTTATAGACCCCTTTATCTCTAATTAATATATCCCATGTACACCTCTTACCATGCCGAAATTCTGTAAGGAATTTCTCTCTTCCCATTTACATTCAAGAAATTATTTTGTATTGTGAATTTATATTAAATTAAATTATTTGTTACATGTAAATATATGAACCCATTAATATCCATTTAATGTATATATTATGAGACTCTATTTTCTCTCTCATAAACCATTTTTATAAATTCTTATGTCACACCATTATGCTACCGAAATAGCACTGTGATAATCCAGGTCAAAGTTATTGTGTATTGAATACCATGACCAGTTTTTTACCAAGTGTCTTCACCATTATTCAAAGTTTATTATTGATTATATTGTTTCATGTATTAATTATACATTAATTATTCATGGAATAAATGATTATGTTAAATGAATCCATCTTATATGGTCCATGTGGCACACTTATGCGGGAAATGAAATGATTAACAAGGGTCTGCCCTGATAATGGTCCAATGCATTGGGTAAAGATTGTTATCATGATACATCAAGTGCAATGTTGTTTAAATAATAAAAATTCATTTGTATTGAGGGTATAATAATTCTCAATGTTCAATGATCCTTGGCTCATGATAATACTATGTTAAGTTTTATTTTCATATTTACATGTTATAATTATAATGTGGTATCAAGCCTTTATGATCATTTATCTCTTAAGCTCCATTGATATGAATATTTCCTAAAATTTACTTTATTCTTCATGTAATACCTTGTTTACTACCTTAATGGGCTTTATATATCACCCCTTTCTTATGCATGTCCGCAGGTCATCCCATTCAATGCTAAGTACGAAGGAATGTGTGTGGTCATGTAAAGAAGTTTACAATAATGATATTGTGTTTTATGTTCTAAGTTGTAATGATATTTTCCTAACCCCCATTGACACTAGACCTCTCAATATTCAATTTTGTATCATGTAATGAGTTTCATGTAAGAAATCATGTTTAAGTGTGTAATAAAGAGAAAGGTTGGTATAAAATGAACCAAAAATACCATTATATTCTTAATAGACTATTATGTATGGTTCAAAATATTAGTTATTTATCATCATATTCAATTTATTTTTACATGAATTTATTTTCATTATATGAAAATAATTTTTATTGTTTTACATTTTCTATATCTATTTTTTATTTAATATGATTGTTCTCTAGATATTTTTCATCCAATATTACTAATTAAATTAATGTTATAAAACATTGTTTCTACCATTTACATTAAATTACACTTTATGAACATAATGATAGTTGATAAAAGGTAAAGAAAATTATTCATAATCTTTACCATCATGTATATCAGTAGAATCTCTTAATTCATAACTATAGTCATCTATATCTTTACCCTTACACAAGGACCTTGAAACCATCTCATTTTTTTCTTTCTTCATTATGTATAGATCATTCTCACTTAAAAATTGATTGGAATATTAAGAAACTGAGTAGGTAAAAGATATTCTATGTCAACCATGATTGATAAATTCGCATCAAACCAATTTTGAGGATTTCTCATTAGCTTCATAATTATCATTAATTAAACCATCATCACACAAAAAACCCCATATATTTATTATAATCTCATAAATAATTCTAAAAAATAGATAACTATTATCATAATCATCATCATCCATTTTAATATCATTAAATTAACACCAACATAGATTTATTTTGTTCCATTACATTTATATTTCTAGATTAATTACTCTATAGTGTTTTTTTCATATATTACTCATTTTTTCGTGACCCCATAATTTTTTTATATATCATTTATAATATTGAGCTGATAATTAAATATTTAACCTTTACATCAACATATTAATATATTATCCCAAAAAGGATATTTGATATCACTTCATAATTTGGGAAAATCACACTATTGAAGCTTCTCTCACGTATTAAATAAGTTGTAGGATGTAGTGAAGAATCATATTTCTCTAAATACGATTTTATTATTCCATAAAGAAGAGGTAAATGTATATTATTCATATAAATTATATTCCCTATAAAGAAAAACATTATTGATATTTCTGATGGACTCTGTATTTTCATTGATATTAATTTTTGTCCCCTATATGATTGCTATGAAAAAATAGGATGGATTGGGTGAATAATTGATATAAATACTTAAAAACATACTTTTATACTGAAACACATATAAGAGTTAATGTATGAATCCTCTAAACATAAATATCTTAATAAAAATTCAAATTAAATATATGTATATATATAATCTAAAATTGACAAGTATTTATATGGAATTGTTAAAAAATTAAACTCCACAATATGATTACTTTGTTCAACCAATATTACATTCTATATTACATACACAAGATGACGCAAAAATGAAAATACTATCCCTATTAGAAGAATTATATATTTTATATTTCTCTAAAATCTAATAGAATATATTAAAGTTTATCCCTAATCACTATAATGGATTTAACTGAAAAATAAATAAATTCATCATATTTTAGGTTGGTTCTGGAAAACATTACCTACATATCCATCCATGACCACACAAAATGAACTATTATTCACATTATTCATTATAAAGTTGAAAATTTTAATCTTGTTATGGAATTATATTCATTCTCACTATTCTTGAAATCATCAATGATGTACTTATTCATAGAATAATAGAATACTAAAGAGTATAGATCCCCCCTTCATGAATGAATCCTTGATTCGATCAATTCATTCTATCCATGATTTTGTATAACATTAGTTTCCTATATTCTTATTCCTCACACACAACCAATTTTATTATTTTTTAGGACAAATATATTAGCTATGTATCCATGAGTATTATAAACCATAACAGAATTACAGAAACTCTATAAATCATGGATGTGAAATTCTAAACTAATTTTTAATCGCTCAATATAAACCATATTTTATATTTTCATTCAATATCTAAATATTTTCAATCAGTATCCTCAATTAGATACCATAAGGCTATATATTTTATAATAATTGATAGCTCCTATAAGTCATCGAATATAATTATAAATTTAATTTAATACATGTATTCATTAACCCTTGTATAATTTCGACATGTCTCTCTTCCTTATCGTATTGAACACATATGAATCATTTCTTCTTCCATTCATTGTTCTCTTTAAATATCTAAATAATTGAAAATAATATCAAATGTTTTAATGTTATTTTAATACTCAATGATTACTTCTTACATATTAAACATTATGAAGATATTTTATTCTCCACATCAAACCTAAAAATTCAGGAATTATTTGAAGAAGTTGTCAATTCTCCATTATCTATTGATCCATCCTTTGGTATTCCACACATAATTATAACTAGTTCTTAACCTTCAAAGAAAAAATAAGAATAAAATGACAATTAAATTACATTGGATGAATAAATAATTTAAAATCAAATTTGAATACATTAGTATCAATTGGATAATGCTATGTAGGATCAATTCTATATAGATGAATTATTTGGTTCATTGTACTAAGAATCATCTCAGTCATAAAAAACATCTTACTAAAGTGGAAAATTTGATAGTTTTTCAATAATAGAAAATTTAAATAGATCAAAAATAATTGGACAAACCGTATGATGTATCTCTTTCTAATTAAATTCCTCGATGGAGATCTAGGATGAAGGATTCCATAGAAACTGGTGGTATTAACATGTATGGAATGCCACCAAATATTACCATCTGAAAATGGTATTAAAGTCACTATATGTTATAAAAAAATGAATCTCACAAATGTTGAAAGTAAATTTCTACTTAATAATAATTCCAACAATCAATTATAGGATCAAATTGAAAAAATTCAACTATAAAATGTAAATATTCCAAAGAAGTTCATATAAACTAATCTTAATGGGAAACATTAAACATAAATGAAACAACATTGAGGTCACCCCAATGAGTGTATTGATAGGAATCACTCTATAATAGTTATTGATACTCAATCCTCGATCACAATAATAGTAGGATGATATAAAGATGGTTTATTCACCTATATCAAATAATGTAATCACATGGGTTGTTAGTAATTAGATAAAACCTAAAATAGTTGGTGGGCCCTTGTGTTTTTTAATAGTATTCATGTTGATGGAATGAAATTCTCCTTACAATAAGGCTCTTATCAATCCAAATTGTTTCATTAAATACCTATAGAAAATAAAACAACATCCTCTACAGTCCTAGAAATCCCTGACCCCTCCATCATTGTGTTTATTAGAATAACACATGTTATAATTGTGTTTTAATAAATCCTAAAATTGATCCATGACTATGTACATCACCAATTATATATCCCTCCATTAATGATCTTTATATGAATATATATATATATATATATATTATCCATATTCTATCAGTATTGAAACTTTTTAGATTCTAGTATCACTATGATAAGTTATTTCATATTCCCTCTAAATCGATTACATATAATAATATACCTCCCATACAACGAATACGTGTTTTAAAAATATAATTGTACTCCCTAAATCTACTATAGTGAGAATAACTAAAACCCCATTTCTAGATACATATGTATACTCTATTATCAAAACCATCATTTGATACTGACTTCCCAGAGTGATTCCTCATTATAAAAACATCCTGATTAATGGACTTGAAAAAAACATAAGAAAAATACAATTCACATATGATATATTAAATTACATAGTATATCAAAAAAATAAAAAATCATGGTTCTCTAATTTCACATTATTTAATGATTAAAAAATAAAACTAGTTAACAAATATCATAGTATCTTTTTCACATTCCACCCTAAGTAAAATGTGTCAATATTTGAAATAATTCATTTATCATATCCTCAGTAAAGAAATTGTTGATGAAAAGAGATGGTATTATCATCTATCATGGACTGATTTTATTCTCATCCAGGAAATATAAATCCCACCACTACAACACAGACCCTAAAAATATATACATAACATTCTTCACCCACCTCTTATGGGGTGTATGGATATGATTAATATTATAATTCAGTATCTACATATCCTTATATTAAATAGATGTGTATATTATAGCTACAACATGCTAGTTAACCTATACAGGGAAGGGTATCCTCTAAAATCTCAATATCCTATACAAAAGATAAAATCAATAATAAATTAATGAAGTAGTAGACCAATTGTATGGATATCTATAATTGATTACTTCAGGTAAAAAAATATATGGAATACTCTTCCCGCTATATGGTTGACTGAAAAAATTTCATTAATTTTAAATATCATTACAATTCCAAATAGAAGAAATTAAAGAACAAATGAAATATATTCCCATATTAAAAAATATATAACAATTAATATGTGTCATTAATAACAGTGGGAGTTACCTCTACATCATTTGTTACCCACACTTTTTCTTAGGCATATTCCGATACAAATAGGATTTACAATAACCATTTCATAATATATGAAAAAAATAATGGATATATAATGTATATTTTGACCATTTTTTATAACACATAATCCTCTATTTGTTATTGTAGACAGTTTATACTACCAAAATACTATAATAATATATTTTATCTATCACAAAAAAATAAGTTAGAGGTTATGGGAATTATATGTTCCTAGAATGGATCAAGAACAAATGATCTCTTTATATCCTAGAAAAATAGAAAAAAACAAGTAAACCATATGATAATATCAAAAAATCTAATATATTGTAAAATTAATCCAAATATTGAATTAAAATCCAATAAATGAATTGACATAATAAATAACATAAAAATTAATAATACGTGGTTTTGTTACATCAATGAATATGGACCATTCTATTCTATTATGTACTATATTCAAAATAGTATTATAATGAAAATAGATGGATTTATAATACAATTTGTTATCATTTGTGATGATTTTACCCCCACTACGACAAAATTGGGTTCCTTAAACCTCATGTACACCTACCCATTATCCAAATGATACTAACTAATGGTGGGGGTCAGTCTATCATGTTTGGAGACCACAACCTAATTGATATAGTTTTCTATAAATCAGAGTAGAATAGTTTTTTTAAAAGTTAGAAGATAAAAAATCATAGGAAATAAATAAAACAAAAAACCATATGAAATAATAGGATCACCCATGATTTAAGAAAGACTAGAGTCAGTGTCACATAGTCATGCATATATGATCAAGATCTCCATTAGAAATATCATATCAATGATTTACAGAAAATATTAAATGTCTATTATAAATTTAATAACAGATCCACAAGATATTATTTATCAAATTTTCATTCAATACCAAGGAAATTAATTCCCTTTAAATAAATGATTAAGATTTTAAGGTTTTATTGTGAACATACATAACCCTAACTAACTAATTCTGGAAAAATATAATAATTTTAATTTATTATTTTCTCAATATCAAATGTGAGGAGAAACCATGCATCAAAGATCGCATGAAATGATCATAAACCATAGGTATTACATAGATACCATAATTATAGGACTAATAGGGTTCATTTTATCAATGGTCTATAGTTTATTTGATATCTAATTGTAAAAAATATAAAAAATGATACAGAAGACCAGACTTGCAGATAAATAGTTGAAAACACCAAAAAATGATAACAAAGAATAGTTCAAATAAGATTCATTGCTTTATTGGTACTAACTTCTTATAATGATAAACAATCAAATTGAAACTTTAGGATTTTCTATATTATTAGATCTTATATAAATATGCATAATCAAAATGTTCACATTTTTTACATTGTGTGAGAGGGGAATATGGATGTTAAAATTCCCACTACCAAATAAAACCAAGAAGAGATATTGATATATTATTGGAGATTAGGTAATATTCATTTGGGATTTATATACCTAGTTCAATGGTATTCACATAGACTTCACAATTTTCATCCTCTTGAACGGTTTTTATCTCATACATTCTTCGATGATAAAATTTTCAATTGTTGATATGTAAAAAACAACTGCTATATAGGCATTGAAGGTTGATATTAAAGGTGAGAAGAATGAAATGAGTCATACATATATTATTTGAAAATGGGGACGTAGAAACCCCAATTCAATCTAATTATAAATATTTTTTAAAAAATCCTTAATTTAGAAAAAACCATAAAAGAAATCCAAAGGAACCATGGTGGGATGTTAACATGAAATGTGCCACTGGAAGTTCCATCAGAACTCAGATGAATTTACATTCAGTTTTTATTAGTGGAATATACTTATTAGTAATATCACGACCCCCTCCCCAAAATGTTTACCCCTCTTAGGAAAAAAACGTGAGATGATATATAATGACCTAGGAGTCCTGCTTATAGTCGGTCCTAGGATTGAAAATCACAACAAGGATATGAAAAACAAAGATGGGAGGCATTACCATATATGAAAAAACATGCAGAAAAGAGAGATAACATAGATCACAAACAACTCCCAGTCAAACTAAAATATAAAAGAATCCAATGTACAACTAGTTAATTTCATTAAATTACTACAACAACAAAAAATGGAAAACTACAAGTACCAAAATAATGTAAAATGGAAGCAACCACTTTGCCCGAACAACTCCTGAAAAACCCACATGCTAGTAGTAACCAGCTGATTTTCGACTAGCTCTAAGTGACCAGAGAAACAATTTATATTTGTATATTGTGATTCTAAAATTATAATTAGTTGGATCCTTCCTCGAGGATCTCAAGAAAAAAGTAAAGAAATCATACTTCAGCACAGTGAACAAAAATTGAAACTAAATCATCACCTAAACTGTTAAACTATATTCCCAACCTCACCATGGCTACTCTCACAAGGTATCATATACAAGATAATATACTATAATAAAGAATATTGAGGGTACCCTACTACTACTTCTGCATTTTTTTCTTTTCTCCAACATCATAAATCCTAAGCAACTCTCTCCAAAATACATGCCCACAGAAACCTCGGCGAAGTACCAAAATATGAACCTCATGAAACTCACCACCAAAACCACACAAACAAATGTAACCAAGTAGTTTATGGGGTTCAAAACTTATCACATTGCATGTATCATACAATATGTAATATTCCTCAAGTCATTACATCACATACACTGAGTATGGATGCTCAAGCCATCATATCCGAGACACATCATACATATAGTAGTCCAAATGAATCAATATCTAGAATATATTTGTGTGAAATAAAAAGAAAGACATTAAAATCCTCTAAACATATATTTTTTGAGACTAACCACAATGCATACCATCACAAGTAAATATAGAGAGAAGAGAGCATTGCAAAATGTTGTCATAATCCATCCATCCTCCCAAGGGAATGATGGGGATACACTCCCAGGGCTCAGAATCTGTGAGGTCTCCATTTCCCATACCAAAATAGTGGAGTAGTGTATAGAAACACAATATTTATAGAATATAATATATCTCACAAAAACACTATGGGGACAACCTAGTCATAGACTCAACCATATCTGACGTCCATCGAACTCCAGGCTTCCATCGCTATGACTTAATATCCTATAATAACGCATCCATTTAAAGATATATATTTTATTAATTATCCCTTTCTGTCAGCTTCACATTATGTTAATTAATTTTGGAACCATTCATTAACCATTATCATTTCTATATTTGATTTTATTATCATTATAAAAAATTAATAATCCTTCAAGGTATAAACAAACTGAGTCCATAGTTTCTCAAAATCACAACCTCAGCATTTCATCCCAAAAGTCTCCATCTCCATGGGTTAAAAATTAATTTATTCATTTTTTTAAACATTATCATTTTTCAATAATTCATTGATTTATATAAAACTAATATAAGATACCAAACACAAGGGGATCTACACAGTTAGTAAATAAACTACCCATCATTTCTTTTCCAGCTATAGTAGGAGAGTAGAATCATCTATCATTGAGAAGATAAACACCGAAATCATGTGTCATAACCCATGTGTCATCACCATTTTCGAATGGTGAGTAAGAAAGAGGATTGACCAAAGGAAGTGGGGGAAGTGAAGCAGATAAGGAATGAAAAAATTCAATAACAACAACTTTTACATCAATGGATAAGCCCAGCATTGACCTATTCCATTGTCATTGATGCCTCCACCCACCCCCACTGACACCCACGTACATAAACCAATGCAATAAGATGCTCTTGGAATCAGCTCCTTCCACAACCACTAGGCCTCCCTCCCCCCACATACCACATTAACCGCACTAGGCTCAGCCATCCCAGGATCACATCACAACACAACCAAAGTAAACAAAAACATAGTAACTGTGTTCTAGGACCTATACAAGGCATACAATCATCACACATAACGAGCAATCATAGCACCCAAATGGAGTTTGGAAAAGAAAAAAGAGAGGGTCACTCATAAACCTTCAATTCATTATCATTATCACACTACTATTTATTTATTCCTCATTGAATTAAAAGATACATTTAAACATGCATAACTGAATCCATCTAATTATCCTCAATTTACAACAGAATCAATGAGTTTAATTAATAAACACCTTATCCTTAGATAAAGATACAAAATTTATCATGACATTACGTTATTTTTTAATTTCAATCAAGAATGGAATGATAATAAATAAATGAATTTATATCGCATTATCTATCAAATATAGAGGTAATAACATCACTAATCAATAAATACATATTCATTAGTCGAGTTCAAATATTTATTGTGTCGATTTCATCATGATCGAATGGGAAAAATAAGGATGACATTACAAATTTACCTAAATAGAATAGTGATTCCATAAATCCTCTACCACATATTCTTTTTGATGTTATGTGGATGATTAAAGTCCAACACAATTGATCATGATATCCTCTCCCACAACGGATGCATCCACTTTGGGATTCCGTAGTATAACTACATCCACCAACACCCAATAACGATCCATTAGAAAGATGTAGAACACATTTCATCACATTTCCAAGAGAAATGGGAGGAAATAAATTGACAGAATGAAAAGGAATGTGAGATAACCTACCTTCTATCAAATACCAATTGAAACTTCCTTCTTTCACCAAAATAGGTGTGGAAAGGATGGGAAACCATGGTCCAAGACTACAACACAATGGAACATCCCCTGCAGAAATAATATTTTTGGTTCCTCGTATTTAGAGGAAGTAGAAGAAATGAATGAAGTGAGGGCCCCCATCTTCGTATGATTAGATCAGAGACTCACAAAACATGAAATGGAATAAAATTTCTATTAATGTCTAATATTAATAACCAAGGAGGATTGACCAACTAAATTCATTAATACTATTATATATTGAAATATGTAAGTTATGGTATTTGAATCAGTCATAAATACCATAAACCAATGCATTTAATGCATTTTACATGTATCAAAATGTCAAAGGGTTGAAACAGTAGTAAGATGTAAACACTATACACCAACAGATCTGAAAACATTGTACACCTACTGATCTAGAAACATTGTACACCTACCGATAGATGAAATTCTGATTGATTACCTACCAATATATGACATATCGATACATGACCTACTGATTGTTGAGAAGCTGATAGATGACCTACTAATATATGACCCACCGATATATGACCTACCAATAGAGGACTCATCGATATATGACCAACTAATATATTACCCACCAATAGATGACCCACCAATAGATGACCCACAGTTAGATGACCTATTGATAGATGACCTACTAATAGAAGACCTCTTCAATGATGACCAACTAGTAGATTACCTAATGATAGATAACCAATCCTCCTGGAAATAGTATTCACAGAACTATAGAATTTGGCAAAGTGTCAAAATGACTCAACATTGTGTGAGCCACCAACATGAGTCACCGACACAACTCACTGATGCCACTCACCAATGTCAGTTACTAACACCACCTATCGATGCCACCAACAAACACCACCTACTAACACCAACTACCGATTCCACCTACCAACACCACCTAATGATTCCACCTACCAATACAACATACCAACTCCACCTAATAATGCCACACAGCGATGGAAAACTGGATTTTTATCTTTTTTGAAATGATTCACAATTTATTCCAGAACACACCAAACACTAGATTTTCACAAGGTAATAGATTAGAGTTGTTTGATCCATTACATTAGATACAAATCAATGCATTATATTTCTAAAGAATCCAAAACCATCTTAGTGATGAAAAATAAAAGGTGTTGTTCGATGGTACACCACAAGAGATACCTCTTAATGCTATCATCACCCCTAGTTCTCAAACTCTTCATAAAAAGTATAAAATGAATCCACCAGACTACCAAAAGAACAACCTAAAAATACTACCTAGAGGGAGACCTCTCAAAATATAGAAAGTTGTAATAAGAAACAAGAAAAATTCATCTCATAAACACGAATGTTCTACAACCACAAAAAGAACACCATTACAAGAAAAGATTTAAACATCAAACCACTCAGGGTTTCAAGCATGTATATGTGAATCACAACCCCATGTACACACCTCCACACCACTGTTATACCAAATGACACAAACCATAGGGATAGTATACCCACACAACACCTTCTTCTAGTGGTCCTTTATCTTTACAGTGAGCTTATTTAATGTCGCATCATCTTCAACATTGATCTCCCCCCCAATTGATGGTGTCAGATTCATCATGAAGGTAAGGATGGAACTGTGACATGTTAAAAACATTATGTATCATTATAATATGTGGGGGAAGTGAAATCCAATATTCCATGATTTCATCATGGTAGAACACCTTGAAAGTCACAACAAACTAAGGAGGGAGATTACTCCCATGATCAAACCATCATTTCCCATGATGGGGGTCACATTCAGAATCCAGTGATCACCAATTCCAAATACCAGAGGTCTCCTCCAATGGTAGGAATAGGATTTCAAATGATATTTTTCTTCTTTATCCTCTCATGAATAACCCAAATGATCTCTCTCATTTCATGTAATAGTTTTTTCCTGATAATTTCTTACACTCTGATCCCAGTCTAGTTCAATAGAAAATGGAATGGTCGTACATACAAGGCATCAAATGGAACCATACCGATGGTGGAGTGAAAACTATTATCATTAGAAAACTCAACTAAGGTTATGTTACTAATCCAAGAACCACCAAATTCCCAGGAATAAGAGAACCACATATTTTCAAGACTCTAGATGGTCTGCTCTCTCTAACAATCCATCTATAGATAAAAAGTAGTGCTGATTCGCATTTTAGAATCGAAAGAATTCTGGAGACCTCTCTACACCCTGGTGTAAAAACAAGGATCTTGAGGGAAATGATTGTCCTTGGGATTCAGTGGATTATAACCCTAAATTATAGATACATATTTTAAAAAACTATCCATTTTACTCATCTCCTTGATCACTATAAAGTGGGATGATTTCATCAAAAGATCTACTACCTCTCATATAGTTTCATAGTTCCCTGAGATCAACTTAAATTGATAAAAAAATACATCGAGATGTCCTCCCACTTCTATGAGGGAACATTAAATAGCAGAATAAAACCACTTGTAACACGGTGCTTGACCATCACTTTATGTTAGACTAAACATCGGGATACAAATTCTGCAACAACATGCTTCAACCCCGGCCCCCAAAACTGAACTTTAAATGTTAGCTACATCATTGTATTTCTATAATGTACCAATAAGGGAAGACTATGGAACTCTCTGAGAACCATCTCACGCATCTATAATGGAACTAAAATCCTTACCTAATGGAACACCATGTGTTGTTCTTCCTCCAACCAGCCATCATGGACCTCACCACAAACATCTCAGCCTTTCTATACCTCCCCCTCAAGATCCTCCAACAGGGACACTTCTACCTACTGTAGAATATTTGAATGCACTGTCGTCTGGAAAAGACAACATTTGTCCCCAACATGTCCCATATCTATATGTAATGCTGAAATCTATTGTTTTAATATATAAAAATCATCCAATCCATTCACTGCATCACTACACAACCTCCTTCTCCGTGAATCAGCATCAATATTCCCATTTCTATGTGTATATGAAATTTCAATTTCTTATGCCTATTAGAAATAAATCCACTATCATTTACTCATAGTCATGTTATGAAGGGAAAAAACGTATGTTAGGTTAATATGATCCAGGAAGACCAAAAAACACTCACAAATGAGGAAATGTCACTAAAACAATAGGGAAAACACGACAACTTCCAATTCAATATTGTGGGTGGCATAGATGCACTCATGGGGATGTAATTTCTGATATCCATAACAAACAACCTATATCTAATACATCTTAACACAGCCTAACCCCATATGGGAAGCATCACAGAAAACCTAAAACTGAACTCCTTCTGCTGGTATAGAAATAACCATAGCACTGAAAATATTCTCCATTAGGTACTCCAAATTTGTATAACAATGATCATTCCAGACAAAAATCTAATATACTCTGGGCCACACTATTATTGGAGTTACATCCTTAGATAAATCATCCAAAAACCTTATATAATACCATGAAATACCAGGGAATCTTCTCACCTATGCCACTATCATGGGAGATTTCCAAGACACAAATGCCTCAATAATCAACAAATCTATCTCTACTCGTTGATGAGAGTTATCATTCCCCATGAAACATAGTTCTCGAGCCCAAAAATTACACTTTTACAACATCCCAAAGAGTATATGTTGATGAAGAATTCCCATAACAACAAATAGTTACTATTCATGTTCCTCCTTGTATTTAGAGTACACATAGATTTCATTGATGAAAACTAACATGAAATTATCATGGAACACATAGAACACAGGTTTCATCAACCCCATGAAAACAATTCGATAATTTTTCACACCAAAAATCATCAAAATAATGTCGTAATGTCTATGAAAACAAAAAAAAGAATTATTCCAGATATCATCATCCTTCATTCTCATATAATAATAACCAAAATGAAAATCAATCTACAATATCCATATTTCACCCTTCAGTTGATCAAATAAATTATCAATCCACTAAATAGGATAGTGGTTCTTCGATGTCACCTTGTTCAAGAAAATATAATTTAATCATTGGTGCAACCTATCAATATCCTTATTTATGAAGGAAACTAGGGCACCCCAAGGTGAAACGCTAGGCCGAACAAAACCACACTACAAAATACTAATGATTATTATTCATTGTTCTCACCACTCCGAAGGTCCCATCCTATAAGGACACAATGAGATATAAGAAATTCGTAGTTGTAGCTTGACCAAAAACTCGATCTCCCATCTATGGGGTAATGAAAAAACTTCTTATGGAAAGGAATAAGGGTACTCTTCCATTACCCTTTGATACACTGACTAATAATCCTCTAAAAACCTCAGCATTATCACATCCATTAGGAATGACAGTTACATAACATGCCTATGACCCATACAATGTTCTCGCTCACCAACAAACATCGTATCTCTATATCATCATTAAATAACACCAAATTCTTCTATATTTAATCAATGATATCCCAAAATGAATAAATCCAATCCATGTAGAGGATGAAATCATATGGTTGTATCTGTAAACATCAGAAATATCTCTAAGAGCAGTATTATCGAAGCACTATCTCACAGACTTTACATACATCAAACAAGAAATCTTAGCCTCCAGCTAGTATAGTGAATGGAAAGGGATATTTAATCCTTTATACCTCAAAACATAATGCATGGAAACTAAATGTAGATATGAAGGAGTGTGTCATTCATGAATCAAACAAGCCATACTGCCATGTAGAAAACAAGAAAGGGTACCTTGAATGACATATGGATTGCCTAGCAGTGGAAAACTAACACATGATGCTGAACACAACCTAATCCATATCCTATCTGACCAAGATGATGACCAACACCAAGTCCATGATCTTCTCTCAATGTATGTAGAGAATCCTGAATATATCCTCTACTAGCCCCATATTGTCTCTAATCATCCAAAACCAGTGCAACCCACTGCTGCTACCTCGGTTGAAATGAAAATAATGGAGTAACCTGAAGTGAAACACTTCATGCATGCTAACATATCAGAATGACCAGGAACTCTCATTGATGATGAACACACCCTCTACTAGAAAAACAAGAACCATATCCCTTAGTATTGGCCTAAGATCTGTTTCTCTGGAGAAATGAGACATTGAGAGTTGGGACCTTCCATTATTGATTAGAATCTCTTCTACCATGAAAACTGGGATTGTTGGACCATTGTTCTGCTTCATATTAAATCATGACAACTCCCCTCTCATGCCGATTCAATTATGGATAATTTACTCTCAATGAACTGTGCTCTCTCCAACACATCATGATCTATCATTGGAATAAATTGGGTTACATGGCACTAGATATTTGGATGAAAATCCTTCTAGAAATAACTCACTCTGGCCTCCTCATCATTAAACAGGTCCAAAGCCTATCACAAAAGGTTCCAAAAATGGATTCTAAACAGTCACACACTAGAGATACTATCTCGAAGGGTACGTATCTCATGGAGACGAGCAGCCTTTGCAGTATCAACTCTGAACTAGTCTCAGAACTCCAACCACAGGACTTCCAACTCATCGTGTTCTCTGATGAACAAGAACATCCAATACCTTGTTTCTCCACATAGCATTGTCACATCCAATGATACATAGTGCTCCTTCCCAGAAAGATTGAACTGAAAGATATATAAACCTCCTACAACCAGTCTTCATTGAATGCATCTGAAATGGACCCCTCTTACTTCTACATACTCTGTATATGAAACTCTTGGATTTTCCACCTCCATGTGTCATCATCGTTAACCTCTACTCTATCTTCATCTGTTGGAATAACATGGTGGACTTATTGTGCACAAACCTGATTTGGACTTCGACTTAGATACATGATTGAATAAGGATAAATTGTTAGTGCATCTAAAATAAACTATGGATTACTTTATCATTAATTACATGTTTCCTTTTATTCATTTTAGGTTAACTTATCCCATGGTATACCAATTCAAAAAAAAGCGCAAAGAATAATGATGCATGATCTACTACTAGGTATCGAACCTAAAAATAGTATCAATTACTTTAGTAGAAACTATAAACATAATGGTCCATGAATAAGATTACTGTGGGCCATAAATACCTATTTCTCAGATGGTCTCTAGTGTTTACATTACATTATAAACATGACTGACACCATTTCTCTTACAATTCATGAAATATAACATGTTCATAACCCCATCCTCTATCATATCCATTTACTATATATTTGATACCACTTTATCTTGACCCTTCCCCACAATGTGTACCCCTATGGGGCCGGAAATTTTTTAAGGGAGATAATGACCCCCTGAGTCCCTCCTCTAGTAGGCTTCGGGTTAGGGACAAGAACCGAAGGTATAAAAAACACACAGATAAGAGGAATTTACACCAATAAGAAAACATTCTGAATAAAGAGATAAGATATACACAAAAAATATCATACTCATGCTAGAATATTATGTAATCCCAAGTACACATATGCAATTTCATTCAATTAATAAATAAAATTAATGGGAAGACTACAAGAACCAAAAGAATGTAAAACGGTAGCGACCACAAAGCCGGAACAACTCCTGCAAAATAGGAAAACAAGTAGTAACTATCTTGATATCCCACCTTCTCCAAGAAACCTAAAAAATCATTTATATATACATAGAGGGAGTATAATATTATACCGAGTAGGATCATCCCTGATGTATCTGCTGATATTATTTAAATAATGCACGCTAAAAATATTAATCAACAAGTGAATCTATCTTGTCACCTAAATAGGTATTCTATATTCCCAAAAACACAATGAATACTCTCTCCAAGTATATCAAAAAATATCATATAATATAATAAAGAATATCAAGGGTACCCCTCATCGAATTCCCCACTTGTTTTCTTTTTTCCCCATCATCTCATGTCATATGGATCTCTCTTTAAAAATAATTTCCTACAGACAACTAAAAAGGGTACCACAACATGCAACTGATACAACTCACCTCAACTGCCACACAATCAAAAGTAACCAGGTAGTTTCCATGATCCACCATATCTCGCAAAACGTGTTTTGTACATCAGGTATTATTCTTCAATCCATTACAACCCATACTCCATGTATAGATCTTAAATCCATCACAATATTTACACATCATACATATAGTAGTCTGTAAGAAACTATATCAAGGATTTATGTTTGTAAAATACCCATAAGACATTATATCCCTATACACACATATGTGTTGAAAACTAAGCATCATGCATACAAGCATGAGTAACTATCAAGAGAAGAGAGTGAGTCCAAAGGGGGAAGTAATCCATCCATCCACCCAATAGATTGTTGGGGATAACACCCCAAACGTCTTAGTTCACCGAGGTGTCAGTTTCTCTAACCGAAATGGTTGTGTAGCATATAGTAACAAAAAATTATAAAATATTATATAGCTCATGACCACACTATGGGAATAACATAGTATTAGAATCAACTATAGAAAATATCACTCAGACTACCTACATTCACTACTAAGACCATATATCATATAATCACAAACCCATTCAACAAGTTCTATTATGTTACTTAATCATTTTATCAGTTTAACTTTAAGAAGAGTATTTCATGAACCATTCATTATCATTATCATTTCTGCATTACATTTAAATAGAATGACAAAAATTTTCCATTCAATATATACATAACCAAATCTTATCAACTATTTCACAATGTCAAAACAACAAAATTGAATCCTAGTAATCTCAAACCCCATGGGATAAAATTACTTTTATTGACTTAATTAATGAAATTACCCTTTTACAAATTTCCAGGCAAACTATAAAATAGTTCGATGTTACTAAACCAAAGGGGAACAACACAGTGAGCCGATTAACTACCTATCGAATCTATTCCACATATTATAGAATCATAGACCCATCCATCAATGATAATATAATCATGGAAGGCACATGGAAAACCGCACATATATTCACCATTTAGGGATGTTTAGTAAGAAAGAAAATATACCACAAGAATTTGGGATATTAAAGGAGATATAAAAACAATAGATTCAATAGAAACCAACTTCACATCAATGGGTAAGACTGGATTCCACTTGTTCGATCATCATCGGGGTCCTCCCAGACACCTAAATGTATAAACTTTTGCATCACGCCACTCTAGGAATAAACGGCTACCAAAAATACTGGGCCTCCTTACCCTAACATAACCTCGTATTCCTCCATGATCATCTATCTGAGTCTCACATCACAACACAAGAAACAAGAAAAAACAACATAACAACTGAGATCTTGGCCCTAACCAAGGCATTTTGTCTTCACACATAATGAGTACTCAGAGCTCCAATGCGTAAGGCACTTGGACATTATAAGATATTGGGTAAGTCAGAACCCTTCATGGTATTATCATTATTTCCCAAACAGTTCATTATTCAATATTTTATCAACCAATTTACATAAACATGTATAAATGCATCCATATGAAAAACATAAATTTCAACAACAACGATTTCATTCAGTAACATGCCTCATTATCATTAGCAAAAAGTATTCACCATTAATCTAGACATTACGTTCATTTAAAATTTACATCAATAATGACACACTAATAATGTAATGAATATATATCTCTCCATTGTGGAAATTATGTGGCAATAATATCACTTATCTATTAATACAAATCCATTAGTCCGGTTTAAATATTTATTATGAAAATTTTATCATGATCGAGTGGGATAAATCATGATAACATTATGACTACACGTAAATAGTTCAAAGAATACATGAATCCCTTACCTAAAAAGGTTTCAGACATTATATTCATAAGAATGGTCCAACATAACAGACCCCAATCACTTCTCCATTAATGACTGCATCCACCAGAGGAGTACTTGACACAACACAATCTATTAACTCCCATGAAATGTCGATTAGAAATATGGATAATATGTTTCATCACTTGGAAATTAAAAATGGGAGTAAATTGATTGAAGTACCCACAAGAATAGAGATAGAACATATATTCTATCCCAGACGGGTCAAAACTTCTTGCTTACACAAAAATAGGGGGTGGACGGGCACGAAAAACAATATCCAAGGTTATAGATAAATCTCTTGCCTCCTCACGAATGAATGGATTTGGGTTACTCATACATATAGGAAGGAGAAGAATTGAATTATGGGAGGTCCTCAAGCTTAGAAGGATCATATCTGATACTCACTGAATGTGAAACATCTTTGAATTTTCATTAAATTCATATCTCAACAACACACATTGTTGGACCAAGTAAATGCCTAAGTAATCATAGGAATTTAATTATATGAGAAATGGGATTTTTCTTGGGATTAATTACCTCAAAATAAGGCATTGAATTCATTCTATGTGAAAGAAAACATAAATGGGGAGAAACTTATGGATGGTGGAAACATTGTACACCCACAGATCTGGAGACATTGTACGCCTAGTGATCGGGAGAACTTTTAGACCAACTGATAAATGACCTACCGATAGATGACCTACCAGTTGATGACATTCCAATAGGTGACCTACCGATAGGTGACATACCGATAGCTGACCAACCGATAGATGAAATACTAATAGAATACCTACCGATAGATGACATAATGATATATTCCCTACTGATAGACGAACTATCGATAGATGACCAATCGATAGATGACTTATCAATAGATGACCTACCGATAGATGAACAACATATAGCTAACCTTATGACAGATTTCTTATTGATAGATGGACTACCAATAGAGAAACTACCATCCTAGAGACACTGTTCATAAAACATGAAAATTTTACAATTTTCCAAAATATCTCACCATCGGGTGAGTCACTGATGTGATTCACTATGGCTGAGTCACTAACAAGACTCACCGTTGGCACTCACCAATGTCACCTACCAATGAAAACTATCGACACCACCTACCGAAGCCACCTACTAATTCCACCTACCAATGCCACTGACCAAAGAAACCTATTGACGCCACCTTCCAATACCTCCTACTGATGCCACCTATTGACGCCTCATATCAATGCCCCATTCCAATTCCACATATCAATGAAAAAACTCCATTATTGGATAACTCTTAAAATGAGTCATCATTTCCTCGAGAACACCCCAATCCTTGGATATTCATAAGGGAATGGACTTGAGAGGTCTAGGCCACTACAAGTATATTCCACCACCTTAGGATCCATTCATCAAAATTCATGTCTGATCCTCTCTAACCCCTCCTATAGTAGAAAAATACTGATATAAAAAATGATTCCCATTAAATATTTTGAAACAATACCTCATAAAGATGAGGGTGATATAAAATTTATATATATGATTGAGGATGATATACACATCCCACTATCCTCATGTAGATGCATTTCCTAATTTAAAATTCATTGTCATGAAAATATACTAAGGAAATATAAAATATATTATTCCATGATTTTCATCTATACATCAATCCACAAATATATCTCAATACAATGTAATTTTCCATAAATTTTATTTATGTAAAAAAAATATATGTTTTTTATCATATAAATTTATTATATTTCTTTTAATGATATAATTTTGATCCCATATTGATTTAAGAAAATATATAATTTTGTTAATTTTCTATGGATTTTACTATTTTACTCGTGAAAATATTTATCATTCTCATTTAATTTTTTTTATAATATCACTTTTCATTGATCCTTTTTTATTCATAATATTATTTACAATCCATATACAACATAATTTGGTTTACTAATAGAATAATAATTTTCCATAACATGTTAATAAAATTCTATCTTTACTAATGATATGAATATCATATCCCTATGGTTATTTTGCTTCATGTATTATCTTATTTAGTATTGTCTTCATTAAAAAAATGTTTAATAGTTTCACTTGATGATTTTTAATTTTCCAAATATTAGGGATCAAAGATATTAAGATTCTTGAATCCAAAAAATCCATTTTTTATTTAAATATATAATTACATGATGTTTTCCCTTTAAATAAATATAGTATATCTCTAGAAAAATACCAATATATTTAAGGGGTTATGAAAAAATATATTAATTTTATTATTTGGATAATTTAGAGATATGAACTACATTATTTAGGATTAATGTTTTGTTCTATAATTATCCTTACAAAATACAAATATTCTTATATTATAATATATCATAGGTTTTGATTATTATAAATATATAAATCATTTTATATATATACTACTTTTTTTATACTCTTGTACATGTGTGTAGTAATTTTATTTTGTTAATATTAATTAATTTATCATAAATGAATTTACATGACTCATAACCATTCTTGACATAATGATTAAGAAATCAATCCAAACTCTTTCATTCAATCAATGATTTAGTAGTTATGATATTCCATAAAACTATCAAATTGGTGACTCATTTTATTCATTCCATGTTTATTATCTTCTTCACATTTATATATCCTAAATAGTACATAAAAATATGTTTTTTACTCATCGTGAACATATATACATATCTAAAGATACTTTTATTAAAAGTGATGAACTATTAGAATCCAAAAATAAGTACAACTAAAAATGGACCATGTATTCCTTAGTGAAATAATTTCAGAGTCATTGTGGTAAATAAACAATTATTTTTAATGTTGTATTATTGTAATTACATTTAAAACATGTATAACATGTATCCATATGTTTTAAAAAACTTTCTAAACTTCCATACTATTACTTTTTTATTAAATATTTTTATTATATTTCTACGAAAATGAAGATACATCAAAATGTTTAATTTTTAATTTTATTTAGTGTCCATCATTGAGAACTAATATTATATTTATTTATTATAATATTTATATATAATCCTTTACTAATTAGTTACATTATATAAACAAAAACCATTGTGGATAAAAATAAAACAATAAAAATTAATTAATATTATGAACATACTAATACATAACCAGTAAAATAATCAATATGTTTTACAATGTGACATGCCAATATTCTCTATATAGTACATTATTTTGTTCTCAATTATAAGTCTATAATACATTCCACCTATATATTTCTTTTAAATATAAATTGTTTCCATATTTGGGTACAAATGACAGAGTGAAAAACATATCAAATACCAAAGATTCTAAAATTTAATGATCACTTGAAATGATGTATATATATAATTAAATTCAACCTATTCATTATTATTTTCATATTTCAATTTCCTTTCACAAGTAATTTCATAGTAAATAAAAGTTATATATCATAAATTTTATTTCACTCCCTCTTAATAATTGGATTTTTAATGGATATTAAAAAGGTAACAATATATTTGATCCCACTATTTACCCATTTGTAATTCCTTCATTTTTTGAATATTATAAATAAATAGAATTTTAATCATATTCATAACATAATTTGAAACCATATTAAAAATAAAAAATAATGGATTATATATATTATTTTAAATATAATTGTGTATAAATTGTGAGAAATTAGATATGGTATATAAATGAAATGGAATCAAGGTTCAATATTTACCAAGTTTGATTCTTATCTATTCAAATCTTTCAATGTAGCTGATATTTTTAAGTAATGAAGGACAACCATGATTCTATATTTTCACAAAATCAAAATTTTCATATTGAAAAACACAAAACTAACATTCTTATGTTTCTCTAGGTAATGTTCATCAAGATGTGGAAACAGAGTCTGGACCTCCATTTTGATCTGTATTGATTATAGATCAATGATCATTAGGAAATAAATCATACAATAAACATCATATTCTGTATCCTTGAACCAGCTATGTACCATTAAATAGATTATATTTTACTCTAGAAGACACTCATTAACTATATTATACTAAAATATGTAAATTCCACTCATATTATTGAAATATGTGAATGTTTTTTTACAAAAAATAATATATCAATTAAATAACATTTTCAATGTAAAATTTTATTACAGTGAAAATGAACTTGGGGATTCAAATGTTCTTTCAAAAAAAATACAAGATTAAATTATCACATTATTTTGGATGTTTATTTAAAAAATATTTTTTAATTTGATGAATTTAGCCCATATATTTTTAAAATTTCTAAATCAATATCTATATAAGAATGAAAATATCAATTTTTGTAGATATTGAACTGTACATGGATTCAAATTTCTTATATATTACCAAGAAATTAAGGGAATTATATAATAATCAAGTGTTTCTTGGTATTCTTTACTCTTTTGAATTACATTAACATAGATTTAATTGACCTATTTAAATGACTCCCTATACCAAAAAAATTAAAAATCTTATGTAGTTAATAATTTCTTTTAAATTATACAAAAGAATCTATCATCATTACTCATTATGCCAATTTTTTTAAATTCACAAAACACATTTATATAAAATCCCATTAAAATGGTAGAATTACTAACTATATCAAGATAAGTATAACAATAAATCCTTTAATTACAAAATAAATGATAGATTCATGGTTTGACATAATATTAATTTTGAAGGATTACTAATTCTTTGGTGTAACAAAACTTTTTTTAATTAATAAATATTGATAAAAATTCTTTGACATTCTATACATAAATAAATGACCATATAAAAATAAAAAATCATATCCCAATGGATTATATTCTAGGAATTATTGTTTTTTTTCTGAATCCTAGCGATCATATATAAATAATTATCCAAGAAAACTGTGAAATGATCTTGATCTTTTGAATGCCTAATTAGATTTTGTGGTGGATATAAACTATCCATAATAAAATATGGAGTAACTATTTAATAATTATATGAATAGGGTGGTAACATCATTCATGTGATAATGATCTTAATTTTTTATCAATTTCATTATCTTATAAATAAATCTTCATCCTCAGAGGAATTCAAAAAATTATAATTATTCTAATACACAATCAAGGGGATCCATAGAATTTTGGTCAAATAAACATAACTATGGGCATATTGTATCAAAAAATAGAAATTATAGAGAGAATATTTGAAAATTATATTTATCTAATATAATAGTTTTATATAAAATTAAACCACAAAACAGAGAAAAATAGATAACTAAATAAAATAGAACATATCCCCATTGATATCAATATTATGAATTTCAACTTTTCAATAATTAAAATTTTTTTTATAAAATATCTCATTAGTCGTTTTATACAGGTAAAATTTGATAAAAAAATTACAAATAACTGGAATTCAGTTTCATATCTTCCATTGTAATAAAACAAATGAGTTCCAATTTTTTAAGTATTTATATATTTTTTTTATTTAAATAATAGATATTAAATTTTAAATTCCATTTTTATATGTTAATAAAATATAATTGTTTCCCAAATTATATAATTATAGGAAAAATATATAAAAAATTATGTATATATATATAATTAAAATAATTAAATAATAAATGGTTTCTGATCATGTGATTACCGATATAGAATGTGACTTCCAGGGACCTCAGGCTGTCAATTTTATAACTGGGTGGTGTGTCCGTTTCCTGGGCCAACATATATTTACCCTAGCCTTTTATATGTAACGTTACATTATTTTTGGTATAATTATAAATCAGAGGACAATCGAAGGAAGGAAAATTCTAGTGTCTTGGAAGACTATGTACCTAATAAAACATTATAAAAATCTATTTATTTTACCTCTCTGATGATCTAATATCTTCTATTTTGATCACACATATGAATAGGATAACCTTGGGATAACATGAACATCAGTATGAGCTAAAATCCTAGTAAGTGACTAACCATAAGATTAATGAATTAGTAGATGGTATAGAATTCATGTCGTGATCATATAAAATGGCGTGTAACATATGAAATCATAATATATAAACATGGAATCATTCAAAAGGGGAATAATTAAAATGTTGAAGAAACATAAAACATGAATTTAGTATGATTAAAGGAAAACCTCCATTACCTTTTCCCATAGTAGTAGCAGCAATGGCTAACTTCCAAGACCGTTGCACACAATAGAAAAAGACAAGGCTAACCTCCCAGACTGTCGCACATAACATCACATGAGACTCAATATTAAAAAATTCATTGGAGAGCTATATGGTTTCACCCATATTAATATTTTATGAATATATTTTCACATAAATAATCATACATAATAAATCTTAGATAAATATATGGGTTACCCATGGAAAGAATTTGGTACCACAATCATGAAATTATGCAAAACCAATGGGCATATCATAAAAGTTTCAATGAAATATGGTAATTATAACACAAATGGAAATTAAAAATGTAAATTCTCATATATCATTTTATGTGATGTTAAACATAAGTGACAACATTTAAGAAATAGATTTGAGAAATTTTAGCTTTTAAACAATTTTAAGTGGTTTTAAGGAAAATACTATAGAGATTTTAAAATAGTAAAGGGAAAATTATTTTTTATAAAACCAGAAGTGAAACAAGAATGATTTAATAATATAAAGACTCATTTCATAGAGACAATGGTGGCTTCAAACCAAGGATATTTTTCACTTGTAATTGTGTAAACATTTAGGAAGTTCCCTTAAAACGAGTTTTCTTATTGGGAAGTATTAAGGAGGGAATGAATTTAAATAATGTATATCCACAAAAAGGATTTAGGTATGGATCTTGAAAAATGAGTTTGGTTCATACAAGAATCATGTATAATATCTTCATAATAATAAAACAGTGTTTATTTTGGGTAAAAAGAAAGATAGGGCAACCTGAAAGAATAAAGGCGGTTTGGGTTGGATTACGAATGGATTATCGACATGGTATCATGTGTACATAAGTTGTATTCATGACATAGAATAAGGTTTTTAATCACTTATACATCATTAGGTATGTATGGGGGGTTTTTGAAATCATACCCCATAAATAGGGATTAAACCTAAAATGTCTTATCATTGAGGACATTCTTAATAAATGTGAAATACAGAGGATACCTTTCCTTAAGTCCATTGGTCTTCTCCAATTGTTATTAATGGCCTGGATAAAAAAAATTGAAATATTAATTAATAAGTCAATAAAATATTATATAGGTAATTTTTTTATTATACCCATTTTTATGTTCATTAATTGACTTTTTAATGTGTTTAGTGGTGAGAATTCATTGTTCAGGTCTGTTTTATTTCTTTGTTTTTAAGATCTATATACTTATGTTCATGAACGGAGAATCATGTAAGATGAGAATTTTATTTCCAGAATTGAAGTTATATTTTTTTAGTTAACATGAATAATATTACATGGTTTAAAAATAAATTTTTTTATTTTTAGTGAAGGTGAATAATTCTATGAATCATTAATGATATAATGATGAAATAATTTTTGGCGATTTTCCTCACAATTAACTTGTTCTGTATTATTATTTTTCATTATGAGTACATAAGGATTGGGGAAAATTAAATAAGATAAAATACACATATAATATTCTATTTCAACCATAAAAATGGTTTCATGGAATGAATTGAATAAAGTAATAGAAATTGATAACCTGTCTTCATTGAATATGAAAAATTAACACATCTCAAACTGTGTTTTCATTTATTTTAAATAAAATATTGAAAATGATAGATGATACTGAATTATCCAATTAGAATAATATAATTCCAAAACATATATGTTACTATATTTATCATACCATTTGTTTGAATGGAGGAGGGAAAAAGAGAAGAAAAAATGACCTTAAAATAATTGGGAAGCATATTTTACCTCTTGAGTTCATCACCTTTGAGAGCCACTTAATGGGAGACAATTTGGCCTTTTGAGGAGACCAAGGACTTTTAGACATTGGTGAGGATATTGGGATTTTATTTGTGTATAACTTATTTAAGTAACAAATATTTAGTGGAGTGGAAAGAAGTGGTAAGGAGGTGTGGTTTTTATAGTGGAGGAGAGGAGGGGTTTCATAATATTTAATTCCATAGTTTAATATTTTATCTCTTGACTAGAAATAGTACCGATTCCAAGGCCCAAAATAGTAAATAGTGCAGGTGAGTTTGAGATAATGGACTTAAATTATCCCTACATCATCTGATTATAACACAATTCAGGTATTTATCATTTATAGTAAATTAACGTATTTTACAATTCAACCAAAAATCGTGTATTTCAGAAAAATCCCAAAAAATAACCGTAATAATTTTGTGATGTGTTGAATCCAAATTATGTACTCCATTTTTCAGAAATAATTATCTAAATATGATTAATAAATTATTAAATTCAAAACAAAATTTTCTCCAAATATAACAATTTTAAAACACATATTTCTTTATTCACAGATATCAGTATATCATACTTCAACAGTGATTATTATTTATATACTATCATAGATAAGGTTATTATTAATTATGGTATGATATTATTAAATTAAATAACATTAATATTAATAAGTGTATGTTAAATTTAACATAAAATTAATTTGGTCATATCAAAATCCAAATTACTAACCGATCACAACCATATATGTTAGATTTATTATGACAACCCTGCATTTGTTACAAACTGAAACATGTTTTATTACATAAACTATTCACTTGATACAACATGTAAGATAGAGAGGTCTAGTGTATTTGGGGCTTAGGATCATTACATAAAAACTTAAAACATGAAATACAACATCTTTATTGAAAACATCCTTTACAAGACCACTACATTCCATCGTACATAGCATTGCATTGGATTCCCTAAGGACATGCATAAGAAAAGGGGTGAGATATAAATCCCAATAAGGGAATAAAAATGTAATACATGAGGAGTAAAATAAATTTTATATGATAGTAATATCAATAGAGAAAAAGATAAACATGAACATAAAGGCATGATAAAGCATGATAATCATAACATGGAAATGTGGCAACAACACTTAACATGGAATTAGCATGAGCCAAGGCTCATTGCACATAGAGCATGAGTAAATTCTCATTGCACATGAATAATGAGTAAACCCTCGTTGCACTTGAATTAACATGATTCAACACTCATTTCACATGATGTATCATGATACTATACTTTACCCAATGCATTGGAGCGCTATAAAGGTGTACCCTTCTTAAACATTTCATTTCATGCATAAGTGTGCCACATTGATCATAAACCATGGATTCATTAAAAAAAATCATTTATACCAGGATAAAGGAATGTTTAATTCATACATTAAACTTTATAATAAATAAGTAAATTTTCATAATGTTGAATACCCTTGATGGAGAAATGGGCATGGTATTCACTACACAATGGCATTGGCTTAGAAAATCGGTGCGATTTCGGCAGCGTAACGGCGTGACATAAGAATTCATAAAAACGGTTGATGTGAGATAAAGGGGTTGCTCATCATATTTACATGTAATGGACAGTAAGTAGGTTATATAGATACATTCCCCAACAATTTTAATGGAATTTAGATACATGATACAAAAGTATTTCTTGAATGTAAATGAGGAGAGAGAAGTTTCTTTGGGAATTTCGGCATAGTAACGGGTGTACATGGGAGGAATTTAATGAGAGAGAAAGGGGTATACCATCATTAAAACATAAATAGGGCAGTAAGAGGGAGGTGGGAAACCATACCTCAACATTCATAACTGAAATAAAATGGGAAAAACAACTTAAAGAAAATTGGACAAAATGAGAAATGAAGAAAAAACCCTTACTTGGAAGTGTGCTTCCAAAGGCTTGAGAGAGGCTTGAGAGAGGCTTATTGGGATCTTGGGGAACCTTGGGAGGATTATATAGAGAGTAGGTAAGAGGTTGGATGAACTCCAAAGGCTTTGAGTGAGGAGGAAGTGGGAGCTTGGGTGTGTTTATATAGGAAAGGTGAAGGAATTCTTTATTATTTAGGTTTGGGACCCCATACATTAAATTAATCCAAAAAACAAATAATCCCATGGTTTTTGCCCATGTGTTTTGGAAAAGGGAAGAGGAAAACAATATTTTATAAGGTTATAGTCCGAACTTCTTAAAATAATAGGGTTTCTTATGGGGAGGTGAGTCACTCTCCCATGGAAAACAATTTAAAAATATAAGGTGTTTAATAAGTCTTGAAGGGTCCATTAATGCTTTGAAAAGTAAGTCAAACAAACCCAAAATCACATTATTTTAATGGTAAAACATATATTGTCCGAACATAAATCTTATATTATTTTATTACATCACTATTGGGTCATTATGATGTCATAAAACACATTATATATTTAAACGATATTTAATTTTTACCCAAAAATTTGACTGTCTCAGAAAATAATGAAAAATTCACCGTTGGATAATTTCGACATCCTAATTCCAGAAATAACTTTTATTTTATCTAAATAATTTTCTAAATATGTTAATTTTCACTTTTAAATTAAAAACCGACATTTATCGAAAATTCACAAGTTTTGACAAAAATGGCTTTTCAAACCTTAATAAAAATTATAATTGCATTCATACAATTATATGATCATTTATATATAATAAAATTAATTTAATAATAATATTATTATTATTTTATTAAAATGTTATTTAATTCAAAAATCCCTTAATTTAATAAAATAGATTTCTTAATTAAATAATAATTAAAAACACTATTTGTACTTTAAAAAACTATTTACAATGTATCAATAATGACAAGAAATTATATTCATTATTATATAAAAAAATGTTCATGAACATAGTACCAGAAATTTGTTACATAACCCATTAAAATATCCTCATAAGACTTAACGGTAAGGTGTGTGATGGTGACAGACTCTTGGGGTGGCTCAGATAACATAGCTCGAGTGGTAATCTCTATCAACTTCCACTTTTCCCGTAGACGGTCCCGTTCGAGCTTGACAGGATGAAGCATAGCTTGGGCTTGGTCAAGAGCGAAGCCCAAAGATGCCACCTCTTTTCTGAGCTCCGACAAATGGTATTTGTATGGAGAAATTCTACTGGATGAGGCCATCGCTTCCTTTGTCTGAGTAAATTGGGTTTGTTAAAGCCCTATATTTATACTAATCATGTGATCACTGTTCAATGAAAATAAAATCAACGGTCACAATTATTAACATAAAACCAAATAAGTTGACATTTTATATAAACATTTTACATAAAGAGACATTTAATAATATCAAGAGGGATTTCCATTAATGAAACTCTGGGTAGTTACAATATTCCCCCCTTAAGAAATTTCGCCCTCGAAATTTCCTTTTCCCACACTAAAAAAGATGTGGGTAACTCGGCTTCATCATTTCCTCTGACTCCCAAGTCGCTTGATCAAACTTCTGGTTTCTCCACAACACCTTGACGAGGGGCATTGTCTTATTTCATAGAACTTTTTCTCTACGATCTATGATCTTCACTGGTTTCTCCTCATAAGAAAGATCATCCTCTAACTATACCACATCATAAGAGAGTACATGTGAAGGGTCTAGTATGTACTTCCTTAGGAGGGATACATGAAATACATCATGTACTTTGGCCTTGGTAGGTGGAAGTGATAGTCGATAGGCCATAGCCCCGACACGATCAAGAATCTCGAAAGGGCCGATGTACCTTGGACTTAACTTCCCTTTCTTTCCAAACCTCATGACCTTCTTCCATGGAGATACGCGTAGAAAAAACATGTCTCCAACTTTAAACTCAAGGTCTCGTCAACGATTATCTACATAACTCTTCTTTCAACTCTAGGATGCCTTGATATGTTGCTGAATGGTTTTCACATTCTCCACCATTTCCTCGACCATTTCTGGTCCAAGCAGCTTACGTTCACCGACCTCATCCCAACATGTCGGTGTTCTGCACCTTTTCCCATACAGGGCTTCATATGGTGCCATTTTGATGATCGATTGGAAAATATTATTATAAGAGAACTCAACCAGAGGAAGACGTTGATCCCATCCTCCTTTAAAGTCCATTGAGAACGCTCTCAACATATCCTCAAGTGTTTGGATAGTCCGCTCTGATTGGCCATCTGTTTTAGGATGATAGGTTGTACTGAAGTTCAGTTAAATATTCAGATCTTTTTTAAGACTTCCAAAACATAGAGGTGAATCTTGGATCTTGGTCAGACACAATAGATAGTGGTACTCCATGAAACCTTACCACTTCCCTGATATATATCCATGCCAGTTGATCCAAATAAAAATCCTCCCGAATAGCAATGAAGTGTGCAGTCATTGTAAGACGATCCACAACAACACAGATTGTATTATTGCATTTGGATGTCCTTGGAAGTCCGGTGACAAATTCCATGTTGATGTTCTCACATTTCCATTTTGGTATGTAAAATTGTTGCATCATCCCCTTAAACATCTGCCTCTCTGCCTTCACTTTCTAGCACACCAGGCACTTTGATGTATATTCAGCGATCTCCTTTTTCATATTATCCCACCAAAAGTTTTCTCAGAGATCTCGATACATCTTTGTGATCCCTGGGTAAATAGAGAAATTTGAACTATGTGCATCATCCAAAAGATCCTTCTTTAGCTCCGGACGTGATGGAACACATAGCATTTTCTCAAATGAGACAATTCCTTCTTCATTGACATTAAACTTTGAGGATTTAACGTTTTTGATAGCTTCCACTTTTCTTGAATTCCCACATCATCCTTTTGAGCATCTTTTAACCTTTCCAAAAGATACGGTTGAGAAGTCATTTGTGAAAGGATTGATGATGTTCCCTTCTTTATGATTCCCATGTCTATCTTCATCAAGCCTAAGAAGATTGGATCCTTCTCAATTCCCATCATTGATAGAATCGTTGGGTCCTTTATACTTAGGGCATCTTCTACCTTGTTCGCTTTCCCAGGGTGGTAATGTATTGAACAGTCGTAATCCTTGATGAGATCTATCCATATTCAGTAGTTCATATTAAGCTCTTTCTGTGTGAATATATATTTAAGACTCTTGTGGTCAGTATATATCTCACATTTCTCCCCATAGAGATAATGCCTCTAGATTTCCAAGGCAAAGATCACTACCACCAACTCTAGATCATGCGTTGGATAGTTTCGCTCATGGATTTTCAACTGCCTTGAATCGTAGGATATCACTTTATCATTCTGCATCAGCACACAGCCTAAGCCCTTCTTTGAAGCATCACTGAATACCACAAAACTTTCCCCACTTGTGGGTAAAGTGACCGTGGGCGCAGTGATAAGCCTCCTTTTCAAATACTTGAATCTTTCTTTGCATTCATCACTACAAGAAAACCTTACTCCCTTTCGAGTTATCTTGGTAAGAGGGTTGGACAATTGTGAGAAATTTCTCACAATTGGTTGATAATATCCAGCTAAACCCAAGAATCTATGGATATCTGTTACCGGTGTTGGCCTCGTCCATCCCTCAATAGCATCTGTTTTGGAGGGATCCATAGATGTCCCATTGCTTGTGATGATATGGCCCAAGAATGAGACTTCATTCAACGAGAACTCACTCTTTTTTTACTTTTCATAGAGATTGTCCTTGCATAAAGTCTCCAGTATAGTTCTTAAATGATCATCATGATCCTCCTTGGTTTTGGATTACATTAGAATACCATCTATAAAGACTACCACAAATTTGTCTAGGTAATCTATAAAGACTTTATTCATCAATTCCATGAAGATTTCTGGAGCATTGATGAGTCCAAAAGGCATTACTATGAATTCATAGTGCCCGTATCTTGTACGAAAAGTAGTCTTGGGGACATCTTCCTTCTTCACCCTTACTTGATAATATACTGACCGCAAATCTACCTTGGAGAAGTATTGTGATCCACGCAGCTGATCGAACATTTCATCGATCTGTGGAAGAGGATACTTGTTCTTTATCGTGATTTTGTTAAGTTCACTATAATCAATGCAAATCATCATTGACCCATCCTTCTTCTTGATGAAGAGGACTGGTGCATTCCATGGTGAAGCACTTGGGCGTATAAACCCGTTATCTAGATTCTCCTGTAGTTGTTTCTTTAGCTCTTCAAGTTCTATGACAGCCATTCTATATGTAGTTTTGGATATTGGTAGCGACCCTGGAATAAGTTCAATTGAGAATTCAACATCTCTTCTATGAGGAAGACCAGGCAGTTCCTTAGGAAACACTTCATCAAATTCCCTCACAATAGGCATTTCTTCAAGGATGGTTTCTTCCTTGGAATCAATCATCTGAGCCAGATACGCGTGCTTATAGGGCAGTAATATATATGCTTGAGATGATGGAGATAAAAAAGATTCATCTTCCTCCTTACACTTGTAAAAAATCATGGGTTGATTCTCCATATGGAGTGTGATTTCCATCTCCCGACTATTTATGTTGGATCTATATAAGGAAATCCAATCCATGCCAAGAATTTCATCAAATTCCACCAGAGGGAGTATGAAGAGGTTCACCTGTAAATTCAATCCACATATTATGACAGGGTATGAGTTATATTCATGGGATGCAATGATTTCACCATTTTTCGTACTCACTGACATCTTCACTTCCATGATTTGTGGTGGTGCTGGGATTGTTCTACTAAAATTTTGAGATATAAAAGAATGCATAGAACCTGAATCAAAAAGTATGTTTTCTATTCTTGAATGAATAACTAGCGTACCTATCACTACTTCGTTGTCACGGTTCACTTTGGTAGAAGTGATGGAAAAATCTCTTCCTTGCTACCATGGAGGTTGTTGGTTTCCTCCGAAAACCATTGGATTTGGGTACTGATTTGAAAGATGCCCCAGTTCCTTGAATTTGTAGCAATGAACAACGCGTTGAGGTTCTAACGGAGCGTTCCTCTCCTCTGTCGCAGCCGCGGGTCTTTCTTGCCGATATTTAACAGCTAGGTGCCCTTCTCTTCCACACCTAAAGCATTTCCTCATCCCCTTGAGGCAATTTCCAGGGTGCTTCTTTCCGCACTTTTAGCAAGTGGGGTGCTGGATCTTCTTAGCACCATTGGATTTATCCATCAAACCACCAGCATTCAAGTCCACCTTACACTTCTTGTCCCCATGATACACATGTGATTCCCCAGTCTCTGTTTCGACCTTGAGGTCACATCGGACAACTTTCTCATAGTTGTCGAAGTCACGGATTGCTAATTCTTTCCACAGGCTAGGCTTCATCCCACCAAAGAAGCGGTCAACCTTGCATTCGGGGGTAACGACAAAGACGGAAGCGTATCGTGCAAGCCTTGTGAATTTTGCCTCGTACGCTCCAACAGATTCTTCTTCTTTTTTCTTGAGGGAAAGGAAGTCCCTTTCCATCTTATGTCAGAGGGTGCGCGGAAAATATTTATAAAAAAACATCTTCCAGAAATCCTTCCATTCCAACACATCGATCTCATCCTCAGGCTTCATATTTTTTATCAATTTCCACCATTGATCAGCTTCACCCTCCATATGATAAGCCTCCAGGAGAACCTTATCTTGTTTAGAACATTGAGGGATGGATAAGATCTTTTCAATGGAGTTGATCCATTGTTCAGCGATCGTGGGATCGTATGATCCACTAAAAGTAGGAGGCCTTTGTCTAATGAAGCTCTCGATAGGGACTTGTTCCTTCTTAGGGGGGTTTGGACGTTCCTCTTGACCTTTGTTTCGATTCAAAGCTTGAGTTAGCTGAGAGAGAAGTGTGACAAAGTTCATGATTCCCACTCCCATTGGATTGGTCATCTCATTAGTACGGTCATCACACTGATCTTCACACCGGTTGTTAGCCCGAGTCCTCCTATTACCGGCCATTGGCTGGAAAAAAAAAAGGAAAGTTAGGGGGTAACACATAAATGGTAATCCAAAGACAAGAGTTGATGACTTAAAAATAAACTTTTATTTCCTTAACTCATGATTCTATAGGCTTCAATCTAGGATTTTGATGATCTACTTTCTAACATATATTCTTAGGGGCATTTTTTTTAAATTCCCTTAATAAGGGTTCATACTAAGCTTGTGAATTTATCAAAACGTATCCCCTGGGAGTTTCGTAACCAAGATTGTGGCAAGGCTCGTTTTCGTGCACCAGTTCCCATTCGAGTCTAGCTCAAAGGGGTGTTTTCGGGTTTTACCCCTAAGATACATATGTGCCAGAACCGCCTCTACCTACTCGTATCCAGACAAAGATTTATTTGCGTGATAAACCACTTATTCAGTACTTAACAAAACTTAGGGATGTTTTTATTATTCTTAGTCTTGTCTCTAAGGCTTTACTAGGGTTTTGTAATCTTAATCCCAAAAATAACTAAACATATCCTTTGATACAAACTATGAAACCCTGCTTTTATTACAAACATAAACATGATTTATTACATAAACTATTCACTTGATACAACATGGAAGATAGATAGTTCTAGTGTCTTTGGGTATTAGGATCATTAAATAACAACTTAAAACATGAAATACAAAATCTTTATTTAAAACATCCTTTACAAGACCACTACATTCCCTCGTACTTAGCATTGCATGGGATAACCTGAGGACATACATAAGAAAAGGGGTGAGCTATAAAGCCATGTAAGGAAATCAACAAGGAATAAATGAGGAGTAAAATACATGTTATACAATAGGCATTTCAATAGAGCACAAGAGAAACATGAACATAAAGGCATGATAAAGCATGATAATCATAACATGGAAATGTGGAAACAACACTTAACATAGAATTAGCATGAGCCAAGGCTCATTTCACATAGATCATGAGTAAATCCTCATTGCACATGAATCATAAGTAAAACCTAAATGAACTTGAATTATCATGAGTCAAAACTCATTGCACATGACGTATCATGATACTATACATTACCCAATGCATAGGAGCGCTATAAGGGTGTACCCTTCTTAAACATTTCATTTCATGCATAAGTGTACCACATGGATAATAAAACATGGATTCATTAAACATAATCATGTATTCCATGATAATGTAATGTGGAATTAATACATGAAACTTTATAATAAATAAGTAAATGTGCATAAAGGTGAATACCCTTGATGGAGAAATGGGCATGGCATTCACTACACAATGGCATTGGATTAGAAAATCGGTACGATTTCGGCAGCATAACGGCGTGAAATAAGAATTCATAAAAATGGTTGATGAGAGAGAAAGGGGTTACTCATCACATTTACATGTAATGGACATTAAGTAGGTCATATAAATACATGTCTCGACAATTTTAATGGAATTTAGATTCATGATATAAAAGTATTGCTTGAATGTAAATGAGGAGAGAGAAGTTCCTTTCGGAATTTCGGCATAGTAACAGCTGTAAATGGGAGGCATTTAATGAGAGATAAAGGGGTATCCCATCATTAAAAAATAAATAGGGCAGTATGAGGGAGGTTAGAAACCATACCCCAACATTCATAATTGAAATTAAATGTTCAAAACAACTTAAAGAAAATTGGACAAAAATGAGAAAGGAAGAAAAAAGCCTTACTTAGAAGTGTGCTTCCAAAGGCTTGAGAGAGGATTGAGAGAGGATTCTTGGGAGATTGGGGCACCTTGGGAGGATTTTAGAGAAATTAGGTCAGAGGTTGGATGAACACCTAAGGCTTTGAGTGAGGAGGAAGTGGGAACTTGTGTGGGTTTATATAGGAAAGGTGAAGTAATTCTTTATTATTTTGGTTTGCGACCCCTTACATTAAATTAATCCAAACCACAAATCAGCCCATGGTTTCTTCCCATGGTTTTTGGAAAAGGGAATAGGAAAAAAATATTTTATAAGGCTATATTACGAACTTCTTAAAATAATAGGGTTGCTTATGTGGAGGTGAGTCACTCTCCCATGGAAAACAGTTTAAAATTGACAAGGTGTTTAATAAGTCTTGAAGGGTCCATTAATGCTTTGAAAAGTAAGTCAAACAAACCCAAAATCACATTATTTTAAAGGTAAAACATATATTGGCCGAACATAAATCTTATAGTATTTTATTACATCACTATTGGGTCATTATGATGTCATAAAACACATTATATATTTAAACGGTATTTAATTTTTACCCAAAAATTTGACTGTCTCAGAAAATTATGAAAAATTTACCGTTGGATAATTTCAACGTCCTGATTCCAGAAATAACATTTATTTTATCTAGATAATTTTATGAATATGTTAATTTTCACTTTTAAAATAAAAACCGACATTTATCGAAAATTTATGGGTTTTGAAAAAAATGGTTTTTCAAACGTTAATAAAAATTATAATTGCATTCATACAATTATATGATAATTTATATATAATAAAATTAATTTAATAATAATATTATTATTATTTTATTAAAATATTATTTAATTCAAAAATCCCTTAATTTAATAAAATAGATTTCTTAATTAAATAATAACTAAAAACACTATTTGTACTTTAAAAAACTATTTACAATGTATCAATAATGATAAGAAATTATATTCATTATTATATACAAAAATAATGTACATGAACATAGTACAAGAAATTTGTTACATAACCCTTTAAAACAGCCCCATAAGACCTAAGGGTAAGGTGTGCGATGGTGACAGACTCTTGGGGTGGCTCAGATAACATCACTCGAGTGGTAATCTCTATCAACATCCACTTTTCCGGTAGATGGTCTCGTTCGAGCTTGACATGATGAAGCTCAGCTTGGGCTTGGTCAAGAGATAAGCCCAAAGATGGCACCTCTTTTCCGAGCTCCGACAAATGGGCTTCATATGGATCAATTCTACTGGATGAGGCCATCGCTTCCTTTGTGTCAGTAAATTGGGTTTGTTATAGCCCTATATTTATACTAATCATGTGATCACTGTTCAATGACTATAAAAGCAACGGTCACAATTCTTAACATAAAACCAAAGAATTTGACATTTTATATAAACATTTTACATAAAGAGACATTTAATTATATCAAGAGGGATTTACATTAATAAAACTTTGGGTTGTTACATTTATTGAAATTCAAATCACAGTAGTGAAACACATATGATTAAAGGTAAAATGGTAAATAGCAGTTAATTATGTTGTGATTTCATGTGATTATATAGAATAATCATAAGAATGAAATTTCTATTGAAAAGTGTTGGGTCATTACATTATACAACCTTAATAAATATCACCCTAAAAATTTCATTTTATAATCTTTGACATAAATAGATGCATGTACTTTTCCTTCACTGCCTACTCTAGTTCCGGTGTTTCCTCTTCATACTTATGGTTCTACCATAGTACATTGACCAGACATATAGTCTTTTTCAATAGAACATTATCTATATAATCTATGATCCTCACAGACTTCTCATAATAAGAAAGATCATCCTTCAACTATACCACCTATAAAGAGAGTACTTATGAATGGTCTGGTATTTACTTCCATAAGTGGGATACATGAACGACATCATGTACATTGGCCAGGATATGTGGAAATGGAAATTGATTGGAGAGAACCCTGACCTGATCAAGAATCTAGAAGGGTCTGATGTACCTAGGACTTAACATCCATTTCTTTCCATACCTTTTGACATTCTTCCTTATAGATATGCATAGAAATAACTTGCCTCCATCATTGAAATCAAGGTCCTGTCGACGATTGTCTTTATAAATCTTATGTTGACTTTAGACTACCTTGATATGATGCTAAATGGTTTTCCCCTTCTCCTCCATTTCTTCAACCTTTTAATTTCCTAGCATCTTACACTCATTGACTTCATCACAACACCATGGTGTCATACACCATTTTCCATAATGGGATTCATATGATTCCATTCTAATGATCTAGTGGAAACTACTGCAGTAAGAGAAATCAACCTGTAAAATATGTTTTTAAAATCCTGCTTTAATGTCCATATAACATGATCTTTACATATCATCTTATTTATGAATATTTTTCTCAGATTGGACATCAGTTTTGAGGATGATAGGTCATACTGAAATTTAATTCATTTCTTAGAAAATGTTGGATACTTTTCCAAAACTATGTGGTGAATATCATATCACAATCAAATACAATATATTGTGGAAATCAATTCATCCTTACCACATAATAGATATAAATCTTTGAAATTTTATCCAATGATAAGTCCTCCAGAATTACGATAAAGTAAGCTATCTTCATAAGATGATTCACAATGAACTATATAGTATTGTTTCATGTAGATTCCCTTAGATGTCTAGTGAAAAAGTACATGGTAATAATCTCCCCCTTCCATGTTGTTATGGGTAGCTGATACATCACCCCCTTAGGCATTTGTCTCTCATCCTACACTTTCTGACATACCAGGCACTTTGATGTATATTTAGCAATCATCCTTTTCATATTATCTGACCAAAATATTTCTCAGAGATATTGATATCTCTTGGTGATCCTTGGGTGAATAGATAAGGCCAATCTATGTGAATCATTTAAAATGTACTTCATTATCTCTGGATCAGATGGTACACATAAGCATAACCCAAGTCTCATAGATCTGTCCTCATCAATCTACAACTTAAAGGATTTTACAATTTTATCATCTTCCACCCTTTTTAGAATTTCCATTTCTTTTCTTTTAGAATAATTTATTTTATCCATGAGGGATGGTTGAGTATTCATTTGAAAACGTATTCATGATGTTCCTCCCATAATTATTCACATGTCCATCCTCTAAAAATCTATGAATATTGGATCCATTTAAATTCTAATCATTGATATTGACACAAGATCCTTTTTACTTAGAGCATTCACCACCATATTTTATTTTCTAAGATGGTAGTCGATTAAACAATCATAATCCTTGATGATTACTATCTATATTTGTTTGGGAATATTAATCTCTTTATGTTTGAATATATTTTAGAGACTCTTGTGGTCATTATGTATCTCAGACTTCTCCCCATAGAGATAATGCCACCATATTTTCAATGCAAAGATCACAACTTCGAACTCCAGATCATGCATGGGATAGTTTTGCTAATTGATTTTCTATTGCCTTGAGACGTAGGATATCACAATATCATTTTTCATAAGCACACTTCCTAACACCTTCATTAAATAATCAATGTATTCCACAATGATTTCTCCACATGTTACGAGTTTGAGTACTATCGCATTGATTATCCACTTTTTCAACTCCTTAAAAAAGTATTCACATTCTTGAGTCCAAAAAAACATTACTCTTATCTGTGTTAGCTTGGTCATTGGATTTGATAATAGTGAAATGTTATTAACAAATCATTAATAATTCCTTGTTAGGCCAATAATGATGTGGTTTTTTGTTACATATATAGGCCTTGACCACTCTTCAATTGCCTTTGTCATGGAAGGGTACACAGTTATCCCTTTGCTAGTTAAAACATGCCCCAATAATGATACTTCCTCCATACAAAACTCACATTTACTATAATTTTCATACCGATTATTCCCTCAGAATATCATTAACGCAATATTCAAATGCACCACATGTTCTTCCCTATTCTTGTAGTATATCAGAATATTGTCAATAAAGTCTACCTCAAATTTGTCAAGGTAATCTCTAAAGACTCTATTCATAAAATCAATGAAAATAGCTAGGTGATTAGTGGGTCTGAACGGAATCACTATAATCTCATAGTGTCCATACCATATTATAAAGGTAGACTTGGTAGTTTTCCCCTACCTCTACTTAACTTGGTTATATCCCAATCAAAGGTCTACCTTAAAAAAATAACTGGCCCCACTAAGCTGACCGAACAAGTCATCTATTCGTGAAAGGGGAAACTTGTTCTTTATCATGATTTTATTGATCTCATGATAATAAATGCATAGTTGAATTCATCATTCCTTATTCTTAGTGATTAGTAATGGAACACCCATGGTGAAACCTTCGGGTGTATAAAACCCGGTTTGAGATTCTCATGTAACTTCTTCTTCAGCACTTCTAGATCTACGTTGGCCATTCAATAAGGATTCTTTGATATAAGAAGATATCCAGTAATATTTTCAATTGAAAACTCTACCTCTCGGTCTAGAGGAAGGCCAAGTAACTCTTCAGGGAATAAATCATTGTGATCCCTCGCGATGGACTTGTCTTCAAGCATGATTCTCTCTATTATCACAATCATTTGGGATAAATATTATTTCTCATAAGGAATCAACATACACACTTGAGATGATGATTCTATTGGATATTAATCTTCTTCTTTACACTTGTAAGGAATTGGAGGATTATTAAGTATGTGTAGAGTGATATCTCTTTCCCGACATTTGATGTTGGGTTTTTATAAAGATATCCAATCCATTCACATGATAGAATCAAACTTCACAAAAGGAATTATGAAATGAATTGATGGGATGTTCATTCCAAAAAAATTATCTAGGGAGGAGTTATAAACCATGGATGGAATAATTTACCCATTTTATATTCTCACAAATAACTTTACCTCAAAATTTTGTGGTGGTGTTTGAATTGTTCAACTAAACTATTATGATATGAAACAATGCGTTGAACCATAATCCAACAAAACATTGGATATTATTTAATGAATTACTAGCATACCTGTCACCACATCGTCATCTGGCTCCACCTCTGCATTAGTGATAGCATAAGACCTTCATTGTTTCCTTGGAGGTTGTTGTTTATTTCCTCTAAAAAACCTTGGAATAGATAAATTGTTTGCAGAATGCCCGTGATCCATGAAATTGTTACACTACATCACTGGATGATCATTGATCTGAACTATCCTCTCTTCTTCCACATTAGCAGGATTTTTCATATCCCTTCTGTAACACCCAAGACTTTTATGTTATATAAATCATCAAAGGAATCTTTTACTTGCTTGACTTTCTTTACACGAAATTGTGACCTTCCTCGATAGCTTGCGTCTTACGCAATACCGAGTTTCACTAAACAATGATATGCTATTAAAATATTATTAAAACTAGCTGTTATGAATAGTAATAACAACTTTTTGAAATTTTATAAATTTTATTTTTCAAAATGGACTTCATTTTTGGATTCAGAATATCGAAATTATCCTAGGGTGAAATTTTGGTATTTTTCTGAAAACTTTCAATTTTTGATGAATAGTGAAACCACTAAGTGGTAGTTAAAAAACTGGATTTTTCATAAAACTTAATTTTACCGCTTCTGTGAGTGGAATTTTGAAAATCTGAGAGACACAGTTGATGTCAGTAAGTAAAATGTGGTTCAATGAGATGAAAATAATTTTTTGGTGAATAGTAACTTTTTACTTTTTTTACCACGGTTAAAAGTAAATAGGGTAATTAAGGGTAAAAATGATATTATTATTACCCTAACACATGTCCTAATTCTATTGGACAAGTGTAATTCGACCAAAAACAACCTTAGGAATAAAATATGACCATTTAGGCCCACTTGGATTAGATTAGGACATTTATTATTAATTTATTTAAAGAAGGGTTAAAATAGTTAAAATCAAAGTTTAATAAGTAAATCATTTTTAATATGGGTTTATAAATAAGACAAATTAGACTATAAAAATTAATTAGAAAGCTAAAAAGATTTCCTATATAATGGTATTTTATTGGTAATTTTTAGACATTAAATAATTTAATTTATTTATGACACAACGATGATGCAATAATTATCTTATTAATGAAATATTGACATAATTGATGTTATAAATACCCAAATAAATGTAATTTGAGACTTTTATGAATTAAACTAAATTTCTAGGTTAATATGACATGTTAGTATTGATTTAAGTAACTTTTTTCGAACTAATCATTCTGTTATGATCAATTACTAAATAGTGTCAAAATTGACATAAAATAGTTTTTAAAACAAATATTATATTATTAATCGTTATTTTATTCCTAAAAATATAAGGGTCGGCCAAATGACTTAGATAAGGTTATATATATTAATTATATACAACTTGGGGTTCGTTTGGCTTGATATAGTAAGTTTATTAACCTTATAGTGTAAGAAAACAAGAAGACACCATAAAAGTTAAATTATCTAACTTAAAGTTAAATCTAAATGATAAGGTTAAAATTGATACCTAAACTTCTCTAAATTCTATTGGATGAGAGGATTTCGACCTCTACCCACCTTATCTTCGAAATATATCAATTTTGAGCTATTAATAACTGAATTTCACTTTATAATAAAATAATATTTTTAGTTATTCCAAAGGTGCCCCTCTCCTCCCTTTGAAAGGGCACCTCCTCTCCCTCTTCCTCACACCACTTTGAGCCTTCATGCTCGGCCAACCCCTACAAATTTCTCCTCTCCACTTCCCTAGAAACATCCTAGAGGTTCTGGTCTTCTTTAAAGACCTATTTTAGTGCCCTAAAAGGAGGTCTCAAAGAAGCACTTCAAAGAAGAGGAGGTTCGGACACTTACGAGGCAAATCGGACCTAAGGTAAGGGAAATATCACAATCTCATTTTTATCCAAGATTGCTTATACTTTGGTATTTACTGGGGTTTATTTTATCATCCACATCCATGTTCCCTCAATATGTAATATTATTTCCATCCACCTACAATTGTCTGAAACCTATTTTACCCTTTGGTGTGTTTTTAATAAAAGATATGAAAGGAATCTTTTGTCGTTTTTCGTACGAGGTACTTTTTTTGACTTTTCCGACAAAAGTACGAGAATAATGTTTTTTTTAACTTATACGGCATGAATGGATTTTTAAAACATTATTTCCAAGAATCTTCCTTTACAAGTTTTCAGGTTTATTTTTAATCAACTTCTTTTAGTTTAAAATTGTATGACATGTTAAGAAAGGAAAAATGTTTTTGAAGTAGAAAGGATATTTTCCTCAAGAATGGAGTTCAAGTGTTTTACCAAAATTATTTTCCATCTAAGATAATAAAGGGTTCTGTTTTTATCCCTATTATTACATTGATTTGATTATGCTGTGATGGAATTATTTTTATGAATTCCTTTATATTATATGAATTGTTTTATGATGTCACGATGTTTAAGATTCCCATTTGTATTACATGGGTTATGCTATGATGTATGGTTTATGATTTTGTGTAACACATAAGAATGGTATCATTATAAGATGGGTGGGACCTATATCTCCCTCCAATTCATTGGGTAAAGATTTTATATCTCATGAGATAGACATGGCTGGAATGGTAGGTTATACCGGTTCAGTGAAACAGGACTGAAACGAGGAGTGAACTCAGTTCAGAAATGGAATTTGTCCATTAAGATAGTCTTGGAAATGAGTCTTGACTAATAAGAAATGATTCTCTATGATTATGTGTGTATGACACAAAGTTTCATGTTTTATGTTATGATTATTGGTATTCCATTTCACTACTATGATTTATCCCATGTTATGAAATTATGCTCTCTTTTGCAGGTTAAGATTTCCAAAAGTTATGTTCTTATGAATATTATGTGATTGATATTTCTTTTGTTTACCCTTACTGAGCATTTGAGCTCACCCTTTTGTATGTTTTCTTTCCCCAGGTCAGGAAGAAGGTTATTAAGTAAGATATGCCAAAAGCGACTATAGATATGATGAAATAAATGGGAGAAAATGTAAACGATTTATGAACCAGTTGTTTATGTTTCCCAGTTTCTAAAGACACTATACCTATACGGTCCTTTCATGGTTTTGTTATATGTTGTAATAATTATGCTTTAATTTTGAAGTATTAACAATGTATGTAAATTATGGGTCGTTATAGTTGGTATCAGAGGAAAGGTATAGTCATCCTTTGGAAACTAGGATGTGAAAGCCTTAGTAAGAACCATAAGGATAAGTCTAAGCATTGAACACAATCTTAGTGTGAAATGGCCATGAATAACCTAGGATAAGACCTTAAGTTTGAAATTTTATTCTTGATTATGTGGTTTTCCTATTATAATTAGTGTTTCTCACACTATTCTTCTTGGTTTTAGTCAATGGATGGAACCCGAAAGAACCGTGTTAATGCAGAATGCGACGGGCAATGCAATGATTGTCCCCCTGAGCAACCAAACATTATGGGAGATGGAATGAAAGATCATGTAGCCATGCTCACACAACTTTATCAAGCTATGAATCATGCAGGACTTCCAAACGAGCAAAGGAAGGAGCAACATTCTGTTGAATCCTTCATGAGACAGTGTCCACCTTCATTCAGCGGGTCTACTGATCCATTAGTTGCTAAACAATGGATTAGTACTACTGAAAAGATATTTTCAGTTCTTTAATGTTCTGAGCATGATAAAGTCATCTTAGTAGTGTATCGTTTGGAAGGTGATGTCGATCAATGGTGGAATCTTATTAAGAATACGAGGCAAAGGGATGAAATTGAGTCCATGGAATGGGACGAGTTCAAGAACTTATTTTTCAATAAGTACTTCCCTCGTATTCTCCGAACAAAGATGGAGAAAGTGTTTCTTGAACTGAAGCAAAAGGATGATGAATCTGTTGGTACCTATGAAGAAAATTTTACAAGACTTGCAAGGTACACTTCTGGTATTATTATCCAACCTGAGAGTAAGATTGATCGATTCTTTAGTGGCTTAAAACCAAGTCTTCGAAGGGCCTTAGCCATAAGGGACTTCAATAGCTACGAGGCAATCGTTAAATGTGCTCTCAAAGTTGACATGGAGATTGGAGTAACACATCAGTCATATGGGTTTGATAAGAGGAGGATAATAGAATTCAAAGGAAAATCTAAAGAGCACACTGAAAAGAAGATGAGATTTCTCTTATGCTCAAAGTGTGGAAAGAAACATGGAGGGAGTTGTCTTAAAGGAACAAGTAAATGTTTCAAATGTGGAAAGGAAGGTTATCGGGCATTTGAATACCGCGATGATGGGAAGAATATATCTAATGATTCAAACAAAGGAATGGATACACAGAATGAACCTACTACACTTCAATGTTTCAAGTGCAAGGAGATGGGACATTATGCCAATAAATTACTTAATCCAAGGGTTGATGATGATGGTCGACATCAACAAACTCTTAAGGCTAAAGACAAAGGAAAGTCACATGCAATTTCTATCAGCAATGTGGAGTACGATAACGATGTGGTGAAAGGTACACTTACCATCCACTCTAAAGTAGAAAATGTTTTATTTGATTCTGGATCCACCCACTCTTTTATTTCTGAAGAATTTTCTAAGGGTATCACCGTATTACCTCAACAATTAGATGTTTAGTTAGCTGTGACAACCCCTAATGGCATAACAGTCGCATCAAAAGTTTATAATTCTTCTCTGATCAAAGTTTGTGGGAAAGTGCTTCCTACAAATCTTATTATCCTTCCTATAGTGGAATTTGATGTGATTCTTAGCATGGATTGTCTTTCTTTATATGGAGCTCATATCAATTTCCAAAGAAGGGAAGTCACATTTAATATTCCAGATCAATCTATGATCGTCTATCAATGCAAGGATGAACATAACCTTCCAGTGGAAATTTCTTCCATCTTATGGGTCTTGATTCCACTAAATGAAGGTTATTTATCTCAAATGGTTGGTGAGAAACTCACGATTAAGAATATGCCCATTGTACGGGAGTTTGATGATGTCTTTCCAGAGGAATTACCGGGTCTTCCACCAAATCGTGAAGTTGAGTTTTCAATAGAACTCGTACCGGGTGCTTTGCCTATTTCAAATACACCTTATAGAATGGCCCCAATTGAGTTGCAGGAATTGAAGAAGCAACTCCAAGAGAATCTTGATAAGGGATTCATACGCCCTAGTGCGTCACCTTGGGGAGCACCTGTTCTGTTTGTTAAGAAGAAAGATGGATCAACGATACTCTGCATTGATTATCGAGAACTTAACAAGATCACTATCAAGAAAAAATATACTCTCCCATGCATTGATGACTTATTTGACCAACTACGCGGAGCTCAATAATTTTCCAAGATGATCTTCGTTCAGGGTATCATCAATTAAGGGTCAAAAGGGAGGATATACCAAAGATGGCTTTCCGTACAAGTTATGGACACTATGAATTTATAGTGATGCCATTTGGTCTTACTAATTCCCCTGCTATCTTCATGGATCTGATGAATAGAGTCTTTAGAGACTATCTTGATCAATTTTTTGTAGTCTTTATAGACTACATTCTTGTCTATTCAAAGAGCAAGGAAGAACATGAAGATCACTTGAGAATTATATTGAAGACCCTGAGAAAGGAGAAACTTTATGCCAAATTTACCAAGTGTGAATTTTGACATCAAAAAGTTGAATTTTTGGGTCACATAATCTCAAAAGAGGGGATATCCGTGGATCCAGCAAAAACAGATGTTATCAAAAGATGGTCGAGACCAACAACAGTAACTGAGATCCGAAGTTTTCTTGGTTTGGCTGGATATTATCGACGTTTTGTGAAAGGTTTTTCACGATTATCTAATCCACTCACGAAGTTGACTCGGAAAAGAGTTAAGTTTGTTTGGATGGAATAATGTGAAGATAATTTCAAGGAGTTGAAAAGAAGGTTATCCAGTGCACCGGTGCTCACACTGCCTTGTAGTGGAGAAAGGTTTGTGATCTATAGTGATGCATCCAAGAAGGTATTGGGGTGTGTTCTTATGCAAAATGATATGGTGATAGCTTATGCCTCACGACAGTTGAAAATCCATGAGCAAAATTACCCAACATATGATTTGGAGTTAGCTTCGGTAATCTTTGCTTTAAAGATTTGGAGGCATTATCTTTATGGATAAAGGTGTGACATTTATACTGATCATAAAAGTTTAAAGTATATTTTCACACAAAAGGAGCTGAATATGCGTCAAAGAATATGGTTGGAGCTGATTAATGATTATGACTGCTCAATCCATTACCACCCTGGGAAAGCAAACAAGGTGGCAGATGCATTAAGTCGACAAGACCATGCCAGTTTATCCATGATGAGGATCACAAAAGATCCAATATTTATGGATTTACAAAGGATGGATCTTGGAATTATAATGGAATGGGAAAATCTTATCTTTCTCAAATTAATTTTCAACCATATATACATGTGAATATTAAAGAGGCACAAAAAGAAGATGTCAAGTTACAAAATAAGGTGAGAAATGTTCCTGAATTCTACCTTGATTGTGATGGGATAATGAAGTTCAGGAATCGGGTTTGTGTTCCTCCCATCCCAGAATTAAAAAAGGAGCTGGTGGATGAGGCTCATAGTTCTTCATTCTTTATTCATCCTGGAAGCACGAAGATGTATAGGGACCTGAAAGAGTACTTCTGGTGGGATGGCATGAAAAGAGATGTTGCTGAATATGTCTCTCGATGCTTGGTTTGTCAGCAAGTTAAAGCTGAGAGACAGAAGTCTAAGGGGATGTTACAACCATTACCCATACCCGAATGGAAATGGGAAAACATCACTATGGACTTTGTCACAGGACTTCCTAAAACATACAGAGGCAATAATGCTATCTGGGTCATAGTTGATCGTCTTACCAAGTCTGCACACTTCATTGCTATTAGAGAGGATTTCTCTCTGGATCAGCTTTCACGGATATATGTAAATGAAGTGGTAAGATTTCATGGCATACCACTTTCTATAATATATGATTGGGATCCGAGATTTACCTCAAAGTTCTGGCGAAGTCTTCAGAATACTCTAGATACAGAGTTGAGTTTTATCACTGCTTATCATCCTCAGACAGACGGTGAGTCTGAGAGAACAGTTCAAACTCTAGAAGATATGTTGATAGATTGCTCTATGGATTTCAAAGGTGGTTGGGATCAACACCTACATTTGGTGGAATTTTCTTATAATAATAGCTTTGACTCCAGTATTCAGATGGCTCCTTATGAAGCTCTCTATGGAAAGAAATGCAGGACTCCAACTTGCTGGGATGAAGTTGGGGAAAGAAATCTATTAGGACCTGATCTCGTTGATGAAATGGCAGAAAAGGTCATATCTATTCAACAACACATAAGAGCAGCTGAGAGTCGACAGAAAAGTTATGCCGACAACCGAAGAAAATACCTAGAGTTTGAAGTGGGTGATAAAGTGTTCTTACGTATATCTCTCTGGAAGAGAGTCATGATATTTGGAAAGAAGGGGAAGTTGAGCCCTAGATATATCGGTCCTTTCGAAATACTGGATCGTTTTCAGAAGGTAGCTTACCGATTGGCGCTTCCACCGAATCTCTCTCAAGTTCACGATGTGTTCCATGTATCTCTCCTGAGAAAGTACATACCTGATCCTTCACATGTACTTAGCTCAGAAATTGTACCCCTGGAGCAAGAACTTTCTTATGAAGAACAGCCGATAGAGATTCTGGATCGTAGCGAAAAAGTCCTACGAAGCAAGACCACTCGATTGGTGAAAGTTTTATGGAGGAACCACTAATTAGAAGAAGCTACATGGGAGCTTGAGGATATGATGAGGGAGAGGTATCCTCATCTGTTTGTTACAAAGTGACGAATTTCGAAGGAGAAATTCATTTTAAGGGGGGTAGAATGTAACACCAGAGACTTTTATGTTATATAAATCATCAAAGGAATCTTTCACTTGCTCGACTTGCTTTACACGAAATCGTGACCTTCCTCGATAGCTTGCATCGTATGCAATACCGAGTTTCACTAAACAATGGTATGCTATTAAAATATTATTAAAACTAGCCGTTATGAATAGTAATAACCACTTTTTGAAATTTTATAAATTTTATTTTTCAAAATGGACTTCATTTTTTGATTCAGAATATCGAAATTAGCCTAGGGTAAAATTTTGGTATTTTTCTGAAAACTTTCAATTTTTGATGGATAGTGAAACCACTAAGTGGTAGTTAAAAAACTGAATTTTTCATAAAACTTAATTTTACCACTTCTGTGAGTGGAATTTTGAAAATCCGAGAGACACGGTTGATGTTAGTAAGTAAAATGTGGTTCAATGAGATGAAAATAATTTTTTGGTGAATAGTAACATTTTTCTTTTTTTTACCCCGGTTAAAAGTAAATAGGGTAATTAAGGGTAAAAATGATATTATTATTACCCTAACACATGTCCTAATTCTATTGGACAAGTGTAATTCGACCAAAAACAACCTTAGGAATAAAATATGACCATTTAGGCCCACTTGGATTAGATTAGGACATTTATTATTAATTTATTTAAAGAAGGGTTAAAATAGTTAAAATCAATGTTTAATAAGTAAATCATTTTTACTATGGGGTTATACATAAGATAAATTAGACTATAAATATTCATTAGAAATCTAAAAAGATTTCATACATAATGGTATTTTATTTTTAATTTTTAGACATTAAATAATTTAATTTATTTATGACACAATGATGATGCAGTAATTATCTTATTAATAAAATATTGACATAATTGATGTTATAAATACCCAAATAAATGTAATTTGAGACTTTTTATGAATTACACTAATTTTATAGGTGAATATGACATTTTAATATTGATTTAAGTAACTTGTTTCGAACTAATCATTTTGTTATGATCAATTACTAAATAGTGTCAAAATTGACATAAAATAGTTTTTAAAACAAATATTATATTATTAATTTTTATTTTATTCCTAAAAATCTAAGAATCGGCCAAATGACTTATATAAGGTTATATAAATTAATAATAAACAACTTAGAGTTCTTTTGGCTTGATATAGTAAGTTTATTAACCTTATAGTGTAAGAAAACAAGAAGGCGCGGTAAAAGTTAAATTATCTAACTTAAAGTTAAATTTAAATGATAAGGTTAAAATTGATACCTAAACTTGTCTAAATTCTATTGGATGAGAGGATTTCGACCTCTACCCACCTTATCTTCGAAATATATCAATTTGGAGCAATTAAAAACCGAATTTGACTTTATAATAAAATAATATTTTTAGTTATTCCAAAGGTGCCCCTCTCCTCCCTTATAAAAGGGCACCTCCTCTCCCTCTTCCTCACACCACTTTGAGCCTTCAAGCTCGTCCAACCCCTGCCAATTTCTCCTCTTCACTTCCCTAGAAACATCCTAGAGGTTCTGGTCTTCTTCAAAGACCTATTTTAGTGCCCTAAAATGAGGTCTCAAAGAAGCACTTCAAAGAAGAGGAGGTTCGGACACTTACAAGGAAAATCGGACCTAAGGTAAGGGAAATATCACAATCTCATTTTTATCCGAGATTGCTTATACTTTGGTATTTACTGGGGTGTATTTTATCATCCACATCCATGTTCCCTCAATATTTAATATTATTTCCATCCACCTACAATTTTCTAAAACCTATTTTACCCTTTGGTGAGTTATTAGTAAAAGATATGAAAGGAGTCTTTTGTCGTTTTTCGTACGAGGTACTTTTTTTTACTTTTTCGACAAAAGTACGAGAAGAATGTTTTTTTTAACTTATATGGCATGAATGGATTTTTAAAACATTATTTCCAAGAATCTTCCTTTACAAGTTTTCAAGTTTATTTTTAATCAACTTCTTTTAGTTTAAAATTGTATGACATGTTAATAAAGGAAATATGTTTTTGAAGTAGAAAGGATATTTTCCTCAAGAATGGAGTTCAAGTGTTTTATCAAAATTATTTTCCATCTAAGATAATAAAGGGTTCTATTTTTATCCCTATTCTTACATTGATTTGATTATGTTGTGATGGAATTATTTTTATGAATTCCTTTATATTATATGAATTGTTTTATGATGTCACGATGTTTAAGATTCCCATTTTTATTACATGGGTTATGCTATGATGTATGGTTTATGATTTTGTGGCACACATAAGAATGGTATCATTATGAGATGGGTGGGACCTATATCTCCCTCCAATTCATTGGGTAAAGATTTTATATCTCATGAGATAGACATGGCTGGAACGGTAGGTTATAACGGTTCAGTGAAACAGGACTGAAACGAGGAGTGAACTCGGTTCAGAAATGGACTTTGTCCACTAAGATAGTCTTGGCAATGAGTATTGACTAATAAGAAATGATTCTCTATGATTATGTGTGTATTCCACAAAGTTTCATGTTTTATGTTATGATTTTTGGGATTCCATTTCACTACTATGATTTATCCCATGTTATGAAATTATGCTCTCTTTTGCAGGTTAAGATTTCCAAAAGTTATGTTCTTATGAATACGATGTGATTGATATTTCTTTTGTTTACCCTTACTGAGCATTTTATCTCACCCTTTTGTATGTTTTATTTCCCCAGGTCAGGAAGAAGGTTATTAAGTAAGATATTCCAAAAGGGACTATAGATATGATGAAATAAATGCGAGACAATGTAGACGATTTATGAACCAGTTGTTTATGTTTCCCAGTTTCTAAAGACACTATACCTATATGGTCCTTTCGTGGTTTTGTTATATGTTGTAATAATTATGATTCAATTTTGAAGTATTAACAATGTATGTAAAGTATGGGTCGTTATACCTTCTTTAGTTCTTGGACTGATATCCAAGCATTCCCCATTTGATGAAATTCTTGGTTCCCTTTAAACAGTTCCCTGGATGATTCTTCCCAGAACATTTAACATTGTTATATTCCGGCATCATTCTATAATTGGATTTGTATGTTGAACAACCAATGTTATTATCCTTTTTTCAATTGTTGTCACCAGGCCCATGAGACCACCTATAGTCTCTAATATACATTTCAACTTTGATCAAACAATGTAAAATCCTCTCATTACTATCAAAGTCTCGAATTTCCAACACATTCTGTAGACTCACCTTTATCCTACTAAATAATAAATAAACCTTGATTATGTTGTTCATGAAAAATCTAGAGGCGTACCTTGCATGACTTGTAATATTTTCTTCATACACTCGGATGGACTCATCTTCCATCATTTTGAGACTGAGGAACTCTATTTACATCCTGAGATGTAGGATTTGAGGAAATAATTTATTGAACAACATCCTCTTGAATTTCTCCCATTCCACAGATTTAATTTCTTATTGGGACATTGTATTATTTATTAGTTTCCACTACTGATCATCTTCCTCATCAAAATGATATAATTACAGTACAACTTTCTCTTCTTCCAAGCACTAGAGGAAGAATAATATCTTTTTTATGGATTTAGTCCACTGTTCTCTAACGAGGGGAATAAAAGATCATCTAAACATGTAATTCCTTTACTCCATGAGATATTCTATGTAAATATTCAATTTCCTATGTATATTAGGGCGTTCCAAATTATTTATGTTATTTTTCATAACTTGAGACAGTTGAGAAATTACATTCATGATGTTTTGAGCACCTGTTCCAGTCATATAATTAATATCATTAATGAAATCTTCACATTGACTACCACATTAGTTGTTGGAACATGTTCTTCTATTTCCCTCCATTATCATTGAAAAATAACATATGATTAGAGTTATTGAATATCTAGTGATTGATCAAAAAATGAAACTTTTGAACTTTAAATGATAGACTTATAGAGATGGAGTATATCTTAATGTGTGATTCCATATGATTAAATCTTGGTTATCTTTGATTTATTTCATAACATATATTCTTATGGGATTTTTTTATTTCCTAAATAATGTTTTTTAATAAGCTCATGAATTTACCAAATCATATTCCCTCGGGAGTTTCAAACCAATAGTGTATCAAGGCTCGTTGTCGTCTAACACGATACCACAGGTCAGGCCCGAAACTCTTTGTCGGTGTTTTCACTCTTAGGTACATTTTTGATACAGCCACCTATACCTATTTTTATCTAGACATGGATGTATTTTCTTGATTCCCTTTTTACACTATACGTACAAAAAATTAGGGATGTTATCTTATACTTCGTCTCATCCTTAATTTTTGTACTAAAGTTATATATTCTTAACATCGAAAATAACAAGAGAATCCTATTATACCAACTATAGTGGCCCCATCATTTCATATAAAACATTAAATGGTTTTAAGAATAATTATACATCAGAGTACAATCCAGGGATCATAATGTCTAGTGTCTTAGAAGACTGGGTAAATAATAAAACATTATAAAAACAACATTTTATTTAAACTCCATAATCAGCTCCAATATTCCATTGTGCTCATATATCTACAAACTATAACTTAAGGATAACATGAACAAAGAGATTAGCTAAAAACTCAATAAATTAATAACCATAAGAACAAGGAATTATCACATGGTATAAAAGGAATGATATGATCATATAAATATGCTTGTAACATATGGAATCATGACATATAAACATGGGATAATTTTAACTTTGAATCATAGAAATGTGGAAGAAATAGAAAACGTGAATTTAGAATGATTCATGGATAACCGCCAAGATAGTTTCCCATAGTATCACAAGCCATGGCTAACCGCCAAGACCATTGCACATAGTAGCACAAGACAAGGCTAACCGTCAAGACTGTCCCATATACAATCTCATGAGACTCAAATTTAACCAATTAATTAGAGTGTTATCTTGGCACACCCATCGTAAATTTTCATGAATATTATTTCCCAATAAATAATCGCACATAATCAATATTACATAAATATAAAAGATACCCATATAATGAATTGGGTACCAAAATCGTAACATAAAGAAGAGCCAATGGGTGTATCATAAATATGTCCATGAATTAAAGTAATTAGGAAATTAATTTGAAGATAAAAAGTTTAAATAGAAATATATTAGTGTATATGATGTCAAACAGTAGTGAGAACATATAATAAACATATTTGAAAATTTTAAGGATTTTAAACTTTTTTTGTGGATTTATGGAAAATACTATAGTAATTTTAAAATAGTAAAGAGAGAAATTGTTTATATAAAACCAGAAGTGAACGAAGAAGGTTTTCATAATAAATATTCATACATAATGGAGAAATTGGTGGATTAAAATAGATGATAGAGTGAACATGAAATTAGGTAAAAATTTGGGATGTTCCCTTAAAACAAGTTTTCTTATTAGAATGTATCGAGGAGGGAATCACCTAAAAGCATGTATATACCCATAAGATAATGAGGTATGGATATTAAAACATGTTTTTTGGATAATATAAAAATCATGTATTAAATGTACATAAAATGAAAAGAAAACATCATTTATGTAAAATGAAAGAAAAAAGAAACACGAAGTAATATAGACATTTCGGGTAGGATTCCTTACAGATTATCATCATGGTATTAGTTGTACATAAGGGGGCTTCATTGGAGGGAATATAGTTTCTACTCACTTATAAATTATTAGGTAATTATAGGTTAGGTGAGAAATAAATCTCCATCATTAAGTAATACACATAAAATTTCATAGCATAAGAGAAATTCATGAATAAAAGTAAAATAGAGAGGACCCCTTACCTTAAGTCTGTTGGTCTTATCCATTTTCTATTAATGACCTGAATAAAAAAATAAGGTTTAGTAATTAATAATTATAGAACATATTCTATATTTATTTTCTTTATTATACCCTTTTATGTTCATTCATGTCATTTTAATGGGTTTACTTATTAAATTTCATTTTTCTGTTCTATTTTTTTCTTGGTTTTTATGATTGGTTTACTTATGTTCATGAATGAAGAACCATGTAAGATGGGAATGGTTGTCCAGAAATGATGTTATATTTTTTAGTGAACATCCATAATATTACATGGTTATATAATTCATTTGGTTTTTTTTATTTATGTTGAATCATTATATGAAACAATAATGAGAAACACTGGAATTAATTTTAGCTATTTTTCTTACAATTATATTATTTTGTATTATTATTTAACATCATTTTTTCATAAGGAACACAAAACCTTAGAAAATATAAAGCAAATATATAATAGTCTGGTATGACCATAAAAATGGTTTCATACTAAAAATTAAGATATTAATATAAATTGATAACTTGTTTTCCTTGATTATACTAAATTAACACATCTCCAACTGCTATTTCATTTCAATTAAAAAAATGTGGTAAAAAGAAATATGATAGTGAATTATCCCAATAACATAATATAATTATATTAAATTTTTGTTACTTTTGTTATCATACCATTTAGGTGAAGGGAGGAGAGGAAATAGACATGAAAATATATGAACTTAAAATAATTGGAAAGTGGGATTTTCCTCATGATTTTATCTCTATTAGGAGCCTTTAAAGGGGAAAGAATTTTATATTTTTAGGAGGACAAGGACTGTTAGATGTGGAGTAGGATATTAGGGTGTGATTTGGGAAGATCATAGGTAAGGAACAAGGCTTGAGAGGAGTGAATAGAATAGGTATGGAGGGGTGGTATATATAGTGGAGAAGAAAAGGGTTCTCATATTATTTAATTCCTTAGTTTATAATTTTCCCTGATGACTAGAATTAGTGATTATTTCATGACCAATAATAGTAAATAGTGCATTTGAGTTGGTTACAATGTCCTTAAATCAGCCATACATCAGCTAATGACTTCATAATTCATGTATTTATCATTTATAGTAAATTGTAGTATGTTACTATTCAACCAAAAATCATGTATATTCGAAAAATCTCAAAAAACCACATTAACCATTTTTTCATGTGTAGAACCGAAAAATGAACTCCAATTTTCAAAGATAATTTTCTTAATATGAATAATATAATTTCTAATTAAAACACAACTGACTTCAAAAATATCAATTTGAAAACATTAATTTTCTTATTCCTATATATAGGTTTATCCTACATAAACATTGAATCTTATTTATATACTATAATATGTAAGGTTACTATTTCTTAGGGTAAGTTACTATTCATAAGAGTAAAAGTTCTATTTGTAAGGGTATTTTTTCATTAACCAAAAATTATTATGGTCATACTAGACTCCAAATAACTTAATGATCGCAACCATGTATGTCATATTTTAGAAATTAAAATCATTAAATGAAAAAGTATGTTTAAATCTCATATAGACCTTAGTAATTCATTATTTTGTTACGCCTTGGGATTATATAGCATAATCATAAGAATAAAATTTCCATTGATAAACATCTGGTCGTTACAAAATATATAATTATCATTTGGATACACGTATTACAAAAATGAATAATCTATCTATTTAGTTTGAGTTCTATATTTTAATATAAAAGTTCTAGGATAATCGTAAATTTACTTTTGTATAGTATTGGACATCATATACCAAATAATGAGATTAGGTGTATTTTTAATGAAATTAAATATATTAATTCTAAAATAAATGTTTTGTATACCATATAAAGGATTTTTACACCATTGATGATTATTTTGTTGGTAAAAAATTGATAATTTATTATATTTTAGGATTATGTGTTAAGATGAACAAGATATTCATGCTTATTTGTAATAAATGAACTAAATAGGTATTTAGAATTCCTAATTTTCATGTGTTCAAGTCCCAAATAATTTTCATTGAATGTATTTCTATAATATTCAAAAAAATTACCCTCTTGTAGCTTCCTATTATTCTCTAAAATTATATTAATGTTGACTTCCATTAATTAGGTGCCCAGATTAAGAACTAAGATCTCACAAATATCTAAATGTTGATTACATATTAATCTCCTCTAAATATATATCTACTTTTTTGGCCAATTAATTATTTTTAAGATTTTTTAGGCATATATTTTGGATATTATTGTCGGCTATCTTATTATAGAACATCATAATTATATGCTATGTGATATTCATAATATATGAAACTTTAAAAGGCGCATCCACTATTATGAATTTCAAAAAATAAACATAAATTCTATGATTTTTTTAATTAAGAAACAATTGAATGTATTTTTTAAAATATAAATATATCAAATTGTCATCAATTAATATACATTCACTCAATAAAATCTCAAATAATTAATTATTTATGTTATATAATTAAATTTATTCAATGAATAATTAATACAATTGAATAATTATAAGGACTAGTATAATTAATTCTGGATAAGGGTTTTCAGAATAAGAAAATATTCTCAATCTTATTAACTCAAAAAAAATTAAAATTGTTTATGATAAATTAAAAAACAGGTCCCCTAATTACAATTTTGTAATATCATAATATTTTATCATGCTCAATATAATGAAAATAGATAGTGTTATTATACAGAAATAAATTCTATTTTATGAAGGGAAATTCAATGATTCTGATGAAATTTTTAATACATATAATAAAACACACTCATGGTTTTATTCATAGTATATTTTTGTATAACATATGAACTAAAAATGGAATATATTAAAACAAAATGTCCCCAATCGAGAATGAAAAATGTTAGAGTAATGAAAACCAAAATCAATGTGTAATAGTTTAATATACATCATTTTTTATTGGATATATGTTTAAAAAATATTCATATATGAATTTTCATAAAATAAAGCAAGATTAATATTTCATTGAATTTCCATTAAAATTTATAATTTCATCACTATTTCTATGAGTTTAAGTCTATACATTTTACCTATATCAATGTAACAAATGTATCATTATCTAATTCAATGAAGGGAATAATTAGTCTTCATCATGTAATTATCATCATACCAATAATGACATACATGTTTCTAGATACATCCCATTTAGAATATATGTACTGATTTTCATTATTATTAAATGTATGAGATTCATAATTAATATTAACAATGATTTAATGACTTCATACCTCAATATATTATCCCAGATAGGAATGTATGAGAATACATTCCTTGTGTTTTTTTTAATGATATATTTCTATTCATGATATTCCACTTTTATGATAATTATGACTTATCTTCAGGTTATGAATTTCAAAAAATTATGGGGATCCAACATATGATAATATGTTAACATCTATATATGTTAAAATCAATGTATCTTGGACATAATAATATTTTCTTGGAATTCCAATGTCATCATTATAATCGGATGTTCTAAAAAATATCCGTGTGAAAAATATTATACATCCCAACTGATCACCCATCATGACAATAACATACATTTAATAAATAAATAAATAAAATTCAATGAGGCATTAATGAAACCCTAATCCCCATCATATCCCAGACTCATCACTTCACACTCTCAAAATCCCAATCGATATTCTCATGATCTATTATGAAATAGTATTCCTCTAACCAACTTCATCTTACAAATATGATTACTTATTATGTGCCAATGTTCTACATCCACCCATTCATCATTTTAGTAAACCTCCCTTGGAAACCACAAATTGTTTCCCTGTCATAAAAAAAATATATAAGTGTATAAGTATGTAATGTGATAATAATTAATAAAATTGGTGATATTGAAATTAAAAACATCCACATAGATCTGTAGGTTATAAAATGACATCCAAAATTGATTATAGATTTACTAACAAGTTTCATATGTCTCTAAACAAGAAGATTTAACCACCCATGGGGTATTCTCTCCTACAAAAAAAAAATTCACATTATTACCTATGTATAATCTATTCCATTTCTATTTTATTAAACTAAAATATCATCTCAAGGGACCATGTAAAATTATTTAGCCTCATTTCTAAAAACCATCAACTTAGGGGGTCACATCATGTACATGAAAGTGGAATATTTCCATCAAAATGGGTGGCTTATATACTATACTCAATTTCTAAACATAAAATACCTGTGGTCATCCCCCATTAAATAATTAAGATAATACCTAGTGGAACCCACTATCATCCCTATAACCATGAAACCCACTCAGAGTAACCTAAATCCTTCCCTTGAACCATATAATAATACACATGATGGAGTTCCATACCCTACTCAAAATAAGAACTAGGCATCCATTAATCACGGATCATATCATTCAATGAATCATAAACCCTCATTAAAATACATCTGGGTAGGCAATTCCCCTAAATCCTCAAATACCATTCAATCAATGTATCCCTTACAAAATACAATTTGTATACATATATATAACCTAAAATTGATGGTATAAACCCCATTAATCCCTACATCATATCAATTTGGTATCCCACTAACATAAATCCAACACACATACCCTAGGGTAAAATCTATATTTCACAACCCATCCCTATTACTAAATCATTAATAGTCACATACTATTGGTCCTTGGGATCAATTCTTCATTAAGGATCGAAAATAACTGTCTCCCCAATCTAACACTCTCTATGTTCAAAAAAATACAAGGGAACCCCTGAGGTACCCTTGGTCACACATTTCTTCATACACCTTATATTGGATCATCTCACATATCCCTACTCCCAAGAAAATGCATATAACTATAAGGGAACAATGTCATTCAACACAATAATGATCACATCATGGACTAATTTTCCTCACATATCATATCATATAGAAATTATACTAGAGCGAAAGACTAAATTTTTTCTCCCTTCATGGTCTTCTTGGTTGGTCCACTCACACCCATCACTTCCATAATTCATACCTCTAGAGTACCTATATGGGTTACATTATTGCCTATGTGGGAGGAGAACTCAGACCCCTATATATTTAACCAACTAATAAAATATAATTCATCTTATGGCCCATTTATTTTGTATCACTATTCCAACCATCTTAAATAAATCACTTATCTCAACCCAATGGCAACTAAGGGAACTTATCTCGTGTCCAAAAATTTCACCAAATGGAACTCTAGACACATTATATCAACATACCAATTAAAATTAATTGATGATCAATGCACAATTCACTGAATAAAAAATAATAAATCCACTATGAAAAGTATTCCATATCTAATAAAACCTTATTTATTTATTGGATTTTTTGTTTAAAATAAATTTAAATTTGTTGGTCGATCTCACTTTAGTGGAATGATGATATATCCCAAGAACATTATAAATATATAAAGATCATAGGAGGGTATTTATGGATAACATACCTCACATAGTGTTATTCCTTTTTGAATTCATATCCACCCATTCCTATGCTTTTTAAAGCATCGTCACTATCTGTATCATTACTGAAACATATATCTCAAACCACAACATAATAATTAATTAATTATGAAAACTAACTATTAATTTTATAATTTTTTTAAAGAGCTTAAATATCATAAAATATCTCTCATATGTGTCACCTCAAAGAAATTTTGACGAAATATACATTTATGTTCAATGATATACCACTAAAAACATCATAACAAAATGAAAAATAATCAAACACTCTGTAATTTTCTAATTATAACCAATATAATGAAATCAATAAAATAATTACTAGGGTAACATACCCCTAATTAAATTATGAAAACCAAAATATTATCATCCTTCTAATATTTATAATATCCATGTTGAAAAATTGATTTATTTTCATCTCCTGGTTCAACCATGTTCTAGTGTATTAAGGGCCAATAAATAATCTAAATAACACTAAAATGAAATGTGGCATATGGGATATTTAAAAAAAGGGGAACCATAGTTAAGAATAAATTATTCTTGATAAAAATTATATTTAAATAAATGCTTAACCTTGAGTATTCATCATGTAAAATAAGGTGTTGAATCATTCAAAAATTGACCTACCCCACATGGTTTTTGAAATAAGATTTTGAAGGGACCGAATCGTAAATTATCATTTTTCAATAAATAAAAAATAACATGTGGCATATTCACGTGGTGAAAATTAATGCCATGGTGATATAATTTCTCAAAAAAATCTATCACGGTAAGTGAATAACTATTCTTAGAGAGACCAAAATTGAAAAACTGGATAACCTTAAACCATCGTTCGTCAATATGAATCCCCTCTTAGTCATGGTATCATAGGATTCATATGGAGTTTCAGACCATAGAAATGAACTATTAAAGTGATAACCATATAATTCATTAAGTAATTACACCTATGGATTAACCAGATATAATTATACTTTCCATGGTACCACTTTTCCACATGAACCCCCACTTTTACACATTACTATTTAATTTAATTATAGAGTGACCTACATGTCATAAAGAAATGACCACTATTTCCAAATAAACAACAAGTAGGATCATCAACCCATCCCTTATAATATAGTATATGAATAACCTGAAACACTCTTCGATCATTAATCCAAATTCAAAAACAAATCATTGATATTTTAAAATTCATTTAATTATGATTAGAATACATTTCACTAAATGTACACAACATTGGGAAAAATATTTCAAATTCCATCTAAAATTCACAACAAATAATGTTGTAGGGTTTTAATATAGACCCAACAAAAAAATCTCATCCCTATGAGGTATTTTTTATTTATCAATCAATAAAAACATACCACTATATGAAATTTATAATTAATGCATTGTATTCTATCCCATAATGTTGAATTACCATTACTTGTAAATGTTAAAAAATTATTGATCAATAGTAATCAAAATCAATGATACCCACTAATCATCATCACTATCTCTAAGAAGTATCTAAACCAAACCCATCTATGCTGACACATAAATGGATCCTCAATTAGTTCATAATATATCTTATATTTCTTCTAACCCTAACACTTGGTTCATAAAAGATGATTTTGAGAATTAGTTCTCCCAAAAATTGTAAAAATCAACCAAAAAAATATCTTGTATTCCATATAAAAATGGTGAGTGCCTTCCACTAGAGAAAAAAAAATTACATAAAAAAATTGATTGTCTATCATCAATATTCCCACTAAAAATGATCCAATTCAACCACTGACCTGTAATCTCATCCCTTGATCATGATACCTAAATCCTAAAAATATTAACTGGATCATCCCTAAACCATCAATAATCTCAAATATGGAGACTCAAATTAATTAATTATTAGATCCTATAAAAAATCTATCATTCATACACTCCCCCATATGAGTGATAACCCATTGATAAAACTCACCCTTATATCACATTAATTACATATCAAGAGGATATTAATACCAAAAACATCATAAACAAGAGTAGTATCACAATACTATGATATAATTATGAACCATATGTAACTGTAACATGTTGAATTTTCTATGTACTATTTTTTGGATATTACATTTTTTTGTGATAAGTGGTGCTGAGATGACATGAAATTTTGAGGCCCAATATTCCCATATAATTTTTTCAAATTAATTAAATATATTAATAATCATGTGTGTGTAGTTTTCTTAAAAACATGGAATAAATCCTAAATAGGAGCCAAGATCAGAAATCTAATGGAACCATTTAGTTTAGAATTTGAGGACTACCCTATGCACGACTTACCATTAGTTGGAATGGGGCGTTTGTGTAAATTTCAATGAGGGTGTGTAAATTGATAAAAAAATAAAATAGGTTTATTATGTTTTGTTTCATTGACAAAATTATTTGGAATATAATTAAATACATCATCATGTATAAATACATGGGTTATCCACATAACATTGGGGATGATAGGGGACAACTAGATATAGAGATTTAGAGAATCATCTCAGTCCAATGATTTCAAATCATGGATCAACAATCTATATAACACTGATTTGATATATCTTTCCAAAAATTATGATGAAACATCGTTCATAATAATTGATAAAAAATAGAGGTAAAATTTTTTTTAAGTGGATTATTCCCCACTCTGGATTCTTACGATGAACACAAACCAGTTACGGAATGTATTTATGTGAGGTTCGATTATAATACAGGATGGATATAATTGCGGGGTAATTTGAGATAATTACATTGAATTTATTCATTTTTATCTTATGGATGAAAATCTATATTGACACGAACATATATTGAAGTTATTTCCTCTTGTTTATTCTCTTTATTTTCTCCCATGATTATGTGATTCATGAAGATATATTTTTGTTTGACCTGGGGTTCGATGTATTCTGATTTATGGAGAGTTTCACTCACATTTCATAGTGAAACTGTCTAATAATGTAGATCTTAGATTAGAAGTAAGCTACAGAGTTGCGATGATGGTTGCAACTGTGAATCAGGTGAAGGTGGATTCCTAATTCCTTTTTCATTGGAGTTCATTGGAACATAATTAATAACTTTTTTTTATCTATTCTTATAGAAAATCCAAGGCTATAACTTCTAGTCTATCGATGGAAAAGCTCAGATGAATTAATTCTTATAGTTTTCTTGAATGGAGAAGACGTACTGAAAGTAGTAGCGGTGGAAGAGGAATGAGAGAGAAGGAATCATAGATTCTATAAAATCACATTGAACACTATGTGTGATCTCAGATTACATGGATTGTGGTCCCTATAGCTATAGAGATAGGTTTTGGAAATAATTACAGACCACATGATGTGTGACCCCAGTCACAAGGTGTGTGACACCCATACATGTGACTTGGTGTGTACTTCAAGAAGTACATATACATAGTAAAATGTAAACAGCCATATTTCAAACCTAGTGCATGTACATGGATGTAGATATGGGTAAGATACAATAATAGGATACTATGTGTCTCTACAATCCATGTATACCCTTATACACAACTTGAATATGGATAATAAATATAAGACCATGTCCTTAAACCTTACTTAATATTGAATTAAATGAATAATTCACATTGAGGATCTTTTCAGGTTTAGAGTTTTAGAGAATTAGAACATAACTATTACATCTCAAAAGATTTACAAAGTAAACACTTCTATCAAGTTTCCATAGAATAAAAAAAACTCTTAAAAAGAAACATGTCTAGTTCCATGTTTTATATAGCATGACTTTCCCTTGATCCCATCCTTGACTCTATTCCACATTAAGTCCTATGAAAAACATTTCAAAAAAAACTTGGGGTGAGCATAAAAATCTCAGTAAGGGATACACAAATAATAAAAACTGTTATTTTATCAAAACAAAAAGTAAACCGTGTATACTTTATCAAAGTAATACTTTTCACCTTTATGAAGTAGTAAAAACTCTTCACTGAATAAAAGATCATTACTTACCCTTTTGTAAACAAAATATTACCATAAAACCCATATAAATAACACATAATATGTAAAGGTAACTTGGGACATAAACATACTTAAGTGGAATAACCATACAGTCGACTTCCACACATATCACTTAATAGAATAGCCATACGGCCAACTTCAATACATAATTAATGGAATAGCCATACGGCTGAATTCCATACCCAATGCATTGGAGGTTATAACGTAACCACCCGTCCTAGTATTCACGGCACCACCCTTCATATGGTTTATCACGTAACCAACCGTCAAATGTCCAAGTACCATTATAAAAATCATAATACATATAACAAATATAATGGAAAGAAAACATTTCCACACTTTGATCATAATATATCACTTAAATATATTGACATAACAAATCCATTATAAAAACCATTTTCAATACCAAAATATATAAAAGAGTATATTGTATTTATTTCATTTTAAAAACATTACGGCTTTTTGAGGAAGCCAAAGACTAAATAATACTCGGGGCGGCGGAAAAGGTCGTTGTCACCACGTACGTTAAAAGAAACATTCCTTTTAGTAATTTTGTAAAATGCTTCATAGAAAAAGATTATTTTTGTATAAAAGTAAAATTCAAAGGGTTTTATACACCGTATAAAAGAAATTTGTGTATAAAACGAAATATGCCTCAATGAAAGGAGATTGAGATGAAGTCCCTTACCTCAGGTCCGACATGACTCGATCATTCTTTAACGTCCTGAATAATAAACTTGAGTTAATTTCTACTTTATTAAGAACCTTTTTCAAGTTCATTATTCCTTTTATATCACTTATTACCATGTTATGAACATTATGTAGTCATTTAAGTTGATAACGATCGTTTGTCGATATTTGGTACTTGAGTCAAAAGTGAACTTCTTACAATTACATGTTGTTCGTGTGGTCAAAGGTTCTTTATATCCAGAATGACATTCATGATTTGGATATCATATATCTCATATATATCTAGAATATACATGTATTTATAATATTACATAATCATTTAGAGGTAAGAAATGAAATGCACCGTTCATGGAGACGGTAAGCCGTACGTACGCATGAATGCTACTTTCGTGTCTTTGTCATATTAATGGAATTAAAACTAAATGAGAGGTATGTATATTTTAATTCCAGAATTATATTCATCATTTATATGTGTAACATACATTATATATATCCATTATAAATATGTACTTATAATAGTACATTACATTTGGGGATAAGAAATGAAATGCACCGTTCATGGAGATGGTAAGCCATACGTACGCATGAACGCTACTTTCATTTCTATCTCATACATTAATGGAAAGAAATAATAATTATATAGAGTTATATTATAATTCCAGTATAATATCATATATAATGTCATTAAATCCATCCTTTATACGTCCCAAGTATGGCATTAACGAATCACATCACTTTGAGGGGGCGGTAGTCCGCACTTCCTAAAATGAAATTTCGTGTTTACCCACAATGGAAACCATAAAGGTAAACCACAAATGAAAAATAAAGAATCATAAGGAAAACATAAACATAATATATATCATATATAAATATAGTGACATCTTAATGGCCACCATTAAAGGTGTTTAAAAGAAGATTGAACAATCATCGTTTCGTGAGGCGGAAATTCGCCAACCACAGAAACAGTATGTTCTTTAACCATTCGATGTAGGTGTGTGTAAGTGTATCTCTAATAACTCTTATAAAAACATCCTAGTATATGGAAGATACTTGTTTTTTTATGAAATAAATGAATAAAATGAGTTTAGAGGGGTTGGAGAAGCAAAATAAAACAAAAGAACACAAGTGAAGACATCACCTTAAAATTGGGTAACTCTCTTAGATTTGAGCTCAAAGGCTTCCTTGGGAAGACTTATGCCCAAATTGAGGTGTCAAGGAGTAATAGAGGTATGTGTAGAGACAAAATTGTCAGGGGTTGGCCGATCCAAAGTCTTTGGAAGTGTGGGTAAGGTGGTAGAGGTGGGAGCCTTTTATAAGAGGAGAGGAGGGGCACTCTTGGAAGGTAAGGAAATGTTACTTTATTTTAGAATGAGTTTCGGATTTTAATGGTCCCACGTTGATGTGTTTCAAGGATAAGGTGATAAGGGTTCGAAATCCACCCATACAATAGGTTTTGGACATGTGTAGGTCATATATTTTACATTATCATTTCATTTTATTTAAATCCTTTATTAATGAGGTAATCGCTGCATCATCATGATGTCATAAATAATTTAATTTATTTAATGTCTAAAAATTATAAAAAAAATATCATGATGTATGAAATCTATTTATCTTTCTAATGAATATTTATAGTCAAAAATATTATTTGTATAACCCCATTTAAAAAATGTTTTAGTAAAACAACTCATGTTTGTGATATTTTTATTTTAACATTAAATAAAAATGTATTAATGTCATTTTCCAACTAAAGTGGCTCCATGGGGACCCCAAGTTGACTCATGGATTTTCTTGGTCGGCCATGACACAACCAATGAGATTAGAACATGTGTCAAGTTCATTTCATATTATTAAAACATTATTTTTACCTTAAACTACACTAATTACCTCTAATCGCGATTAAAAACTTAATAAGTTACTATTCACCAAAAAAATATTGTAATCCCATTGAACCACATTTTACTTCTTAATGACAACCATGTATGTCGAATTTTTGAAATTCAAAACACAGAGGTGGTAAAATTTCATTTAAACGAAAAATCAGTTTTTTTAAGTACCACTTAGTGGTTTCACTATTCATCAAAATTTGAAGTTTTTCAGAAAAATACCAAAACTTCACCCTAAGCTATATTTGATATTCCGAATTCAAAAATGAAGTCCATTTTACAAAATTTAAAAAAGATAAGTTGCATTAATTAATTTAATAATTGATTCCCGCTGTCAGAGCAAATAGCGTGTTTTTATGAAATAATAAGTATCAAAAGATTAACACTAGTTTAAGTCCGATTTCAAAGTGAAATTAATTCCAACGACCACTATTGGATTTAATGGTAAAAATATATTCTAATTAAACTTTAAAACCAATTCAAAAGATAATATAATCATATAAATAAATTAGATTAAAAAGAGGTTTTGAATTAAAATACAACATTTTACACTATTCATTAAAAAAATGAACTTTATCGGAAAAATACCAAAAAATTACACAAAGTAAATTTTGATGTTCCAATTCTAAAGAAGAGTTTTATTTGGTTCAATAGAATGTATAAGAGTGAACAAAACTATATTTAATGTCGGTTCGCCATCAAAAGGCAAAAAGTGAACCTTTAGTGAAAACTAGGGCATATACGCCTAAAATTGAATTCTTTCTGTATTTTAAGCCTTTATCTTTTATTAGATAAAAGTAAAAATATTTAAAAAACATATATAATCATATTTTAGTTATATTTATTCATTCCCGCCAATACAACAGCTATGTGTTAACTACCATTTAAAATAATATTATTTTATTACTAGTGTGAAACGTAAGATTTCAAAGAAACTCTTTCTTGCGTATCGGGTACGCTATCAAACATAGAAACCCCTTTAAAGTAAAATTAATATTTAATTTGTAAATATTAATAAATACGAAAATGTTTTATTCATTATTTACCTGGGATGTTACATCCTTCCCCCTTTTGGGAATTGCGTCCTCGCAATTTTATTCACTTATCAAAATAAGTGGGGGTATTTATCCCTCATCGAATTTTCAGATTCCCACGTTGCCTCTTCAACCATATGGTTTTTTCACAAAAGCTTTACCTGGTGAATTACCTTATTTCGCAACACTTGCTCTCTTCGGTCAAGAATCTGGACTGGTTGTTCTTCATAAGATAGGTTCTCTTCCAGCTGAACTACCTCTGGACTCAAAACATGAGATGGATCTGGCATATACTTTCTCAACATCGAAACATGAAAAACATTGTGTACCTGAGATAAACTCGGAGGTAAAGCCACTCGGTAAGAAACTCATCCAACTTTATCCAGAATTTCATATGGTCCAATGAACCTTGGACATAGCTTTCCTTTCTTACCAAATCTCATCACACTTTTCCATGGAGAAACCTTGAGAAAAACATGATCACCTACCTCGAAAGATAGATCCTTCCTCTGGTTATCCGCATAACTCTTCTGCCTGCTCTGAGCTGTTCTCATGTGTTTCTAAATCAACTGAACTTTTTCTACCATCTCTTCTACCAATTCTGGTCCCATCAACTTCCTTTCACCCACTTCATCCCAAAAAGCTGGAGTTTGACACCGCTTCCCATATAATGCCTCAAATGGTGTCATCTGTATACTGGAATGAAAACTGTTATTATAAGAAAACTCAACCAAAGAAAGATGTTGGTCCCAACTTCCCTGATAATCCATCGAACAAGCTCGTAGCATATCCTCCAAGGTCTGAATTTTTCGTTCTGACTGCCCATCTGATTGAGGATGAAAAGCTGAACTAAAATTTAATTCAGTACCCAACAACTTCTGAAGGCCTTTCCAAATGTTAGAAGTGAACCTAGGATCACGGTCAGATACAATGGAGAGGGGAACTCCATGTAACCTGACTATCTCATTAAGATACAAACGGGAAAGTTGATCTAGGGAAAAAGTATCTCTTATAGCAAGGAAATGAGCAGATTTAGTCAAGCGATCAACAATAACCCAGATTTCATTATTACCTCTAGATGTCTTCGGTAATCCCCCGACAAAATCCATGGATATATTTTCCCATTTCCACTCTAGTACTGGTAAATGTTCAAGCATACCTTTAGGTAACTGCCACTCTGCTTTAACCTGCTGACATGTCAAACACTTCACAGTAAAATCAGCAATATCTCTTTTCATTCCATCCCACCAGTAATACTCCCGCAGATCCCTGTACATCTTAGTACTGCCAGGATAAACTGAAAATGGGGAACTATGAGCCTCACATAACAAATCATTCTTCAACTTTGACTCACCAGGGACACATAATCTCTTCCCAAACCTCAAAACACAATCATTATCAATGTTGAATTCAGGCAACTTACCCTTCTGAACCAGCTCTACCTTTTTCTGCAACTCACTGTCTTTTCTCTGTGCTTGCTTAATTCTCTCTGATAGGGATGATCTCACTGATACCTGAAAAAAAACAGAAGAACTTCTTGCACCAAAAACTTCTATTCCAAAGTTCATCAAATCAAAAACCAAAGGATCTCGTTCTAAACGTAGCATGGTTAATGAAGCATTACTTTTTTAGACTCAAAGCATCGGCCACATTATTTGCTTTTCCTGGGTGGTAATGAATTGTACAATCATAATCCTTGATTAATTCCAGCCATGTCCTCTGACTCATGTTCAATTCTTTCTGAGTGAATATTTACTTTAAACTTTTGTGATCAGTATATATTTCACACTTTACTCCATACAAATGATGCCTCAAAATTTTTAGAGCAAAAACAACAGCAGCTAATTCCAAATCATGTGTTGGGTAATTTACCACATGAGTTTTCAACTGACGTGAAGCATATGCAATTACCTAATCATTCTGCATAAGGACACAACCAAATCCTTTCGATTAAGCATCACTGTAGATAACAAACTCACCATTCCTGGAAGGAATTTCCAAAACTGGAGCATTCACCAATATTCTTTTCAACTCCTAAAAACAATCATCACATTCTTTTTTCCAGATAATCTTAACACTCTTATGAGTTAACTTAGTCATTGTACTAGATAATCATGAAAAAATTTCATCAAACCTTTGGTAGTAACCTGCCAAACCAAGGAAACTATGGATCTCGGTTACATTTTTGGGTCTTGGCCATTCTTCAACAACTTTTGTTTTTGCAGGATCAATAGTTATGTCATCTTTTGAAACAATGTGACCAATGAAAGAAATTTGTTTCCACCAAAACTCACACTTTCTGAATTTTCCATATAGTTTCTTTTATTTTAAGGTTTTCAAGATAACCCTTAAATTACTTTCATTCTCTTCTTTACTTTTAGAAAACACCAAAATATCATCAATGAAAACAACCAACATTTTTCACCTGAGTCAATTGAGCCATCACTGCAACAAACTGTTTAGTTATGATTCAAACCATCTCAGGATACTAATTTGAAAGTTCATTTCCCTCTGAATTCCTTCCTAGAAAAGTTATTCTGTTTCCTCTATGAAAAACCATTCTTAACACAGAAATATCTTAGGAGAAGCAACATGGTAATCTTCAAATGCTATATCATTTAAATCATACCATAAATTAACTTATAATTTAACACTTTTCTAACTCCTAAAGTTGTCTAAACTGACCTCTGATACCAACTATAAGGCCTCGGCCTTAAACCTTACTTAATATTGAATTAAATGAATAATTCACATTGAAGATTTTTTCAGGTTTAGAGTTTTAGAGAATTAGAACATAACTATTACATCTCAAAAGATTTACAAAGTAGACACTTCTATCAAGTTTCCATAGAATTAAAAAACTCTTAAAAAGAAACATGTCTAGTTCCATGTTTTATATAGGATGACTTTCCCTTGATCCCATCCTTGACCCTATTACACATTATCTCCTATGAAAAACATTTCAAAAAAAACTTGGGGTGAGCATAAAAATCTCAGTAAGGGATACACAAAGAATAAAAACTATTAGTTTATCAAAACAAAAAGTAAACCATGTATACTTTATCAAAGTAATACTTTTCACCTTTATGAAGTAGTAAAAACTCTTCACTGAATAAAAGATCATTACTTACCCTTTTGTAACCAAAATATTACCATAAAACCCATATAAAGAACAGATAACATATAAAGGTAACTTGGGACATAAATATACTTAAGTGGAATAACCATACGATCGACTTCCACTCATATCACTTAATGGAATAGCCATACGGCCAACATCCATACATACTTAATGGAATAGCCATACGGCCGACTTCCATACCCAATGCATTAGAGTTTATAACGTAACCACCCGTCCTGGTATACACGGCACCACCTGTCATATGGTGTATCACGTAACCACCCGTCAAATGTCCAAGTACCATTATAAAAATCATAAGACATAAAACAAATATAATGGAAAGAAAACATTTCCACACTTTGATCACAATATATCACTTAAATATATTAACATAACAAATCCATTATAAAAACCATTTTCAATACCAAAATACATAAAAGAGTATATGGTATTTATTTCATTTTAAAAACATTACGGCTTGTTGAGGAATCCAAAGACCAAATAATACTCGCGGCGGAAGAAAAGGTCGTTGTCACCGCGTACGTTAAAAGAAACATTCCTTTTTGTCATTTTGTAAAATGCTTCATAGAAAAAGATTCCTTTTGTATAAAAGTAAAAGTAAAAGGGTTTTATACACCGTATAAAATAAATTTTTGTATAAAACGAAATATGCCTCAATGAAAGGAGATTGAGATGAAGTCCCTTACCTCGGGTCCAACTTGACTCGATCGTTCTTTAACATCCTGAATAATAAACTTGAGTTAATTTCTACTTTATTAAGAACCTTTTTCAAGTTCATTATTCCTTTTATATCACTTATTACCATTTTATGAACATTATGTAGTCATTTAAGTTGATAACGGTCGTTTGTCGATATTTGGTACTTGAGTCAAAAGTGAACTTCTTACAATTACATGTTGTTCGTGTGGTCAAAGGTTCTTTATATCCAGAATGACATTCATGATTTGGATATCATATATATCATATATATCCATAATATACATATATTTATAATATTACATAATCATTTAGAGGTAAGAAATGAAATGCACCGTTCATGGAGACGGTAAGCCGTTCGTACGCATGAACGCTACTTTCATTTCATTGTCATATTAATGGAATTAAAACTAAATGAGAGGTATGTATATTTTAATTCCAGAATTATATTAATCATTTATATGTGTAACATACATTATATATATCCATTATAAATATGTACTTATAATAGTACATTACATTTGGGGATAAGAAATGAAATGCATCGTTCATGGAGATGGTAAGTCGTACGTACGCATGAACGCTACTTTCATTTCTATCTCATACATTAATAAAAATGAAATAATAATGATATAGAGGTATATTATAATTCCAGTATAATATCATAAATAATATCATTAAATCCATCCTTTATACGTCCCACGTATAGCATTAACGAATCACATCACTTTGAGGGGGTGGTAGTCCGCACTTCCTAAAATGAAATTATCGTGTTTACCCACAATGGAAACCATAAAGGTAAACCACAAATGAAAAATAAATAAGCATAAGGAAAACATAAACATAATATATATAATATATAAATAAAGTGACATCTTAATGGCCACCATTAAAGGTGTTTAAAAGAAGATTGAACAATCATCGTTTCGTGAGGCAGAAATTCGCCAACCACAGAAACAATATGTTCTTTAACCATTAGATGTAGGTGTGTGTAAGTGTAGCTCTAATCCTTCTTATAAAAAAATACTAGTATATTTAAGATACTATTTTTGTTACAAATGAAATGAATAAAAAGAGTTTAGGGGGTTGTAGAAGCAAAATAAAACAAAAGAACACAAGTGAAGACATCACCTTAAAATCAGGCAACTCTCTTAGATTTGATCTCAAAGGCTTCCTTGGGAAGACTTCTTCCCAAATTGAGGCTTTAAGAAGTAAGAGAGGGATGTGGAGAGAAAAAATGGGCAGGGGTTGGCCGAGCCAAAGGATTTGGAAGTGTGGGTAAGGTGGTAGAGGTGGGGGCCTTTTATAAGAGGAGAGGAGGGGCACTCTTGGAAAGTAAGGAAATGTTACTTTATTTTAGAATGATTTTCGGATTTTAATGGTCCCACATTGATGTTTTTCGAGGAAAAGGTGATAGGGGTTCGAACTCCACCCATACAATAGGTTTTGGACATGTGTAGGTCATAGATTTTACATTATCATTTCATTTTATTTAAATCCTTTATTAATGAGGTAATCGTTGTATCATCATGATGTCATAAATAATTTAATTTATTTAATGTCTAAAAATTATAAAAAAAATATAATGATGTAGGAAATATTTTTATATTTTTAATTAATATTTATAGTCAAAAATATGATTTTTATAACTCCATGTAAAAATTGTTTTAGTAAAACAACTCATGTTTGTGACATTTTTATTTTAACATTAAATAAAAAGGTATTAATGTCATTTTCCAACTAAAGTGGCTCCATGGGGTCCCCAAGTTGACCCATGGATTGTCTTGGTCGGCCATGACACATCCAATGAGGTTAGGAAATGTGTCAAGTTCATTTCATATTATTAAAACATTATTTTTACCTTAAACTACATTAATTACCTCTAATCGCGATTAAAAACTTAATAAGTTACTATTCACCAAAAAAATATTTTAATCCCATTCAACCACATTTTACTTCTTAATGAAAACCATGTATGTCGGATTTTTGAAATTCAAAACACAGAGGTGGTAAAATTTCATTTAAACGAAAAATCAGTTTTTTAAGTACCAATTAGTGGTTTCACTATTCATCAAAAATTGAAGTTTTTCAGAAAAATACCAAAACTTCATCCTAAGATATATTTGATATTCCGAATTCAAAAATGAAGTCCATTTTAAAAAATTTAAAACATATAAGTTTCATTAATTAATTTAACAATTAATTCCCGCTGTCAGAGAAAATAGCTTGTTTTTATGAAACAATAAGTATCAAAAGATTGACACTAGTTTAAGTCTGATTTCAAAGTGAAATTAATTCCAACGAACACTATTGGATTTAATGGTAAAAATATATTCTCATTTCACTTTAAAACCAATTCAAAAGATAATATAATCATATAAATAAATTAGATAAAAAAGAGGTTTTGAATTAAAATACAACATTTTACACTATTCATTAAAAAATGAACTTTATCGGAAAAATACCAAAAATTTACACAAAGTAAATTTTGATGTCCCAATTCTGAAGAAGAGTTTTATTTGGTCCAATAGAATTTATAAGATTGAACAAAACTATATTTAATGTCGGTTCGCCATCAAAAGGCGAAAAGTGAACCTTTAGTGAAAACTAGGGCATATACGCCTAAAATTGAATTCTTTCCGTATTTTAAGCCTTTATCTTTTATTAGATAAAATTAAAAACATTTAAAAACATATATAATCATATTTTAGTTATTTCTATCCATTCCCACCAATACATCGGCTATGTGTTAACTACCATTTAAAATAATATTATTTTATTACTAGTGTGCAACGTAAGATTTCAAAGAAACTCTTTGTTGCGTATTGGGTATGCTATCGAACATAGAAACACCTTTAAATAAAAATTAATATTTAATTTGTAAATATTAATAAATACGAAAATGTTTTATTCATTATTTACCTGGGATGTTACAATAAATTTTATGTGAGGCTCTTCCAATTGCGCAGAACTTTGGATAGTAGAACAAACCACTTACCCATTGGGACACATCGTGTACACTCTTCAAGAGTGTTTGAGACACTTTTTTTGTACCAATAAAAGTTTTGTGAATTACCTTTTTACATTACCTAAAAGAATTGGTGAGACATTAAATCAATTCCAATGGATTTGGATCCCTTATAGAAGTCATGTCTCAGATAGAATTCTGGTGTCCCTCTGTGAGATGGGTTGGTGATCATCTATCATCCTTAAATCCCTAGATGGAGTTTGTAGAATCAGTGTGTCCTCCCTAATAAGGTTATTTATACACTATCTACAATTATTCATCTGTATGGTTAGTGGAATCATTGACGTATAATCCTTTACATAGCAGGTTTATTTAGAATGGGATCATGGTGTCCCCCCTCAGTTTTGGGCGTAACCCCCTATGAGTGTGTCAAATTCTTTATATACTGGTGCATTCTCTTTTGGAGGTTACCAATGAGGTAGATCTATTTGTCGATTGTCTTCAATTATAGCATATATCGTGGGTGAGTTAACCAATAATGAGAATTTCTTCGAGTGGAATCCTATGGATGAATGTTTATTATGATTGCATGCTGGTGTGGTGTCAATACAATGTATATAAGGGTGTTTCTATTATAAATTGATTTTTATATTATTTATTTAGATGAATATACATGTTGATTAATTTTTAGTGTTTTCGAGGTGACATACTGAGTATTATTATACTCACCACTATATGGGATTTTCCACACGTGTCATGTCCTGTAAATATAAACACACTTTTGATGGTTTCATAGGAGTACATGGAGTTAATAGAGTGAAACTGGAGATTGATAAATGATTTTTATATCGGGAGTCTACTTTTGACTTAGTCTTTTGACCTTTGAGTTGGTTGGACTCATTAAAATTTTGGATGGGCTTGTTTTTAGGCCCTTTCTTGTTTTCAGTGCTTTAATGTCATACTCTATTGTGTGATCTTAGAAGAATTAATTAATTTTTTTAGTTGTTTTAAATTAAATAATTGCATGTCCTAGGATATTGGTTATTATGTTAAAGTAATTTAGGATTATTCCTCCCGTAAGTGAGATATGCCTACTTTTCACTAGTCATGAGACCCTGGCCAATGGGAGGTATGATTAATGTAGGCAAAAGGCATACCATGTTAGGATGGGGAATGAAAGATTGGTGTAAGATAAAATTGGCTATACCTTATGACCTGAGTCGGTGAGATTGATGTGGGAAAAAATTGTTTAAGGTTTTGTGTTCATCTCTCAAGACATCGATTACAGAGTTGGTGTGGTGGATGATGTATCCAAACCACATGACTATGATCATTTCATTTTAGTTTCAGAACATGAGAACACTTGTTGTAGGGAAAACAATGGTATAATCATCATATAAGAATGGTTTTTTCATTTAATTCTGGATTCATCTCCCCAGATATAATCTTTCGAATTTGGTAGATCTTTTTCTATTTCATGATACTATAATGGAGACATCCACTCATGATTCAGCAGCCTGATCACGAGGATGATATTTTTAGTGACAAGGAATAGCTACATGGGATTCTGAAGGAGATTAAACATATGTATTTTTTACCAACTATACCACCACCCATTTACTAGTAGCATTTACCAGCACTACCTCATAAAGATACACATAGGCTATGATCATTGAATTAGTTTTAGAGGCAGTGAATTCATAGGTTTTCAGGTGAGATAGACCCCTAGGTGGACAAGGGCCATCTATAGGTAGTGAATCATGTTATTTTCCTTATGGAGATGTATTCAAATTAGATGTAAATCTGTTCATTGAGACTTCATCAGGGATATATGGGTGATGGAGAAGCTTGGTGACTCAGTCACACAACAAGATATCTCTCTTTTTTACAGACTTCTGTTGTATTATCAATGATGATTTATAACCATCAATGTTGTGATTTGTACACATAAAGTGACTCTTAGTCTGTAACAATGAATTAAAACATTTGGGAGGGTATTTAGAGAGGTTTACTAATCTCATGAGACACTTCTTAGATATGGTACGTGATAGGTTCTTTATGGCTTGGACCTTGGAACAGGGATGTCACCTAGACATCATGGGATTCAGTGGAATCTCTTATCATTCCCACCTATGGAGAAGTGATTGAGATAATATTTTTTGTAGATATTTTAGTGGTAGATTAGATAGTAGAAGATGGAGCTAGAAGTTGGTACTAGGTTTCTGAGAATTCGATGTAGGTGTCTAATGGCAGTTAAAGTTATCCCAGAGGGTAGGACACTTCAAGAGTTGATCCCAGTGATCTGGGTCGTTGGATCCGTACTCTTATGGTGGATCAAATCCTACAAGGTATATTATGTGTTTATATTGTGATGATCCTAGAAATCTTGCATGATATTTCTTAAAATGTCATATAGATGATCGGGAGATGATCCAGGGACCACCAACAAAGAGATGGAGGTCGGGGAAATTTGTTATACATGGTTGAGTACATGGTGTAGGGTAGAGTAGGGTACCATGTTGTGATTAGATGTTAAGCCTATTACCACCAATACCCCCAAAGCGGTCCATTATAGGCTCAAGGATTTTAAGGGAACAGATGAATCTATTTTCAATCAATGGGGGTCTATGGCCTTGAGGATCTAGGGATGAACCATGGTATGATCTGTGATTTTTCTACTTTAGTTGTATTATAGATAGATATTGGTTGGAGCTATTCATTACTTTCCACTTATTTGTTTCAACCCATAAATATTCAGGTTGTGCTTTTGACTAATCCCTTGTGGATGGAGACTATGAGAGCTGGTGACGCTATGATTTATCAAATTTTCCGATAGTGTGACCAGACACATAGAGGTGAGTATTTTTATGGAATCTCCATGTTGCATCAATGAATCCTTACGACATTATATTAGTTATGGAATTGATATCCACAGTTCATGGCCCAATTAATTTTTTTAGGAAGTGGATATAGTGTGTCCATAGTGACATAATGAGGCCATCCTTTTTGAGTGAAAATGAAACCTTTGTGGTTCAAGTAGAGCTCCAAAATTAGAGAGTACAACTATTTACTTAGTAGTTGACCAACATGACTCTAGAGGAATTGGATACATTGAAATATCTTGTTCCTACAACAGTGGTGGTGTCGGAGGAAATATTTTTTGAGGACATAACATGTTTTCCTCCCTTCCAAGATGTATATATTTATGAATAGACATGAATTAGAGATAATGTCTATATCTACACCATCATATCAGATGGATCATGTAGGGAACCAAGAGCTGAGGGTGCTGTTGGAGTACTTGTAGTAGAAGGGATTCGTGAGTCCCACTGTTTCCCCCTATACCGCCCTTAGGTTGTTTTCTAATATGAAGGATGGATCTTGAGGTTTTGTGTGGATTATCGGTGCTAGAAACAGGTGAACAAGAAAAACATGTATCAACTACTATGAATAATAACCTATTTGATCAATTTAGATAGGCGCGGTGGTTCTCAAAGATTGATCTAAAATATGGAAATCACTATGTGTGAGTACAAGATGATGATGTGTTGAATTCAACCATAACATTTCATTACAATCAATATGAGTACATGGTGATGTCGTTCGGTATGAATAATTCCCCTATAAATGATGAGGTAGTTCCTTCATGGGAGCAACCCTGGAGTGTTTTCAAGTTGTGGAGTTTCCATGTATTAGATAGGTATTATCAGATGATTGTACCAAGATTATCTAGATTGGAATCACCACTAAAAACATTGACAAGGAAAAGAAAACCATTCTTGTGGATGAAAATGTGCCGGAAGATATTTCATGAACTGAGGCAGAGGTTGATGAGTTCTCCCATCACGAGGATACCAATATAGGGCGCCAAGTACATAATGTTTTGAAATTCCTCAGGGACCATACATGGATTTTTTATGATATAGAGGAATGATGTTATTTATTATGGTTCATCCAAGTTGAGACCACATGAGTAGAACTTCGTGACCCATGACCTTAAGTTAATGCAACATTTTTAACATTGATGATATGACGACACTACTTAATGGGTGAGTGGTTTATCATATACTACAACTGTAATAGTATCTAGTATATCTTTTCACAAAAGGATATTAACATGAGATAGAGTCATTGGTTAGAGTTTCTTGGACACTATGAAATTCTGATTTTATATACTACTATGAAGGGGAACGCAGTAGTAGACATGTTTAGTAGGAGATCTTGTTATCATTTTTTGTTCTAGGTGTCAGAGTAGTTAAAATATTTGAAGTTGCCTTTTATGGGCGGGGATAGTGCTTTATATCCTTAGTCGATCATTTTTAGCTGATTGATTCTACATCATGTTAGGTACATTCAACATGTAGATGCCGATTATGAGACCTTACGAACTCATATATTCACCATACATGCTCTGGATGAATATTCTAGAGGTGGGGATCACATCATTCTTTTCATAGGACACACGATGGTACCTATAAAATTGAGGGAGGAGGATCTACGAGTGTTTCACACATATCCTTTGGAAATACATGTGGGTGTGGAAAAGTTGTAACATGACCTTCGACGAATGATTTGGTGGATAGGTTTGTTGAAAGGAGTTGCAGATTTTTTTTCTCTCAATGCCTTACATGATATCCTGTGAATGATGGGGATCATGTTCCAACGTGTTCATGTCAACCCATTGAGGTTCCAGAGTTGATGTGGGATGGGACATACATGGACAGCATGACAAGATTACCACGTACATCAAGGGACCATGATTCAACATGGGTGATCATAGATCGAATCACCATGTCATACATCTTCCTATCTATATGAGACTAGAGGTAAGTAGAGATCATTGGAAGCCTCTATGATTCAGAGATATCCCGACTCCATGGAGTTCCACCAACAATTGTTTTTTATCCGGATTCTCACATCACATCTTTACTATGGAAGGGATTATAAGAATCATTTGGGAATCAATACTACTTTAACAAAACGTTTCACCCAGAAACTGACTGCCAGACAGAGCAGACCAACCATGCCTTAGAGAAAATCTTGTGGGATTTCTTCTTAGTCTTCGGACGATGTTGGGAGTTCCACCTACCCATGGTGGAGTTCATGTACAACAAAAAATACCATTCAACCATTTTAAGAGCACCTTTTTATGCATTATATGGGTGACCCAATAGGTCACCACTTTGTTGGACTGATCTAGGTGAATTGGCACTCATGGTCTCGGAGTAGGTACGAGCTACTAAAGAGTAGGTGAAGCTAATCCAGGAGCGGTTGAAAACTACATAGATCCATCATAAGTCTTAGGTGGACTAACGATGTAGAACTATTGAGTTTGAGTAGGCAGACTATTAATATGGGAAAAGTGGGTTTTTACGACGGGTTATTTGCGACGGGCAAGTGATCTGTCATAATTAGTCAGTCTGAAGGTATTTTTTTGCAACAAGTGCATTATGTCGTCGCAAATAATATGGATTTTGCGACAAGGTGATCCTTCCTGCCGCAATATCGTTGGCGTGCCTTGCGCGCCAAACTGTATGAAAGGGAACTTGTGACGGACTATAATAGCCCGTTGGAAATACCCATCAACATTTTTAGTATTTGCAAAAATATATAAATCAACTCACAAACACTACATCTGCAGGTTTTCTTGAGTGACGTGTCCCATCACAGATGCCTTTTCTAGCACCACCCTTATTGCGACGAGACCTCTTGGTAATGGTACTATTTATGAAGAGAGTCTCATCACAGCTATTCTAACCTCTATATATCCCTCCCGTTTTTTTCTAAATTCAGTCTATTCAAAACTCCTCTCTCTCTATAGTGGAAAATATTAATTTGGGGCCTTATTCACACCTAAAATCCTTCAATAACATCAGTTTTAATGTATTTATCAATTTTTTAATTTTTTACATAATTCATTTTATTTTATTTTAGTTATAATAATTGGTAATTTGGTATAGTTATATAAAATTAGAATTAGATAGTTTTATTTGTTATTGTTTATGTTTATTTTTACAAATAATTACGTGTGATTAGAATGAATTCTTATTAATTAATAGTTATTATTTTAATTATTTTTAATTAGTAAAATTTAGTATTATATCTTAATAATTGGTATTAAATACTAATAATTAGTATTAAATTCAAATGATTATTATTAAATTATTATAATTATTTTTAGATTATTCAAATTTGAAATAAATTGAAATAATTACTAATTAATTGTAATAATTAGTAATAAATTGTTATAATTAGAAAAAAATTTGAATAATTCTTATTAAATTGTAATACATAGTAATAAATTATAATGATTAGTAATAATTTTTTATAATTAGTAATAAATTGTAATAACTACTAATAAATTGCAATAAGTAGTAATAAATTGCAACAATTAATAATTATTAGGAATAAATTGCAGCAATTACTAATAGTTAGTAATATATAGTAATAAATATTAATATATAGAAAGAATTGGTAATAAATTTTATTAATTGTTAATAAATATTAACAATTGATAATAAATTGTAATAATTGGTAATAAATTGTAATATATGGTAATAAATTGTAATAATTCATAATAAATTCAAATAATTTGCAATAAATTCAAACATTTTGTAATAAATTATAATAATTAGTACTAAATTGTAATAATTAGTAATAAATTGAAACAATTAGTAATAATGTTTAATAATTTCTATTAATTAGTAATGAATTCTAATAATTAGTAATAAATAGTAATACATTCTAATAATTTTTTTTAATTAATAATAATTTGTAAAAAAATTGCAACAATTTTAATAATTTATAATAAATTTTAATAATTAGTAATAAATTGTAATAATTAGTAATAAATTCAAATCATTAGCAATAAAATGCAACAATTAGTTTTAATCTGCGAAAACTAGTAATAAATTCTAATAACTGGTGTAACGCCCCGACCCTAGTTACCCAGAGTCGGTGCATTATTACATAACATTGGCATGATCATGAGAAAGATCAAGTCTCGAAAGACCGATTAGTTTAGTAGCCTTGGAATAACTAGATACATCCATAAATTTTTACATTACATCATAAAAAAAACATCTTGTCTTCATATCCCCTCATACTATCCCTGCAGGTCATTCATAAATTACTTCTTCATAATCCTGGGAAAAAAAATAAAACATTGAAAGGGGTGAGCTCGGATTCTCAGTAAGGATAACATTATAGCAGAAGCTTTCATAAATAAGCATAAACACTTAAGGCAATTTATAACTAAAACAAAAGCCTTTTAAACTTGAACTTCAGCATAAAATGGCAAAGGTAAAATGAAATAATGCCATTTACTTACTCACATGGATATTATACTAGTCGAATAATCACATGCAATATCAATAACCACTTTCATAATGATGGAATGCATAATGCCAGACTATCATAACCACATAGCCAAGGCCTCGTGCCAAGACTACAAATAAGATTTTGCCAAGGCCTTGTGCCAAGACACTAGTTTGTCTCATGAGACCTACCGATGCATCGAGGAGCTATAGCGGGCTCCACCCGTCACTTATTAAGTCCAATGCATTCCTCATATGAATAGGTTTAAGCATAAAATAAACATTCGTATTAAAACTAGCATACGAAATTTCAATACTTTAACCACAAACCATGAATGGTATAAAAATAGAACATCCACAGTCAAATATAACTCATTTGATACAATATGGAATATTGTATTGTATCACATTAACCTAAATCATGAATAATGAAGGATGTTGACATAGATGAAAATAATCATCAAAACTATTTGAGAGAAATATCCCCCTTTTCTCGAAAACATTTAAAAGTCACACTATTTGTCAAGAAGCCATTTAAAAATAGATTTTTGAATCAAAGTGTCCCATACCACTTTGAAACCTTTTAAAAGGATTTTTAATTTCTAAACTTTAATGTCCATATAAATAAATCCTTAAAACCATTTTTAAAACATGGAAATTAATGAGAAAGATTTAGATGAATAAGTCTTTAAAACATTTAAAAATGGTATTTTAGTTAGAGATTCTAACCAAAAGAGAGACACTTGAATGAAAATAATTGAGGTAATCAAAACTTTGTAATATCATGATAATAAAGGGATTCATGATATACTATGTCAAAGTACGTTATATACACCACATAAAAGTGATTTGGTGTATATCAACAAAGAAGTCTCAATGGAATGTCAATTGAGATGAAATCTCTTGTAAAGGTTGTATCCTTAGGTTAAGGATAAATCAATGACATAATTATGTGTGACAAATATAAATACACTAAATATGATTGTATATTCAGTGTAAAACAATCAAAGGACATTCACACATATTCTTGTAAAAACAATACCAACGAATTGGATGTTTAACTCAACAAATGGAGAATGAGTTAAAATTACTCTTATCAAATTCATATCAATGACTTGAGAGTTACCAATGGAGTGATTATGTGCATCAAACTTATATCCACAGGAAGGGGAGTGGAAATTATGACATAATCAAATGAATAGTGATTCCACACATAATCTTGGGGTAATATAATCAATGAAATATGTGTAAAGCCAAATGAGTGGAAATTGAAATCTCAAATTCCCTTACCGATTAGGTAACTTTCGAAACATACACCCATGAAAGAAGTATCATACCATGATGATTTAAATACCCATAAATTAAAGTATATTACACAATGAATACAATCATGGGCAGTACACATACACCACATGCAATAATTAAGTGGTGAACAATAGAATTCTCACGAAATTAAAAGTGAGATTAGAAAATCCCTTACATTGTACTTTTTCCTTGGTCGATTGTAGGTTTACCTCCTGTATAATGGTGAAATAATTGTTATTGAATAATAAAAGAATCATTTACTTTAATATGATATCATATATGATCTTTTATCATTGATTTGTTAATAATATCTTAGAATTATCGTCATTTCGGGTGTTAACGGGTTCATTTTACTTTATATTCTTTGTTATGTGATCCATATTCGTTATTAATGGGATGTATATTATTCATATCCAGAATGGTATCAAGTTCTTAAACATCATTTTTAAATCATCAAATGATAATTATACTTGAATGGATACGATGGAGAATGAATCTCATCGCGTTCGTGGAGACGGTAGTCCGTACGTACGCACGAACGCTACTTCCATTTAATTTTTATTTTAAAAGAATCGAATCCAAATGATACATAGGTATATTACTATTCCAGTATAATATAATATTTTATATATGTTACTTAAGTTCATTAACACCATCCTTTATACATTCCATGTGTGGTATGAACGAGTCATATCATTTTAAGGGGGCGGTAGTCCGCACTTCCTCAAATGAAATTATCGTATGTATATACAACATGAAACGAATAATGGTATGCAATAAAATGGAATTACAGAAGCTTATATATAAAATATATATCATTAACATCATATTTAATTACAGTGCCATCATAATGGCCACCATGAGAGGCGGTAAGATGTATTTGAACAATCATCGTTTCGTGAGGCGTTAGTTTGCCATCCACAGAAACATTATGTTCATCATCCATTAGATGGAGTTGTGTGTATGTGTAGTTTGAATCATTCTTATAAAAACATCCTAGTATATTGAGGATACTGGTTTTGTTACAAAAGAAAGGAAATAAAAAGAGTTTGGGGGTTGGAGAAGGAAAATAAATGAAAATAATTTAAGAGAAAACGTTACCTTTAATTTAGGTAACTCACTTTGGTTGGAACCAAAGGACTTGTTGAAATGCTTTCTGCCTAAGGGGAAGCTTCAAGGAGGAGGAGAGGGATGTGGGGAGCTTAGTTGGGCAGAGTTTGGACGAGACAAGTGGCTTGAGAGGTGTGAAGAAATGAGAAGGAGGAGTGCCCTTTTATAAGAGGGGTGAGGGGCACCTTTGGAAAAGCTAGAAATATTAATTTATAATAAATTCATATTCGGTTTCCAATGGCTCAAAAGTTGATTATTCAAAGGCTAATGTGGGGATAGGTCGAAAACCACTCAACAAATAGAATTTATACAGGTTTGGGTACTTATATTAACCTTATCTTTAAGTATTAACTCTAAGTTAATTAGTTTCACTTTTACAATGTCTCTTTATATTTTTATATAATATGGTTAATAAACTTACTATATACATCCATGAGACCCACAAGTGGTCCATTAATGATGAACCTATCCTGATATAAGTCTTTTGGCCGAACCTTAGATTTTTAGGAATTTAATATCAATTAATAATATAATATTTGTTTTAAGAACTCTTTTATGTCAATATTGACACTATTCAATAGTTGATTTTTGTGAAACTCATAACAGATTGATTACTTCGAACAAAGTCAATTAAATCAATCCTAATATATCATATTATCCTATAAAATTAGTTTAATTCATTAAAAGTTTCATATTATATTTTTTTGGGTATTTATAATATCAATTATTTTAATTTTTCACTATTATAGTAATTACTGCATCATCATTGTGTCATAAATAAAATAAATTATTTAATGTCTAAAAATTATAAATAAAATATCATCATGTAGGAAATATATTTAGCTTTCTAATGAATATTTATAATCTAAAATCCAACATGTATAACCCTATGTAAAAATTGTTCTTCTAAAAGATGTAAGCTTATTCCATTTTTATTTGTATTTTAACTTTATTAATATAATGTGTCCCTACCACATACAAGTGGCTCCAAGGGGTCCCCAAATAGACCCAAGGATGCCCATGGTCGGGTATGTGTCCACCAATAAGGTTAGGACACGTTTTAGGGTAATTTTTAATTATTATAATATTATTTTTTAACCCTTATTTACCGGATTTACCCTTTAACCATGGTAAATAAAATATTTACCACAGTAACTATTCAAAATGTCTAAAAATAAAAGTTACCTATTTACACAATTTGAACATCCTGATTCCAAATATGGAATCCATTTTCCTAAATTCAAAACACAGAAGTGGCAGAAATTAATTTAAAATTAATTCCCGCTGTCAAAACAAAAAGCGTGTTTTTAAGAGACAATAACTATCAAAAGATTGACACTTGTTTATGTTCGGTTTAATTGTAAAATTATGTCCAATGACCAAAATTATATTAAATGGTAAAAATATATTCTAAATATACTTTAAAACCACTCAAATTCATAATTTATCACTATTAATTATTTTGACTAAAAAAGTTGTTTTTAATTAAAATTTAGTAATATTTACTATTCATCAAAATATGAAAGTTATCTGAAAAGTACCAAAATTTCACCTTAGGCTAAATTTGATATTCCGAATCCAAAAATGAAGTCCATTTTGAAATATAAAATATATATAATTTCAAAAAATTACGTATTACTATTCATAACGGCTAGTTTGATCGGTTGTGGTGTGTGTTAAAACTCGAAGTTGCGTACAACACACGCTACTGTTTTATTCAAAGGAAAGCGTACCGTGGAAGCTTGGGATGTTTTATTTTAAATTTTTTGATGTCCCCATTTAGTCAAAAAGTTTAAAATATTTTATTTAAAAAGGGTTCACTATTAAAAGTTGGTAAAACTACAATACTGAAGATGAATTTGTTCTTACATTATGACTAAGAAACTCATAATATGGATTCTAAAATTATAAGGATTATATAAAGTTTAAAATTTAGTTAATACTATTCATAACCTTTTTTGAACGGCTTGTTTGGTGATTCATGGTGCGCTTGAACTCGGTGTTGCGTGTAGTGCATGTTATTGAATTATTTTTAAGAAATAACACACTATGAAATCTTGGGGTGTTACATTCTCCCCTCCTTCAATAAATTGCGTCCTCGCAATTTGAAATTGTTCTTAGAAAATAAAAGGTTGAAAATAGAAAATATATTTGTGGGAAAACCCACATCGGAAATTGGTTTACTAAAATTTAGTCTTAATATGAGGAAAAGAGAAATGAAAGGGTCACCACCAAATTATGATCTCGATTAGGAGAACATTGGTGGCAATTAGAGACATATAATTGGAGGAAAAACGTAAATATTTATAGGTAGTGGTTGAGGTCATCAATCACAAACAAGTATAAAATTGAGGTCCTTAAACTCATCAATCTATGATGATTTGAAGTACCATCGGTTCAACAAAATATAGGGTATTGGGATCACACACTTTTGACATTTCAAAATATCTTAGTTGAAATCCCACATCGAAAAATGAATTAATGAGGCATCTATTTAAAATAAAGAGTGGAAAGTATGAAGATTACCGAAAATAACACATACTAGGGTTACATGTAGGAAAATATGGATATGGAGGAGAAATCTAACCATCAATTATCTGATGGAGAGTGGTAGAGAACATGGCTATGAAAAGGCCAACAATCCCAAAGCCATAAATTAGTGATGATTTAAGGTACCATCTAGGACAACATTTTTTTTTTCAAAGTTACATTACATAAGGAAGAGGAATTCATTTATGATATTGACTAAGAACATTACGAGATATACTTAAATTTTAAGTAGATTTTCATTCTTTAATAAATTTCCACCACTAACTCAATTTTTTTTTAAACGATGAGTATTCAAGAAGACATGGTCACACTGGAAGAGCTAGAATAAACTTCTATAGAATCACATGATCCATGCAGGATAAACCATATATTTACATTGTCTTTGAAGATTAATCAAAACCAAAATGGTTAGTGAATGGTCTAATGATCCCCCAAAAGGATATTCATTGAGATAAATATGCACTAATCTTAATTTCTAAAATTAAACCAACAATACCCCAAAGTTAAATAGATACCAGTCAATAACCAATTGTCCTTAAAATCCTTTAATATAATCCAAACTAATATTGAAACCCAAAACACAGAAGAATTTGATTATGTAGTCTCCCATGTTACATTGTATCTCCAAATTACATCAAATACTCTTAAAGTCACATACTTAAAAGTAATCAACATCATCACATATTCTCTGTTATAGGTTAATCATTTCCATAAATAACCCAAATCACTATAAATCAACAATAAAAATGTAGATAAAAATCCACCATTACTCTACAAATGAAACCTCATTGTATTCTATTTTCCTTGGGCATATAGTGTTCCTAACAAAACGAACATCTTCCAAAATAACATTTATCACTTAATCACCAAATCATTTTCCTATACCAAGGGTATTCATTTGATAAGACATAAGAACCCAAATCATCTTATTATTGATCAATAAAATCATTTAACAAAAAAAATAGTCACACTAACCAGGGACTTCACGTAGTCCAGTGGTAGGCGATAAATCCCAATCACACTTTGGTTGTGGGTTCGATTCCCACAGCTTTGTCCGACGCGACGGGTTGTCACACGGTCTACGTGTTGTCCTTTTTCAAAAACTATATTCTATAATATTACCAAAATGAGATAAATTCCTCAAAATAACAAAAATTTAACCACAAATGTTATATCATACTTTGCATTTTCATCCCAAATTATAATAACTTATCATTTTCTCAAACCCCAATGATCATATAAAACCAAATGGTTATTTATATCTATATCCACAAGGGAAGAGACAATTCTTCCTCAAATATCATTCTCACATGGCAAACTGTGGGGTTACAAATACAAGAGAAAATTATTCCAAAGTAAACCCATCAACAAGGAGTGATAATACTTTTTAAATTTTTATCCAACCATTTATTTCCACATATCTTCTTCTTTGACCAAGAAAATATCCTATAGAATAGGACATTCACTCGGGTAATGGCCAGGTCCCCTACATTTACGACAAATGACTGTAAATGGACTCTTGGGACCATTTTTATCTTCTTCCATAGTACTATTCATTTTTCTTCGGCAATTCTTCACTTTATGTCCTTCCTTCCCGCACGTAAAACATTTCGTTGTCCCATTGAGACACTTTCTTGGGTGTCTCTTTCCACAATTCCTGCATGATGAAAATTGAGGTTTCTTTTCTCCATGGTCTCCATTGCTGGAGATCTTATCATTTATCACCTTTCTCTTCCTTGTTGAGTCTGGGAGTTGGTTAATATATATGTTGTTGATCATATTTTTGGAAAACTGATTTGGCATAAAGACGATATCTTTTACGCCTATCAACATTCCATTTTGTTGCTCATTGCCACCACTGTTCCCAATTTGTACATCATTCTCAAAGTCACTATGACTTCCTTGGAATCCATCCATTGACTAAAACCAGAAAGCATTGTGTGAGTAATAGTAGTCGTAAAATCATTTAGAGATTAAAATGTCACCATGTTCTCAATTTGAAACATATTAGGATTAACCAAGGTCATTTACTCTCATCTTATGTATATATTACTTAAATCGGTTTGTAAAGAAAATGTAAATTATCCTAAGCATATCCCCCGGGAGTGTCGTAACCAAGAGTGCAGCAAGGCCCGTTGTCGTGCACCAGTTCCCGTTCGAGTCTAGCTCAAAGCGGTGTTTTCGGGTTTTACCCCTAGGTACATCTGTGCCAGAGCCGCCTCTACCTGCTCGTATCCAGATAGGGATGTATTGCTCAGAAAACTCACAAAATCTCTACAATACCAAAATTCTAGGAAGTTATTTTATACTAATCCTCAAAGTTCATCTTAGGTCTACGTGCTCTAATCAGAGTTTATCTAAATCTAGCTACCAAGGTTTGTACTAAACTTCCTCTGATACCAACTGTAACGCCCCGACCCTAGTTACCCAGAGTCGGTGCATTATTACATAACATTGGCATGATCATGAGAAAGATCAAGTCTCGAAAGACCGATTAGTTTAGTAGCCTTGGAATAACTAGATACATCCATAAATTTTTACATTACATCATAAAAAAAACATCTTGTCTTCATATCCCCTCATACTATCCCTGCAGGTCATTCATAAATTACTTCTTCATAATCCTGGGAAAAAAAAATAAAACATTGAAAGGGGTGAGCTCGGATGCTCAGTAAGGATAACATTATAGCAGAAGCTTTCATAAATAAGCATAAACACTTAAGGCAATTTATAACTAAAACAAAAGCCTTTTAAACTTGAACTTCAGCATAAAATGGCAAAGGTAAAATGAAATAATGCCATTTACTTACTCACATGGATATTCTACTAGTCGAATAATCACATGCAATATCAATAACCACTTTCATAATGATGGAATGCATAATGCCAGACTATCATAACCACATAGCCAAGGCCTCGTGCCAAGACTACAAATAAGATTTTGCCAAGGCCTTGTGCCAAGACACTAGTTTGTCTCATGAGACCTACCGATGCATCGAGGAGCTATAGCGGGCTCCACCCGTCACTTATTAAGTCCAATGCATTCCTCATATGAATAGTTTTAAGCATAAAATAAACATTCGTATTAAAACTAGCATACGAAATGTCAATACTTTAACCACAAACCATGAATGGTATAAAAATAGAACATCCACAGTTAAATATAACTCATTTGATACAATATGGAATATTGTATTGTATCACATTAACCTCAATCATGAATAATGAAGGATGTTGACATAGATGAAAATAATCATCAAAACTATTTGAGAGAAATATCCCCATTTTCTCGAAAACATTTAAAAGTCACACTATTTGTCAAGAAGCCATTTAAAAATAGATTTTTGAATCAAAGTGTCCCATACCACTTTGAAACCTTTTAAAAGGATTTTTAATTTCTAAACTTTAATTTCCATATAAATAAATCCTTAAAACCATTTTTAAAACATGGACATTAATGAGAAAGATTTAGATGAATAAGTCTTTAAAACATTTAAAAATGGTATTTTAGTTAGAGATTCTAACCAAAAGAGAGACACTTGAATGAAAATAATTGAGGTAATAAAAACTTTGTAATATCATGAGAATAAAGGGATTCATGATATACTATGTCAAAGTACGTTATATACACCACATAAAAGTGATTTGGTGTATATCAACAAAGAAGTCTCAATGGAATGTAAATTGAGATGAAATCTCTTGTAAAGGTTGTATCCTTAGGTTAAGGATAAATCAATGACATAATTATGTGTGACAAATATAAATACACTAAATATGATTGGATATTCAGTGTAAAACAATCAAAGGACATTCACACATATTCTTGTAAAAACAATACCAACGAATTGGATGTTTAACTCAACAAATGGAGAATGAGTTAAAATTACTCTTATCAAATTCATATCAATGACTTGAGAGTTACCAATGGAGTGATTATGTGCATCAAACTTATATCCACAGGAAGGGGAGTGGAAATTATGACATAATCAAATGAATAGTGATTCCACACATAATCTTGGGGTAATATAATCAATGAAATATGTGTAAAGCCAAATGAGTGGAAATTGAAATCTCAAATTCCCTTATCGATTAGGTAACTTTCGAAACATACACCCATGAAAGAAGTATCATACCATGATGATGTAAATACCCATAAATTAAAGTATATTACACAATGAATACAATCATGGGCAGTACACATACACCACATGCAATAATTAAGTGGTGAACAATAGAATTCTCACGAAATTAAAAGTGAGATTAGAAAATCCCTTACATTGTACTTTTTCCTTGGTCGATGGTAGGTTTACCTCCTATATAATGGTGAAATAATTGTTATTGAATAATAAAAGAATCATTTACTTTAATATGATATCATATATGATCTTTTATCATTGATTTGTTAATAATATCTTAGAATTATCGTCATTTCGGGTGTTAACGGGTTCATTTTACTTTATATTCTTTGTTATGTGAGCCATATTCGTTATTAATGGGATGTATATTATTCATATCCAGAATGGTATCAAGTTCTTAAACATCATTTTTAAATCATCAAATGATAATTATACTTGAATGGATACGATGGAGAATGAATCTCATCGCGTTCGTGGAGACGGTAGTCCGTACGTACGCACGAACGCTACTTCCATTTAATTTTTATTTTAAAAGAATCAAATCCAAATGATACATAGGTATATTACTATTCCAGTATAATATAATATTTTATATATGTTGCTTAAGTTCATTAACACCATCCTTTATACGTTCCATGTGTGGTATGAACGAGTCATATCATTTTAAGGGGGCGGTAGTCCGCACTTCCTCAAATGAAATTATCGTATGTATATACAACATGAAACGAATAATGGTATGAAATAAAATGGAATTACAGAAGCTTATATATAAAATATATATCATTAACATCATATTTAATTACAGTGCCATCATAATGGCCACCATGAGAGGCGGTAAGATGTATTTGAACAATCATCGTTTCGTGAGGCGTTAGTTTGCTATCCACAGAAACATTATGTTCATCATCCATTAGATGGAGTTGTGTGTATGTGTAGTTTGAATCATTATTATAACAACATCCTAGTATATTTAGTATACTGGTGTTGTTACAAAAGAAAGGAAATAAAAAGAGTTTGGGGGTTGGAGAAGGAAAATAAATGAAAATAATTTAAGAGAAAACGTTACCTTTAATTTAGGTAACTCACTTTGGTTGGAACCAAAGGACTTGTTGAAATGCTTTCTGCCTTAGGGGAAGCTTCAAGGAGGAGGAGAGGGATGTGGGGAGCTTAGTTGGGTAGAGTTTGGACGAGCCAAGTGGCTTGAGAGGTGTGAAGAAATGAGAAGGAGGAGTGCCCTTTTATAAGAGGGGTGAGGGGCACCTTTGGAAAAGCTAGAAATATTAATTTATAATAAATTCATATTCGGTTTCCAATGGCTCCAAAGTTGATTATTCAAAGTCTAATGTGGGGATAGGTCGAAAACCACTCAACCAATAGAATTTAGACAGGTTTGGGTACTTATATTAACCTTATCTTTAAGTATTAACTCTAAGTTAATTAGTTTCACTTTTACAATGTCTCTTTGTGTTTTTATATAATATGGTTAATAAACTTACTATATACATCCAAGCGACCCACAAGTGGTCCATTAATGATGAACCTATCCTGATATAAGTCTTTTGGCCGAACCTTAGATTTTTAGGAATTTAATATCAATTAATAATATAATATTTGTTTTAAGAACTCTTTTATGTCAATTTTGACACTATTCAATAGTTGATTTTTGTGAAACTCATAACAGATTGATTACTTCGAACAAAGTCAATTAAATCAATCCTAATATATCATATTATCCTAGAAAATTAGTTTAATTCATTAAAAGTTTCATATTATATTTTTTTGGGTATTTATAATATCAATTATTTTAATTTTTCACTATTATAGTAATTACTGCATCATCATTGTGTCATAAATAAAATAAATTATTTAATGTCTAAAAATTATAAATAAAATATCATCATGTAGGAAATATATTTAGCTTTCTAATGAATATTTATAATCGAAAATCCAACATGTATAACCCTATTTAAAAATTGTTCTTCTAAAAGATGTAAGCTTATTCCATTTTTATTTTTATTTTAACTTTATTAATATAATGTGTCCCTACCACATACAAGTGGCTCCAAGGGGTCCCCAAATTGACCCAAGGATGCCCATGGTCGGGTATGTGTCCACCAATAAGGTTAGGACACGTTTTAGGGTAATTTTGTATTATTATAATATTATTTTTTAACCCTTATTTACCGGATTTACCCTTTAACCATGGTAAATAAAATATTTACCACAGTAACTATTCAAAATGTATAAAAATAAAAGTTACCTATTTACACAATTTGAACATCCTGATTCCAAATATGGAATCCATTTTCCTAAATTCAAAACACAGAAGTGGCAGAAATTAATTTAAAATTAATTCCCGCTGTCAAAACAAAAAGCGTGTTTTTAAGAGACAATAACTATCAAAAGATTGACACTTGTTTATGTTCGGTTTAATTGTAAAATTATGTCCAATGACCAACATTATATTAAATGGTAAAAATATATTCTAAATATACTTTAAAACCACTCAAATTCATAATTTATCACTATTAATTATTTTGATTAAAAAAGTTGTTTTTAATTAAAATTTAGTAATTTTCACTATTCATCAGAATATGAAAGTTATCCGAAAAGTACCAAAATATCACCTTAGGCTAAATTCGATATTCTGAATCCAAAAATGAAGCCCATTTTAAAATATAAAATATACATAATTTCAAAATTTAGGTATTACTATCCATAACGGTTAGTTTGATCGGTTGTGGTGTGTGTTAAAACTCGAAGTTGCATACAACACACGCTACTGTTTTATTCAAAGGAAAGCGTACCGTGTAAGCTTGGGATGTTTCATTTTAAATTTTTTGATGTCCCCATTTAGTCAAAAAGTTTGAAATAATTTATTTAAAAAGGGTTCACTATTAAAAGTTGGTAAAACTACAATACTGAAGATGAATTTGTTCTTACAATATGTCTAAGAAACTCATAATATGGATTCTAAAATTATAAGGATTATATAAAGTTTAAAATTTAGTTAATACTATTCATAACCTTTTTTGAACGGCTTGTTTGGTGAGTCATGGTGCGCTTGAACTCGGTGTTGCGTGTAGTGCATGTTATTGAATTATTTTGAAGAAATAACACACTATGAAATCTTGGGGTGTTACAACTGGTAATGAATTCTAATAATTACTTATAAATTCTAATGATTTAAATAAATTATAATAATTAGTAATAATTTTTAATATTTAATTTTAATTTTTAATAAATTAAAACATTAATAAACTGGAATAATTTGTATTGAAATATAATAATTTGTAATCATAAGTATTTATATTGAAATAATTAGTAATAAATTTTAATAATTAGTAATTAATTTTAGTAATTAGTAATAAATTATAATAATTTGAAATAAATTGTAATAATGAGTAATAAATTTCAATAATTAGTAATAAATCCAAATAATTAGTAATAAATTATAATAAGTAGTAATAAATTAGAATATTCAGTTATAAATTCCAACATTTTTTAATAATTTGGGATAATTTATAATCATTTCTAGTAAATTCTAATAATAAGTTATAATTAGTAATAAATTCTATTAATTTTTAAAAAATTCTAAAAATTAGTAACAATTACTGATAACTTCTATTAATTTGTAATATATTCTATTAATTATTAATAAATTATAATAATTAGAAATAAATACTAATAACTATTAATAAATTTTAATTATTTGTAAAAAAATTGTAATAATTAGTAATAAACTATAATAATTAGTAATATATTCTTATAATTAGTAATACTTAGTAATAAATTCTAATAATTAGTAATAAATTCTAATAATCATAAATCAAATCTAATAATTAGTTATAATTAGTAATAAATTCAAATAATTAGTTATAATTAAAAACAAATTCTAATAATTAGTTATAATTAGTAATAAATTATAATAATTAGTACTAAAATCATATAATTATTAATAAATTTAAATAAATAGTTATACATAGTAATAAATTCTAATAATTAGTAATAAATTCTAATAATTAGTAATAATTTCTAATAATTTGTAATAAAATCTAATAAATTGTAATAAATTGTAATAATTATTAATAAATTGTAATAACTAGTAATAAATTCTAATAATTAGAATTAAATTGAAACAATTAGTAATAAATTTCCATAAATACTGATAAATTGAAACAACAAGTAATAATTAGTAATATATCCTAATAATTAGTAATAAATTATTATAACTATTTATAAATTATAAAAATTAGTAACAAATTCTAATAATATGTAACAATTAGTAATAAATAATTACAATTAGTAATAATTACTTATTACTATTAATAAATTGAAATAATTAGTAATAATTAGTAATAAATTATAGTAATTAATAATAATTAGTAATAAATTATAATTTCATCTTATAAATTCTAATAATTTGTAAAAAATGTTATTATTAGTAAAATGTAATAATTTGTAACAATTTGTAATAATTAGAGATAAATTGTAATAATTATTAATAAATTGTAATAATTAGTTATAAATTATAATTATTAGTAATAAATTGTAATAGTTGGCCATAAATTATAATAATTTATAATAAATAATAATAATTACAAATAATTACAAATAAATACACATATTTTGAAATAAATTTCCATAATTAGCAAGAAATTGTACTAAATTGTATCAAATTTTAATAAATTGGCAAAATTTCATGCAGATTGGCGGCTACGTTTTTTCCAACGCCTTATCTCATTATTTTCAAAGATTGAAATCACTATGAATAATATTTCATCATGTATGGATATCCAATTTTTATGCACGTGAATGGAGATCAGTGTGGTGGGGTCATCCTGCTCTCCATTAACGTGCTTACGGAAACGAATATTTATATGTCAGTGATGTTTTTTGGTACTGATTTGAGTCATATAATATTTCATGGATATGACCTATCAGAAAAAAGAGGAAATATGTCTCAAAAAATCACCTCCTTGTAACATTCTTCTATTAAAATTGATATGAAAAATCACCGTAGACGAATGGTTATCCAATTTTTTATGCATGAGAGAAGAGAATAGAAAGGAAACATTGCGCTTCTCTCCATTCTCATGTATACGAAAACGGATATCCGTAAGTCAGAGGTGGTTTTTCTTATTTATTTCAATAGAATAAATTTTTACGGTGATGACTCGTTGGGAAAAAGAGATGATGCCAATCTGCTAGAAATTATGTCACCAATAATTAGAAATTATTAATACAAATTACCTTTATTTAATAATAATTAATGTTAATTATTATAAATTAATATAATTTAGTGTATATTAGTTTAATATTTTAAAAAATACTATATATTAGTTTGAAATAATAGAAATAATTATAAATATATAAAAAAGGAAATTTAATTGTCTTTTCTTTTCTGGATAGTTTTTTTCTTATATTAAATTATACAAAAAAACTAATTATTTTATATTTTTTAGAGAAATATGGAACTAGGATGTTGACAAAAATCATTATTAGATGATCATTATTGGATAAATCATCACATGAATCCAAACGGTTATGGTATAAATTTTATATATATTGAGGGTGTCGAATCTTTCTTATGATTTGAAAAATAAAAACCAATATTTTTTTCAAATGGTAAAATTAAGTTCCCTTTTAAAAAATATGTTCTATGGTCATTAGAAACCTCTGACAATGTTGTGTGTCATTTATTACATTTTGGTTTTCAACTAGATTACATATTTTGGTACAAACATGGATAATGTAGTTGCAGAAATGATACAAATAATTTGGTTTCAGATCTAGCACAGTTTCAAAATTTAGTACCTAATATGGATGGTTCATCTTTTTAACCATTTAAAACTAAGGATGGTATTAATTTAACTCAAGAGTTTAAACCATCTCATTTATATTATTTTTTGAGGTCTCTTAAGGTTTCCTTATATGATTGTTCCAAGATACGAGAATTTGATGATTTTGTTTTAAATTTATAGCTATTAAATCAGATAATGGAATTTCAAATAGATGTTTTTATTAGATATTATCATTGGTATAAATATTTCTACCTGAATGAAATGTGTTGTGTTCTTATTTTAATGAGAATAAGAGGTTGGTTTTTAATCTTGGTCTTGTTTATCAGAAGATACATAAAAGGGTAAATGATTTCATCTTATATGATTATGGAAATGAGTCTTTGAATATTTGTCACACATATGAACAATTTAGGTTTAAAGGGGCTCAACAATGGAAGTATAGATTGATTCAAATAAAAAAATTGTGACATTACCTTATTACACCCATATTTTAGAATTTATTTATGTATTATAACACATCTTCATTGGTGTCATTGAAAAAAAACAATATTTCAATTGTTAAAACCTGAAATCATCCACCTAATGGTGATTCATGATTTTTTTTAAAATGTGTATCCACAATTTTATTTAGATGCTTGAAACATGACATTGACTCTTTATACAAAATGTTTTTGTCCAATTGGTTCTTTTGGTAGTTAGTATTCATGATGGAATATCTTTATAACTCCATGCAATTGAACTCTATGGATGTTGAAGAAATAACAATATATCATTTGGACTTTATTAATTACAAGACATCTGAAAAAGAATATTTATGTCTATCTAAAACCATTGATTGATGAGTTAAATTAATTTTGCAGTTATGGTATCAGTAAATTTTATGTTGATGGAAAAACATTCATGATGAAATATTTATTAAAGTGGTAAATTAGTGACATCCCAAAATATGACATGTCGTTTGGATAGACTACACATGGTCCAAAATCATGTATGTATTGTATAATAGAAATCAAAGAGTTTATGTTCAAAAATGGATAAAAATATTGTTTTCGACTGTCATCGTAGATTCCTTCCAACTGATCATCCATTTTAGATAAAAATATATCATTTCGGAAGAGGAACAATTGAAAGAGATGAAAATCCAAAAATTATCATAGGAACATTTTTAAAATCAAGTATCTATTCATTACCTTCCATCACATTTGTATGAAAAATAAACCAACAAAAAATTGATGGCTTTGGGAAAGAAAAAAGTAGGATAAAATAGTATTTTTTTGGGTTCATCCATATTCATTTTATTTGTATGTCCATTACATGTTGTATGTCGTCCACATTGAGAAGAATTGTTTTGATAATTTATTTCATACATTTTTTTGATACACCTAGAAAAACCAGAGTTAATGTAAAGGCACAATTAGATCTTTCACAAATTTTTAGACAAGCATAAGATGAACTATTTGAAAATGTTAGATCAGAAAACATAATGAAGCCAAAATATTCTTATACACTCTCCAAATAAGAGAAATTATTAATTTGTTAGTGGATTTTTGGTTTGAGAACTCCATATGGGTATGCTTTTAATTTGGATAGATGAGTCATAAATGGTCATATTAACAAATTAAAATGTCATGATTGTCATGTTTTATTGAAAATAAATCATCCATGTGAATTAAAATGATTGTTTATTTCTATGATTTGGGATTCACTAACAAACATATCATATTTTAATGAGACATTTGTGTGGAGAAAAGTGATCATGATGCAATATACAGACTACATGAGGATGTTGTTTTAATTTTACATAAACTGGAAAAAAAATGAGCCAGTCGGCTTTGTCTCAATGGGTCATTGGATATTACATTTTTCTCTTGAAGAAAATTTTGGAGGTCTAGTGAAAATCAATGGATGTACCCAATCAATAGAAGAATATAGAAATTAAAGTGAAAATTGTGTAACAATGCATCAGTCGAAGGTTCAATTGCAGAAGCATATTTACAAGATAAATTTTTTTATCTTATTACATTCAATATAAATACCCATCAAAACATATTAGAATGGGAAGTAATAAGGAAAATGTTATAGATGAAATGAGAAATCAATTATTATTTTTGAATCATCCCAAACTTGGATTTGGTGGAGTTCTTAAACGGTGGATTTTAGATGATGAACATCGCAGAGGTCAAACATATATTTTGGTAAATTGTGATTAAATGAAATTATTTGTACATTACGTGATAATTTCAATTATACTATAATTTCTATTATAAAAAATTAATTTTATTTTATTTTTAGGTGACATGATAATCATATCAAGAATCAGCTTCCACAAATTACAACAAGTTCTATTGAAGAATTTTGGAAAAATTCTTTTCCTACTGGTTCCAAAAATTGGTAACATAAATTATATATGTATTAACATATAAAATCAATTTATTATCTTTTAAATGTATAATAATTGTACAAATTTTCAGGTATCTCAACATGCTATTAATATTTATAATTGATTGTTTGTATTTATTAACTTGCCATATAAAATGGTTAAATCATATAATGTATATACGGTGAATGGTTTCCAATATCATACACTTGAAAATGGGGAATAAAAAAATAAATAATGGTGTTATCATGAGATTATATCATTATAGAGAAACTGAATTTTACTTTTACGGAATTCTAGTTGAAATTATTTAACTATTTTTTCCGAGATAACATTAAATAATGATGTTAAAATGTCAGTGGTTAAATATTAAGGGAGGCTTGTGTGTTCATATGATCCATGGATTCATTGATATTAAATATAAATGTATTCTTGCAGTAAATGACCCATTTTCTATGCTCATCAAGAATATCAAATTTATTTTTCAAAATATTTTTCTACATTAAGAGAGATGGGTGATTTTTGGAGCATAATAAAAATTAAATATTGGGAAAATAAGTATACTCAATTTGAATGTAGTTCCACTAAAGTTAGAGGAATTGAAATTTTTTAAGAGACAACTCCAAATCCATCTTTTTCATGAAATGACAATAAAATTGAGGACGACACGCCACAATTATAATTCGATTGTGATTATGATGTTAATGATGTTTTAAATAAATTTGATATGATAAGTATTGATGAAACAAAAAATAATATAGAAACTGATGATGCTGTGAGGGAATATGAAAAAATTAATATTATCAGATATAAAGATGAAGATAATGATGAACATTAACACAATTTAATTCTGGTTGAAATGATATTTATTATATATATAAAAATATATATAATAGTTTTTTTCAACTATTTTCTAACAACAATAATTTCTTGTTTCAATTGGATGAGGATATATATCATCTGTTGTAAGAAGTTGATCTTCTTTTGGATGAGAAGGATGTTTGATAATTTGATGCTCAAACTACTGGCGGGTGAGGGGGGACTTGGAGGGGGCATGGTCTTATATGATTGATGATTCTGGACACTAATCCCTAGTGACAATCACATATTAACTTCGATCCATATGTATGGATATATTTTTACCTCTGTATATTAGTTAGTTTTAAATAATATTTTTTTATACTAATCATTTTATTATATTTTCTTTTTTTCACTACTTTATACTTATAGTTACTGGACATGGGAGAACTATATTGAACAATTATTTTTCAGAATTATGGGTATCATGGGATCTGATTCCCATTGATGTGCATCACCACCTGTTCAATCATTGGCTAGTATGTAGACAAATAATATTTATTTTGAAATAATTTTCATATATGACATTATATTTTAAATTATTTCAGTGTTTATGGTATCCCATTGATGAGAGGATTTGTGACGCTATCTAGAAGGAATGGTAGGGGACTATGCATCCGCGTATCAGTGATTATTTGCACAATTTGGGAATGAAAGAAGTCAAGAAATAAGGAGTAACCATGTTTGACGAGTCTTTTCATGCCCCCTGAACTGATTATATTTTTCTTACGTTTGGTATGAATTTGGTTCACTCTTGTTGGTTGTTCATTTTCAATGGATATCATAGGTTGGTTGAAAAACTAGGGGATTGAAGGGGTGACACATCGATCCGGAAGACATACATTCATTACAAATATAGAGTATATGATCATTACCTTTTTAAAATATTTTTTATAACATTAAATGTAAAAACTTATTTATCCATATAAGTAGTATAACAAATCGATATTACCGAGTTCTATGTTTATATGAGGATGTATAGGGATCCAAGAACTGAATAGATTGGAGGTTCTCACTATCATATGAATAGGTATGTACATGTCATGTCGCATCAAGTGGGGTGATCTAGGAATCAATTATATAGATACTATTGTAGAGAACCGAGTTGAGGTTGTGGATTGGTAGTCAAATATCTTCTGTGGGCATTTTATTTCCATTGTGGGTATTCGGTGGAAACAGGGGAACCTTCAAGAGAGCACCTGGGAGTAGAATACCCAGATTCGAGCCCAGTACCACATCTCCTCGATTATTTTTTCTCTTTTTTAGGATGAAAATTCCTATGGTGGGGATGTTTATCTTCTCATATTTTCAATGTATTATTTTTTCTTTATATTTTATTGATTAATTTTTAGGCCTGGTGCTGAGACTACGAGTGATTATTTTCTCCGGTGTGCACTAGAAAAATGTTTTAAATATATTGAAAATATTTAATAGCATTAATGGATTTTTTCCTTATAAAGTTGAATAATCCATAAATGTTTGTCCAGATCAGAAATCTGAGGGCACTGTTGAGTTCATAACATGAGGCTTTCTATAGGCCTGGCATAATATTAATCGATGTGACTCGTCTATGGAAATTTCATCACTTGAGAAAAAATGGATAAAATAATTAAATAAGAATATTTACTTCATTTTTATTGATGTTTATATTTGGTGGATCTTTAAATATATTTTTATCATGAAATCCTAGGGTTAGCCGCATAACCCTATAGATTTCATAGATCTAATGGAGTGATTAATATCTATAATCCTCATATGAGAACAATGACATATTTTGGATCGACATTCAACACACCTCTGCCACAATAGATATTTCCAATGATGATTAAGATGCTTCATTGTTAATCAGAGATTGATATAAAACTAATAAGGTTGTTTGTTTTATGTATATTATTCCAGGTTCTCGAATTTGATGATGAACATGGTCTATTCAATAAAACATATTGATCCACAGTTTGATAATCTTATAGGATGGGTATAATTTCTGGGTGATTTGGGATTAGTAAATTGAATATATTAGTATCTTATATTATAGAAGAATTCAAGAATGACTTGAACAACGATCGAGGTTTGTTCCTATGATTAATTCATGTGATTCTATCCCGTGGTTCTATGATTCACCACAAGGATTCTTCATTCTCCATAGGGTTTGATGAATCTTAATCAATCAATCCTTGCACACCGATTTCAAGGAACAATGATTTGATATCGTATATCTTGGATTGTATTGGCGTTATAGGTGTGCGTTAGTGGTTACGATATGTAATCATATTATGGTACATTCTTGATTACTTGTTCTGTATTGTTCTTCATAGTGAAACAAAGATCACCAATTTAATCCAATATTCTTGTATATCTATGGAAATAACTTATATATTAAAAATTGAAACTATTAGACAATGTGATTCCTTGGATTGTTGAGCAAGGCATAGCCAGTTCGGAGGCCAAAGAAGTATTGGGGTGCACATGATGAATAATCTGGGATTCTGGAAAAACCTACAGAACATGGAATGTAATCCTAGATTACATGGCGTGTGGGGCCTCAGGATGTGGTGCAGGTTTTTTTCCAAAATTAATGAGCACACGATGTGGGACACCCCTCGAGGTTACAAAGTATGTACTTCAGGAGGTACACGGAACTGGAAAAACTAAATGGCCATATGGAATTTCATGTACCTATTTCATAACATGGACACAAATAGGGTACATGAACATCGAACAATGTGTCTCTACATGGAATCTATACTCTTATACTTTTCATGTATATACAAAATCTATGTCGTGTGAGGATCATCCATGCGGGCAAGATGTGGGACAACTAGTCACACCGTGTACCGCTTGGGAAACACTGTGTACTCCCTTAAAGAGTTCCTGAGGGAATTGTTTATCATATTTTTGCCTAGTATAGGATAATTTCTTTCTTTTGGTTATTTTCATGTAGGGTATAATGTGGTATTATGTCCAAATCAGTGGATTGTGATCCTATATAGAGGTCGAGTAATGCATAGAATTGTGGGTCCCACCATGAGACAATATTTCTATATTATATCATCCTTTGTTACCAAGATGGGTGTAAATGAATATTCATACCTTCCATGTGCAGATCATTGATCCTCCAACTAGAAGTCTTCATCGGTATGATTGGTAGAATTCTTAATTTATGAACCCCTATATAGCAGGTTGATCTAGATTGGGCTTGTGGTACCCCCCATCGGTACTTGGAGTGAGATGTTTTCTATGATTCAACATCTTCTTACACCAGTGTGTCCTCTTTGGGTGTGGCCAAATATCTAATCCTTTCCATTTAGTTTCTCTGATAAAATCATGTATCATGGAGTGAGTTCTCTTGGAATGAGAGTTGCTTCAAGAAGATTCTTATGGAGAATAGTTGATTATAAAAACTTAATGATGTTGTTTCATTAATGAGTGTTTATGGGTGTTTCTGTATTATATACATTTGTATATCTTGTATTTATCTGACCATATTTGGTGAGTCCTATTTAGTTTTTTCAGTGTTTCCTACCTTATATTATTATAATCACCCGTGAATGGGTTTTTTCCGACACATATCCTATGTTTTGATGATGACGTCCCTTTTGATGGTTTCAAGGGAGGATGGGAGAGAGTAGAACAATGCACGAGATTAAAATATATATAAATGTTTATCAAGATTGTACTATTAACTTATTCCTCGACCATGGAGAATGATGGACTCTTTAGAGTTTTGTATGGGCGTGTTTTGGAACATGTTCTATTTTTATTACATTACTATCATAAACAATTGTGGGATATTTTATGAATCCATGCATTGTTAAGTTGTTTTACATTTCAGTATTATGTGTCCATGGAGATGTGTGTCTGTGTAGATATACTTTAGGCTAATCCCCCCACTTGTGGGAAATACTAACTTGTGTCTTTTCTCCAACCCCAGACCAATTGGAGGCTGGATTGGGATAGTCACAGGTAAGGCCTCGGGGGTTTGGGTCATGAAAATATCTAGATCAACCTAAACCCCAATATCATGGTCTCACCTAGGCTTTCTAATAACCGGTCTCATATCACCCATAACAACTACCACATTAAAATTGTTCTTATATAAATAATATGATGACTCATAACATATAAAAATCCTTATCATTTCTCTGATGAATAAAAACATTGATATCATTAAGAAAACTCTATCCATCATCACATGTACTTAATAAACATTTATTACCCACTCGTACAAGTGGGGTAACATGAAACTATAAATTTTACCCCTTCCCACCTCACCAAAATTTTATTTACTACATCAACCGAAATTCTATTCATAACGAGCAACATACCCACACACACAAAAAAATTCACTCCCCCCAAAATAATATCCCTTATAAAATTATTAACTAAATATACTGATATATATCAGCACCACAGAAGTTTCATCACCCTAATCCATAAAACCATCTTATAAAAACAAATTGTAGAATATTGGATCAATCATGCCATACTACCCTGATATGTGAATTTTGTCGGCATCTTTTATGGAGGTTACACATTCTATTTTCAATGAAACTTATTACTGGAAAATAAAATATCATCTCTTAAAACCCATTAGAACTCAATAAGTATTTATCCATTCATTGATCAACTATAAAAAATACTACATGAGACTTGTAAAAAACCACCCTCACTAGCTATGGGTTTTCTATAAAATTCATTTAAACCCTCACTCTCGTATTTACTGATATAGTGATAATCCCCAGAACCATTTCATATGATATTACCAATTATTCAACTTGATCATATCTGAACCAAATAGTTATACACTCACATTCCAAACAATTTATTACCTTGTGAATAATTTATTAACTTACTAAATATCAATCCCATGATCATACAACTATACCATATACATTGTTCCCATAAAATACTAATCTATTCTAATAATATCTATGCATCTTACTCATTCCATGACCTATAACACATTTATCACACATCCATTAGTCATTCAAAAAATAGAAGCATATACCCCTAATATATCTATCATAAATCAATCCAACTAAAACCAAAATCCATCCTAAATAATTCGCATCCATTCCTATTAAACATATCTAATTACATCTCCCATGTATCTAATCCAAACACAAGGGATTTACATGTAGCATATGTATCCAAGGTAAGTTATATGTAAGGGATAATCCCTTAATATATTTATAATTTTGTACCAAAAAATTTCTTTAATAAGTGTAGTAAGATATATTGATACACAATCATAGAACTATATTACACATTATCTTGAAATACACCTCAAAACCAAAAGTCTCTATCACCGTTAAAATAAAAATTTTCTAACAAAATCCATGATTCGCAAGGAATCCTTACTGATCCCATTCTATATAACAGAATCAAACACTTGCTCTAACACACTGACAATCTGTTTCCCACATGTGAATACAAGGAGTAACATTCTTGAACCCACTACCCACTCATAAGTTAATTATACTCATTGTGAATTTTTATTTAAGACAACCCCAATTTAATATCATCTCACACCCATGAATATATAATGAAATAATGCTATGATGACTCCTAAAATGTAATATAATATTTATATGGTTTATTAATATATAATTACACCATGAAGTAATACTGAAAACATCACATAGGTTATTATTGACACCTTTAGTAATAAAACCTATTTATTGATCTTGAATAATTATTATGTAAAAAAATTCATGTATAATCCATCAATAAACAATATAAATTCCTTGAATAGAAGTAATGCATAGATATTTTCTGAGAACATCAAGTTGTCAGATCTACATGATGTTATTTTGAAGAAAATAATTAAAATATATTTATTAATATTCAAAAATCATCTTAAATATTAAAACACGATATATGTTTTTCCACATTAGAGAATTGTAATCTATGTCATCTATAAAATCAATCACATACATGTTTTTGTATTTTAGGATATTCCTATTTGTAATAAATAAAACATATAAATGGGAATGTTTATAAGGATCCAATATAGAAAAACTGATTATAATTATCAGAAATAAACATATCATATGGTAATAAACATCTCAATCATAGTAGATAAAACCATGAATAATAATCATATATCTTTGGAAACATCAAAATCCCACAAAAGTATGTGTTCATGATGCACCAGTCTAAGGCCTATCAGAGTCACAGAACAACCATAACAACATCCTACTATACTTTTAAATAGTTTTTCCAATAAAGGTAACTCTATTACCAATTTTATTCATCCTCACCTTGAGAAAACATACAAAATTTTCAACCAACGATTCTATTTGACCTCATTCATGTCTCCCTATAAGATATAGGATATAAACATGTCTAAAAACTGTATAGTATAACAATCGAGAAACTTTTCTCTTGTGTCTGATATAAAATATGGAAATGAAAAATAGTATCTATAATAAAAATTAATGTTTGAAAAAACCCCAAATAAAAAATTATTAATCAATATAAAATTAAATTTTTAATCATAATTTCATATATACTAACTAGTTACCCAACAATCCAATAATATATTAGTATAAGGAAAATAAATAAAATACAATAAGGCTAATATTCCATCCCAAATACTTATCATATACTATATATCATATCCTATATTCCTAATCAATGTTCCACTTATCCTTCTTGATCATGAATTATAATACTTATGCCCTACCTAAAATATAAATATGTGGTCTACTCATGTACCAATGTGTCAGGTCCCCCAATAAAATTATAAGTAAAAATAAAAATCCCACAAACATTGGATTTTCTAACCTTATGAATATATAGGTTTATCAAAATGTGATAGTCATATAATATATAAATAGATTTTATGGGTAATAATAATAACCATTTTTGATCCTTATGTTATATGGTGACATCCTGAATATATCATGTCAATAGAGGGAAATGTGAAATATCTTTAATCTGAAAAAAAAAAATCCACCCAGGGGAACAAATTCCTACAATAAAACCCATTTAAAATATTATCCATAAGGAATCCATGTCCTTACCAAAATCCAAAAATAAAATATCACCCAGTGGAATGAGTCTTTCATCAAATCCTTTCATTGTCAAACCATCCACCAAGGGAGTTTCTTACCCTAGGAGTAGCATGTATAAATATACCATATTAGAAACTCAATTCCATAAAACAAAATAAATTATCATATAAAATGGTGTTTCCCTTCTTAAATACGATTATAATACACAACAAAACCCATTTGTAGTTCCAGAACCATGAATATCCTACCTAGGTTATTCACATCCATCCTTAGAACCATAGAATCATACACTAAAGTGGACCATATTCCCAATATAAAATATATTACATGACTACATTGAAATAATAAATCCATTAACCCCAGTACCTGAACAATCATTAACATGAACATGGGTCCACAGAACACATGAATCCTTTTTTATCATATAGTAATGTATTTGACCCTTGATTCATAAATATATCATATGTGGGTGTAGACATAGGTCAAATAAACCCATGATTTCATCCTCTACAGAACCAAATGATACACCACATTGTAAATCCAGTCACTGAAACCTAGAACACATATCTTATGTCATATGCTCAAGTGAAAACCCTATCACTAACACAATATACATACAATGTATACACTGTCTATACTAAGGTCCATTGGGGACACATTTGATTAAAAATACTAATCTCTTTAAACATACACTCTCTAGGTTCAACAAACTACTAGGGTACCGACTGAGGTCCCCCAGGTAACATATGTGTTTGAAAACTGCTTAGTAGGAACCTATCACACATCCCAACTCTTGGGTTAATTCCCATCACTCATGGAAAATAACACCTCTAAACACCTCCAATATCACTCAATTTCCATATCATGAACACTTTCTATATCATACATGGGTTATACTAGTAGGATGGCCTAAAGATAATCTTTCCTCATGGACCCCTAAGTTATTCCCCACATAAAATATATTTTTAAAATTCCTAACCGTAGTATACCTTCATAGGGTACTTACATTAATGTGGTGGTGGAACACTAAACAACCATAATAGTTTTGTTCAAAAAATATATCAAAAATTTCAAGGTTATTATATGGTGTATCCCTAGTTAACCATACATATTCAGTCACCAAAATTAACACAAATGGAATAAGTCATACTATCTATAGCCCAAATACTACTCCACCAAAACTCTAATCCTCAATTATCCATGTAATTCATTTCATATATTCAAAATCAATCCGAATACCATGGGAATCATGGAATTTAAGCAAGTGTCTGAGGATACATCATGGTGATTGAAACTAGCTTAAAATAATTGGTTTTTTATAAAATTATTTATTTAAAATAAATTATAATCTCCTATCAGTGGTGGGAGAAAATATCACAAGGGAATGAATAACATAGATAACCATAATTGGGATTTTAGGGACTATTTTCCACGTAATAAGTTAAAATAATTGATAAATTTCATCCACCCACTCCCATGATCATCTAAAATTATACAATCACATGATATTCTATATACGTTCAATTATCAATGGTGTATCCCTAACACCTTCATGAGAAAGCACATATCAACTGACACCAAATGAATTTTCATTTTTATATTATCTAATAAAAAACAAAAGAATATTTTTATGAAAAAATACATGTAATGATGTAATAATAAATAGTGTTTAATTATCATCTCTAGATTTCCACTATCAATGATGAGAAATATGAATCATCATCCTTGATTGATTCCTCAATGATATAGTAAAAGTAGTTGAAAACCCTTTCCAAAAAACAAAAAATTCAATGTATATGAATAAGAAATAAAAAAATTATAAAAAAGGACTAATGTTTCATAAATCATTCTTAAAATGATATAGAATTATTCCATTTTTTATTTGGGGTAAAAAAGAATATGTTGGGGGATACTTCCAAAATATTACTCAATAGCGTGGTCATTTGAACAACAATTACTGGGGTTGAATGATAAATTTCAAAATGATTCCATTAAAAAAACACAAACAAGGTGTTGGTCACAATGTATTTCTTCCTTGAATATATAAATAATGGTGTGGAAATATAGTTTTATGGTGTGAAAATCCCTAGAAGAGTGGTTTTCCCATATCATACATTATTAATCATGTTTCCCTAAAGTTTCATTTCATGAAATTCGTTAGGTCTGATTTGAAATTTCACGAATTCAATGGGTCATGAAATAATGTAAAGACTGGTAGAACAACACATGAGACCTTTTACCTTCATTTCATGGAGCCTCTTGCACCCCAACCATGAGACCACTATTGTGGATACCAAATATTAGATATATAAATATTGTATTTTATAATATGAATGTTAATTAAATATTATTATTATATATGATAAATTTATAATTTTTTAGTTTATTTAGAAACATTTGTACATAAAAAACATGAACATAAAATACCTACATCATCTCTCACTATATTCTTCACCACTATCACCCTTAATTTCCATATCAAACTTAAAACAGTTCTTCATATCCAATTAAAAATGAAATATAATAATGGGTTGGATAAGAAAATCATTTAGGGTAAATAAGGGATAATTCAAAAAATTGTCAATTTATTGTATAATGGGTTGACACAAAGGTATTAACATATAAAAATAATACTCATAAATTACAAGAACATAATGTGGAATCATAGAATAAAGAAAAAATTTACATAAGTAAAGAATCAAAATATAATTAATGATTATGAGTAAGGAGAAATTACTGAGAAAGCTTAGGGAAGAGCCCTATTTATTAAAAGAAACGAAAATATCCCTTTTTAAGTAGAAGAGGGTAACCCATTTCATGCCCGAAAGCCAGAGGAAAACAGCCATAGGTTCAAGAGACAAAATTCTAGAATTCCAGGTAAGGGAAACCTTATTACAATCTTGTAGGATGAGAGGGATCAGACCCATTACAAATTGGTACAAAACCCATTAGAGTGGCCTGAAAGAGGGATAATGCTAATTACAAAGTCAGAAGTCAACCCAATTAACTCAGTCTGCCACTGTTACTCTGATCCACGCTGTCTCCATGACCGTTAGGAAGCCCACCAATTTTTGACGCATTGGCACGCCACAGTCGGGAGGTTGGAGGAAGCGTTGATGCATCTTTGCTACCCACAGTCGACCTCTGTCATCAACAGCAAGAACCGCAATGTGATTCCTCTGCAGAAGTGATCTGTTGTAAAGGACTTTGTTGCTGCCAATCTGCATGAGCCTCCACCGCCACCCGCACAATATCCGATATGCCGATCGAACTCAAGCCTGAGTTCAACCCCCATCGACCGCTTCTCTAGAACTCATCAATCCATGTTCCCGTATAGATCATACCCCCACTGTAAACAACGTCATTCGGACGAACCACCCCCGTCCCCACTGACGGCAATGCCAACCCGAAAACCTATCGCCTAAAGCAATCAGTCCACCTGAAGCAAATCAGCTCTTGTTGACACTACCGTAACACCGCCAAACCCACGAGATGCACCGGTGACCAAAGGGATACAGATCTGAGCTAGATGCAACAAGATCTTCAAGATCTAGCCCTGATGGCTGAAGATCGACACACCACTACGAGGAAAATACAAAACCTAGACGAGGGGAAGCCTTCGTCATGCTTGGAGAAGAGAGACCCACGACCGAAGTTGTGGGTATTCTCAGCAAGGATAAATTAATATGATCCTAATATCATGTCATATAATATTGGAAAAAAGTATGTCATAATCATAATCTTTTTTATCTTATATATAAGATACCCCCATGAAAATAATCAAATGATTGGATTTGAAGAACCACCCATGTAAATAATTTGGGCATTGGATTATATCCCTTATAAAATATTTCGATCTGGGTACAACCTCCCTTAAACTTTTTTATCATATAAAATATTATTCATTTCCAAATGAATTACTATTTTATAATGGTCCAACCTTTCTCTTAATCATAATCCACTGAAATTCTTTCCATATGACCCTAAAAACAATTATTACATAGATATAGTTTAACTAATAAAAAATAAGACATGATTTAAGTAAATATCAACATCATAATCAAAAACCATCTAGACAAATTATGATTTTGGTTTCATAGGGTCATATCCATATTTATGAATAAGTAAGATAATGTATGTTTTCAAAGATAAAAAATCCATTAAAATAAAACTAGAATATTTCATGAGGTAAATACTCTTTTAGATTTGGAATAAGATATGAAAATCCAAAACATTCCATAATTTTAAGGGGAAATATATATTTCAATAGAACAATGTAAAATTTTAAGTGATGTATCCAAACAATTGACAGTTTATAATGGGGTGAAATTCCATTATATTTGTATTTGTTAAAACTCTGATTCCTTTAATAACATTGGTAAAATGTAATAATTACATCATTCAAATAATGAATAGAATATTCCCATTAAATAATTTTTATATAATTTTAAACATGTGTAAAAATAAAATAAAATAAACAAAGTAAAATATTATATTCCTTCTTAAAAACAATATTTATAAATATATGTATATATAATAAAATCTTATTGGAAAAATTTAAAAATAAATTTTCTTTTCCTTAATCACATTACATTATACTATTGAGTACCTAGGGATTGTAAAATATAAGGAAAAATTAAAATTTCTATACATAACTAATGTATATGAATATATATGGGTTTTTATAGATATATAATTTAATTTCATCATATGATTTTTTACAAATTACCAATATCTGTTAAAATTATGACTATTACATAAAACTCTTACTGATTTTGGAATTATTTAAATGAAAAATTATATGAAATAAATAGCATAAAATGAAAAAATACACCATGAATTTGAATAAATTAATAATATAACATATCAAAGTGCGAGTATATAAACCACATGAAAGAGACAAGTGATGAATATAAAGAATGTCTCATAGAAAACATAGAATGATGATGAACCATTACAGTAAGTCCCACTTCCATCATAACTTGTATAACCACATGTAAAATAAAATTTATTTTATAAAAGCTATATAAAAGAACAATTTTCATAATTATAATAAAATACATGAATAATATTTAATATATCAATAACCATTTTTTAACAATTAATTACTGAAAATCATTTTTGGGTGATAACTGTATTAATTTTCTTGTTTTTTCAGTTTAGACATTCTTATCCTCATACTTCCACAATGGTTCCATAAATTTCATTATTTTCATCATAATATAAATATAATATATATTCATTCGGTACATTTCAATATTTTTCCATATATAATAACCTACATTTTATATGACATACATATCCTTTCTTCCCATCTAATTTTTTATTTTTTACCTATTATCAAATCATATTGAGGGTATAGTAGAAACATGGGTCTTCAAGGCTTATTTATAGCTTGAAACCATGACTGATGGAAGAGATAACAAGGCTGTGTTGTTAGTTAAAATTGTGCAGCCTAGACCACATGCATTCTTCTAATCATGTGTTGATTTTCAATGTATAAAAATGGGCACACGGTTTTCCTTACCTATAATCCTAGGGATGCCAACCCATAAATATTATATGTTATTTTTAATATAGGTATAATTTTCAACTTGTGGATAGTATTCCATTTGATGAATAAGAATCATCTGGGTCCCCTGTTTGGATTGTGGTCTTTGGATGATTGGAGCATGGTTCTGTTAAACATGCAACCAAACAATGTGATGCCTAATTTTTGGGTAAAATTTCTTTTCTATACATAATGAATTTTATGTCTAACATCCACTTTATATTTAATTTTTCCAGTATCATGAGGCCTTTTCATCCTCCAAATGATCTCATACTCCTATCAAACTAGGTTCATGGATATAACTCCCTTTATAACTCTAATTATACTTATGAGCATCTCATTGTATAAAAGTCTGTGATTTATCAATTCAACTTGTCCCATTAATAAATTTTCTTCTTCATGATGCAGTTATTTAGGTGTAAAATCATTTTCATTATTCTCTAGTCATTCATATATTTCTCTTATTTCTTTTTATCTATTCCAAACTAAAGAAAAATATATTTGAGTGCACCTTTACGTTCATATGGTTGGTGGTCTAGTTCTTACACCTCAATGATGAGATACTTTATATAATCTTTCATTTTTCGGCATGCTAGTTTTCAATTCCATTTACCTAAATTGAACAATCCTCAATTTTCTTCATATTTGAGAACATAATGACTCTCATAGGTCCCCTTCAATAGTTTTTAGACCTTTATGTGTGAAAATGATAATTATATCATAGTTATAATGGTGTAAATGGACAAACCACCAAATATATGGTTTTATATAGATTCTATATGTGATACCCACAATTAAATGGAAAATTTGTATAGCATAGAATAACTAACACACTGACCAGTCTGTAGTTAATTTTAATAATGTTGAGTGGTATGGACACATAAACTATATTAAATAGAACTATGTATATTCCCTTGGTATTTAGATATGCTACTAATTTATATAATTTTCATCTCTCATATTAATTCCATTGACTATATATCACTAATATTATAAATAGTCACTAGGAACACTAAATATATTGTTATACGATATGATTTCCCTCATATTATTGAAATTTATGTGCATGAAATCCCTTATAATATTCATGTATATATATGGTAATAGTGTAACATATTCTTTTTTATATGTGGGCATGGTTTATCTTTTCATATTATTATAATATTTCATGGAATCTCTTCCGATAATTTGATATAAATGCATTATAACTATCATTAATTTTGATACATGGGTATTGTGACCCTACAACTATTGTATGTGAATGGAAACACTATAAATATAATATGTTTTTGGAGACCAAATTGATATGATATACCGGTTTGGTGACCCTACATCTATTATTTGGGTATTGAGGCTCAATAAATATGATTCTAGTATGGAAACCCTATTGATAAGATATATGTCTATTCTGACCTTACTATTATAATATAGGCATGAATACCATTTATTTATGATATAATAATGATGACCATTTTTATATGAAAAATGGGAATGATTAACCATATTGATATGATACTATGGACAGAGACCCCAACATTATGATTCGGGCATGGAAACCCATATTATGTGATAATAGGATTAACATCCTTGGATACTCGTGAGACACATGTTACAACTCAGAGATGCATGATTTATGCCTTGGGTATAGATTAGTATGAGTATCGACATATATATGATTTTATATGTTACTATATATAAAAATCATATATGTGTATACATAAGGTTACTTTTTCATATGTTATATAGATCACACATTAACAGGTATTGTTTTCCTAGTGTCCTTTTGGAACTAGTGATGACCCTTTATATCATTATTAATGCTTACCATTATTTTTTAAACACTTCTATATTATTTTCACTAACTAGATATTTATAGATACCATTGGTGGTTTCTAACTATGTTTATCTCACACCCTATCTAAGCCACTATTGGAATATTGAATGATTGTGTGCATGTAAGCAGTGATAAGGGAATGGGTTTAATTGTTTTATCTTGTTTTCTTAATGAAAAAGGGTGGGGGATCATAAGAAACAGTAATGGATAATGGTAATGTCATATATAAACGTTTTGGTATTTTATTGGTTAGATTTATAATACATCCTGCCTACTTTCATGTCTATCTATATTATTTTTATAGTCATAGGACATTACTATGTTCTGTATATGATACTTTTTATGGTTTTTGTTGGTTATTTATTATTTTTTATTCTTTTTCCTTATACTATCATATATTTATCATCATTATTCTATATAAAAATTCATTTCACTATTATAGAATTCTAAAAATGATGGTATTGTATCCCCATTGTACCAACATGGACCCTTAATACTAATTGGTAGCCTATGGAGTATATGGAAGTCCACATGAGGCCATGTGTTCCATCAAATTTAGTTTCCATTTAGTGTAATATGGTTCGGGGCATCACTCGGTGGTATCGATGAAATTTAATTTATTTTATCCATTCATTTTGTAGTATTTCTTAGAAGATTAGGAATTTGTCATAATATCTTAATTTGATGTTCCAAGTAGTATCTAATCCCGGTCTATGAAAATGCAAAATTACATTGATGAGACAAGCTATTTTTTTATTCATGTTACAGTTGATTTGATTCCACAGTTAGGTAACACACATGATTAATGTAAATGAAATTCATCTATCGAATTGAAATTATAATGAACAAATTAATCAATGATCACATAAAAATGTCAATTTTAATAATTAATTATTATTTTATTATTGATAAAAAGTCATAATTGGATCACATATGATATTATTTATAAAAATATGGTATATAAATATAATAAATTGATATTTTTTCTACATTATTTAAATTTAAGTTTTATTCAAGTACAACTCAAGATGAGGTATTTTCATCTCACATTTATTTAAGTGAGACTAATTTAATATTCATTCATTCCTTATATTATTGGTTTTATATAATTCCCATGAATATCAATTATTATTATTCTAATGAAACTAATGATGATATAAATATCCATTCATGTTTTCCTCTTTCAAGTGTTGTTATTTATAATATTACTAATTTGTTAAGGCATTTATGTTACAATATCATTATTTATTATTATTGATTATGATAATATTTAGGGAATAAATTTTATAAACTACCAGTCAAGACCAACATTTAAATTATCCTAATTTATTTATTTAAAGATATTTCATATATTTATTTGATACACTCATTGATAAATCAGTATACTAAAATTAAATTTTTAATGGAAAATCAACATTATTTCTCTCTATGGTCAATTTTTTTTCATCCCTACAAAAATTTTATAAAACGTTCTATATAATTTATTTAATGTTATCATATGTTTTGTAACATAAATTTTTCCAATTATTGACTAGGTAAAAAAATTTGCATAAATATTTTTTTCCTTTATTGAATGAGGTACTTTTTTACTCTTTACGAGAAATAAGAAAGGAGTATTTGTTTTAATGTACACAACATGAATGGAATTTATAATTTTCAGGATCACATAATGGATTGAATACATATTTACATGTTTCAATATGTATTATAGGTGAAAAAAATTCATTAATATTTGTGAATATTTTTTTAATGATTATTTTTAATGATTAAAGATGATTCTCCATTTTTAATGTACTAGTGATCATTTAAAGTTATTTCCCCCTTTGATTAAATCTTTTAGTAATAATTCATATTTAATTGGGTTATTAATAATTTATTCAATACACATTAATTCTATGGATGGATTGTGATTGTGAATATTTATGGATGATTCAATGAAACTCATTTCATTCCCATTGGTTTATTAAGTGATGATGAAATGTTTATGAACCCAATTACTTTTCCATGGGTAATACTATATTGAATTGTTCAAATGATTAAGAATACCATTACTTTTCCTTGGGTGATGATATGGGTAATTTTGAATGATATTTTAGAAAAAATATGATGATATTATGATAATATTGTTAGTGGTTCCATGATTATAAATCCCTCAAATTCATTGGGTAAAGATGGAGATCACAAGAGATAATAAAGAATGAAATAGATAGTTAACCATGGTAAATATGGTCTATTCTTCCATCTGACTATCAAGGGTATGAGCCTTTAATAATGATAATATTTTTTGGTTAGTGAACCTGATAAATGATGATAGTAATTACACTGATCCTTGAAAATAATGTTAATTAATTTTTGTTATTATGTGGAAGATAAAAATCTATATCTTATTGTAATTTTATTCAGTCATGGCTCATGTTTTTGGATTCATTTATGATTCAGGCCTTATAAACTACCAATAAATATTCAATGATTCTTAATTATGACATATGATATACTAGGTATCATTTTCAAATTATATTATAATATTATAATACACATATTATCATGTTTTTATTAATTGATCATTGACATCTCCCTTTTTATAATTAATTACAATCAAAACTCAATATTTATTATGTTTCCATTCACCACATTATGAATAGATGGTGTATGTAATGTAATTACATTAAGAGTACTATGTGGGATTATAATTATGGTAGATAGTGAAAATAATTCATTAAATAAAAATGTTGTTAATGTAGTTTGTAAAAACACTAAATGATTATGGTTCTCATGTGTAGATTTTTAAAATGAATTGAATACTAATCTATTATGATATAATATTTTTTATGAATGGTTAGGTTCACTCTAGAGAGTGATTCATGTTTTCGATCCTTTGTAATTTTGGAATCATGTTCATTTGGGGGATGTTTGATCTAAGGGCATGACATATTAGAATATTGTTGTGTTTAGATTGGTGTGAAGTGATAAATTTGGTTATCTATTTAATTTATCAGTAAAAGTGACTTAGTTTCTTGATACTGATTGGTGGGTTTTAAAAGACTTTGTGGTTATGCATATTGGAGTATTTCTTTGTGTTTAGATGATCTAGTAGTTTATTAGTAGGTGCAATCAGCTAGTATTTAGAAGTTATGGATGGGGAGGGATTGATTGATGATTTCACATGGAAACAAATATATTATGTTGGAAATATCATATGGAAAATAAGTTTCCATTTTTTTGATAAGGTTTTATAATATAAACATCAACATGTAATGTGTAATGGTGTGAAGGGGTATAGGATTTGGTGTTCCACTGTAGATTTGTGTGTTGAATTAGAGATGAAACACAATGACTTCCATGTAAATTGAACACCGAGATTTGATAGAATAAATGTAAATATATTTTCAGTGAATTCTTGAGGATTCTATGTTTTATTTGGAGTTGATTTTAATGAAATGATTCATTACTGGTTCAAAATATCTTATTGAAATTGATTTCTTATTTAGTAGAGGATATGTTTTGCTTGAGGAGATTTAGAATAAGATTTTAAACATTTTTAAATGTCAAGGATGTATAAATTTATATTGATTTTAATTTTGGGGAGGTACTGAGTTTTTATGAGGGTGTTGGAGTAGCAGATGGGTCGAAATTATTTTTTACATTGTCTCTCAATTGGCCAGCCAATAGGTCGGAAAAGGTCATTGGCACACTATCTATGCTAACCGGTTTGTCAGTGAGCTACAATGTTTTTATAAGGTTGTATAGATACTGTGTTTGGAACACAACCTTTACCCACCATATTTTTTGTGACAACCACCAGGAAGAATGTGGGGTTTGGGAAACTTATTTTAGTGAGTGGATTTTTGGTCATTTTTAGGGATTCCTATTGGAAATCTCATGCAGGTTTTCATCTTATAGGAATACCAAAGAAGGGGGAGAGCTTATAATAACCTTACAATTATATCCCATTATGTTTCTTTGTTCTTGGATATTAATAATCATGTGAAAATTTAGATTTAACGAAATATATTTTCCATTATCACCTATATCTATTTCTCGAATCAACACTGAATTGCATTTGTTTTGGCTATGGTTTGGATAGAGTATTTCACTAGGTCAAGGAGATATAATTTTTTGATAAGGGGAATCCGTGAGTGGATTTTATAGGATGTACATAATGTATATTATGAAGTAATATCACATAATTTTTTTGATAAATATGTCTACCTTTGGATTTTCATAAATTTTTATGATTAATTTGAGTTAATTTTTACATAAATTATGAATATTAAATTTTCTATTTTTTCTGAAGTAGGAATAGGAGTCTTTTGTGAGTTTAATGTAGTATTTATCTCAAGATTCTAAATTTTTTTGTCAAAATGTTGATTTTGGAACCCATTTAATTCACATGAGTTTTTTTGTTTTTAATTAATTATTTATTTATTTATTTTAATTCTATTTATATATGGTGTGGGTTCTAGTAGATAGTTCATCAGGTCCAATGTCCTTGGATGGATTTAATGGATTATCAGGTGTTTATTGGGCCATTATGATGATTATTTTTTAATTATTTATAATAATTATAATTTATTTATGATGGTTAATGAGGTGATATAGGGCCCCAATAGTGGTCAGGTGATTGGATTGGCATAGGTTTTTATGGTCATCCTTTGTAATTGTGTGAATGATATTATATGAAGTAGGGGCATGACCTTATATGGAAATTTTTGACTTTTTTTGATTTTATATTCATGTTCTTTTTCAATATTAACATCTTATATAATTTCAGGTTATGTGTATGTTACTCTATAAGTCTAGGATGGTTTTTCATCAACCAATTAGTAAAAATGGACATTTATATTGCTAAATAGTCTCATGGTGGTGTATTATTTAAACAGGTGTTGGTGGCCCTCTTTATTCCTTTTTCATTCAAATATGCATTAGATTAAAAAAAGAAATTTTTTATTTTTTATATTTTCTAATGATGTGTATCTATTGAAAAATAAAAACATATGGAGAAATATGGGACTTTTAAAATGAAATCCCATGACATGAATAGTTTTTTCTAGAGTGTTTTTGAAAAGATTTTGTAGGGTTGTGGTGAAATTAAATTTTTATATTATGTATTCTAAAATAATATAAATCCTTTCATGAATTGTTTTTAGTGATATATGGAGTTTTATAAAGTCATTTTAATTTTTTTTCCATTTTACCATTTATAGGAAAATACCTGTTTAAAAAATTATTCTTGTCGTGTGTGTTTCCATTATTATTGTGATTATTGTTTTGTATTTTCAGTAATTATGTTGATCCTATAAAAAGTGTAATGTTTATCTTAATGGATTTGATGGACCCCTAGTGGGTTGTGATTGGTGGATGGGACCCAGGTGAATTATTATGCATATGACATTATATTAGGGGACTAGTTACATGATGATGAGTTCGTGAGTTGTGAGACAATATGCATAAAATGTTTTAAAATTTTTATATGTTCTATCCACATATTAGGAGTTACCTCATGGAGTACATAGGAATGAGTCCAGAAAAATGATGATTTAGCCTCCAATGAAAACTCAATATAGGTCAATTTGATTGATTCACCTCCCTAGATCCTTTGGGTATGGGATGGTGTGAATGGATTACGTTCAAATAGTAGTCATGATGGGTAAATATTATGTTGGGTCTCTCTAGATAATGCTACAAAATGAAAATATAAATAAATAATATGATGTTTACATGTTATAATTATAAAATCCACATAAATTCACACAACCTAATGATGTAGATGTTTAATTGTTGGTGAATGTAATCATAAAACCCGTTGTTTCACATGATGTAAACATCTATACATAAAATAAATAGATTTTCAAAAATTCCATAAGACATCACCCCTTTAAATTATTGGGAAGGGAAAACCTAAAATGGGAGGATAAAAAATACCATTAAAGGATAACAACAAGAAATAATTAATACATAGATCCTAGAAAAATGTTAAATAATGAATAAAGAAAAAAATACAATTTAAAATAACAAACAATAATAAGAGTTTACCATAAGCATAAAAGTTGGACATAAAATCTATAATAGTGTATTTTTTTCATTTAATGAGAAATTTATAATAAGAATAATATAACATAAGTCATTTGATGATGGAAATAATGTTTTAGTATCATAAACATTGGATTTCTTATATTTTCATACCACGCAACCCGAAAACCCATTCTACCATAAAATTACGTGTAGTGAAAAATCCCAATATATTCAACCCATTGTGAACAAGTCTACATGATAAGTAATTAAAATAACAATTATATATAATATAATATATCTATTTCCTCAATTAATCTTATGTAAATACAAGTCTCACCCAACACATAATGCATACTTTTGTGTGGAACTTAATATATAATATTCAAATAATAAAATAACCCATAGATAAAAAGTGGGATTATATACATTTATGAAACATTATTTATAAAACCATTTATATAAAATATTTTTCCTTTAATATCTAAAAATATATCATTCAATTTTAATAATGAACATGTGAAAAAATGTGTATGTAATAAAACAACCAAATTATGCAATAAATTAATTTAGATGATTCTAAATAAATGATCACTCAAAATTTTCATATTATAAAATATGTTAATATGATGAAACATGAATCATAACTCTATTTTAGGTAGATTAATTTTTTATATAATGAAAATATCAAAAAAATGTAATTTTTATCAAATCTTGTATTTATCATCATAAAATTAATTGTAAAGAGTCTCTATTAAAAATATCCATAAGTTTTATTAAAATAATAATAAAGAAATTAGTTGAAATGGAATAGGTTTAAAAATATTTTTATTATATGTAAAACAATATTATAAAATAAATAGGTTAATTGATGGAAAATAAATGTTCAAATAAGAAATTCTAAAACTCAATGAATGGAGTTTGAGTTACTATATCCATTTTATTTTCCTTTAATTTCCATATAAGAGATTTAAACTCTTATATAATAAATATAATCATTTTAATTAACCATTTCATTACCTTCTTCTGATACATTTATACTAATACACATTATTCAGAACAAATCACTTTATATATTTGACTTTCATTATCTATATTCTTCATAAAGTGTAAATAATATATACTATTTCGAATAAGGATTTTAAATTTAGTGATGATTTCCATTATTAATGAAAATATAATCATTTAAAAAATTTCAAGGTACTATAATTTATGTTTTATAAAGTCTTATAATATGATAATAATACTAAGTGGTTGTTTTTGTAGTTTATCATGAAAATGATAGTTGTAATCAACTTGATTTTAGTTATTTAACAATACTTACTTATTACCTTATAATGGTCATCATTGTTTGTGTCATATAAAATTTACCATATAAATTATATATATTATTAATATATATCATATATACTTATCTTATTTAAATTGAAACCATACATGTTTGAAAGTGAATAAAAATAAAACATGCTTATTCATTGAGTCTATAGTCCACGTAAGGCCAGATTAAAATTTCCATTATCCAACAAATGAGAGGGGTGATTTTGGATAGTTGTGTTTATTTAAAAACAATAAATATTTTATATAAATCATATTTATTCACCAATATAATCATTAACACTATCCATGGGGGAGGTGATGAAAAAATCAAAGCATCTCTCCATAGTGGTTGTAATCAACGCACAAACCCTAATGATAAATCTTTTTTTTTATTCTAGATGGATTAGAGTAAATAATTATTATACCATTATTGCAGTGACATATCAACACACTAATTATGATTATGTAATTATAATACTATTTTTATGGTTTTATAATAAAATAATGATTATGAATGGTGCACTAAGACATATGTGATACTTTGTTTTCATTGTGAACATCCTCTTAACGAATACCTTTTATCTAAGGGAAATATGATAATTTTTATGAAAATATGAATTAGAGAGTGAAAATTAATTGAATGAGAGGAATAATTTTTTTTTGATTCCATTTACAAATAGTAATGGATTATTGAAATGGTGGAAGTGTTATAATTTTATATGATAAAAAAAGGGAACTTTTGATAACACTCAACATTTTCATTAATTCCCTGAAAATATTCAGGTGTCAACATCTAAAAAGTGAAAAAATATAGTGTGGTAAAATGTATTATCAAAAAAAATATTTCACTTATTTAAAATAATTTTGTTACATGTATTTACAAATTTCCTATATTAAACATATTTTTATAATTTTTACTTTTCTTCAGGGTACCTCTGTTTAATCCTAGAAATTTAATTGTATTTAAATATAAAATTTCACATCATTTCATAATTTGAACATTTTTATATAAAATTATGAAAATTATTTTATCATATAATTTTTCAATATGTGTTAGAATTTACTCATAAATTAAATACACTTAATCATATCAAAAATGATTATAGAAAAAATAAGAGCTACTTTGTTATGAAATTATATATAAGATAAAATTATAATTATTATAGATTATGATGATGTAACAAGATATATTATATATAAAACTAAATATATTATTCTATAATGGAAAACCAAATTTGAATCTCAACATAAAAAATATTCATTCAAATAGAAGAAAAAAATATCTTTTTAGACAAATATTTTAATATAGTGTTATGAAAACAATCCAAAGTATTTATATAATTGAATAATATATTAAAATTTAAAAAATTATTCCATAAATAATTATTTTCCAATTAAAATAGTACTATTGATCTTTTAGTATACACTCACATTGCGATAAAATAATCAAAAAAATTATTTTCCAAAAACAATATTTTTTTAATAAAAATTAATATATTCATAAAAAATTATATATTTTTACTAATTAAATTTTCATTATTTCCTCTAAAAACTAAAATTCATATTAAAATATTTTTATTTCATGATTTTTAAATTTATTTTCTGAAAAAAATAGAATATAATGTAAATGGATTCCATTGAAAATAAAATTTTTCAATAGTATAAATTATTAATTATTTGTCTATTAAATGTAAAATATCTTAATGGTTATTATACGAATGTTAATTATATATTTATTTTCAATATACGTATAATTTTATAAGGTTTTCTATTTTTTTCTTTACAACAAATTCTATTGAACACAATATTTATTTCAAAAATAAAAAATTAGTTCATTACATTAAACCAACATAAATGAATTTCTTCAAAAATATTTCATTACACATAAAGAAAAAAATCAAGGATATATTTTTTTCATCACATTCTCAGGTTCCCAGATAGCTTCCAAAAACATATTATAACCCTATATAATTTCTACCAGTGTATGGTATTATTCTCCAACACTATATCTCATAAATCTATGATATCCATAGATTATTCTCTATATAGTGGCCTTTTTCTGATTATAATACATTATAGTTTAGTTTATTTTATGGATATTGTATGTATGTCCTAAAAATTTATACATGGATTTCAAAATTTACATTGGATAGGGGAGTAGAGAGTGGAATATGATAAATTATAACTCTAGAATGATCATGAAAATCAAAATGACCCGTATATATTGGTATTATATTCAATTTATTCCATAAATTCATGACCCATTTCTGTATATTTATTTAGAGAAATAAAATTTTATGAACTTCAAAATATATATTTCAAAAAAGTAAATACAGAATTATCCTATCAACATGGTTCCACTTTTATATTCTAATTAATGGATTTTACCTTATCCTTTAATTCATAAAAAGGTATGGGACATATAATATTCCTTAATGAAACATCATCCTTGAATTTTGGAGTCTTACATCTATTCCCTTATAGAGGCTAATATTGTGCCATATAAGGTCAATAATAGAATTTGTTTTCATATTTCAACTCTACAAGGAGGTTTTTGATTGAAACATATATGAAAATCCATCAGATGATATCTTAATATACTCTATAGTGTTTTAATTATTATCCCAAACATATCATGGTTTTGAGGCTGATATTCAATGCCAAAACTCGACACCCAATCGATCACTTTACTAAGAATTATCTAAAACCTTTTGAAAAAACATATATAATTATCAAATATATTTGATAGTGTTAATCCATGCATCCTTAAAACATCCCTTATAAATATCATAGTGATTTGGTTAGTGGACATGTATTATCTTACTAAAATAAAATGTATTAAATTTATAGGTTGATTAACTACAATGCGTGTATAGTTTTGACCTTTAGATTTTTTCAAGTGTCTTCTGAAGACATCTATAGTGATGTTTTACAATTTCCAAATATGTATGATTAATTATTTCATTATACCACTATTATTATATTATTTTTCCATAACTTATTGACCTATTAAACCGTGATATTTATAGAATATGATTCCAATATGCATGTAATCCCACTAGAATATTTTCTTGTAATCTATTAAAATCAGAGTGCCTCCCTGGTGGAAAGATATTGATAATGAATAAACATCACCCTATGAAAACTTCACATGTTATTGTATAGATGGGAATAATATCATTTTTCCAAATGATACAACTGAATATTTAAAAATGTGGGTATCTATAATATTTGTACCCTTCTATGTACCATTACAACATATTACATGGAATCTTCATTCTTTATGTGAATGGAGGTTTTATATGTAATTTTTATATGATAGGACTTATTTTCTACCATTATTACCTCAAGATTTATCCTCTATAAAATCATTAGTGGTGGGTCTTGTTCAATCATTATTGGGGATAACATAGTGTAGTCTATCATACAAAAATAATCATCTATCCAGTTTTCCTTTCTAGAGTAATACTGTATTAAGATATAATAATCCTTGTCCATGTCATTCCATTACCATTGTAACATTTATAACATAATTTTTGAAATGATATATTTTAATCTTTTTTTTGTGAGTGAATACATAACACTTCATGAACTAATGGGAACTCAACTGAATTTCAAATGCTATGATCACCATTTAAAATTCCATATTATGAATCTGTTAATTTTTTAATAATATTTCAAATATTTTGGGTCATGTTAATTTACTATTTTATTTATAATTTTTACTCGTCCCAATCCATTTAATGATGTGTCTATTTATATTACAAACACCTCACCACTACAGGGTAATGTAATAAACGGTTCAATAACTAAACATTCATTAGGATCTGAGAGGACTTCATCACATTATTTCATCAAGAGGAACATGACTCATTTCCATATTAACATTCACAATTATATTTCTAGAAATGATAAAATCCATATAAGGAATCAATAATATCATTCTAGAATAGAAAACATGAAGATTTCCCTCATAGTGGTTGGTATTATAAATTTCTCAATAACATCTATATATGGTGGACCTAAATCTATAACCTCTTTTATGATTATATAAACAATGTATGACACTTTTTTAGTGATAATTATCATTTTTGTGTTTTTTAAAAAATATCTCTATCATCAGGGTATTCAACACGTTCATTAAGTGACCCCCATGGGGTTCAAAATGGTATCACTATAAACTCCTACTGTCTATTCCTTGTCCAAAATTATTTCTATTGTATATCATCCATGTTTACCCATAGTAAATGATATCCAGGTTAGATATCAATAATTTATAACAATTTATTACCTTTTAATTTTCAAATAGGGCATAAAATATAGGGTATGAGAAACATTATTTTTATTATGGGTTTGTATAGGACAAAATGATTGATACAAAGATGCATTAATTTGTTCATATTCATTAAAAAGGGGAATGTGGAACCCCATGGCGATGAAACAGGGAATATAAAAAAATCTAAATATTCCCTTGTAATTTTTTTTAAACACCTCTAATTCCATAGAATACATTCTATATAGTCTCACTGATACAAAAAATAATATTGCGATGAATTCAATTGAGATATTAATCTAAAATTTTAGGGTAAGGACAATAATTTCATCATAAAATACATATTTATAATACTATAAAATATCCATGTTATAATCACTAACATCCTCCCCTATAATATGATTTAGAAACCCCCTATTATTGGGAATCAGGACTAGTATTATATAATTTTCATCCAAATAATTTGAAGTATCATACTTACAATTATACCTTATTAGTGGATTATAATTGATATTATATGATATTTCCATTTCATAGAAATCGATAAGATATTTAAATAATGAATGCATTTCCATACATATATTTATATCAAACAATTCTACATGAATAATTACTCATATTTCTGGAAGTATCTATCCAAAAACTTCAATGGGAGATGGTTTTTACACCTTAGATTCATTTATCATGCTGCCAAATATTTTCATAGATAACTTGATATTCAATGTTTTAGGTGGTGAGTCCAGGTGATTTTATGTCATATATGATATAATAGAATGTGATGAACAATAATGAAATATTGAATTCATGGTTTTATAGTTAATTAAGAGTTTAAAATTTACTACTTTTTTATTATGATCCACCTTTGTGGTGGTGATTTCATGTACCCTCTTTAGCATCCTTGGTTTTAGATGGATTTAGTTACCTATTCCCTTTAATAACTATTGAGTTATAGAATTTATTCACTTAATGACTATAATCATGGTATTTTATGAATTGAACATATAATGGATAATTATATGGGATTTATTCTGTCTAGTTGTGTTATTTGGCTTATTTCATTTAAATAAGTAGTTATGAACATTGTTGAATGGCTTATAAAATATTTAATGCACCCCAAATATGATAAAGAATGTACATGGGTGTTTCGTCACCCAAGTTTTACATATGGTTTATTGAATATTTTTTATCTCAATGATATTTTTCATCATGTAATCCTTATACTCGATCACACTTTTCCTTCCTCTAAAATAACATGTGTATGTATCATTCATTTCAATATAAACAGAACACTATAAAATATGCTCTTATATTCTAAAATATTTTACTATTAATGATATTATATGATTGTCATTTACAATTCAAATGACTAAATTGATATTCATTTTATACCGAGAGATACCCTAGGACACGTATCATGTGAGTATTCATATGTTTTCCATATAAAAACCATAAAAATTACCTTAATTTTGACACATTAATAGTAATTTTTATTCAATCATATTTATAAGATTTCAAAAAAAGTTTATTAAACAATAATACATATAGATCATGCCAATCCCTAGAATAAAATTCCATTGTTTTCATTGTATTCCAAATGAGATTCCATAATTGGTTGTTCTTACCTTTGAGATGACACATACACATGTTGAAATTTATTCCATTATAATAATCCCTTTAATAGAAAACAATTACTTTGTATGATAATTACAGGATGGTGGCTCATGAGTAAAAAAATATTAGATAAAAACTTGGCCCCATCATGGTGGAATTTAAAGATGCACATTATTGACATTATTATTTGTCATATGAGACATTTCTGTCAAAAATTTCATGATAATTTTACATCCAATTCATGGAACATTTTGTTAATTACATCATTGTATACATTATACACCAATATATTGGTTCCTTATTCTATTATCCACATCATTGATAGTGGATTTTTAAAAGAGACGATACTTAAATTAAATAATGTGTAAAGAAAAAATACATGATGATAGAAGAAGTGGAATAAGATAATCTATATATTCTTCAATAAAAACTCTGTATGTTTAAATCTAGTTTATTTGTGATTATTTTTCCAGTAGTATTTCCTTTATTATTATAGATAAAATTATTAATGAAATATTTATAACGGTTCAAAAAATGTGAATTAACCTAAGAATATCACTCGAAAGATCCAAACATAGTATGTAGTATTTTCTAATTCATTATTCTCCAGAAGGATAAAAAAAATTATACATAAATGACTCTTTTTGGGGTTATTAACCCATTTAGCATATGTGATAGAATAAAATCCACTTGCACGGTCTAGATGAGGAGGTATTTCTTGGAAAACCACACTACATTATTTACCATAATTTAGGACTATCTATTATACATATTCTTATTCAACGTATTGTCACTAATATTATCTCATCCTAGTCTTCCAGATAATAATACCATCCAAAAATAGGAACTAAATATACTCGGGAAAACCATTCCAAAATAATTCATTGTTTACCTGATTTAATTATAACATAAATAAATAGTATCCAAAAACATGGTCATTATTGTTTATTGACATGGATACTATATACATAAAATTAATTAATTGCTATGCTATGATGGAATATACATAAACTAAATACATTTTTTGAAGAACCCAAATTTTTAATCCTTCATAAATACCAATGATGGGAAAAAATAAAAATGGGCGACATAAATAATTCATTAAGGTATAACATTTCTGAAGAACCTTTTTGATGATTGGTTTTGAAAATTATTTTTTTATTTATTTCCAACTAAAATTTTAGAAATTATTTTTTTTTGAAAAAATGGTGATTGATTTTTACCACTTGAACACAATCATAATGATGTAGAAAAGTGTATGTTTTGAGAATGTTGTTTTCCGGACATAAAGGATCGGATTGAGAGGAATCAAAGGTGGTGTATCAGGCTGAGTAATACTAGTCGTTGAATTCAACATAAAATAATTTTTTTTATTTGACACATAATCAGTCTTAGTTCTATCAGCATGATGTTCAATATCTATAAAAAAATTATACATTTCATATATAATTTGTTATGTTAGATTGTCTAAATTTTCTTGATTATGATGAATGAAGATGGTGATATCATAATTTATAATGTTCTTATACATTCTAACCATAAGCCAGATTTTGTTTTTCGAATCATTATGTTCTTATATATAATGAAAACCAATAATGATATAATAAATTGAATAAATGGAGGTTTCAAAAAGATTTTTTGGTTCAATGAATCATGAAAATGCATGAAACAGATCCAAATGTACTCATATGAGTATATTTTAGTAGTCTAATTGTCTAAAAGTGGTTAACAACGATGAATATCTTAGTAATGTCGTCATCAAATGAATAAAATAAGATTAAACATAGTGGTTGACAGTGATTCATCAGACATGGATGAGTTATGAATTTATAAGGATATTAATTTTATTATTCATAATTGATAATGGAAAATTGATTATGTTCATTTAGGATATGGGTACACCAGATAGGAAAAATAAATTGATTCGTCTTACAGAGATGAAGAAGGTTCATCATAATGACTTGAGGAAATTCCATTGGACTATATAGAGGTTAGGAAGATAAAAATAGATTATTAATAAGAGGAATCAAGAAAATTATATATGGTTCAAGATGATTTTAAGTGATTAATAATGAAATTTAAATATATGTAAATGTCGATGATTTGGACTTTGAGTAATTAGGAAAATTTTCAGTTTCCTAATATTTTCATTTGGAGATGCCAATAAATAGAATCAAAATAAATTTATACATTGAAACATTTCACTAGATAGGAAAAGGAATAGAACTATAGGATTCATGTCAAATTAATCATTCTAGAATGATATAATGTATGACAAACATACATATGAATGTTTCCATAAGGAACCGAGGATTATCAGAATGTGGAAGATTAGATTGACCACTTGACATGAGTTTGAGAATTGTATTTTGATAAAATGGTTAATTGTATTGAGTCTATCATAATGACTCAATTAGAATAAGAAAATAAGACCCAAGTTAATCATAATAATGTTTTGGATAGATATTTTAATAGGAAATATATCATGATCTTCTATGTATTTTATCAATTATATTTTCAAAAACATTTCAGATGAACTTGAGTTAGTATAAGAATTCTATTCATGAGTTATAGATGATCTAACGGGATTTGGAAATAGTTTTATTCACTTCATTATAAAATTGAATTTCCATAGACACAAGGGAGTGGCATTAAGAAAGATTTAGTTTCTCAAATTGATTCCAAACCTTGAAAATATTTAGTATTACTTTATTTCATAAATTTTCAGGTATAATAATTGTCTAATAGATAAAAAGGTAATAATAATTAAAATTTTAAATGGGGTCACTTTCTAAAATTATTTACACATTAAAAAACATATTCAACCCACCCGTCCCTATTGGTATATGATACATTCGGACTTCAATTGTTATGAAACAGAAGAATACCATTTTGAATAATTATCATGGATAATATAAATTCTATCAAAATTAGATGTATTCATAAATATTATGGAAATATTTATTATGGATGGAAAAATATAATGATTCCTAATCTCATATATTTTGTCTTGGATGTTTTCTATGCTGCTAAAATTTGTTTTCCACCTATTGGGAAGGATTCACTGATGATTTTTATGATTATAATTATATCAATGTTAATGGAAAACCAAAGAATGATATTCTTATGTATGTAATATAATATTATTATATGAAGGTGATGGGTCTAAAAATATAATAGATTATGTAAGCCTAGATGTAAAATTTTTTTGAACTGAATACTAAATTGTTGGATAAAATGATATAAACCGGGTATGTAATTATGATTACATAATAATGAGATATGAGGAAACTATTGATTATGACATTACTAGAGTAAATAAAAACTGTTTGAAACATCTGAGACATCCAAGATAACATAGAATATTTTTCATTTGTGGTGAAACGTGTGAAAAAAAAATCAAGATAATTTGACTTTTAAAGTTCAACATTAGAAGATAAGGATGATTTATTTTGTGATGAATTTCCAGACATTATTGTAGATTGTAAAATGAGAAATTATCCAATGTTCAAATGGAATATAAAAGATTTTATGACTTTTGAATCCATGAAAAAAATTTAAATAATAGATATTGAATATATTGATCCATGTTAATCTTCTGATTAAGAGGATGAATATTTTAATGACAAAATCATGTCTCTTAAATATAATAACCATCAAAAAATAAGAGGAAAATATGGAGGCAAAAGTATTCTAAACATTTTGGGTGTGGTGGAATAATACTCATATTGAAAATAAATTAAGAGAATAGGATGATTATTCTGATAAACCCTTAGTGGAATAAGTATAACTTAAGTTATAAAAATTAAAAATTTATTAGAAAAACTATAAGAATATGTTAATTGAAGGAAAATAAGCATATTAGGTAATAATGAGCACTTAAACTCAAATAAAAATTATTCCTAAGAGGACCAATGTTCCTAAAATATCAGCAAATTTATTGTAAAATTTTAAACTGCTAAAGACTCATCAAATAGTTCAGAAGAAGAAGATGAAAAATATCACAAAGATTATCATTATAGAAAAAACAATATGTTTCATGTCAAAGGGTAAAATATCCTTGAAGAATGAAATTTTAAGGATAAAGAAATATAGTTTGAATTTTGTTGAAGGTGAAATATAAGGTGTCAATAATGAAGAATAATACATATAAGATATATTATTTTGCAACCATAGAATTGATAAAAAATTAATATGGTTTAAGATCATAGTAAGAAGTTAGATATCAAGAATGTGGAAGTAAAAAAGTCTCAAAAAAATTTTGAGGCAAAGAATACATTAATAAAGATGAATTAAAAATTAAAGAATGATTCTGAGGTAAATGTGATTAATCTGAATATTATTAAGATATCTCAAAATAATGAATCAGTTGTAGTCTTCACCTAGAAAAAAATTATGTTTTACCTAACATTTCAAACATTTTATGTTCCATAAAATGTCAAGGTAAAACCTTAGTGAATAAATGATTTTAAAAACCTATTTCCTCTACAAAAGATGAAAACTCACTCTGTTGAGAAGATGATCAATCCACTTAGATTGTTAGTGTAGGAAGAAAAAAAATCAAAATTAACAATGTTAAAAAACATAAATATTGTACTTATATAGGAAATAATGATTTTATTTTTATTTTTATTATTTTGGAATATATGTGAAAATTTCAGATAATTTCTATAATGACATATCACTTAATGGTAGGAAATTTGAGAAGAGCAGAAGAAACAATGAAAATATAATGAGTAACTTTCTTAAATCACATAATGTTGAAATAAAACAAACTCTATATGATGGAATCATTCAAAAATACAATTTTAATTTCTAGAAGATGTTGTTTTTAATATATTATTAGGATAGTCATATATATAAAATATGTATGACACACCATATTAAATATGAATATTTTGGATGTTAAAGAAATAAATCATGAGAGATTATATTTGAAGAAAGAGATTTTGATGTTGAGACTTCATTGAAAGAATATAAAAATAGAATAAATCATGGATAATTTATTGTGGTTTTTCTTCACATGGGAAACATGATTTAAAAATATTGAATCATGTTGAAAATCAGGATATGGGTGTTTTTTCAATTGGGAATTATAATTATATAAAAATTAGAGAAACTTGAATGGTTGAGATTGAAGCTGAAATGCTTAAATCTATGGAATTTTTGTTTGTTGATTGACTAAAACATAAGGAACATAACATAAGTCAAAAAAATTATGTGGAAAATATGTGTTCCATATTAAATATTCATGTGTTAAAAAATGTGTGAATGATTTAATAATTATTATAAAATGATAAAGAACCAGTGGGAATCTATTAAAAATATAATAATTTAACAACTCTGGTCACTTGAGCGATTATAGTGAAAAAATGGTGTGGAACTGAATACTTTCCCTCCTTTGGTAGAAAATGATAAATTATGTCTCTAATTTGAATGTTGTATTTTGTTCTAGATTTTAATATAAGAGAAAAATATGTTTATAAATTGTAAGAATTGGAAGATGACTAAAAAAGGTACTATCAATGATAACATTCAATATACTAGATCTCGGGATATTAATGTTTTTGACATATATGGGATTATTAGACTTCAATCAAGAAAAGTTGATTTGTTTATTATCACAATCATTGATTATTTCTATTTTATTTCTAACATCGTGTTTTTGAAACAACAGTCAGAGGCTACAGAAATTGTTAGAGTATTCACAATAGAAGTTGGGAAAGAAAGGGAAGTTTATATAATGAAGGTTAGAAAAGATAATGAAATAGTGTTTACAGGAAATAATTTTGTAAGAAAATCATAGAAAGTAAGGTATTAAACATATATATAATCCTCCATATATACAACCATAAAATGGAGTAGCATAATGGTAGAATAGATGTTAGGTGGAAATGTAGAGAATCATGTTAGCAGAATACAAAATTTTAATAGTCTCATAGTGAGAAGTTATTAATAATGTTCTATGTATTCTGAACATATGGTTTTTTATACAAAAATTTACATGACATATTAGAAACTTTTTTACAAAAAAACCTTCATTTAAGTACTAAAATTTTGTCAGAATTCCATGTTTCATAGAATAAAATATCCATATTTAGGAAATATTGATCAGAAAGATGAGGAAGGAACTTTTATGGGTTAATCACTTAAGTGATTGAGTTAAATATAATGAAAAAAATGTTAATTTTAATTTTGACCCAAATGATGTTAGATTTATAGATAATCCAACTTCATTAACAAAAGTTTTTGGGAATTTTTGGAATGAAAAAATGAATTTTATAAATGAATAATAATGTGAATAAATGTTTAGATGAATCATGTGTTGTGTAAATTTATGCTGTAAGAGTAACTCTAAAATTTATTACACTAAAAATCATTTTGAGACCTAAAATATTCTTGGGAATATAAAGGATCCAATTCAGATTATAAGAAATATGAGATTTTAAAATAATACTTATATCATCACAAAAGTATAACCAGAATCAGTTTAAAAAATTTATCCATCCTTAATAATGAGCTAATTATTTTAATGATGAAATGGATCAAATCGAGAAATTGATACATGAAAACTTCATCCCCATTATAAAGGTTAAAAGTGTATAGTATAAAATGGTTTTATAAAAACAAGTTGAATTAACAAGGATAAGTCTCAATAATCAATGATAATATTGATTGTAATGGCTATTCATTGTTAGAAGGTGTGAATTGTCATGAATCCTTCTCCCCAATTGCATGGTTAGAATCTATTAGAATGCTTCTTGTAGTGTTTGATCATATGAATTACAATTTCGATCATAAGGATGTAAAGTCAATATTCATTAATGGATAAATTGAAGAGGGTGATTACACCGAAAATCCATGTGGTGTTTATCAGGATGTATATGAAAACAATGATTATCGACTGAAGAAATCATCATATGGGTTAAAAAAAATATCCACTTGCGTTATATTAATTTTTTCATTTTCTTTTAATCTGTTATTTTTTAAATGAATATTTGATAAAAATTATATGTTGAAATATTATGACTATGAAACACTAATATTGACTATTTATGTGGATAAATTAATGGTTTTGTGTATTGAGAAAATAATTTAAATACATTTTCCAATGAAATGAAATATAAATTTTTGATGTTAATGTTAAGAGAATTTACAATCTTATTTGGTTTATGAGTTCAGGTAATTTAAAAATTCATTTTCATATATGAATAAAAGTATATAGGGGAACTATTATGAATTTTTTTCATTATAGAATAAAAATAAGATTCTACTTATATATATGTGGGGACAATTTTGAATAAATATTAGTATGGAAAAATTTTTATTTAGAAAATATTTGAGTTCACAACATGATGTTATTTAGGTTGTTACATTGTATTATAGGAATCAAATGAATCTGAGTTTATCACATGTTTATTACGAAAAGAGAAATATAAGATATGATAAAGGAAGAACAACACATGGTTTGTTGTAATAATGAATTTATGAGATATAGTTTTAAGGTTATACAGATGCCGAATGGGTTGGATATTTTAATGAGACCAAATCAACCTCATATAGAAAAATTTTCTTGGGTGAATTTTATGTATGTTTTTATAATAAGAAACAATGTTCAGTAACTTTTAAAACAAGAGAATATGAATATATTACCTCTAAATTGGATGGAACTCAGATGTTGTGGATGAAATACTATATTGAATATTTGATAGTAATGTATTCTAAACAATTGATTTACTAATTTACAATCATAGTGAGATTGATCATTCATAAAAATCCTATCAAACATTCATTTCAAAACAAATTGATAAAATATTTCCCTTCATAAATTATATTATTTCAACTAGTGGTGTTATTTTTTAATACTTATAAATGAAGTATCAATTTCTTGATATCATCACAAGGGAAAAGAATAAATTATGGTATGTTGATTTCATGATGAATAATCATTTTCTGTATGTTCCCAGACTTTTCTGGAGTCATATCAGGTGAATTTTTCATGTACATTATGAATATATTATGTACCATTAATTTGAATTATAATACCCCATGATTTCATAGTAAGTTATCTCTTCAAAGAATTCAGTAACTTGCGCTACATTCAACACCGAGTAATAGCGAACCACAACTTACCAAACAAGCCATTCAAAAAGCAGTTATGAATAGTAATAACTGAATTTTGAATTTTATATACTATATATAATTTTAGAATCTATATTATCTATTTTTTAGACATAATATAATAAGAAATTCATTATTTATAGATAAAAGAAGTATTTTTTAAAAAAAATGTAATTTTAACAACTTTTAATGGAGAACCTTATTTTAAACCAATATTGGACACATTTATATATTCAATTTAGTGAGATTAAATTATTATTTATAAGAGGGACATATAAATTTTTTTTGGATAAATTTTTGGTATTATTTTGATAGCTTTTATATTTTGATTAATTTTGAAAAATACTAAATTTTAATTGAAAACAACTTTTTTTATTAGAAACACATTTTTTTGACAATGATAATTAATGTTAAATTAATTTCTGCTAAATCTATGTTTTGGATTTGGAAATAAAGATTCCATATTTGGAAATAGGAGTTCCATATTTTTTAAATAGGTAACTATTATATTTAATCATTATGAATATTTACTTCAGTAAATATTTTATTTACCATGGTTAAAGGGTAAATCTGGTAATTACTGGTAAACAAATATTATTTTAATAATATTAAATTAACCTAACATGAGTCTCATTCCTATTTGTTGAAACATGTATTACCATTGGCATCCTTGGGTAGATTTTGTGACCCCATGGATCCACTTGGTATTGATAAAGAATCTTTATATTAATTAATTAAAAGTAAAGACAAAATGACATAAACATATATCTTTTAGTAATCTAATTTTTACAAGGGGTTATATAAGTTATCATTTAAACTATAAATATTCACGTGAAATATTTAAATATTTCCTACATCATGGTATTTTTTTTATAATATTTAAACATCATATAAATTAAATTATTTATGACACAATAATGATAAAGTGTTTACCTCATTATAGAAATATTTAAGTAAATGAAATTATAAAAATTAAAAAAATATACAAAACCTATCAAATAATTTTTGGATGATTTTATTTTGAAAATGAGTCATTTTATCTTCGACATTAATTTGTTTTGAACCTTTAGAAATCTAAAATCAATATATAATAAAATAATATTTTCAAACATTCCTAAAGAGCCCTTCCTCCACCCTTATAAAAACCCTCACCTCTATCCCATTTCTCACACCTCTCAAGCCTCTTTTCTCAACCAAACTCTAACCAATTAAGCTTCTTAAATCCCTCTATTCCTATAATACAACTTACCTTAGGCATAAGGAACTTCAATGAACCCTTTTCATTCAAAGAAAAGGGAGTTACCAGATTTCAAGTAACATCACCTCTTAAGTTATTTTCATTTATTTTACTTCTCCAACCCCCTAAACTATCTTTATTCCTTTAATTTATAACAACACTAGTATCTTCAATATACTAGGTTGTTTTTATGAGATATATTTGAACTCCACTTACACACACATTTATCAAATGGGTATAGAACCTAATGTTTCTCTTTACGGCGAACTACTGCCTCACGAAACGATGATTGTGCAATCTTCTACTACCACCTCTGGTGGTGGAAATTATGATGGAAATGTAATTATATATGATATTTATGATATAAATTTTATCTGTAATCTTATTTAATTTAATTTTATAGCATACCTTTATTCATTTCATGTTGTATATATACGAAAAATTCATTTGAGGAAGCGTAGACTACCACCCCCTCAAAGTCACATGACTCATTCATAACATACATGGAACTTATAAAGGATAGTGTTAATGAAAATATGTAACATATATAAAACTTTATATTACACTATAATAATAATATACCATTTTATCATTTGGTATTCATTCAGTTTAAAATGAAAAAAAATGAAATTGAAGTAGCATTCATGCATATACACGAATTACCGTCTCCATGAACGTGATGAGATTCATTCCCCATCATAACCATTCAAGAGTAATTTTCATTTGATTATTAAAAATAATATTTATGAACATTATATCTTTCTAGATATGAATCAAATACAGTCTATCCATAACAAACATGACTTATGTTACAAAACATATAAAGGAGAACGAATTAGTTAACACCCAAAATTGTGATACTACTAAAATATTATTAACAATGAAATATTATAAGATCATATATGATATCATATTTATGCATGTGGTTATTTTTTAATTTAATACCAATAATTTAAATATTATAACATAGGTTAACATACCTTTGTCCAAGGAAAAATACAATTTAAGGGTTAATTCCTCAATCTCATTATTATTCGAGATTGTTTATGTGTGAGTATTTTCTAGGAATTATTTAATATATGTGCCCATGTTTCATAAAAGGAATTTAAAAATTATTATTTTAAATTACTCTTTAAATAAAACATTATTTTAAATTTTTTAATATTTATTTTTCTAAATCATTCTCACTAATGTCCATGTTTTCAAAATGGTTCTAAGGATTAATTAATATAGACATTACTGTTATAAAATGTTATTTCCATTAAAAAGTTTCAAAGTAGTATTGGAAAATTTAATTAAAAAATTTCTTTTAAATTAATTCATTTATAAATGTGAGACTTTTAAATGATTTTAAAAATAGGATATTTCTATCTAAAATTTTTACTGGTCATTTTAAACTATGTCAACATGATTTACTGGATATTATTCTTGATTAGGGTTGATTTATAATAAAACAATCTTCCATATTGTATTGAATAAGGTAATATACGTTTGATTGTGGATGTTTTATTTTTATACCATTCATTTTTATGGTTAATGTATTAACATTTCATATTTGAGTTTTAAAACAAATGATTTTGTTATGATTTAACATTTTCATATGAGGAATTCATTGGACATAGTAAGTGATGGGGGGAGCCCGCTATAGGTCCTCGATTCATCGGTAGGTATCATGAGACAAACTAGTGTATTGGCACAAGGCCTTGAAAAATATTATTTCTAATCATGGAACGAGGCCTTGAATATGTGGTTATGATATCCGGCATTAAGCATTCCATCATTATGAAATTAGCTATTGATATTACATGTGATTATTTAACGAGTAGACTATTAATGTGAACATGAAAATGGCATTATTTGATTTCTCTATTCCATATTATGCTGAAGTTTAATTTAAAAAAGATTTTGTATTAGTCTTATACATTCCTTAAATGTTTATGCTTATTTCTGAAAGTTTCTGCTATATTGGTACCCTAACTAAGCATCTGAGCCCACACCTTTCTATGTTTTATTTTTCCCTGGATGTGAAGAAGTAAATTATTACTGAAATATAGGGATAGTCTATGGGATAGGAATTTTTTCAAAGGATACAATTGTGTTGTTTTTTTCATTTTATAATGTAATGTAAAACAAATGAATGTATCTAGTACATCCAAGGCTACTAAATTGATTGGTCCTTCGAGATTTGATCCCTTGTGATCATGCCAATGTTATGTAATAATGCACTGACTCCAAGCACCTCGGTTCAGGGCGTTATAATTGGTATCAGAGGATGTTTAGTAAAAACATGGGAAACTAGATTTAGAAAAACATTTATTAGAGAACATTACCCTAAAATAGATTTTTAATATTAGTAAAGAATAATTTCCGAGAATTTTGGTAATATAGAGATTTATTATATTTTCCAAGAAATACATCCCTATATAGATATTAGCAGGTATAGGAGGCTCTTGAAATAATGTACCTAGGAGTGAAAACTCTAAAAAGGAGTTTCTGGATTGACCTGGGGTATCCGGGTACAGGAAATCAGGCCTTGCTACACTCTTGGTTACGACACTCCTAGAGGATATGCTTAAGATAATTTACATTTTCTATAAAATCCATTACGATGGATTTATGAGTAAATACTTGCTCAATAAAAACATTTTTATGATTATGGATTATATTCATAATCTTTTCAATATATGTTATGTATTTTACATGATTGGAATTATGAATTGAGATTCATAAACTAACCTAGTGTTTGACATTTTTTAGTAATGGAACATAGTAGATGCAATGAGAACTATATCCATAAGCCTGATCCAAAGAGTAATAAGGATCATATCTTTCAGGGTATTATGCCCAAATTTAGAGAGGAAATAGACTCCCATATATTATCATCATAGGAAGAAATAGTATCCTGTGTTAATAATATAAGTAAACAAATTTGAGTCCTATGGCATTGAAGGGAAGCCAGAGAAAAAAATGATAGTTGATATAAATATATATAAAGGGAATAGGGGAAAGAAGGATTTTCCCATACGTAATATCTGTAGAAGAAACCACCATGGTAAATGCATAAAGGGGATGGGATCTTGTTATAAGTGTGGAGAGAAAGTACACCATGTACATGATTGCAAGGGTAAAAAAAGGATTCAAATGTACAATTCATCATCTGAAAGGAGTTGGGACTCTGCCGAAATCAATGTCCCAATCATCAGAGTATACCGAAAATAATGTTGTTGGATAATAATCAAGTTATGTTATTACCATATATTAAGATTAATGACTAGTGCTCCTATGTTGATATTAATGAATTATGTCATTTTAGTATACTATCAAGAATTTACTAGTTATAATCATTATGTAGTATAAAAGGTTTATACTGCAGTACTATTTCATTAAGGATTTGAGATTGAATGGTACCCAGAAAAGTGACCCAATAATATGTTAATATTTTAGGATAATTAATGGTTGAAGGAAAGATAAACTTTAATATTGTCCTAATACTGTGGTATTGATTTTGTAATAAGAAATGGTTGATTTGGATAAATTGTATTTGATATTATTGACTACCTTAGAAATAATTAATGGTTTTTTTATTCCATCATTGTTGGTGACTGAAAATTTTTTGGATTTAAGGAGTATATCCATAATTCTATGATTTAAAAATGGAATAATTATGTACATACATGTTAAAATATGGTTTTCTAGAAAATTATTTTAATACAACAGTTCAAGAGAATACATGATAATGGTATTCACATGTATATTATGTGACTTTCCTTATAAATTTTAGACTGTGAGTTTAGATAGTATTATTTTGGATAAGTCTAAAGGTTAGAATAGATTAAATTTTCTTTGGATACTATTTTTAAGGTTAAATCATTTCTTATGATTATTTTTTGGCAGTCAAAAAAAGGACTACCCATAGGTTGGGTGACAACCCATCACGTCCAGTAAGGCCACAAGGATTGAACCCACAACCGAAGGGGGATAAGGGTACATCACCTAAATTTGGCCTACGTGATGTCCTGGTTTGTATAATGTAGTTTTTTAAACAATCATACAACTGAATAATAAATTCATTATTTTTGGGACCTTATACGATTAGGATAAATAGAATATTTTTGAATTCTATTATCTTTTTTATTATAAGATGATTTTGTGGTAAGAATTAGTTCAATAGTGAAAATATACTTGTCGCGTATATTTCATCCTCTTTATATATGAATAAATTAACTCTTAAAATTTAGGGTAGGGATCTTAATACCAAAAATCTGTTATCTTAATACCTTTTGTTTGGTTGAACTGATGATATTTTAAAGCATCATATATTGATTTCTTTGAGGTCCTCAATTTTACACTTGTTTGTGATCGATGACCTTAATAACACCATATAAATATTTACATTTTTCTTCCAATTTTGTGTCACTAATTTCCACCAATGTTCTCCAAATAGAGATCATAATTTGGAGGTGACTTTTTCATTTCTCTTTCCCTCTTATTAAGACTATAATTCATTTCCCCAATTACCGATGTGGGTTTTCCACAATGGTATTTTTCTATTTTTAACCATTTATATTCAAAGAAAAATTTCAAAATGCGGTGATTCAATTTATTTAAGGAAGGGAGAATGTAACACCCCATGATTTCATAGTACGTTATCTCTTCAATGAAATTCAATAACATGTGCTACACACAACAACGAGTTTGAGCGAACCATGTCTTACCAAACTAGTTGTTTAAAAAGCATTTATGAATAGTATTAACTGAATTTTAAATTTTACATACTCTATATAATTTGAGAATACATATAATGTGTTTCTTGGACATAATATAAAAACAAATTCATTATTTTTAGATAAAAGAATTATTTTTCAAAAAATAAAATTTTACCGCTTTTTAATGGTGATCCTATTTTAAAACCAATATTTTTATCATTTATATATTCAATTTAATGAGATTAAATTATTATTTAGATGTGGGACATCAAAATTTAGACATGACTATTTTAAAATATTAATTACATTAAAAAGTGTCAAAGTAGTATGGGACAATTTAATTAAAAAATTTCTTTTAAATGAATTCGTTTATAAATGTGAGACTTTTAAATGATTTTAAAAAAAGGGATATTTCAGTCTAAAAGTTTTACTAATCATTTTAAACTATGTCAACATTCTTTAATGGATATTATTCTTGATTATGGTTGATTTATAATAATACAATCTTCCATATTGTATTGAATGAGGTATGATATGTTTGATTGTGGATGTTCTATTTTTATACCATTCATTTTTTATGGTTAATGTATTAACATTTCATATTCTAGTTTTAACACGAATGTTTATGTTATATTTTAACATTTTCATATGAGGAATGAATTGGACAAATTAAGTGATGGGGGGAGCCCACTATAGGTCCTTGATGCATCGGTAGGTCTCATGAGACAAACTAGTGTATTGGCACAAGGCCTTGAAAAAAATTTATTTCTAATCATGGAACGAGGTCTTGAATATGTGTTTATGATGTCTGGCATTATGCATTCCATCATTATGAAACTATTTATTGATATTACATGTAATTATTTGACTAGTAGAATATTAATGTGAATAAGAAAATGGCATTATTTGATTTCTCTATTCCGTATTATGCTGAAGTTTGATTTTAAAAAGCTTTTGTATTGGTCTTATAAATTCCTTAAATGTTTATTCTTATTTATGAATGTTTCTGCTATATTGGTATCCTTACTAAGCATATGATCCCACACCTTTCTATGTTTTATTTTTCCCTGAATTTGAAGAAGTAATTTATGGATGACTTACAGGAATAGTCTATGAGATAAAAAAAATTCAATGGAGACAATTGTGTTTTTGTTTTCCATTTTTTAATGTAATGTAAAACATATTAATGTATCTATTACATCCAACGCTACTAAATAGATCGGTCTTTCGGGATTTGATCCCTTGTGATCATGACAATGTTATGTAATAATGCACTGACTCCACGCATCTGGGGTTAGGGAATTACAATTGGTATCAGAGGATGTTTAGTTCAAACCCGTGAAACTAGATTTAAGAAAACACTTATTAGAGAACATTACCCTAAGATAGATTTTGTGGATTAGTATAGAATATTTTCCTAGAATTTTGGTAATATTAAGATTTAGTATATTTTCCAATCAAAACATCTCTGTCTGGATATTAGCAGGTAGAGGTGGATTTAGAAAAGATGTACCTAGGAGTAAAAACTCCAGCAAGGAGATTCTAGATTGACCTGGGGTATCCGAGTACATGAAAATAGGACTTACTACACTCTTAGTTACGACACTCCCAGGGGATATGCTTAAGATAATTTACATTTTCCCTAAAATCCATTATAATGGTTTTATGAGTAAATACTTCCTCAATGAAAACATTTTTATGATTATGGATTATATTCATAATCTTTTCAATATATGTTATTTATTTTACATTATTGGAATTATTAATTGAGATTCATGGACTAACCTAGTGTGTTCCATTGTTTAGTAATGGTTCCCAGTAGATGGAATGAGAACTATATCAATATTCCTGATCCAAAGAGTAAGAAAGATCATATCTTTCATGGTATTATGTCCACATTTAGAAAGGAAATATTCTCCCATATATTATCATCATATGAAGAAATAGTTTCCTATGTTAATAAGATAAGTAAAAAAATTTCTGAGCCCTATGGAATTGAAGGGAAGCTAGAGAAAAAAAGGATATTAGATAGAAATATATATCAAGGGAATACGGGAAAGAAGTATTTTCCCATACGTGATATTTGTAGAAGATACCACCATGGTAAATGCATTAAGGGAATGGGAGAATTTTATAAGTATGGAGAGAAAGGACACCATGTACATGATTGAAGGGTAAGAAAAAGGATTCAAATGTACAATTCTTTATCTATAAGAAGTAGGGACTCTACCGGAATCAATGTCCCAGTCATCAGAGTATACCATAAATGATGTTGTTGGATAATAATCTAGTTATGTTATTACCATAGAATAAGAGTAATGACTAGTGTTCTTATGTTGATATTAATGAATTATTTCATTTCAGTGTATTATCAAGAATGTACTGGTTATAATAATTATGTAGTATAAAAGGTTTATACTGCAGTACTATTTATTTAAGGATTTCAGATTGAGTGGTACCTAGAAAAGTGACTCAATAATAAGTTAATATTTTAGGATAATTAATTTTTGAAGGAAAGATAAACTTTAATATCGTCCTAATACTGTGGTATTTATTTTTTAATAAGAGATGATTGATTTGGATAAATTATATTGGATATTATGGACTACCTTGGGACTAATTAATGGTTTTTTTATTCCATCATTGTTGGTGACTATAACATTTTTATATTTAAGGAGTATATCAAGAATTATATGATTTAAAAATGGAATAATTATGTTTTTACATGTTAAAATATTGTTTTTGAGAAAATTATTTTAATACAACATTTCAATAGAATACATGATAAAGGTATTGACATGTATATTATGTGACTTGATTTATAAATTTTAGACTGTGAGTTCATATTGTAGTATTTTGGATACGTCTGAAGGTTATAATAGATTAAATTTTCCTTTGGATACTATTTTTAAGGTTAAATCATTTCTTATGATTATTTTTGGACTGTCATAAAAAGGACTACCCATAGGTTGGGTGAAAACCCGTCGCGTCCGGCAAGGCCGCGAGACATGAACCCACAACTGAAGGGTGACAAGGGTACATCACCTAAAACTGGCCTACGTGATGTCCTGGTTTGTATAATGTAGTTTTTTAAATAGTCATACAAAATAATTATAAATTCATTATTTTTGGGACCGTATATGATTGGGATAAATAGAATATTTTTGAATTCTATTATCTTTTGGAGTGAAAGATGATTTTGTGGTAAGAATTAGTTCAACAGTGAAAATATACTTGTCATGTATATTTCATCCTCTTAATATATGAATAAATTAACTATTAAACATTAGGGTAGGGATCTTAATACCAGAAATGTGTTATCTTAATACCTTTTGTTTGGTTGAACTGATGATATTTTAAATCATCATATATTGATGTCTTTGAGGTCCTAAATTTTACACTTGTTCGTTATCGATGACCTTAATAACACCATATAAATATTTACATTTTTCTTCCAATTTTGTGTCACTAATTTCCACCAATGTTCTCCAAATAGAGATCACAATTTGGAGGTGACTTTTTCATTTCTCTTTCCCTCTTATAAAGACTATAATTCATTTACCCAATTCTCGATGTGGGTTTTCCACAATGGTATTTTTCTATTTTTAACATTTTATATTCAAAAAATATTCAAAATGCTGTGATGCAATTTATTTACGGAAGGGAGGATGTAACACCCCATGATTTCATAGTACGTTATCTCTTCAATGAAATTCAATAACTTGTGCTACACACAACAGCGAGTTTGAGTGAACCATGACTTACCAAAATGGTTTTTTAAAAAGAATTTATGAATATTATTAATTTAATTTTAAATTTTACATACTCTATATAATTTTAGAATACATATAATGTGTTTATTGGACATAATATGAAAACAAATTCATTATTTTCAGATAAAAGAAGTATTTTTCAAAAAAATAAATTTTACTTCTTTTTAATGGTGATCCTATTTTAAAACCAATATTTTAATATTTTATATATTCAATTTAATGTGAGTAAATTATTATTTAGATGTGGGACATAAAATTTTAGTTTGGATAATTTTTTGGTACTTATCTGATGACTTTCATATTTTTATAAATAGATAAAAATACTAAATTTAAATTGAAAACCACTTTTTAATCGAAATAATTTATAGTGTTAAATTATATATTATAGTGGGTTTAAAGTATAATAAGATTATATTTTTATCATTTAGTATATTTTAGTTCATTGGATATAGTTTCACTTTTAAACTAGATATAAAAAAGTGTCAATCTTTTGATAGTTATTATTTCTAAAAAAATAGGCTTTTTGTTTTGAAAATGCTAATTAATTTTAAATTAATTTCAACCACTTCTATATTCATAATTTGGAAAAATATATTCCTTAATCGGAATATGGAGGTACCAATTATTTAAATAGGTAACTGTTTTTATACATTATGAATATTTACTTCAGTAAAAAAATTATTTAACATGCTTAAAGTGTAAATCTAGTAAATTCTGGTAAACTAATATTGTTATAATAATATTAAATTACCCTAACATGTTTCCTAGTCCTATTGGTTGATACATGTCGCCATGGGAATCCTTGGGTCTATTTTTAAACCTCATGGATCCACTTGAGAGTGATAATGACACTTTATATCAATTAATTTAAAGTAAAGACAAAATGACCTAATCATATATCTATTTATAAAATAATTATTACAAGGGGTAATATATGTTGTCTTTTTGACTATAAATATTCATTTCAAAACTAAAAATATTCCCTACATCATTGTATTTTTTTTTATAATTTATAGGCCTCAAATAAATATCATTATTCATGACAAAATAATGATGTAGTGTTTACATCATTAAAGAATGATTTAAATAAATGAGATTAAAAAAATTAAAACTATATCCAAAACCTGTCCATTTATTATTGGATGATTTTATTTCTAACATGAGTCATCTTATATTAAACTTTGATGATTTTTGGACCTTTTTAAAACGAAAATCATGGTATAATAAAATAATCTATTCAATCATTCCTAAAGAGCCCCTCCTCCCCCTTATAAAAATCCCTCACCTTTAACCCATTTCTCACACCTCTCAAGCCTCTTGGCTCATCCAAAATATGCCCAATTAAGCTCCATAAATCCATTTCTTCTTCTTATAATCCCTAACATAGGTAGAAGTCACTTCAAGGAAGCCTTTTGGTTTAAACCAAAGGGAGTTACCCGATTTAAAGGTAACATCTCCTCTTAAGTTTATTTCTTTTATTTTACTTCTTCAACCCACTAAACTCACTTTTTTAGTTTTTTATTATAAGGACCCGGCCTTAAACATTACATAATATTGAATTAAATGAATAATTCACATTAAGTATCTTTTCAGGTTTAGAGTTTTTTAGAATTAGGACATAACTATTACATCTCAAAAGATTACAAGGTAGACATTTCTACACAGATTCTATTTTTTCATAAAATAAAAACTATTGAAAAAAAAGAGTCATGTCTAGTTCCATGTTTTAGACAGCATGACTTTTCCTTGATCCCATCCTTGACCCTATTCATATTTAAGTCCTGTGAAAACATTTCAAAACATGGGATGAGCATAAAAGGCTCAGTAAGGGTTATAAAACAATGAATGAAAACATTTGTTCATAAATACATACAAAACATGAACTCTTTTACTTACCCCATGAAATCATAATATTTATGAAAGAAACATAGAAATCATAAATCATAAAGGTAACTTTCGGCATCCATACCATACTTACATTGTAGCTATCACAACTACATAGAAAGTTACTTTGGAATACCCATCACAGTATATTCCCTAAATCTCTTAGGAGAAACATTCATGTTTACCTCCATCATGTTACCCAATGCATTGGAGATCTATCTCGGGATCACCCTCCCTTAGTTTATCATGGAACCACCTGTATACATAAAAAATACCCAAGAACCATAACATGATCATATAACATAAGCATAAAGGAAAGATAACATTTCCACATTACAATAACAAAATATCATTTAAAAATATTGAAATAATAAATCCATTCTCAAAATCATTTTCAATACCAAAATACGTAAAAAAAATTATATGGTATTTATTTTTTTCCTTTTAAAAACATTTTGGGTTGTTAAGGAAGCCAAAGATCAAATTATACTCATGGCGGCGGAAAGGTCGTTGTCACTGCTTACGTTAAAAAAAATCTTTCCTTTTTTTCATTTAGTAAAACTCTTCATATAAAAAGATTCCCTTTGAATAAAATGAAAACTCAAAGGGTTTTATACACCGTATAAAAAAAGTCATGTATAAAACTAAAAATGCCTCAATGAAAGGAGATTGAGACGAAGTCCCTTACCTCGTGTCCGACTTGACTCGATCGTTCTTTAATATCCTGAATAATAAACTAAAGTTAATTTATACTTGCTTAATAACCTTTTTCAAGTTTATTATTCATTTTATATCACTTATTACCATGTTATAAACATTATGTAATCATTTAAGTTAATAACGTTCATTTTGTCGATATTTGGTACTTGAGTCAAAATGGACACCGTATATTTACAAGTTGTCCATGTGGTCAATAGTTCATTATATCCAAGAATGATATTCATGATTTGGATATCATATATATCCATTATATTCAAGTTTTTATAAAATTACATAACATTTAGAGGTAAAAAATGAAGTGCACCATTCATGGAGACGGTAAGCCATACGTACGCATGGATGCTACTTTCATTTCAATTTCTTATTTTAATGAAAATAAAACATAATGATACATAGGTATATTATAATTCCAGTATAATATCATATATCATACTGTTAACTCCATCCTTTATGCATCCCACATAAGGCATTAACGAATCAAATCACTTTGAGGGGGCGGTAGTCCGCACTTCCTCAAATGAGATTATCATATTTACCCACTATGGAAACCATAAAGGCATGTTATAAATTGGAAGTACAGAATCATAAGGAAATAATAAAAATAATATATATCATATATAAATATAGTTCCATCATAATGGACACCATGAGAGGCGGTAAGATGTAATTGAACAATCATCGTTTCATGAGGCCTTAGTTTTCCATCCACAGAAACATTATGTTCTTCATCCATTAGATGGAGGTGTGTGTAAGTTTAGATCGAATTATTCTCATAACAACATCCTAGTATATTGAGGATACTTGTTTTGTTACAAAAGAAAGTTAATAAAAATAGTTTAGGGGTTGGAGAAGTAAAATAATAGAAAACAATTTAAGAGAAACTGTTACCTTTAATTTGGGTAATTCTCTTTGGTTTGAACCAAAGAACTTCTTGAAGTGCCTTCTTCCTAAGTTAAGACTTATAGGATGAGGATAGGGATGTAGGTAGATTAATTGGGCATATTTTGGATGAGAAAAATGTCTTGAGAGGTGTGAGTAATTGGATAAAATGGTCTCCTTTTATAAGGGAGAGGAGGGGCTCTTTAGGAAAGTGTGAAAACATTATTTTATTATATAATGATTTTCGGTTTCTAATGGTCCAAAAATAATTAAGGTCAAAGATAAGATGACTCATAATCGAAATAAAATCATCCAATTATAATTGGACATGTTTTGGATAACATTTTAATCATTATAATCTTATTTATTTTAATCATTTATTAATGAGGTAAATACTGCATCATTATTGTGACATAAATAAATTATTTTATTCGATGTCTAAAAATTATAAAAAAAATACTATCTTGTAGGAAATATATTTATATTTCCAATTAATATTTATAGTCGAAAATATTACTTATATAACACCATATAAAAATTAATTACTAAAATATTTTTGTTAATGTCAATTTTGTCTTTACATTAAATTAATTAATCTAAATTGTCATTTTCACTCACAAGTGGATCAATGGGGTCCCAAAATCAACCCAAAGATGACCATGGTCGTAAATGACTCAACCAAGAAGGTTTGGACATGTTTTAAGGTAATTTTGAATTATTATAATATTCTTTTAACCTTGAATTACCCTATTTACCTTTAATCGCGGTAAATAAAAGTCCAAAATTACTATTCACCAAAAATTATTTTCATCTTATTGAACCACATTTTACTTCTTAATAACAACCATGTATGTCGTATTTTCTAAATTCAATTCTCAGAAGTGGTAAATTTTCATTTAAATGAAAAAGTCAGTTTTTTTAACTACCACTAAGTGGTTTCACTATTCATCAAAAATTGAAGTTTTTCAGAAAAATACCAAAAATTCATCCTCATCTATATTTGATATTCTGAATTCAAAATTGATGTCTATTTTTTCAAATTCAAAATATAGAAGTGGAATTAATTAATTTTAAAATTAATTCTCGTTTTTTAAACAAATAGCGTGTTTTTAAGAAACAATAACTATCAAAAGATTGATACTTGTTTATGTCCAATTTCAAAGTGAAATTACTTCCAATGACCAAAATTGAATTAAATGGTAAAAATATATTTTAATTTCACTTTAAAAACGATTAAAAAGATAATCTAACCATATAAATAAATTATATTAAAAGGCACTTTTGAATTAAAATACAATAGTTTTCACTATTCATTAAAAATGAACTTTATCAGAAAAATACTAAAAAATTACCCAAAGTAAAATTTGATGTCCCCATTCTAAAGAAGGATTTTATTTAGTCAATTATAATGTATTAAAGTGACCAAAACTAGATTTAAAAAGGGTTTGTCATTAAAAGGGGGTAAATCGGCCTTTTAATGTAAATTATGCTTAAAATTAGATTCATTCACATTTTAAGCCTCTAACTTGTATTGGATAAATGTAAATACATTTAACAAACATGTATAATCATATTGAAGTTATTTTTGTTCATTCCCGCCAATACAACGACTAGGAGTTAACTAACATTTAAAATAATAATATTATATTATTAGTGTACAACGTAAGATTCCAAAGAAATCCGTTGTTGCGTATCAGGTATGCTATCGAACATAGCAACCCCTTTAAATTAAAATTAATATTTAATTCACAAATATTAATAAATATGAAATATGTCTTAGTCTTTATTCACCTGGGATGTTACATCCTTCCCCCCTTTTGAGAATTGCATCCTCACAATTTTTATTCACTTATCAAAATAAGTGGGGGTATTTATCTCTTATAGCATTTTCAGATTCCCACGCTGCCTCTTCAACCATATGGTTTTTCCACAGAACCTTTACCTGGTGAATTACCTTATTCTGCAACACTTGCTCTCTACGGTCAAGAATCCGAGCTGGTTATTCTTCACAAGAGAGATTCTCTTCTAACAGGACTACCTTTGGGCTCAAAACATGATATGGATCTGGCATATACTTTCTCAACATCGAAACAAGAAAAAAATTGTGTAATTGGGATAAACGTGGAGGTAAATCCACTCTATACGCAACTGATCCAACTTTCTACAGAATTTCATAAGGTCCAATGAACCTCGGACTCAACTTTCCCTTCTTACCAAAACGCATCACACTTTTCCATAGAGAAACTTTGAGAAAGACATGATCACCTACCTCAAAGGAAGGATCCTTCCTCTGGTTATCTACAAAACTTTTATGTCTGCTCTTTTCTGTTCTCATGTGATTCTGAATCAACTGAACTTTCTCTGCCATCTCTTCTACCAATTCTGGTCCCATCAGCTTCCTTTCACCTACATCATCCCAAAAAGCTGGAGTTCAAAAACTCTTTCCATATAATGCCTCAAATGGAGCCATCTGTATACTAGAATGAAAATTGTTATTATATTAATATTCAACCAAAGAAAGGTGTTGGTCCCAACTTCCCTGATAACCCATCGAGAAAGCACATATCATATTTTCAAAGGTCTGAATTGTTCGTTCTGATTGCCCATTAGATTGAGGATGAAAAGTTGTACTAAAGTTTAATTCAGTACCCAATGACTTCTGAATGCCTTTCCAAAAGTTAGAAGTGAACCTGGGACCACGATCAGATACAATGGAGAGGGGAACTCCATGCAACCTGACTATCTCTTTAACATTCAACTAATAAAGTTTATCTAGAGACAAAGTATCTCTAATAGGAAGGAAATGAGTAGATTTAGTCAATCGATCAACTATAACCCATATTTCATTACTACCTCGAGATGTCTTTGGTAATCCCACAACGAAGTCCATGGATATATTTTCCCATTTCCACTCTGGAACCAGTAGAGGTTGAAGGATCCCTTTTGGTAACTGCTACTCTTCTTTAACCTTCTGACAAGTCAAACACTTCATAGTAAAATCATCAATATTTCTTTTCATTCCATCCCACCAGTAATACTCCCGAAGATCTCTGTACATCTTAGTACTTCCAAGATGAACTGAAAACGGAGAACTATGATCTTCACATAACAACTCATTCTTCAACTGTGAATCACAAGACACACATAATCTTTTTCTAAATCTCAAAACACAATCATTATCAACGTTAAAATCAGGAAACAAACCCTTATGAACCAACAAAACCTTTTTCTGCAACTCACTGTCTTCCTTCTGTGCTTTCTTAATTCTGTCTGATAGAGATGATTTCACTGACACCTGAAAGAAAATAGAAGAATTTTCTGCACCAATAGCTTCTATTCCATAATTCATCAAATCAAAAACCAAAGGATCTTGTTCCAAACGTAACATGGTTAACGAAGCATTACTTTTTCGACTCAAAGCATCAGCCACTTTATTTTCTTTTCTCGGATGGTAAAGGATCGTGCAATCATAATCCTTGATTAATTACAACCATATCTTCTGTCTCATGTTCAATTCTTTCTGAGTGAATATATACTTCAGACTTTTGTGATCATTATATATTTCACACTTCACTCCATACAAATGATGCCTCCAAATTTTTAAAGCAAAAACAACAACAACTAATTCCAAATCATGTGTAGGGTAATTTAACTCATGTGGTTTCAACTGACGTGAAGCATAAGAAATTACCTAATCATTTTGCATTAGGACACAACCCAGTCCTTTCAAATAAGCATCATTGTAGATTACAAACTCACAATTTCTGGAAGGTTGTTCCAAAATTGGAGCATTTACCAATCTTCTTTTCAATTCCTGAAAACAATCATCACATTCTTTTATCCATATGAACTTAACACATTTTCAAGTTAACTTAGTAATTGGACTAGATAACTATGAAAAATTTTCTACAAACCTTCGGTAATAACCTTCCAAACCAAGAAAACTGCGAATCTTGGTTATATTTATTGGTCTTGTCCATTCTTCAACAACTTTTGTTTTAGCAAGATCAACAGTTATGCCATTTTTTGAAACAATGTGACCAAGGAATGAAATTTGTTATAACCAAAACTCACACTTGCTAAATTTCCCATAAATTTTATTTTCTTTTATGGTTTTAAAGACTACCCTTAAATGACTTTCATATTCCTCTTTACTTTTTGAATAAACCAAAATATCTTCAATGAACACAACCACAAACTTATCCAAGAAATCATAGAAAATTCTACTCATAAAATCCATGAATACAGCAGGTGAATTGGTTAACCCAAAAGGCATAACTACAAATTCATAATGGCCATATCTAGTATGAAAGGCAGTCTTCGGAATGTATTCTTCCTTTACTTTCAACTGATGGTACCCTGATCTCAAGTCAATCTTCGAAAAATACTGAGCTCCCTGGAGCTAATCAAACAAATCATCAATATGAGGCAAAGGATACTTATTCTTAACAGTGATGTTATTCAATGCTCTATAATCAATGCAAAGTCTCATTGAACCATCTTTATTTTTAACAAACAAGAAAGGAGCACCCCATGGTGATGTGCTAGGTCGAATGAAACCTTTATCTAATAACTCCTACAATTGCCTCTTTAACTCTAAAAGTTCAATTTGATCCATTCGATAAGGGGGTTTTGAAATTGGCTTAGCATCAGGAACTAAGTCAACAGTAAATTCAACTTCCCGATCAGGTATAATACCAGGAAACTCATCAGGAAAAACATCAAGTTAATCATTTACAACTGTCACATCATTAATCTGAACAGTTACTTTGTTTTCAACAATATGTGCTAGGTAACATTCATTTCCATCTTTTACTAGTTTCTCTGCTTCCTGATATGTTTTCAATATAAAGGGTTCATTTTTGTATACAAACTGAAAATCATTCTGAAAAGAAACCTATTTAGCTCTGTAGTCAATCTTATCATGATAAACAGAAAGCCAATCCATTCCCAATATAACATCAAACTCTACTAAAGGAAAAATAATAAGGTTTCTAGGTAGATTATTTCTGCAAACAAGGATAGGAATGTTCTTATTTTTTCTTTCTATCTCAACATTTCCTCCAGGTGTTTTTACCATAATTTCAGTATTCATATCATGAGATGGAATTCCCAATTTACTAGAAAACTTCTCAGAAATGAAATAATGTGTAGACCCTGAATCAAACAACACATTGGAATAATCTGAACAAACAAACAGTGTACCTGATACTACTTCATTTGATGGGCCAACATCTGCTAAACTAGTTGCAAAGAATTTCGCCACCCCTTTCTACTTGTAGTCTGGCTGCTTTCCTTTGGTTGAGTTCTTTGTTGGACACTAATTTGCATAATGACCCATTTCAATACACTTAAAACATTTTACTGACTGTAAATGAGATTTTGTCTTACCATTACCTTGATCTTTTTCAGTGTAATTACGAGCCTTATGTCCCATTTTACCACATCATTAGAACTTACCAGAATTCAAAAGACATTCCCCAGCATGATTTTTACCAAAATTTTCACAAACTGTAAATTTAAGTTTCTTACCATAGGACTTTTTTGAAGAGTTCTTCCCTTTCGCCTGCCACCTCATCCTCTTATTCTGTTGTTTGTTATAGAATACATGATAATTAGAAAACTCCATTTCCACCTTCTCTGCACAACGAACAAGTTTTTCATAACATTTGAACTCACGAGAAGCTAAAGCCCTTCGATACTTTGGCTTTAATCCTGAGTAAAAATGGATGATTTTACTATCAAGATCTCGTATGAAATTTGGAGCATACCTTGCCAGTCGAGTGAATTTTTCTTCATAAGCAGCCACTGAGTCATCCTCGTTCCTCAATTCTAGGAAGTGTTTTTTAATCCTAAGACGAACCACCTTAGGAAGATATTTCTCAAGAAACATACCCTTGAATTCATCCAAATCGAGAGCATCAATCTCTTCACTATCCCTGATATTTTTCACCATCCACCACCACTGACCAGCTTCACCTTAAAAACAGTAAACTGCAAGACTAACCTTTTGATGTTCTGAACAACCCATGACATAAAAAATCTTCTCCAGTGCTTTAATCCACCCTTCAGCTATCACAGGGTCAAATGATCCTCTAAATGATGGGGGATGTTGCTCATGAAATGCTTCACTACTGACATGTTCCTCTGCAGTTGATCTGGCTGATCTCATACATGGATACCACCACCATTTATAGCCTGAGTCAACTGTGTCATCACTGCAACAAACTATTCAGTTCCGATTCTGACCATCCCAGGTTGCTGATTTGGAAGGTTGTCTTCCTCCTGATGTCGTCCCAACATAACTGCCCTATTTCCTCTGTGAAAAACCATTATGAACACAAAAATACCTTAGGTGAAGCAACATAGTAATCTTGAAATTCTATATAATGTCAATATTTATATAAATTACTTTATGGATATTACTTTAACAATACCCTAATAGATAAAGTTATCTAAACCGACCTTTGATACCAACTATAAAGACCTGGCCTTAAACATTACATAATATTTAATTAAATAAACAATTCACGTTGAGGATATTTTCAGGTTTAGAGTTTTAGAGAGTTAGGACATAACTATTACATCTCAGAAGATTACAAGGTAGACATTTCTACATAGATTCCATTTTTTTCATAAAATAAAAACTCTTGAAAAAAAAGAGTCATGTCTAGTTCCATGTTTTAGACAGCATGACTTTTCCTTGATCCAATCCTTAACCCTATTCATCTTTAAGTCCTGTGAAAATATTTCAAAACTTGGGATGAGCATAAAAGGATCAGTAAGGGTTATAAAACAATGAATGAAAACATTTGTTCATAAATACATACAAAACATGAACTCTTTTACTTACCTCATGAAATCATAAGATTTATGAAAAACACATAGAAATCATAAATCATAAAGGTAAATTGCAACATCCATACCATACTTACATTGTAGCTATCATAGCTACATAGGGAGTTACTTTGGAATACCCATCACAGTATATTCCCTAAATCTATTAGGAGAAACATTCACGTTTACCTCTGTCATGTTACCCAATGCATTGGAGAGCTATCTCTGGCTCACCTGCCCTAGTTTTATCACGGAACCACCCTTATACATAAAAAATTCCCAAGAACCATAACAAGATCATATAACATAAGCATAAAGGAAAGATAACATTTCCACATTGCAATAAGAAAATATCATTTCAAGATATTGAAATAATAAATCCATTATCAAAATCATTTTCAATACCAAAATACATAAAAATAGTATATCATATTTATTTTTTTCCTTTTAAAAACATTCTGTCTTATTAAGGAAGCCAAAGATCAAATAATACTCACAGCGGCGGAAAGGTCGTTGTCACCGCTTACGTTAAAAAAAATCATTCCTTTTTGTCATTTAGTAAAACTTTTTGTATAAAAATATTCCCTTTTAATAAAATTAAAATTCAAAGGGGTTTATACACCATCTAAAATAAAGTTGGGTATAAAACAAAAAATGCCTCAATGAAAGGATATTGAGACGAAGTCCCTTACCTCATGTCCGACTTGACTCGATCATTCTTTAATATCCTGAATAATAAACTAAAGTTAATTTATACTTTCTTAATAACATTTTTCAAGTTTATTATTCCTTTTATATCACTTATTACCATTTTATAAACATTATGTAATAATTTAAGTTAATAACATTCATTTTGTCGATATTTGGTACTTGAGTCAAAATGGACACCTTATATTTACAAGTTGTCCATGTGGTCAATACTTAATTATATCTAGAATTATATTCATGATTTGGATATCATATATATCATATATATCCAGTATATACATTTTTTTTATAATAGTATATAACATTTAGAGGTAAGAAATGAAATGCACCATTTATGGAGACGGTAAGCCGTACGTACGCATGAACGCTACTTTCATTTATATTTATTATTTAAATGTAAATAAAACATAATGATACATAGGTATATTATAATTCCAGTATAATATCATATATCATATCGTTAACTCCATCCTTTATACATCCCACATAAGGAATTAACGAATCAAATCACTTTTAGGGGGCGGTAGTCCGCACTTCCTCAAATGAGATTATCGTATTTACCCACTATGGAAACCATAAAGGCATGCTATAAATGGGAAGTACAGAAGCATAAGGAAATCATAAAAATAATATATATAATATATAAATATTTTTCCATCATAATGGACACCATGAGAGACGGTAAGATGTAATTGAACAATCATCGTTTCGTGAGGCCTTAGTTTTCCATCCACAGAAACATTTTGTTCTTCATCCATTAAATAGAGGTGTGTGTAAGTGTAGTTCTAATTGTTCTCATAAAAACATCCTAGTATATTTAGGATACTGGTTTTGTTACAAAATAATGTAAATAAAAAGAGTTTAGGGTTGGATAAGTAAAATAAAAGAAAACAATTTAAGAGAAATTGGTACCTTTAATTTGGGTAACTCTCTTTGGTTTGAACCAAAGGACTTCTTGAAATTCCTTCTGCCTAAGTTAAGTCTTTTAAGAGGAGGAGAGGGATGTAGGGAGCTTAATTGGTCAAAGTTTGGACGATCCAAATGGCTTGAGAGGTGTGAGTAATTTGATAGAAATGGACTCCTTTTATAAGGGAGAGGAGGGGCTCTTTTGGAAAGTGTGAAAACATTATTTTATTATATAATGATATTCGGTTTCTAATGGTCCAAAAATCATTAAGGTCAAATATAAGATGACTTATAATCGAAATAAAACATCCAATCATCATTGGAAATATTTTGGATAATATTTTAATCATTATAATCTTATTTATTTTAATCATTTATTAATGAGGTAAATACTGCATCATTATTGTGTCATAAATAAATTAATTTATTCTAGGTCTAAAAATTAAAAAAAAAATCTATCTTGTAGGAAATCGTTTTATCTTTCCAATGAATATTTATAGTCAAAAATAGGACTTATATAACACCGTATAAAAATTAATTAATAAAAGATTTTTGTTAATGTCAATTTTGACTTTACATTAAATTAATTAATCTAAATTGTCATTTTCACTCCCAAGTGGATCAATGGGGTCCCAAAATTGATCCAAAGATTCCCATGGTCATAAATAACTCAAAAAATAAGGTTTGGACAAGTGTTAAGGTAATTTTGAATTATTATAATATTCTTTTAACCTTGAATTACCCTATTTACCTTTAATCGCGGTAAATAAAAGTCGAAATTTACTATTCACCAAAAATTATTTTCATCTTATTGAACCACATATTAATTCTTAATAACAACCATGTATGTTGGATTTTTGAAATTCAATTCGCAGAAGTGGTAAAATTTCATTTAAATGAAAAGGTCGATTTTTTTAACTACCACTAAGTGGTTTCACTATTCATCAAAAATTGATGTTTTTCATAAAAATACCAAAAAATCAGCCTAAGCTATATTTGATATTCCAAATTCAAAATTGATGTCTATTTTTCCAAATTCAAAACAGAGAAGTGGAACTAATTAATTTTAAAATTAATTCCCGTTGTTAAAACAAATAGCGTGTTTTTAAGAAACAATAACTATCAAAAGATTGATACTTGTTTATGTATAATTTCAAAGTGAAATTACTTCCAATGACCAACATTTAATTAAATGGTAAAAATATATTTTAATTTCACTTTAAAACCAATTAAAAAGATAATCTAACCATATAAATATATTATATTAAAAGGCACTTTTGAATTAAAATAAAATATTTATCACTATTCATTAAAAAATGAACTTTATCAGAAAAATACCAAAAAATTACCCAAGAAAAATTTGATGTCCCCATTCTAAAGAAGGATTTTATTTGGTCAATTAGAATGTTTTAAAGTGACCAAAACTATATTTAAAAATGGTTCTCCATTAAAAGGCGGTAAATCGGCCTTTTAATGGAAATTGTGCTTAAAATTAGATTCATTCACATTTTAAGCCTCTTCCTTTTATTGGATAAATGTAAATACATTTAAAAAACATGAATAATAATATTGTAGTTAGTTTTTTCATTCCCTCCAATACAACGGCTAGGAGTTAACTACCATTTAAAATTATAATATTATATTATTAGTGTACAACGTAAGATTCCAAAGAAATTTGTTGTTGCGTATCGGGTAAGCTATCGATCATAGAAACCCCTTTAAAGTAAAATTAATATTTAATTCAAAAATATTAATAAATATGAAATATTTCTTATTCTTTATTTACTTGGGATGTTACATTTATAACTACACAAGTATCCTCGATATACTAGGTTGTTTTTATTGGATGTATTTGAAATAAAATTACAAACACCTCCATCTATTGTGTATAGAACATAATGATTTTGTAGAGGGAGAACTACTGCCATACGAAACGATGATTGTTCAATATTCTACTACAACATCTTATGGTGGACTTTATAATGGCACTGTATTTATATATGATATATATGATATTTATTTTCTCTATAATATTCTGTAATTTTCTTTTATAGCATACCTTTATTCTTTTCATGTTGTATATATACGATACTTTCATTTGAGGAAGTGTGGACTACTTCCCCCTCAAAGTGATATGACTCGTTCATACCATACATGGAACATATAATGGATGGTATTAATGAACATAAGTAATGTATATATAATAGTATATTTTAATGGAATAATAATATACCTTTTTTATCATTGGGTCTTCATTACATTTTAAAAAATGAAATGGAAGTAGTGTTTGTGCTTATGTATGGATTACCGTCTCCACAAACATGGTGAGATTCATTCCCCATTGTAACCAATCAAGAATACATTTCATTTTATTATTAAGAATAATATTTCACAAAATTATATCATTCTTTATATGAATCAAATACAACATATCCATAACAAACATGAGTTACGTAACAAAACATATAAATGAAAACGAATCAGTTAACACATGAAAAAATGATACAACTAAAATATTATTAACAAAACAATATTAGAAGATCATATATGATATCATAATTACATATTTGGTCTTTGAATAATTTAATAACAACTATTTAACTATTATACAAGAGGGTAACGTACCCTCGACCAAGGAAAAGTACAAGGTAAGCTATAATTCCTCAATCTCATTTTTATCCGAGATTTTTTATGTGTAAGTATTTTATGGTACTTATTTATTATCCATGTTCATATTTCAAAAAAAGAATTTCAAAATTATTTTTATGCTACTCTTTATCTAAACCATCATTTTAAATGTTTTAAATATTTATTTTTTTAAATCATTCTCGTTAATGTCCATGTTTTCAAAATGGTTTTAAGGATTTATTTATTTGGACATGATTGTTTTAAAATGTTAATTCCATTCAAATGTTTTAATGTGTTATGGGACACTTTGATTATAAAATAACTTTTAAATGACTTCCTTTATAAATGTGTGACTTTTTAATGATTTTACAAAAAGGTATATTTCTCTCAAAAAGTTTTATTGATCATTTTTAACTATGTTAACATCCATTAAATGATATTATTCTTGATTAAGGTTAATCTATTGTTATAAACTCATAAAATTATATTGAATGAGTAATGATATGTTTTATTGTGGATGTGATATTTTTATACCATTCATGGTTTTGGGTTAATGTATTTACATTTTGTATGATAGTTTTAATATGAATGATTATGTTATGTTTCAACATTTTCATACGAGGAATTCATTGGACTTGGTAAGTGATGGGTGGAGCTCGCTATAGCTCCTCGATGAATTTGTAGATCTCATGAGAAATACTAGTTTCTTGGTACATGGCCTTGACATAATCTTATTTCTAGTCTTGGAAAGAGACCTTGACTATGTGGTTATGATATCCAGCATTATGCATTCCATCATTATTAAATTTGTTGTTGATATTACATGTGATTATTCGACTAGTAGAATATCCATATGAATAAGTAAATGACATTATTTGATTTATCTATTATATATTATTTTGATTTTTTATATTAAAATGATTTTGTTTTAGTCATATAAATTTCCTTAAATTTTTATGCTTGTTTATGAATGTTTTCACTTTATTGTTATCCTTGCTGAATATCTAAGCTCACCCCATTCTATGTTTTATTTTTCCTAGGATGTAACGTTGTAAATTATGACTGACCAGTAAGGATAGTATAAGGGATATGAATGTGTTCAATGGAGACAATGTTGATGTTTTTTTTTCATTTTATAATGTAATGAAAAAAATATGAATATATCTAGAACATCAAAGGCTACTAAAATGATCGGTCTTTCAGAATTTTATCCCTTCTGATCATGAAAATGTTATGAAATAATTCATCGATTCTGGGTAACTAGGGTCAAGGTGTTACATGAATAGTGTATTTGGTGCATTTGGGTGAACATTTAAGGAAAAAAATAATAGTGGGATGATCATGGTTTGTTCATGATTTAACAAACCATACTGCCTATCTGTTCCAATCGTGAAAAACACGATAGATGGGTCTATAGGGTTTTCACATGGTTTGAAAAACCATGTGAAAAAATTTTGATAACCATGTAAACTTGGACAAAGGGTTCTGCATGGTAGATTCATTGTTCTCTTAACCATTCACCTCTTCATTAGAAACCATGCAGACGGGATTTTAAATCTGGAAATAATTTTTAAAACCACCCAAACCTATCAGGTCTTCGGTATGTTGACATTTTCTTGGGATTTAAAAATTCTACGTCTTCCCAAAGCCTTTTGGATAGATTACAAGGTGTTATGAAAACACTTCTTTTAAGATCGATAGATAGGATTAAAGATCCTCTCTCCATCAGGTATGTGGATTTCTTCCCGATTCTTATCACATTCATTCCTCTATCTTTCCGCAATATTTTCAGGGAAGATCTCCACTATTTCCATAGATCTAAACCTTTTGGTTGAGATCTAGATCTAGGATTGTGGATCTATATAATGATTTGATAGATCTTGATTCCTTGATATTAATTTTGTTTTAAGGGATTCAGATTGAGAGCTTGACCAATGATGTAGTGCCGCTCAGAATTTGGGGATCTCAGTTGGGCTATCAACTCTCATGAAACTGAGGTAGGTGGTCTAAAATGAATTCCCACAGTCGTGATTAAGATATGTGAATGAGTTTATGACTGTTTTTCAAAATACTCTTGATAATTTATCTCATAATTGGAGTAATTAGGGAAGTGGAATTTAGTTGAGTTGCCTCAATGATTAATAGAGAATTGAATCATAATGAAAATGGATGGAGTTACCCAAATATATAATTTATAGATCTGTTATGGGTTTGAATCTTGTATTTGAGATATTCAATTGTGGAGTGAAGATAATTAATTGGGGGTAATTAACTATAAAATAATGATGTCATCCATATAATATATTTAATTGGGAGAATTAGTTATGTTCCCTAATATTGAAAAAAGATAATTAATTGAGATATTTAATTATGTGATAGGATATAATCAATGATAATTAATTGTGAAAATTAATTATGATATATTGAGTTTTGATATGGATTATTTATTATGAAGAATTAATTATGAGATGAAAATTGGGTTGATTTATTAATTAATTTAGGAATTAATTGATGCCTTATGTGCATAGATAACTATTCAATTAACAAATATACATTTAAATGTTTAACTAATAATTTGGTTCGTAAATGAATAATTTGTAAAATTATTTTCAATTAATGAATGATAAAATTTCTAATTTTTTTTTGTACAATAGATGGCGTTCTAGACCAATTTAAAGTTGCAGCATGGACATGGAGATATTCCCCAATACTTATCCATGATTGTGATTATGGGGTGTTAGGCTAGACGGCCTATGATGAATGAGAAATGAGGTGCTAAGAATGACGACCTACACTCAACAAGATTGTGGTTCCTAGAATGAAGACCATCACTAAATGAATGATAATAATGAATAAAAGTTCAACTGAGATTTTTTGTGCTAGGCATGATGACCTACACCAAATGAATGAAAATAATGATTGATGATTCAATTGGGAAACATGAATTGAAAATGGGCCTTAAATGTTTAATTTTGATGAAATTACATTATGATAACTGTTTAAATTATTCAATTTATTTATTTAATCCTAAAATTTCATACACTACAATTTGATTGGACACATTTTATACACCATTGGTGGTGTCCAATTGAGTTGTACTCACATTCTATTCAGGCCGCCTAATCGGCACCAGTGTAGACTTTGTTATTGCAGGACAGGATACGAGAAAGGCCATGGGATTGGTTGCAGTTTGGGATTGGAGTATGGAAGAGAGAACCAGACATGGTTTGGGACCCACTTGGGAGTTTTTTTGTCTTTACATTCACTTTAATTATAGACACATGACATTTTCATTGTCATTACATGTTTTCCCGTTCAGTGAGTATTGTATATTCTTGTTTTGGTTATCATATGAAATTGATTTTTTTGGTTTATTTATACACTTCCACACTTGGATATTTCTATTTTCTTCTATTGGTGTGTTATTCTGATAAAATAGGGCAGTGTATCCAAAAGACTGAATTACCAAACCCTCGCTGCTTGTCAACACACTCTTGCGTATGAGGAGGAGCGCATGAGGGCATGTGGCCAACCGGCTTAGGGCACTATTCAGTGTCTTCTGAGTTGGGACATCACAAATTGGTATCCAATGAGGTTTTCTTTTCATTCTTCATCATTTTCTATACTGTATTGGGAAAGGTAGATAGGATACTAGGAAGATTTGGGGCATGATAATGAGCGCGAGCATGGGATTTGCAATCCCAGGAATGGGGGGAAATCTGAGTAATCGGGGTGGGATTGATGTGATTGTTTTTTGTTATTATGGTTGTATATTATTTCACCTAGGGAGACAAATTTATTGTGTGATGTGATATTTGTTTTTAAAATAGTTGAATTTTGATTCATGGCCTAAAGTGTCACGATACTTGAGTCTTCATGCATCATTTTAGGAACTAAGGGTTTTTGAAACATGCATCATTTTTAGAAGTCCTGGGAAATGGGTTATGGGTATGTTTTTGAACTTGAAATATTTTCCGTGTTGTCATATTGAGATAGTGATGAAAAAAGTGAATAAATTGGTGTCTAATGAAATACTTTATTTTTGAATTGTTTATGAGAAATTAATTAATGGTGGAATTAATATATTTTGGATAATGTGACTAATTAATGGTTGGATTAAATAATCAGAATGTTTTTACCCTTATTAACAAAGACCTAGGAGTAGGATGGTTGTGGGTAGTGATAAGGCCTTAGTGTAGATCGTGTGAGGAGAAAAAGGGTAAAATGACATTTAGAAATTTGTTGTGTTAGTTTCTCCTCTTACCGTAATGTTATAACATTACATTATGAGACCTGATATGTGTGTTTGTCCTTGTAGGGATATTTCTCCATGACTCTGGTCAAGGGAGAGGCCAAAGGGTATTACCTGGAATGATCTTCTATAAAGGGAGCTTGAGGCGCCATTGGTGCAAGCAGAGGAAGAAGAGGAATAGTTCTAAGAGAACATTGATTGTTTAATGAAATTCATGGAGATAGACCTAGGGTGGGTTCAGAAAAACATGTCTGAATTGACTAGGGTGTTTCAGCTGTAGCACCCTCTTACATTCACTGGAGAGGGTGGACCTAAGGTAGCTGAATTTTTTATTGATTCTTGAGAGATGATATTAGACCATTTGGAGACTCCCTCTACGAGGAGGGTTATGTTGGTTGCTTACATGTTGCAAGGTTTATTGAATCACTGGTGGGACAATAATGTACGATCAAGATTGACAAACATGATCTTATGGAAGGACATTCTACAATTGTTTTTATAGAACATGTATCCAGACACACTGTGGCAAGAAAAGGATTCAGATTTTAGGCATCTGACACAAGGATGAAATTCTATAATGGAGTACGCTGAACATTTCACATATTTACATTGTTTTTCTCCTTATTTGGCAGTATATGAGACTACTTAATCAAAACAATTTCAGGATAGAATTGTGTGTGAAATTATGACCCATATGAATATGATTGGGCTGATGAAATTTTCAGATGTTTTTAATCTAGATCTCATTTTATAGGGGAACCTGAAAGAGGCTTTGAGTACTAGACAGATAGCTTGATGAATAGGGAGTGTTCTTTCTAAGAGATGGAAGCATCGTTCAGAGAATCTTAGTTAGGATAGTGTAAAGGAAGGTGGACATTCAAGGGGGAAAGTAGAACCACATCATTCTAAGTACTTTTACACCAGTGTGGTGGGTAGGGACATTATTGTACAGATTTTCTTCAACCACCAGTAGAGTTCCAGTTTTGTGGAATTATGGGACACCTACAGAAGATCTGCAAGAAGCAACGACATGCTAGTGGTGAGGGAGAGGCTACTCATAATTAGAGTGTGGGAAGGGGGTATTCTACACCATATTGGTATGGTATATAGATTTCTACTGGAATATGTTGTAGAGGCGTTGGATGTGGTGATTCAAGGAATGGTCACCCATATCAGCTGAGTGGGGCTACTAAGGGGAGTCAAACAACACCACAAAGAAGAGGGGAAGGATAGTTAAATGAATTACAACATACACTTGTGAAGTGAAATGCCAGTCCATAGACTGTGAGAAGTACTATTCTTGTTTCTTCTCTCATTCATTTATATCCTCAAATCATGTTAATGTATTGATCATGGAGGTGGAGTCCATAGGTGGGGTGATGAATATCGATGCATTGTTGGGAAAACATTCTAGGGATATCTGTTTATGTAAGGGTTGTTCGGTAGATATTAGAGAGTATCATTTCCTTTGGTAAATAAATGTCCCTGATGTGATGGGCTATGACCTGATTATGTGTATCGACTATCTAGATGTATACTGAGCCCGCATAGATTGTTAACGTAGGAGAGTGAAATTTTTATCTGCTAAATGTGATCTATGTTTTCATCGTGGAGAATGGGATATCTTTGCAGGAAGAGCTAGTCAAATTACTCAACTACTGGGAGAGATCATAGCCCATGTTCCTAGTCTTTTTTGGGATGCTGGGAGTGGTAGGAAAGATATCCTTCCACTAGTAATAAAAATATTTCTGGAGGTCTTTCTTGAAGACATTTCAAGGATGCCACTTGAAAAAGATGTGGAATTCACTATTGATATCATGCAAGGGGTCGATCTAGTTTCTATTCCACCTTATAGAATGGTATAGACTGAGCTTCAAGATCTCAAAACATAGTTGTATGTGTTAGAGGATAAAGAGTTTATCCATCCATGTATGTTTCCATGGCGATCACATGTTTTGTTCAAAAAGAAGGTCGATGGGAGTATACTCTTGTGTGGTGATTACCAAAAGTTGAATAAAATGACTATGATGAACTGATATCCACTTCCTCATATCAATGATCAGTTTGAACAGCTGATGGGGGATTTGGTGTTCTCAATGATTGATATGAGATCAGTTTATCATCATGTGATATTTTGATCTTCAAATATACCAAGAACATCTTTAAATATAAGGTGTGGCCTTTGTAATTTTTTTAATACCATTTGTGTTGAAAAATGCTCTATTAGTTTAATGGTCATGATGAACATGATCATTCACCCATAAATAGAGTAGTATGTGGTGGTGTCTGTGTAAAAAATGATTTTTACTCTAAGACTCATGTTGATCATGTCTAACATCTTGGCATCTTTCTAGGTACAATGAGTGAGAATTGTTTGTAAAACTAGCTAACTAAATTTCTGTTTTGGACTGAAATGGTACACTTTTTGGAGAACATTATCTTGGATGAAGGTGTGGCAATGGTCTTAGAAAAATTACAAGTAGTGATCTCTTGGGATAATCCCAAGAATGTTATTGATATTTGAAGATTTTTTTGTTTAGGTGGTTATTACATGGGGTTCATCTAGGAATTTTCTAATTGGTAAATGCCACTTACAGTTTTGAAAATGAATTGTATATTTTTTTTTGGACATAATCAATTGAGAATTATTTCTAGGATTTAAAGAAGCACTTCACATCAGTAAAAATTTTTATCTTACCTGAGTCAGGTGAAGATGTAGATGTTGTATTGTGATACTTTTGGGATTATACTCGGAGCAATGTTGATGCAAAGGGATACAGTATTTTCTTATGGGTCTCGGTAGTTGAGGCCACATGAATTGAATTACCATACGCATGTCCTGAAGTTATAAATTTTGGATTATTATCTATACTGTTGGAGAAACAATATTTTTGGAGAAAATTGTATATTTTTATGGATCAAAAAATCTTGAAGTATATCTCTTCAAAGAGTGACAATAATGTTCTGATACAGAGATGGGTGGATTATATGAAATCCTTTGATTTTGAACAATAATGTACACCCGGGGAAGGGAATAGGGTGGTTGATGCCTTGAGCAGGAAAACTCAGTCTCAGTTCATAAATGATTCTAGTGTAGAGTGAAAAATGATTAACTTTGTGGATGGAATACATGTAGAATTTGAAAAGGGTCAGGAGAGGATGACTCTAGTTTCTATAGTAGTGGAGTATACACTCTTGAATCATATCATGGATAGGCAGTATAAAGATCTGGAGTGTTTAGTTTTGAAGGAAATATTTGAAGGTGGGAAGGCACCTTCATACTAAAGAATAGATGAGGATGAGATCATCTATATAAAATGTCAGGTTGTTGCAGCTACCCTAATGCAAGAGGAACTCATGCGAGAATTTCATGCTTCAATGTGGGTGGTAAATCCTTGGGTGAAAAACATTTACCGTGACCTACGACGTCAGTTTTGTTGTCCAGGAATAAAAAAGGACATATCAGGGTTCATAATAAGATGTTTCACATATCAAAAATTTATGGCAGAGCATCAATGGCCTAGAGGCCTATAGTAGTCATTACCTATTCCGGAATTGATGTGGGATGACATGACTATGGATTTCATGGTAGGACATCCAAAGAATCTTAATAAGAACAATTCTATTTGGTTTGTTTTGGATCGACTAATAAATGTACCACACTTTTTTCTATCAATGAGTACTTTACAATAGAGTTTTTGGGAGAAATGTACATGGGGTAGATAGTTCATCTGTATGGGATATGTTGTGAGCATGTGTTTCTGACTTTGGTGGTTATTGTTAGATGAACATAGATTTAGTGGAGTTCTCCTATAACAACTGTTATCAAGAATCTATACAGATAGAACTATATTAGGCAATTTATTGTAGACCTTGTTGATCAATGCTATGTTTTTTAGTGGTGGGTGATTCAAAGCTGTTGGGATCGAGTCTCGTTCATGAGACATCGGAGCAGGTATAATTGATTCGAAATAGTGTGGCTATGACAAAAAGTAGACTGAAGTCATTTGCTGATAGATAGAGACGATACCTAGAGATTACATAGGGTGATCATGTATTCCATTTGGTAATTCCTAGATTGGGTCACCACAAGATTTTGAGGTTGGGAAAGATGGTACCTAGTTTTGTAGGCATGTTTAAGGTGTGGGAGAGAATCCGGACGGTGGCTTACTGATTAGCACTTCTATAGAAATTCAGTGCAATGCATAATTTTTTCCTTGTATAAAAATAATATAATAATCACCCCAACCCTTCTCAAGTGATTGATGTGTAATAGGTTGAACTGGAGATAGCTGAGACCATTATGGATGATATTATATGTGTGTTGGTTCGTAGTAAAAATGTGTTATGTGGAAAGACAATTCTGTTAGTCCTTGTGTCATGTTAAAATGGAAGTGTTTAAGAGGAAATAGGGGAATGGGAAGCCAGCATGAGGGCTCAATGGCCCAATATTTTTTTTCTCGGAATCTTATAGAAGTTTAGAAATGTAGCTCGAGGATGAGCTATTATAAGGTGGCGATATTGTAAGATCCCAACCTTCTCTAGAGTCATCTCGGGCGCATTTTTTAGGTACTTTTTGAAGCATTTATATACCATTGATTTGAATAGTGACATTGGGTGAATTTTGGTGAAATTTTAAGGAAAACCAAAAGGAAGTGGGATGAACACATTTTTTTCATTGTTTGAAAAACCATTTGGATAAATTGTGCCATGCGTGTGAAACTAGATAGAGGTTTTTCCATGGTTTGTGCATGGTTTGAAAAACCGTGTCACCAAACTATACCAACCATGAAAACATGGATAGAGTGTTCCACATGGTTGGAGCACAGTTTTCATAACCATGCAGCTCGGCCAATGAAATCATGCGCATGGGATTTTAAATACAAAATTATTTTTTAAAAAGACCTTATCCTCTTAGGTCTTAAATATTTCTTCCTTGGCTAAGGATTGAAAAATTATAGATGTTCCCAAAGCCTTCAGGATGGATTCCAAGGTTATCCAAACACCTTCCTTCTAAGTCTCAAGCATGTATTGAAGATCCGATCTCCTCTAGGTAAGTGGATTTTATCCGATTATTCTTTCATTATTTCCATAGGCCTTCCTTAATATTTTCATGAATGATCTCTACTGTTTCCATGGATCTAAACCTTTTTGTGGAGATCTAGATCTACAATTTTTGATGTATATCTATATTTTCCATATCTTGACACCTGGATATTAATTTATTTTTAAGGATTTAGATCTGGAGCATGATGGATGATGTTGTGCGGCTCAGATTTTGGGGATTTTTGTTGGGATACCATCTGTCAAGAAAATGGGGTTGGTGGCCTAAAAAAAGTTACATAGTCGTTATTTATATATGTGTATGATTTTATGATTTTTTATCAAAATTCTCTTTATGGTTGATTTCCTAATTGGAGTAATTAGTGATGTGGAATTGAAATGAGTTTCCTTAGTGATCAATTGAGAATTAAATCATAGAGAAAATTAATGGGGTTACCCAAATAGATAATTTGAAGATATATTATGGGTTGGGATCCTGTATTTTAGATATTGAATTATTTATTTAATATATTTAATTTGGGGGAATAAATTATGAAATAATTATGTTAGCTAAGTAAGATAATTAATTGTGATAATTAAGTATGTGCCATGATGTTGGCCAATGATAATTAATTGAGAGAATTAATTATGTTCCATGATGTCATCAAATATAATTAATTGTTAGAATTCATTATGATAAGTTGACATTTGATATGGATAATTAATTGTGAAGAATTAATTATAAGATAAGAATTGTGTTGATTGATTAGTTAATTGATGAATTGATTAATGGGTATTGTGATTATTGAATTGTGAATTCACTAATGGACATCCAAATGTTTAACTAATCATTGGATTATTAAATGAATAATGTGTAAAATTCTAGTGAATTAATGATTTAATAAATGGATGAGATTTTTGTGTTGATAGACAAGGAATTCTAGAACAATTAGATGTTGGGAATTGGAAAAGGTGCTCCTCCCCAATATTTATTAAAGATTGATATTACATGGTGTTAGGCATGACGACCTAAACTGAATGATAAAAGAATTTCTAGGCATAATGGCCTACACTCAACGAGATTGTGGTGTTGGGAATTATGACCTACACCACATGAATGATAATAATGAATGATGATTCAATTGAGATTTTTGGTTCTAGGAATGATGACTTACACAAAATGAATGGAAATAATGAGAAATGATTTACTTTGAGAAACATGAATTTAAATTTGTCCTAATGTGTTGATTTATGATTAAATAACATTGTAAAGATTTTTTAAATTATGCATTGTATTCATTTCTTCATAAAAATTCTTGCACTATCATATGACTACACTTGTTTTAGACACCGTTGGTGTTGGCCTATGGATTTGTGATCACATCCTAATTGGTCTGACTGATTGGCACCCGAATAGACATTGTTATTGCAGGAAAAAATAAAGACACGGCCTGGGGATAGGTTGTATTTTGGGATTGGAGGGTGGGAGAGGGAACCAGACGTGGTTCGAGACCCGCATAGAAGTTAATGGTTCTTTACATTCAGTTTCATTGTAGGAACATGAAATATTCATTTTCATATAATTTTTTTTCTTTCAGTGGGTATTGTATTTACATGTTGTGATTACCATATGACATGGATTTTTTCTAGATATTTGTATGCTTTTGCACTTGTTTATTATTATTGTGTTCTGTTGGTGTGTAATTCTGATTAAAGAGGGTATCGTCTCTCCTTGACTAACTTACTCGGCCCTTGCTTCTATTTGGAAACCTCTGGCATACAGGGAGTCGCGCTTGAGGGCATGTGGCCAACTGTCTTAGGGCACCGTTCAGTGGCTTCTGGGTTGGGACATCACATGATCAGCCTCCTCCAATGACTCCCAAAATCTCATAATAAAGTCCCCAACCATGGATTGTATTATTCTGAAAAAGGGGAATAAATTAATAAATTTGTACATTTTAATATGTTTTTAATTATCTTTATATCATGAATATATTTTTGTTGTTATATGATAATGTAAATGTAACAATTATGTGAAAGAGTTTAAATAATGATAATAAAATATAAAAGGGATAGGTGTTTTTTCATTAATTGTCAACAATTATTATTTAAACAAGGATGGAATTACCTATAAAAATTACTTTATAAACAAGTTTAGTGTCTGAATGTTCTATTGATAATGGTTATATATAGATAAAAGTTGAAAAATTTTGAGTTGTTCAAAACTTTGTTGTGAAAACGTATAAGGGTTTGAAAAATGATGAGTTTTAAATTTTCATAACAAAAAATGTTAAAAAAATATAAATGGGGAGATTGAAGAACCATTTTGATACTTTTTGAATCAAATTATTTTTATTTGTTAAAAACTATCCTTTTATGAACTAAGATTTTTTTAAACAAGTGATAGTTTCAAAATTATCGATGCCAAACATAATGAGGGAAAAGAGTTTGTTTTTTAGAAAAAAAATTCTAGATGAAGTGGATCAGATAGACAAGCATTAGAAGTGAATTATCAAAATGAGCATCATCGATCACAGAATTCATCATGAATTTAATGTTGTTGATAAAACACATTATTTTTCTCAGATATATAAACATGATGTTCAAGATTTATCATAAAAATTCATGTTAATAAGAAGTTGATAAGTTGTAAAGTAAAAATGTTTCTAAAGGGCATGAATGAAAAAATGTTAATTTAACAGTTAGATATTTAGTATAAATTCTTACCATATTTTAGATGATGTTTTTTTTATTCATGATGTTTTTATAAACCATGAAAACTTTCATGATAAAATATTTTGAGGATATTGAAGAATAATTAATATTTTATAAGATCTAGGATCCATGAAAATGTTTGTATATGATCTTTAATTACCAAAATATTGTTTTTGGGGAGTTTGAATGTGTTATGATGATAATAATTGTATAATATATGAGTTAAATCTCCATATAATATAAAACATCTGAGTAACAAGAGTTATTGGAACTAATACATCATATAGATATGAGTTAGGAATGTTTGAAAATTTTAAAGGGGTTATGATTACTTGAGAAAAGATAAATGAGTGAGATCAATTTTGATATTGTTCCACTATACCAGGAAAAACTACTGATTAGGTGGATGAATATTTGGAACCAATAAACCTTTCTGATTTAGTGGTTCAATAAATTTTATTTTCCTAAAATATTTTATGAAGGATTATATTATACTAAGAAAAGTAAGTATCATTATAATGATATGAGGAGTTTCCATCATACTAATTAATGGTTAGGATGATTGAAAATGATGATTACTAAAAATACTCAAGATGTTTCAAGAAGGTTCTAGAAGTGCTGAAGTATTAAAATTATATTCAAAAATTCATATTTCTCTAGGTTTTATTAATATGACTATATATAATTTTTTTTGAATTTACCCCATTTTAAATTTTAATATTTCTATAAATATATGAATAGTACATTCATCACTAGTAACCTTTCATGTGAGTGGAGATGGTGGAGTGTTACATATTTCATAATAGAGTTATCTTTCTAGACATAGATCTATTTAGAATAAAGAAAGCTGAATGTTTTCTTATTATAGTCTGTGGAAAATCAGAAATAGTATGATCGAATGGAGGAGTTGGGTGGAGTTTGAGTATTGTTGCTTAAGAAAAGAGATCATCGTAATGATTCTGTCTTAATGAGTCAATAAGATGGAAGAAATAAGACAGAGGTTAATCAGATAATGTTTCGAAAAGAGTTTTTGAGGAGGAATGTATTTTCTAAAATTTTTATTTGGGATTAAATTATTTTAAAGAATACATTATAAACTGATTAGAGTAATTATAATCATTATTATTATGATATAGAAGTGTTTGAAAAGTTTTTTATGTTTTTGTATTCATTTCTTTATAATACTTAATTTCTATAGACCCTTTGATGTGACTATGGAAACAGTGTAGGTTATCACACTAAGGATGAACCTTCTAAATCATGTGTGACTAAGTTTCATTCTTTTTTTTCCAATAATTATTATTTACTAATGTATGATAAATTAATGAACATTAATAGGATACAAAGTTTATTTTTCTAAATTTCATAAAAATTTAATAAGTGGTAAATGAATTCAACCATGTGGTGAAGTTATTATTCGATCCTTTTGAAATTCAATATTAAATGATCATAGTTCTTATGTTATAGACATATGGAAAATCACAGATTAAATAATGTATAAATTTTAAATAAGAAAAACTTGTTTTAGTTAACTATAATCACGAATGGTACATATAAATCAAAAATAATAATATTTTATCATGTAATATGAAAAATAATACACGTAGAGTATAACATGGGACCATAATATATGAATAAATATGGAACAATTATAAATTTATGAATTATAATCACTACGAACCAATCTCTACACCAACCCAATAACTTCTTACATTATGAGTAGAGATAAATTTAATTAGACTGATTCTTTTTGAGTATCGATATATGCAATCCCATTCTCATAAAATTTATAATTTATGAGATATAATATTTTACACAATATGTTAGAGGCAGATGTATGTTCCATGTATTTGAAAATATATTCATTTGTTTCCAAATTATTAAAATAATCACCAAATCATATGATAACCAATATAATGGAATCAAATTTCATGATTATTCCAATTTATCCTATATAAAACCCATATAATTAAAATTTGTTTCACATAATATCCAATATAAAATCATTTAACTTTTCTAATGAACCCACAAATTGATATAAATTTCATAAAACCTATGAAAAACGTCATAAATTTAATGGATTGATCCAAAAAAAACCTGAACACCAAAAAGTATCATCAAATAGGAAAATATAATAGGGTGATAATTAAATTATTAATTCACTATAGGTAGATCTCTTATTAAGCTAATGAAAACTAAATTACAGAAATATATTTTTCAAAAAAATATTAAGCATTTTAAATTTCATAGTAATGTGTCCCTTTGTAAAAATGTATAAATAGTTTTTATGAAGAATGTAAAGAAACCAAATATTGGAAATGGAATTTTTTTAATAATCTTTTTCAATGAAATAAAAAAAAAATTGACATCATTTAAGGTATAACATCTTCTATAAATAATTTTAAATAAAAAAATTTAAAACTCGAAGAAAGGCATTTATGTTACTATTTCCCTTAACATTACACTTCATTTCCACTTATGTTCTTTATCCTCATATATCATAAATATAAAAATATTAATTTCCCAATGAGGTACTTATTTAATATGAATTTACACACATACTCTTCATTAATAACCACTCCCTTCATTTGTTATATTAATGTAATGTATTTTCACTATTGAGTTTTTATAATTATGAACATTTTAAAAATAGTTCATAATAGAACTTTTTATCATCTATTTTCTCCCAAATATCTCCATTTTAAAACTAGTTGATGTATATTAATTAAATTTTATATTGTTTTATAATGTTATAATACAATTACATTGGATCTTTAATCACATTTTAAGAATACTAGATTGACAATGAACTAGTTTGAGGCAATTTTCAAAAAAATCCATATTACATTATAAAGATCATTATTTTTTATGTTATCCAAAAAAATAAATAATGAAACATCTTAAATATATATATATAATATTTTTATTAAATATAATATAATAAAACCAATGATTTAATGTGAAGGAAACATCAAAAATATTTATTCATTGACGTATTAGTATATAAATTGAAAATTTATCATTTATCTTACCCAGTTAATGAGAGGGGTGAGGTACCCTAGCACTAATGATTAATATTCTTGTATTAGTAGATGAATGATAATGAACAATGCTGGCACCATTATTTTAATAATATCTAGAGATAATGATTATTTTTTTTATTTTATGATACAATGTATTTGTTTTTTAGCAGAATGAATAACAAATACACATTATGGAAGATAGGATTCCTATACTGAGAGAATGAACATCCTTCTACTGAAGACCACTGATTTGTGGGAATATAGCTAATTTGTGGTGAACAAGTGGATAAGATAGTTTAAATGAATTAAATGATAAAAAATATATGTTGTTTTTAATATGAATTTCAAAATAGGCATGGGTTATTGAATTATTGGATGTCATCTTACTTTTTAGGATAATAAAAATAAAACTTTTGGAAACACTCATCATTTTTCAATAAATCCATCACACTATTAAATTTTTAATTTATCAAAATTGGAAACAAATTGTAGAATTAGACATGTTATTGTCAAAATTTATCTCAATAACATATTTGAAAACATTATTTGGAATTTCTTTGATACTTTCCCATTCTAAAATATTTGTTACTATTTTCAATAAGAGAATTTTCTATTAAACTAAGTGATTAATTTTTTAACTAAATTCAAAATTAACCTAATTTCCTTCTTTAAAACCAATTACCTTAATGTTTTTAAAATTATTATATATAATTTATAAATGAGTTAAAATTAAATTTTTAATTAAACAAACATAATCACCTAAAACTTTTTTTAGTAAAAGTCATGATTTTTTACTTTAAATTTATAAATTTGATAAAATTACCATTAATATGGATTTTATTGAATTTTTTTTGTTATAAATATAATGAATGTTATGTTTCCTTAAAGGTAATCCAAAAAAATCTCATGAAAATACATTATTCAAATAGATTACTAATTATAGTTTTTATTAAACTATCTTTTTTTGCCATATAAATATTGGAAGTAGTATTAATAAGCTTAAATGATATAGAAAATAAAATAATTTTAATCTCATGTTAAATAATGTTATAATTTTATGTTTTTTTATATCTTCTTTGATAGAGTCACATATTTATTAAATCCAGAAATATTTACATGTCACAAAAACTATAATTGCATACAAAAAAATTAAATTTTCATTGAAAATAAAAAAAATAAGAAAATTTTAATGGAATGTTTTACTAGATTAATATATATTTATTAATTTTATTATTATTATTATTAAAATTATTTTTTAAATTAAATTTAAAAATAAATATAATTGATTTTTTAGAAAATAACATGTTTCAATATTAGCTCTAATTTATTATTTATCTACTAAATGTAATATATTTTTAGTTATTTAATTTATTAAATCATATTATTTATTTATTAATAATTATTTTCTCATATTTTGTGTTCCCTTTTTGGGTTTTTATGTAATATATTTTATCAAAAAAATATATGTAAAGGAACAACTCAGGTCCTCACACAATAAACCTTGGGATAGGCCAATGTGATGTTTAGTCATCCAAAATCCCTTAGGATGGAATGGTTTGATTGATTACCCTACCAAAAACATATGGGGATAGGTTGGTGAGACTAATTTAAATCACATAATTCCTTAGACATTGGTCTTGTTAACTTGGTGGTCATACCAGATGGGGTACTTGTTAAGGCCATGAAATGATTTATAGGTATAAACCATGCGATAAATGTGTTACTATGATCTTTAATGATGTTCCCTTTACCTAGGTATTGAGAATGGTTTTATATGGTCTGTTTTATGAAATAGATTGTTCTATGGGGCCAAAGAAGGCACTATATGTGATGTTTCTTCATGTGGATCCTGACATGTTGTCGAACCAGATATACATGTGTGTGGATGTATGATATGTTTTAGGGTGGATTTACTGCATGAATTTAATTGAACTCTATATATATGCTGAATTTATATATACAAATGATCATAGTATCCCAATCTAATTTTTAGTATGTGGGGACACCTACTAGATCACTACACTAAACCAATATATGTGTACACAACTCGGTCCGAGTTTACATGGGTACACCTAAATTTTTTCTTTATTTATATTGGTAATGTAATGGTCCGTACTTATATAGTCTATTACAATGTTGAAACATGAAATTTAGGTTGTTCTGGAAGGTAATGATGCCTAATTTCATGACTTTTCCAAAATTCTAGTTTTTTCAGTGGTAGGTCATCCCAACTGTGAGTCTTGTCGGGGACTCGTAATGGTGACTCGAAGTTGTGGGTTTGGGAAAGTGATTCATAATGGAAAGTGGAAATTATAGAACTCATTAGTGAGTTGTTAAGGTGACACATCCATCATTGAGTCACAACAATGACTCACACCAGTTGGTCGCCAATGGTGACTCGCAATGTTGAGTCGTCTAACGATGTGTCGCAACGATGACTCATACTGGTGGGTCACCAGTGGTGACTTGTGATAGTAATTCATATAATGGTGAGTCACCAAATGGTGTCTAATACACTAGTATCTCATCCAGATTTGGGTCTCCCAATGGGTAATCATCGACCGGTAGCACGTCCAATGGTGGGTGACGCAACGATGAGTCATTTCTGACAGTTTTTTCAAATTTCATAATTTTCCCAATTTTTTCAGATTCTCCCTGTTAATGTTTCCTTTGAAACTATATGATTTAAATATCATATTTAATTGTGTTTTAGAATATAAAAACATATCTATATTATAAAAACATTAATCTTTCTTTGAACTTCTAAACCACATGATCTTGGTCATGATCCGCCTTTAATGGCCTTAAAAAAACATTCATTCCATTGATAAAATATATGGTCACTCTAAGGTGGAGATCCTATTTTCCTTGTGCTCTCCCATTTTCTCTTGTTGTTCCCCAAAACATTCTTCCCTAAGGAGATATGTGTTTTATTGTGGAAATTATATCACGTTTTCCTTAGAGATTCATCCTGCTTCTTATACAGCCTCTATCTTGGAGTAATAAAGTGGTGCTTATCATATCTTATTCGAGGTAGGGATTCCTATACCTCTCTAAATTTTGTATTATGTGGGTTGGGTGTAAGAATTTCTCATGGTTAATACAGTTGAATCCAAATTCAATAAAGATAATTGAATATGTTTTAAAATAATAAATAAGGGCTTGGGGAAGATACAAGTGATTATGTTTAATGGTTATTTTGATCCATGTCAAGAATTGTGTGGGTTGTATCCCTGATGAAAATCAGGGCTGTTGGGGGTAATGGTATTCAGACCTGTGTTGATTTTCAATCACTGTCTTTCATCATCCATGGAATCACTATATATGTGAAATTTATTAACCATATATATTTGGTTAAATTAATGTATTCCCTAGGATCAAACATTTTATGTGATAACCCCTCAATTAACAATTGAAATAAAAAACATCTCCTTTATTAAATATGAAAATTTGTTCATTATGTGGTTATGTAGTGATGCGGTTGATAACACGATTGTGTGTGGGGAGGTTTGGGTAGATTAATGGCATCTCAGGTAGAGATATTGTTTGTTTTTTATTTGTGGGACAAATGGGAGGTGTTATACATTAGGTCTATGTTAGGTTGTGAAGTTATGTGTTAATTAGTGTTCATTGGTTATGTAGATGGTCTTCTATGAATGGTAGTGGTGAAAGGAGTTACTGGGAATGGCTGTGATTTTGAAGTTTTTATTGATTGGTGGATTTATTGGGAAGGATGACATTGAAGAAAGATAATGAAGTGGGTTAATATTAAAGTGGTCCTTCTCCCTCTGTGTGACTATTTATATGTGCCTTGACATGTTTCTTTAGTAGTTTTTTTTGAGTAGGGATGAAATGAATAAATTAATTGTTTAATAAAGATTGATAACTAGTTAACTGAATTGGTTTTGGGTATGATGTGAGTGGTTGAAATATATTCAGTTGTTCATTTATTGTTTTTATCAATGTTCACATTATTTTGGGATTTTTTTGTCTATGAATCCATAAGATGGGTTGAGTTTTTGGTATCTCTTTGTATTACATGTATTTACATGTCTTTTTTATAGGCACCCCCCAAGTTGAGAACTATGGGCTGAACGCCCCTATCATTTTGTGAAGGGTGTGTTTTCGCAACATCTCCATGGGATGATGGATTATTGGTTAAATTATTTTGTTTTCTCCCACATCTGGGCATTGATAGCCTATGATTCATTGGTTTGGTTCTAGTTTGGGTTATGAGGCCTAGGTTTATATGGGAGGGTTTTTCTTTCCCTAGTTTTTTTGAGATGAGATGGGTTGTGCTTTCTCAGTTTCCTTTAGGAAGATGTGCGGTTGTGGAACATGCGATTTCTGGTGGGATGTGATGTGGTATATGACCCAGTTGTTTGTGGGGGATGTGATAACCTTCATTTTCCAAGGTTTCAAGACTATTTGTGGTGTCTAGGTGTCTATTTGTGGGATTTGATTTATTTTGTGTAGCCTGGGTGTGAGCATGAAGGATATGACATTTGGATTGCGGAAGATGTAGGAATGAAAAGACATTTTCCATATTTGTATGATTGGATAATTAGTGATATATTGTTTAGGGTACCGAAATCATCTATGTTTTTATTATGTAACTTTATATTCCATGCATTATTTGGTGAGGATTCATTGGTGTGGTGGGGATGGATAGTATACCATGATAGGTACTGTTGGGTTATACTGTTTTCTAATAATGGGATTAGTTTCATTCTCCACTTTTCACAAGAAAAATTGGTTTTTACCTAATTTTTATATTTGTATGGACACCATAACAATATAAAACTTCTTATAGGTTTCTAATAGGACAATGTGGACTCTCCGGAGCATTACTAGACCAATCTTTCGGATATTTTTTGTGTCGCTTCTAAGCCTTTTTTAGGTATTTAAATTGGAGACACATGCCTTGTAATAGATTTATTTTTAAACATGTGTGTGTGATGATTTAGGATTTCTTATATATATATATATATGTGTGTGTGTGTGTGTCTCTAAGTTGTTTTTTGGATGAACCACCTTGTCTCTGGATCTTGTTTACTTAAAAAGGGTAATGTCTCCCATATTGTGATATCTTTGTACCCTTGGTTCTTGTCCCCACCATGGGGCCCACTAGATGTTGGAATATTGGGCCATTATATATCTTCCATCATTTCCATCTCAGGAGGGGAATCTTTGGAGGAAGGGGGAAATAAAATAATGGTATTAAAGCTGATGGTTGAGATATTTGATGGAGTTTCGGTATAAGAACAATAAATATTGCATGTGTTTTTAGGGAAACAATGTCCGATGACCTTGGTTTGTGACATATTCTAGGGATGTCTGGGAAGGAAATAAAATTTTAGGTCCCCCTATGATATGATTAAAGGACTCTGAGCCTACTAAACAACTAAGTGAGGCTACATTATTTGTATAGTATATTCCCAAGGGAAGTTACATGAATAATAATTACTTGTGTTTCTATTTGAATTGGGGGTTTTGGAAAAATTAAAATATATTATTAGTTGAAATAAATTGTAAAAAACTTCTATATTGCTTTGGCTTAGGTGTTGACTGTTTACCATTTTAAGATATGAAACCTGGTCATCATCTATTGGTGTCTTGGGCAGTCAAGGATCAGGAGGCCGATCTAGTATATCGGTGGAGGGATGATCCCGATTGGGAGGATGACCAGTGGCAGAGAACATTGCATTTTTTCTAATAGAAGTGTAACGTCCCGGTTCTGGAAGCCACCCAGAGGCGCCCCGTACCCGGTTGGTCACATGGATTCAAGTGCATTTCCCCAAACTCCAGAGGTTTCCTGCTAGTAGCGAGGTCCTTGGATGTGATAATGTGGAAAGTATGATCTTATTGGAAGAGTACACAGCGGAGGTACACAAATACATAAAACAGCGGAAGCAGTAAATACCAAACAATAGTAACATCGGAAGACTGATAAAGGAAACAACTAGAGCAGATATATATAAATGATGCATGATACATATATGTCTAGGAAAATATCCAAACAAGTCACAATTATAGAATACAATTGTTCTAACCAAAGTGAAAAAGAAAGCAGGTAAACTCCTCAGCATCACAAGCCATAGCTTCGTCATATGCTCTCCAACTCCACAATAATCAAGAACCTGAAGTCGAAGGGCACTTAGCCTTATCTATACCTGAAACAATATAATCTGTTTGGACCTAGAAGCATGACCAAAAGAGGGTGTGAGAAAAAATCCCAGTAGGCAACCACCAAAAGATCTGTTCCTAACAGCCAGTGAATATATGGTAGGCAAAAGTACAAAAAGCAGTAAACAATAAAATACTCCACAGTAAACAATCCACAGTTTCTAGCATTTAATTTACAAAAAAGAAAGAAGATACTCATGTATTAGAACAAACAGGTAACCCTCTAGGTATTTCTCACATCCCAACCCCTATGGTTCAACCTACAAGTACTAGAAACCCTCTGTGAGGTACACACAGTCTCAACCCTCTGGTTCATCTAAAGAATAGACTCTCTGGGAAAGCACTCACTGTCAATTCCCCATATAGTCTCATATCATACTAAAGGTGATCTGGGGAATCACTCAACATCTCATTCCCCCTATGGCCCATGTCGAGGAAATACAGGCACTCTGAGGAAGCACTCAACATCAATTCCCCCTGTGGTCTCACATCGTATTATAAAGACACTCTGGAGAATCCCTTACATCCATTCTCCATGTGGTAAACTACACTAGGTTCTCATGGCCTTGTGTAAGTCAAACATGTAAAGCATGTGTATTTCCCCAAGTAAAGCTGAAGAACTACTTGGCTAGCATTCTAAGGTATATCAGTATAAAAGAACAATAGTCACACTATCCTAAAATCTAGGCATGGAACTGGCAATAGCCTAATAGGGAAAACGAGACCAAACGGTCATAAACAGGAAAAACATGCATGGAAAAAATAAATCTAAAGAATAGAAAATTACCCTATTCACAAACAATAACCTCTACTCAGGCATAAAAGCAATGCAGGAAAACAACAGGGGAAAAATAGTAAACACGCAATACCCCGTTCAAGGGTATTGGTGGAATTTTCACATAATAGTCAAAGAACTTCTATAGAAAGGAACACACCACCTACCTTGATGTTTGGAGATCAATATACTTGAACCATGGGGATTTAATCACCATATAATGATGAATATCTACAGAAACGTCTAAAACATTCAACACATGATAACATGGAAAAGAGAAGGAATTGGGAAATGATGCACTAGGAGAAGATAGAACTCCCCGCTGCGATTCCAACACACTAACCGGTGTTTGAATTAGAGGACGAATGGAGGTTAGGGGGGTCTTCAATTATATGTGGCAACTCGGTGCTCTCAAACAAAGACGACCTAGAAGAATTCAATTCTGGCGATTATATGTGACCCCGGTGCCTTTAATGAAAAAAATTACGTGGCCTATACTTTTGGAGTACACAGTGTGTATTCACCTATTCTGTACTTCGCTTTAGGCAGCCTCCATGTCACCCCTATATGGCCGTGTGTGTGGCCATGACACAACCAGCACACGGCCTCCAGCAGAATCATAGTACACAACATGTACTTATAAAGTACACCGCGTGTACCTTGAAAATTTCCATATTTTCCACTTTTTCACAAAAATGACCATTAAAGGAAGAACATACCTAAAAAGAAGATCTGTGTTCTTACAAACTTCCCCCCTTAAAGAAATTAATCCCCGAATTTCCCTAGCGTGGTGTAGAAGAAGAAACCCTGAATAGCTCTTGCCACTATGCTCGCTCATCAGCCTCCCTCTCCCAAGTCTCGTCTTGTACCCACCTGTGCTGTCATAGCACTCGTACCAGAGGAATAGACCAGCCATAAAGAATCTTTTTATTGCGATCAACAATTCGGATTGGATGATCCTCGATTGATGCATCAGCATCAAGCTCAACCTCCTCAGGTTTAAAGACATGAGACGAGTTTCAAAAGTAACATCGAAGCTGAGAAATGTTAAAAACATCATGCATAGCCTGATACCTTTGAGGTTACTACAACCGATAGGCAACCGGACCAACTCTATCCAACACCTCAAACGGTCCGACGTACCTCAATGAAAGCTTACCCTGTCTCTTAATCCTTCTGTGCCCCAACATCGGTGTGACAAGCAGGAAAACCTAATCCCCGACCTCTAACTCTAGAGGTCGTCTCCGCTGATCAGCATATGACTTCTGACGGGACTGTGCAGTATCCATCCTCTTCCAAATCAACTATATCTGCTTTGTGGTCCCCTGAACAAGACAAGGTCCTAGCAAAGTTTCCTCTCCTGCCTCCATCCAACATAAGGGTGATCGGCATGGCCTACTGTACAAAGCCTCATAAGGTTCCATCTGAACAGTATCTTTAAAACTATTATTGTAGGAAAACTCCACAAGAAGTATATGCTTCTCCCAAGAACCTCCAAAATCCAGGATGCATGCTCGAAGAATGTCCTCAAACACCTGAATCATACGCTCAGACTGGCAATCTGTCTGGGGATGGTAAGTCGTACTCAAAAGCACCTATGTACCCAAAGCCTTCTGAAGCCCCTACCAGACCTGATAAGTAAAACGTGTATCCCTATCTGAAACAATGGAGTGTGGAACTTGTAGAGACCCAAATATTGACGTACATGGACATTACATTACTTCTGCAGAATACTTAATACATGACAAAAATAGACACCCAAAGACCGTATTATTTTAGTGTCTTTGGAAACTCAGAACGAAATATTCTAATCATGGTGAAAGATCTTCAACATATCCCACTAAAGATCTTCCCCTTTTTGGTTTTCTTTCCTAAAACCTTTATTTATATCCTAGGGAAAATAAAACATAAAAAGGGTGAGCTCAAATGCTCAGTAAGGGTAAACATAGATAACATAAAACAATCCATAAACATTTGAATGCAGAAAATTAACATAAAATCTAAACATCAAAATCTTGAAAAAAGACATAAATCTTGGAAGTACGTAAGGAATATATCATAAAGGAACATAAATCATGATAAAATAGAATGGGAATAAAAAATTTAATTGTGTAAAATCATTAAGCACATGATATGATTTCCATAGTATCCAAGGCATTGCTTCCAAGACCATCTCAATGGACAAAGTCCCTTTCTAAATCGAGTTCACTCCTTGTTCGAGTCCTGTATCACTGAACCAGATTAACTTACCATTACATCCATGTATATATCATGAGATATAAATCATTACCCAATGCATTGGAGGGAGATATAGGTCTCACCCATCTCATAATGAAATCATTCTTTCGTGTGCCACAAAATCATAAATCATACATCATAGCATAACCCATGTAATTGAATGGGATTCTTAAACATCATGCCATCATAACATAATCCATATAAATAAATGGATATAATTTCATAATAAGAAGAATCAAACCATGTAAATAATGGAGAAATTATACTTGAAACATAAACATATTAAATAATGTCATTTTAGATGGAAATAGTTTGGATAAAACACTTGAAATGAATTCTTGAGGAAAATATCCTTTCTTCTTCAAAATCATTTTATTTTAACAAAATTACATGAAATTTTAAAATAAAAGAGTTTTTTTGAAAATAATGATGCAATATTGTAGAGTAAACTTCATGAAAATTAGGCGTTATGAAACCGTAAAAATTTGTTCATGCCGTATAAGTTAAAAATAACATTCTCCTCGTACTTTTGTCGGAAAAGTCAAAAAGTTCCTTGTGTTGTAAAAAAAAGTAAGATTACTTTCATAACATGTGGTAAAATTAAAAAATGGGTAAAAATTCCATTAAACATACATGAAATAGTTTTTAGAAAACAGGGACATGGATGATAACAAAAACCCCAGTAAATACTTACGAATAAACAATCTCGGATTAGAGCGAGATTGGAATAGTTATCCCTTACCTTCTGTCTGATATGCTTCGTATGTATCCAAACATCCTGTATAATGTTTTAAATAATGTCATTGACTTATTAAAGAATCATATTCATTTTTATGATATCATATATGGTTCACTTATTACTTTATATTACCCGTTCTGTTGTAAATTCCATGATAAAGCAGCATTTTTGGTAAAATCGTTTCATTTATCGTATGTGTTTCGACTTGTTGTTCTTGATATTATTACTTATATACTAATTTACTTAATTCCAAAAATTTAGAACATGATTTATTTATAATATCTACTTATCATATACATATATATATGATAGATCGATAAATGGAATGAAATACACTGTTTATGGAGACGGTAGGTCGTACGTACGCATGAACGCTGTTTTCGTTTCCTTATTGAATTGAATGGAATTAAGTAGATGAAATAAATATATATATATATATAAATCCAGTATCATTATTATGTCATATATTTCATTATAATTCATTATATATACTTTATAATCATTCATGAATGGTTACCATGGAGAATGAATCTCATCGCGTCATGGAGACGGTAGTCCGTACGTACGCACGAGGGATGATATCATTATCATGATTGTGGAATTGTATTGAAGTGTATTTATAATATTTCAGAATCAATATAATTTTACAATAATTATATATAGTTATTTATTTACACCATTATACCCATCCAAGTAAGGTGGTGGTTGAAAACAGATTACACCACGGCGTGGAGACGGTATTCCATATGTACGCACGCGCGGTGATTTCATTTTCAGTAGGATGGATAGAAAGTGAAATAGGGTTGTTTCATATTTATAATAACATATAAGTATATAATTAATACTTATTTTATTAATTTATAATGATAAAACCAAATAAGAATAAGTATAAGAAGAAATAAAATTGAGAGAATCGGAAGAAGAGATTACCTCTTCTTCGACGCACCTCCTTTAAGCTTCTTCTTAGGGCACTAGAGTTGGTCTTTTGAGAAGACCATAAACTCTATGATTTTACTAGAGAGTTTGAGAAGATTAATTTTTAGGGTTTTTCCTTGCTTCAAGGCTCTAAAGGGTGTGAAGAGAAGAGGGAAGGGGTGCCCTTTTATAAGGGAGGAGAGGGGCACCTTTGGAAAAACTTAAAATATTATTTTATAATGAAGTCATATTTGGTTTATAATAGGTAAAAATTAATTTATTTCTAATATAAAGTGGTTATGGATTGAAATAATTTCAACCAATAGGTTTTAGACAAGTTTAGGTTACTATTTTAACCTTATCTTTTAGATTTAACTCTAAGTTAAATAATTTAACTTTTACAGTGTCTTCTTGTTTTCTTACACTATATGGTTAATAAACTTACTATAACAAGCCAAAAGAACCCCAGGTGGTTCATTATTAATATATATAACCTTATCTAATTCATTTTACCGAGCCTTGGGTTTTTAGTAATATTATAACAATTAATAATATAATATTTGTTTTAAAAACTATTTATGTCAATTTTGACACTATTTGGTAATTGATTTTTGTAAAAATCATAACAGCCTGATTAGTTCTAAAACAGTTAATTAAATCAATACTAACATGTAATACTAACCTATAAAATAATTTTAATTCATAAAAAGTTTCAAATTACATTTATTTTGGTATTTATAATATCAATTATTTTAATATTTCATTATTAAGGTACTTACTACATCACCATTGTGTCATAGATAAATTAATATATTTAATGTATAAAAATTATAAATAAAATACCATTATGTAGGAAATCTTTTTATATTTCCAAATAATATTTATAGTCTAATTTATCTTATGTATAACCCTATAATAAAAATGTTATAGTTATTAAACTTTGATTTTAACTATTTTAACTCTTTTTTAAATAAAATAATAATAAATGTCCTAATCTAATCCAAGTGGACCTAAATGATAATATTATATTCCTAAGGTTGTTTTTGGTCGAATTATACTTATCCAATAGAATTAGGACATGTGTTAGGGTAATAATAATATCATTTTTACCCTTAATTACCCTATTTACTTTTAACATTTGTAAATAAAAGTAAAAAGTTACTATTCATCAAAAATTATTTTTATCTTATTGAACCACATTTTACTCCTTGATATTAACTGTGTCTCTAGGATTTTTAAAATTACACTCACAGAAGCGGTAAAATTAAGTTTTATGTAAATTTTCAAATTCTCCTAGGAGGTGGGTAAAAGAGGGTGAAAAGTTAAATAAAATTTTTATATATCTAAAATTATTATAAAATGACTCAAATGAATTACATTGAACATATATAGGTATTATGTATCAATTTTTGACCTAAAATAAATTTAAATAATATAAATAATTATTTAAATAAAAAGTCAGTTTTTAAATAGTAACCGAGTGTTTTCACTATTCATCAAAAATTGAAGGTTTTCAGAAAAATACCAAATATTCACCCTAGGCTAGTTTCGATATTCCGAATCTAAAAATGAAGTCCATTTTGAAAGATAAAATTCATAAAATTTCAAAAAGTGGGTATTACTATTCATAACTTCTAGTTTATATAATATTTCAATAACATATCGTTGTTTAGTGAAACTCGGTATTGCGTACAACACACGCTATCGTGGAAGGTCGTGATTGCATGTAATGTAATACAAGTTAGGGTTACGTGTAGTACAAGACTCTTTTGTTGTTGTATATAACAGAATCCAACCATATTTAATTTATACTTTGAATATATATATATATATATACACTCAATGTTGCGTAGAATAACTACTATCAAACGAACTTGAAATTGTGTGTAACATGATCCAAGAATAGTGTTGCGTATACTGAAAGCTAATACGGTGTTGCGTATAGCGCAAGATAATCTTGGTGTAGCATACAACAAAAGACATCAATGAAATTAAAAATAATATTTCTCATAAAATCTCGTGTTTTTACATTCTACCCCCCTTAAAATGAATTTCTCCCTTGAAATTCATCGGGGTTATAAATGGTTTTCTACATTAAAGTTTCTTTAATTGAAACCCACATCGTAAAATGAAATACCAAAACTTAACTTTAAAAACTAATGTATGAAACGTAACTGTTACCCAAATTAACTAATCATTGGGTTTCCACATAGGAGAACATAGGTGAAAATATCGATCTAGAAGAGAAATCTAACCGTCAATTTCTGATGGAGAGTAGTAGATAACATGGCTATGAAAAAGCCAACAATCAAAAAGCCATAAATTTTCGATGATCTAAGGAACCATCTGATTCATCAGATATAAGAGGACTAGGAAAACATTTTTGGTTTTCAATATCATTTCCCTAAAGATGAAAATTTTTAATTAGAAGAAATACTTACTTGATTTTGGTACAATATCACTGTTGTTTGTGCCTTGAACAATTTCCACTTCATCTCTTAAAGAAATGAAGTTGAATTTGTCTTCCATGAACTGTTAGCAGATCATGCGATAGAATGATAGGTCATTCCATCTGTCTCAAACATAAGGTTAGCAAAAATTATGTACATAAGTCCATATATGGTGAGATTAATCGTATATGGTTCCTAAAATGGACTTATACTTCATCTATCATACCGCTTAATAAAACTAGTTTCTACTAACCAGGGACTTCATGTAGGTTAGTGGTAGGCGATAAAGGCATGTCGCACTTCAGTTGTGGGTTCGATTCCCGCAACCTTGTCAGACGCAACGGGTTGTCGCCGTCCTATGAGTTTTACTTTTTATAAAACTATATTATTATAACATAACAAAAGTTCTATCCAAAAACAATACTATCTGATATCTAACATAATCTATTCCAATCTTTAGGTTTATCCAAAATACTTCTGTCCAAATCTCATAGTATAAAGATAATGATTACTTGAAATGTCATCTATCGAGCATGTGAATACCATCATTTATCATATGATATATCTTGTTGGTCACATTCCAAACATGTGAATACCTTAATCATGTATTCTCGTGAAAAATGAATACCCATTGAACCTTAGTGAAAACATGAATTCTGTAAAAATTTAACTCTTTTCACATACCAAAATCCCAAAATTTCTCTATACTCAAACCATGATATCACTTTGTCCTTATATCAGTCATGAGCTCATGAATACAATCGAAAATTTCATTTTCTCCTTATCCCTTCATTATGGGCATATCATCTACTTTCCAAAAATATTTCAATCACTTTTCCTGGTTACCGGTACCACAATAGACTAATACAAAAATATTCCAATATACCATAAAAGTACCTCAACAACATTATTCTTGAATACCAATACATAAATACTTAAATCCATCCTCTTCAATGATTTTCATGGAATAATTCCTTCCTTCATTTAGAGGTAACCTCTTAGGTCAGGGCATTGAGTTGGGTAATTCCCATGTTCTCCACAAATAAGACATTGAACTCTACAACAGTCTGTCACTTTATGACCCTTTTCTCCGTACAGATAACATCTTCCCCCCTTTTTGAGGTATTCTTCAAGGTTCTTCTTCCCTTCTTTAGAAATCTCAATCTTCCTTTCTTTATGCTCCTCACCATGCAAACATGCATAAAATTCCATCTTCCTCTTATTTGATGACCTAGGAATACCACCAAAGTTCACCTTGTTAATCATATATCTAGATTACTGAGTCGGCATAATCAAAATATGTTTCTCTCTAATCATTACACAATTTTGTTGATCACAGTCACCAATTTGTCCATTGGAATCAACATTAACTGAATTCCTTCTCATTTCCTCCATTGACTAAAACCAGAAACCATAGTGTAAAAAACATTTAAAATAACGAGGAACCACATAATCATTAAAATTCACTTATGGGATGTCAAAATTATCCCAAATTCATTAATCCATGATATATTAGGTTCACCCTAGGTTATTAATGATCGTCAACATAACTCTAGGACTGTAACCTATAGTTATACTAAACCTTAGGGACATCCTTAGACATACCATAGAAATATATCTAGGGATATCACTAAAGTTTTCACATCCTAGTTTCCAAAGGTTAACTAAACCTTCGCTCTGATACCAACTGTAGAGACCCAAATATTGACGTACATGAACATTATATTACTTCTAAGTAATACTTAATACATGACACAAACAGACGCCCAAAGACCTTATTAGTTTAGTGTCTTTGGAAACTCAAAACGAAATCTTCTAATCATGGTAAAAGATCATCAACATCTCCCATAAAGATCTTCCCCTTTTTGGTTTTCTTACATAAAACCTTTCTTTATATCCTGGGGAAAAGAAAACATAAAAAGGGTGAGCTCAAATTCTCAGTGAGGGTAAACATAGAGAACATAAAACAATCCATAAACATTTGAATGCAAAAACTTGAACATAAAATCTAAACATAAAAATATTGAGAAAAGACATAAATCTTGGAGTTACATAAGGAATATATCATAAAGGAACATCAATCATGATACAATATCATGGTAATATAACAGGTAATTTTGGAAAACCATTAAGCACATGATATGATTTCCATAGTAGCCAAGGCATTACTGCCAAGACCATCTTAGTGGACAAAGTCCCTTTCTGAATCGAGTTCACTCCTCGTTCCAATCCTGAATCACTGAACCAGATTAACTTATCATTCCATCCATGTCTATATAATGAGATATAAACCTTTACCCAATGCATTGGAGGGAGATATAAGTCCCATCCATCTCATAATTAAATCATTCTTTCGTGTGCCACAAAATCATAAATCATATATCATAGCATAACCCGTGTAATAGAGTGGGATTCTTAAACATAATTACATCATAACATAATCCATATAAAAAAATGGATATCATTTCATCATAAGAATAATCAAACCATTTAAATAATTGAGACATTATACTTGAAACATAAACAAATTAAATAATGTCATTTTAGATGGAAAATAATTTTGATAAAACGCTTGAAATGAATTCTTGAGGAAAATATCCTTTCTTCTTCAAAATAATTTTATTTTCACAAAATGCCATGCAATTTTAAAATAAAAGGGTTTTTTTGAAAATAATCATGCAATATTGTAGAGGAAACTTCATGAAAATGAGGCGTTATGAACCCGTAAAAATCCATTCACTCTGTATAAGTTAAAAATAACATTCTCCTCGTACTTTTGTCGGAAAAGTCAAAAAGTTCCTAATGTGGTAACAAAAGTAAGATTCCTTTCATAACATATGGTAAAATTCAAAAATGGGTAAAAAGTCCATTAAAAATACATGAAAACATTTTTAGAAAATAGGGACATGGATGATAACAAAAACCCCAGTAAATACTTACAAATAAACGATCTCGGATAAGAGCAAGATTGGAATAGTTATCCCTTACCTTATGTATGATATGCTTCGTATGTATCCGAACCTCCTGAATAATGATTTAAATAATGTCATTGACTTATTACAGAATCATATTAATTGTTATGATATCATATATGGTTCACTTATTACTTTATATTACCCGTTCTTTTGTAAATTCCATGTTAAAGCATCATTTTGGGTAAAATCGTTTCATTTATCGTACGTGTTTCGACTTGTTTTTCTTGATATTATTACTTATATCCTGATTTAATTAATTCCAAAATGTAAAACATGATTTATATATAATATATATTCATCATATACATTAATATATGATAGATCGATAAATGGAATTAAATACACCGTTCAGGGAGACGGTAGGTTGTATGTACGCATGAACGCTGTTTTCGTTTCCTTATTGAATTGAATGGAATTAAGTAGATGACATACATATATATATACATAAATATAGTATCATTATTATTTAATATATTTCATTATTATTCATTATATATACTTTATAATCATTCATGAATGGTTAACATGGAGAATGAATCTCATCGCGTCTTGGAGACGATAGTCCGTACGTACGCACGAGCAATGATATCATTCTCATGATCGTGGAATTGTATTGAAGTGTATGTATAATATTTCAGAATCAATATAACTTTACAATAATCATATATAGTTATTTATTTACACCATTATACCCATCCAAGTAAGGTGGTGGTCGAAAACAGATTACACCACGGCATGGAGACAGTATTTCGTACGTACGCACACGCGGTGATTTAATTTTCCATAGGATGGATAGAAGGTGAAATAAGGTTGTTTTATATTTATAATAACATGTAATTATATAATTAATACTTATTTTATTACTTTATAATGATACAACTAAACAAGAAGAAGTATAAGAAGAAAGAAACTTGAGAGAATCAGAAGAACAGATTACCTCTTCCTCGACGCACCTCCTTTATGCTTCTTCTTAGGGCACTAGAGTTGGTCTTTTGAGAAGACCAGAACCTCTATGATGTTACTAAAGAGGTTGATAATATTAATTGATAGGTTTTTTCCAAGATTCAAGGCTCTAAAGGGTGTGAAGATAAGAGGGAAGGGGTGCCCTTTTTATAAGGGAGGAGAGGGGCACCTTTGGAAAAACTTAAAATATATTTTATAATAAAGTAATATTCGGTTTATAATAGCTCCAAATTGATTTATTTCGAAGATAAATTGGGGATGGGTCGAAATTATCTCAACCAATAGGTTTTAGACAAGTTTGAGTTACTATTTTAACCTTATATTTTATATTTAACTCTAAGTTAAATAATTTAACTTTTACCGTGTCTTCTTGTTTTCTTACACTATATGGTTAATAATATTACTATAAAAAGCCAAACGAACCCCAAGTGGTTCATTATTATTATATATAACCTTATCTACGTAGGTTAATTAAGGGTAAAAATGATATTATTATTACCCTAACACATGTCCTAATTCTATTGGATAAGTATAACTCGACCAAAAATAACCTTAGGAATAAAATATTATCATGTAGGTCCACTTGGATTAGATTAGGACATTTATTATTATTTTATTTAAAAAAGAGTTAAAATAGTTAAAATCAAAGTTTAATAAATAAAACATTTTTAATATAGGGTTATACATAAGATAAATTAGACTATAAATATTAATTAGAAAGCTAAAAAGATTTACTACCTAATGGTATTTTATTTATAATTTTTAGACATTAAATAATTTAATTTATTTATGACACAATGGTGATGTAGTAATTACATAAATAATGAAATATTAAAATAATTGATATTATAAATACCCAAATAAATGTAATTTGAGACTTTTTATGAATTCCACTAATTTTATAGGTTAATATGATATGTTAGTATTGATTTAATTAACTTTTTTTAAACTAATCATGATGTTATGATTTTTACAAAAATCAATTACCAAATAGTGTAAAAAATTACAGAAAATATGTTTTAAAACAAATATTATATTATTAATTATTATAATATTCTAAAAATTGACCTGCGCACGGCCTCCAGCGGAATCATAGAACACATCATGTACTTATAAAGTTCACTGCGTGTACCTTGAAACTTTCCAGATTTTCCACTTTTTCTCAAAAACGACCATTAAAGAAAGAAAATACCTAAAAAGAAGATCTGTGTTCTTACAAACTTCCCCCCTTAAAGAAATTCATCCCCGAATTTTCCTAGTGTGGTGTAGAAGAAGAAACCCTGAATAGCTCCAGCCACTGTGCTCGCTCATCAGCCTCCATCTCCCAAGTCTCGTCCTGTACCCACCTGTGCTGCCATAGCACTCGTATCAGAGGAATAGACCAGCCATGGAGAATCTTTGTACTGTGATCAACAATCCAGATCGGAAGCTCCTCGAGCGATACATCAACATCAAGCTCAACCTCCTCGGGTTGAAGGACATGAGATGAATTTGAAAAGTAACATCGAAGCTGAGAAATGTGAAAAACGCCATGCATAGCCTGATACCTTTGAGGTAACTGAAATTGATAGGCAACCGGACCAACTCTCTCCAACACTTCAAATGGTCTGATGTACCTCAATGGAATCATACCCTGTATCTTAATCCTTCTTGTGCCCTAACATTGGTGTGACAAGAAGGAAAACCTAATCCCCAACCTCAAACTCCAGAGGTCGTCTCCGCTGATCCGCATATGACTTCTGATGGGACTGTGCAGTAGCCATCCTCTTCCAAATCAACTCTATCTGCTTTGTGGTCCCCTGAACAAGACAAGGTCCTAGAAAAGTTTCCTCTCCTGCCTCCAGCCAACATAAGGGTGATCGTTATGGCCTACTGTACAAAGCCTCATAAGGTTCCATCTGAATAGTCTCTTGAAAACTATTATTGTAGGAAAACTCCACAAGAGGTACATGCTTCTCCCAAGAAACTCCAAAATCTAGGATGCATGCTCAGAGAATGTCCTCAAACACCTAAATCATATGCTCAGACTGGCCATCTGTCTGGGGATGGTAAGTCGTACTCAAAAGCACCTTTGTACCCAAAGACTTCTGAATCCCCTACCAGACCCGATAAGTAAAACGTGCATCCCTGTCTGAAACAATGGAGTGTGGAACTTGTAGAGACCCAAAGCTTGATGTACATGGACATTACCTTCGGCAGAATAATTAATACATGACAAAAACAGACGCCCAAATACCGTATTAGTTTAGTGTCTTTGGAAACTCGGAACGAAATCTTCTAATCATGGTGAAAGATCTTCAACATATCCCATAAAGATCTTCCCCTCTTTGGTTTTCTTACCTAAAACCTTTCTTTATATCCTAGGGAAAAGAAAACATAAAAATGGTGAGCTCAAATGCTCAGTAAGGTTAAACATAGAGAACATAAAACAAACCATTAACATTTGAATGCAAAAACTTGAACATAAAATCTAAACAACAAAATCTTGAGCAAAGACATAAATCTTGGAAGTATGTAAGGAATATATCATAAAGGAACATAAATCATGATAAAATATAATGGGAATAAAAACTTTAATAGTGTAAAACCATTAAGCACATGATATGATTTCCATAGTAGTCAAGGCATTGCTGCCAAAACCATCTTAGTGGACAAAGTCCCTTTCAGAATCGATTTCACTCCACGTTCCAATCCTATATCACTGAACCAGATTAACTTACCGTTCCATCCATGTATATCTCATGAGATATAAATATTTACCCAATGCATTGGAGGGAGATATAGTTCCCACCCATCTCATAATGAAATCATTCTTTCGTGTGCCACAAAATCATAAATCATACATTATAGCATAACCCATGTAATAGAATGGGATTCTTAAACATCATGCCATCATAACATAATCCATATAAAAAATGGATATAATTTCATCATAAGAAGAATAAAACTATATAAATAATGGAGACATTATACTTGAAACATAAACATATTAAATAATTTCATTTTAGATGGAAAATAGTTTTGATAAAACACTTGAAATGAATTCTTGAGGAAAATATCCTTTCTTCTTCAAAATCATTTTCTTTTAAAAAAATGCCATGAAATTTTAAAATAAAAGAGTTTTGTTGAAAATAATCATGCAATATTATATAGGAAACTTCATAAAAATGAGGTGTTATGAAACCGTAAAAATCCGTTCATTCTGTATAAGTTAAAAATAACATTCTCCTCATACTTTTTTCGGAAAAGTCAAAAAGTTCCTCATGTGGTAAAAAAAAGTATGATTCCTTTCATAACATGTGGTAAAATAATAAAATGGTTAAAAAGGACATTAAACATACATGAAAAAAGTTTTAGAAAATAGGGACATGGATGATAACAAAAACCCCAGTAAATACTTACGAATAAACAATCTCGGATAAGAGCGAGGTTGGAATAGTTATCCCTTACCTTCTGTCCGATATGCTTCGTATGTATCCAAACCTCGTGTATAATGATTTAAATAATATCATTGACTTATTAAAGAATCATATTCATTGTTATGATATCATATATGGTTCACTTATTACTTTATATTACCCGTTCTTTTGTAAATTCCATGTTAAAGCAGCTTTTTGGGTAAAATCGTTTCATTTATTGTACGTGTTTCGACTTGCTGTTCTTGATATTATTACTTATATCCTGATTTACTTAATTCAAAAATGTAAAACATTATTTATTTATAATATATATTCAGAATATACATATATATATGATAGATCGATAAATGGAATGAAATACACCGTTCATGGAGACGGTAGGTCGTACGTACGCATGAACGTTGTTTTCGTTTCCTTATTGAATTGAATGGAATTAAGTAGATGACATACATATATATTTACATAAATCCAGTATCATTATTATGTCATATATTTCATTATTATTCATTATATATACTTTATAATCATTCATGAATGGTTAACATGGAGAATGAATCTCATCGCGTTGTGGAGACGGTAGTACGTACGTACGCACGAGCGATGATATCATTCTCATGATAGTGGAATTTTATTTAAGTGTATGTATAATATTTAAGAATAAATATCACTTTAATATAATAATATATAGTTATTTATTTACACCATTATACCTATCCAAGTAAGGTGGTGGTCGAAAACAGATTACACCACGGCGTGGAGACGGTATTTCGTACGTACGCACTTGCGGTGATTTCATTTTCCATAGGATGGATTGAAGGTTAAATAGGGTTGTTTCATATTTATAATAACATATAAGTATATAATTAATACTGATGTTATTAATTTATAATGATACAACTAAATAAGAATAAGTATAAGAAGAAATAAACTTGAAAGAATCGGAAGAAGAGATTACCTCTTCTTCGATGCACCTCCTTTAAGCTTCTTCTTAGGGCACTAGAGTTGGTCTTTTGAGAAGACCATAACCTCTATAATGTTACTATAGAGGTTGAGAAGATGAATTGTCCAGGTTTTTCTGAGATTCAAGGCTCTAAAGTGTGTGAAGAGAAGAGGGAAGGGGTACCCTTTTATAAGGGAGGAGAGGGGCACCTTTGGAAAAACTTAAAATATTATTTTATAATAAAGTCATATTCGGTTTATAATAGCTCCAAATTGATTAATTTCTAAGATAAAGTGTTGATGGGTCAAAATCATTTAAACCAATAGATTTTAGACAAGTTTAGGTTACTATTTCAACCTTATATTTTAGATTTAAATCTAAGTTAAATAATTTAACTTTTACAGTGTCTTCTTGTTTTCTTACACTATATGGTTAATAAACATACTATAACAAGACAAAAGAACCCCAAGTGGTTCATTATTTATATATATAACATTATATAACTCATTTGGCCGAACCTTATATTTTTAGGAATATTATAACAATTAATAATATAATATGTTTTTTAAAAACTATTTTATGTCAATTTTGACACTATTTGGTAATTGATTTTGGTAAAAATCATAAAAGCCTGATTAGTTCGAAAACAGTTAATTAAATCAATACTAACATGGCATATTAACCTATAAAATTATTGGTATTCATAAAAAGTATCAAATTACATTTATTTGGGTATTTATAATATCAATTATTTTCATATTTCATTATTTAGGTAATTACTACATCACCATTGTGTCATAAATAAATTAAATTATTTAATGTCTATCAATTATAAATAAAATACCATTAGGTATGAAATCGTTTTATATTTCTAATTAATATTTATAGTCTAATTTATCTTATGTATAACCCTATGTTAAAAATGTTTTAGTTATTAAACTTTGATTTTAACTATTTTAACTCTTTTTTAAATAAAATAATAATAAATATCCTAATCTAATCCAAGTGTACCTAAATGAAAAAGTTATATTCCTAAGGTTGTTTTTGGTTGAATTATACTTATCCAATATAATTAGTACATGTGTTAGGGTAATAATAATATAATTTTTACCCTTAATTACCCTATTTAGTTTTAACCGTGGTAAATAAAAGAAAAAAGTTACTATTCACCAAAAATTATTTTTATCTTATTGAACCACATTTTACCCCTTGATATTAACCACGTCTCTCTGATTTTTGAAATTCCACTCACAGAAGCGGTAAAATTAAGTTTTATTTAAATTTTCAAATTCTCCTAGGAGGTGGGTAAAAGATGGTGAAAAGTTCAATAAAATTTTTATATATCTAAAATTATTATAAAATGACTCCAATGAATTACATTGAACATATATAGGTATTATGTATCAATTTTTGACCTAAAATAAATTTAAATAATATAAATAATTATTTAAATAAAAAGTCGGTTTTTAAATAGTAACCTAGTGTTTTCACTATTTATCAAAAATTGAAGGTTTTCAGAAAAATACCAAACATTCACCCTAGGATAATTTCGATATTCCAAATCTAAAAATGAAGTCCATTTTGAAAGATAAAATTCATAAAATTTCAAAAAAGTGGGTATTACTATTCATAACTCCTAGTTTATATAATATTTTAATAACATATCATTGTTTAGTGAAACTCGGTATTGCGTACAACACACGCTATCGTGGAAGGTCGCTATTGCGTGTAATGTAAGACAAGTCAGGGTTGCGTGTAGTGCAAGACTCCTTTGTTGTTGCGTATAACAGAATCCAACTATATTTAATTTATACATTGAATATATATATATATATATATATATATACACTCAATGTTGCGTAGAATAACTACTATCAAACGAACTTGAAATTGTGTGTAACGCGATCCAAGAATAGTGTTGCATATACTGCAAGCTAATACAGTGTTGTGTATAGCGCAAGATAATATTGGTGTAGCGTACAAAAAAATACATCAAAGAAATTAAAAAGAATAATTCTCATAAAATCTTGGGTTTTTACATTCTACCCCCATTAAAATGAATTTCGCCCTCAAAATTCGTCGGGGTTATAAATGGTTTTCTACTTGAAAGTTTATTTAATTGAAACCCACATCGTAAAATGGAATACCAAAACTTAACTTTAAAAACTAATGTATGAAACGTAACCGTTACCCAAATTAACTAATCACTGGGTTTCCACATAGGAGAACATAGGTGAAAATATCGATCTGGAAGAGAAATCTAACCATCAAGTTCTGATGGAGAGTGGTAGAGAACATGGCTATGAAAAATCCAATAATCACAAAGCCAAAAATTTGTGATGATCTAAGGTACCATCTGATTCATCAGATATAAGAGGACTAGGAAAACATTTTTGGTTTTCAATATCATTTCCCTAAAGATGAAAATTTTGAATTCGAAGAAATACTTACTTGATTTTGGTACAATATCACTGTTGTATGTGCCTTGAACAATTTCCACTTCATCTCTTAATGAAATGAAGTTGAATTTGTCTTCCGTGAGGTGTTATCAGATCATGCGATAGAATGATAGGTCATTCCATCTGTCCCAAACATAAGGTTAAAAAAAGTTATGAACATAAGTCCATATATGGTATGATTAATCGTATATGGTTCCTAAAATGGACTTATACTTCATCTATCATACCGTTTAATAAAATTAGTTTCTACTAACCAGGGACTTCATGTAGGCCAGTGGTAGGTGATAAAGGCCTGTCGCACTTTAGTTGTGGGTCCGATTCCCGCAACCTTGTCAGACGCGACGGGTTGTCGCCCGTCCTACGAGTTGTACTTTTTCTAAAACTATATTATTATAACATAACAAAAGTTCTAGCCTGAAACAATACTATCTGATATCTAACATAATATATTCCAATCTTTAGGTTTATCCAAAATACTTCTGTCCAAATCTCATAGTATAAAGATAATGATTACTTGAAATGTCATCTACCGAGCATGTGAATACCATCATTTATCATATGATATATCTTGTTGGCCACATTCCAAACATGTGAATACCTTAATCATGTATTCTCGTGAAAAATGAATACCCATTGAACCTTAGTGAAAACATGAATACTGTAAAAAGTTAACTCTTTCCACATACCAAAATCTCAAAATTTCTCTATACTCAAACCATGATATCACTTTGTCCTTATATCAGTCATGAGCTCATGAATACAATCGAAAATTTCATTTTCTCCTTATCCCTTCATTATGTGCAAATCATATACTTTCCAAAAATATTTCAATCACTTTTCATGGTTATAAGTTCCACAATAGACTAATACAAAAATATTTCAATATACCATAAAAGTACCTCAACAACATTATTCTTGAATACCAATACATAAACACTAAAATCCATCCTCTTCAATTATTTTCATGGAATAAGTCCTTCCTTCATTTAGAATTAACCTCTTAGGTCAGGGCATTGAGTTGGGTAATGCCCATATTCTCCACAAACAAGACATTGAACTCCACAACAGTCTATCACTCTATGACCGTTTTCTCCCCATAGATAACATCTTCCCTTGAGGTATTCTTCAAGGTTCTTCTTCCCTTATTTATAAATCTCAATCTTCCTTTCTCTATGCTCCTCACCATGGGAACAGGCAAAAAATTCCATCTTCCTCTTATTTGATGACTTAGGAATACCACCAAAGTTCACCTTGTTAATCTTATCTCAAGATGACTGATTCGGAATAATCACAATATGTTTCTCTCTAGGAATTACCCGATTTTGTTGATCACAGTCACCAATTTGTCCATTGGAATCAACATTAACTGAATTCCTTCTCATTTCCTCCATTGACTAAAACCAGAAACCATAGTGTAAGAAAAATTTAAAATAACGAGGAACCACATAATCATTAAAATTCACTTATGGGATGTCAAACTTATCACAAATTAATTAATCCATGATATATTAGGTTCACCCTAGGTTATTCATGATCTTCAACATAACTCTAGGATTGTAACCTATAGTTATACTAAACCTTAGGGACATCCTTAGACATACCATAGAAATATATCTAGGGATATCACTAAAGTATTCACATCCTAGTTTCCAAAGATTTACTAAACCTTCGCTCTGATACCAACTGTAGAGACCCAAAGCTTGACATACATGGACATTATATTACTTCTTCGGAATACTTAATACATGACAAAAACAGACGCCCAAATACCGTATTAGTTTAGTGTCTTTGGAAACTCGGAACGAAATCTTCTAATCATAGTGAAAGATCATAAACATCTCCCATAAAGATCTTCCCCTTTTTTATTTTCTTACCTAAAATATTTATTTGTATCCTGGGGAAAAGAAAACATAAAAAGGGTGATATCAAATGCTCAGTAAGGGTAAACATAGAGAATATAAAACAATCCATAAACATTTGAATGTAAAAACTTCAACATAAAATCTAAACATCAAAATCTTGAGCAAAGACATAAATCTTGGAGTTACGTAAGGAATATATCATAAAGGAACATCAATCATGATAAAATAGCATGGGAATAAAACATGTAATTGTAGAAAACCATTAATCACATGATATTATTTCCATAGTATCCAAGGCATTTCTGCCAAGACCATCTTAGTGGACAAAGTCCCTTTCTGAATCGATTTAACTCCTCGTTCCAGTCCTGTATCACTGAACCAGATTAATTAACCATTCCAGCCATGTCTATATCATGAGATATAAATCTTTACCCAATTAATTGGAGGGATATTTAGGTCCCACCCATCTCATAATGAAATCATTATTTTGTGTGCCACAAAATCATAAATCATACATCATAGCATAACCCGTGTAATAGAATGGAATTCTTAAACATCATGCCATCATAACATAATCCATATAAAAAATGTATATCATTTCATCATAAGAATAATAAAACCATGTAAATAATGGATACATTATACTTGAAACATAAACAAATTAAATAATTTCATTTTTTATGGAAAATAGTTTTGATAAAACACTTGAAACGAATTCTTGAGGAAAATATCCTTTCTTCTTCAAAATCATTTTCTTTTCACAAAATACCATGAAATTTTAAAAGAAAAGGGTTTTGTTGAAAATAATCATGCAATATTGTAGAGGAAACTTCATGAAAATGAGGCTTTATGAAACCATAAAAAACTAATCACTATGTATAAGTTAAAAATTACATTCTCCTCATACTTTTGTCGGAAAAGTCAAAAAGTTCCTCATGTGGTAAAGAAAAGTAAGAATCCTTTCAAAACATATGGAAAAATTCAAAAATGGGTAAAAATTACATTAAAAATACATGAAAACATTTTTATAAAATATGGACATGGATGATAACAAAAACCCCAGTAAATACTGATGAATAAACAATCTCAGATAAGAGCAAGATTGGAATAGTTATCCCTTACCTTATGTCTGATATGCTTTGTATGTATCCGAACCTCTTGTATAATGATTTAAATAATTTTATTGACTTATTAAAGAATCATATTCATTGTTATGATATCATATATGGTTCACTTATTACTTTATATTACCCGTTCTTTTGTAAATTCCATGTTAAAGCAGCATTTTGGGTAAAATCGTTTCATTTATCGTACTTGTTTCGACTTATTGTTCTTGATACTATTACTTATATCCTGATTTAATTAATTCCAGAATGTAAAACATGATTTATATATAATATCTATTCAGAATATACATATATATATATATTATAGATCTATAAATGGAATGAAATACACCGTTCATGGAGACGGTAGGTTGTATGTACGCATGAACGCTGTTTTCGTTTCCTTATTGAATTGAATGGAATTAAGTAGATGACATACATATATATTTACATAAATCCAGAATAATTATTATGTCATATATTTCATTATTATTCATTATATATACTTTATAATCATTCATGAATGGTTAACATGGAGAATGAATCTCATCGGGTCGTGAAGACGGTAGTCCGTACGTACGCACGAGCGATGATATCATTCTCATGATAGTGGAATTTTATTGAAGTGTGTGTATAATATTTCAGAATCAATATAACTTTACAATAATCATATATAGTTATTTATTTACACCATTATACCCATCCAAGTAAGGTGGTGGTCGAAAACAGATTACACCACGGCGTGGAGACGGTATTCTGTACGTACGCACGCGCGGTGATTTCGTTTTCCGTAGGATGGATAGAAGGTGAAATAAGATTTTTTAATATTTATAATAACATATAATTATATAATTAATACTTATGTTGTTAATTTATAATGAGACAACTAAAGAAGAATAAGTAGAAGAAGAAATAAACTTGAGAGAATCGGAAGAAGAGATTATCTCTTCTTCGACGCACCTCCTTTAAGCTTCTTCTTAGGGCACTAGAGTTGGTCTTTTGAGAAACCCAGAACCTTTATGATGTTACTAGAGAGGTTGAGAAGATTAAGTTTCAGGGGTTTTCTGATATTCAAGGCTCTAAAGGGTGTGAAGAGAAGAGGGAAGGGGTGCCCTTTTTATAAGGGATGAGAGGGGCACCTTTGGAAAAACTTAAAATATTATTTTATAATAAAGTCATATTCGGTTTATAATATCTCCAAATTGATTTATTTAGAACCTAAAGTGGGGATGGGTATAAATAATCTCAAAAAAAAGGTTTTAGACAAATTTAGGTTACTATTTTAACCTTATCTTTTAGATTTAACTCTAAGTTAAATAATTTGACTTTTACTGTGTCTTCTTGTTTTCTTACACTATATGGTTAATAAACTTACTATAACAAGCCAAAAGAACCCCAAGTGGTTCATTATTAATATATATAATCTTATCTAAGTCATTTGGCCGAACCATATATTTTTAATAATATTATAAAAAGTAATAATATAATATTTGTTTTAAAAACTATTTTATGTCAATTTTGACACTATTTGGTAATTGATTTTTGTGAAAATCATAACAGCATGATTAGTTATAAAACAGTTAATTAAATCAATAATAACAAATCATATTAACCTATAAAATTATTGTAATTCATAAAAAGTCTCAAATTACATTTATTTGGGTATTTATAATATCAATTATTTTAATATTTCATTATTTATGTAATTACTACATCACCATTGTTTCATAAATAAATTATATTATTTAATGTCTAAAAATTATAAATAAAATACCATTAGGTGGGAAATCTTTTTATATTTATAATGAATATTTATAGTTCAATTTATCTTATGTATAACCCTATATTATAAATGTTTTAGTTATTAAACTTTGATTTTAACTATTTTAACTCTTTTTTAAATAAAATAATAATAAATATCCTAATCTAATCCAAGTGGACATAAATTATAATATTATATTCCTAAGGTTGTTTTTGGTTGAATTATACTTATCCAATTGAATTAGGACATGTGTTAGGGTAATAATAATATCATTTTTACCATTAATTACCCTATTTACTTTTAACCGTGGTAAATAAAAGTAAAAAGTGACTATTCACCAAAAATTATTTTTATCTTATTGAACCACATTTTACTACTTGATATTAACCGTGTCTCTCGTATTTTCTAAATTACACTCACAGAAGCGGTAAAATTAAGTTTTATGTAAATTTTCAATTTCTCCTAGGAGGTGGGTAAAAGACGGTGAAAAGTTCAATAAAATTTTTATATATCTAAAATTATTGTAAAATGACTCCAATGAATTACATTGAACATATATAGGTATTATGTATTAATTTTTGACCTAAAATAAATTTAAATAAAATAAATAATTATTTAAATAAAAAGGCGGTTTTTAAATAGTAACCCAGTGTTTTCACTATTTATCAAAAATTGAAGGTTTTCAGAAAAAAACCAAACATTCACCCTAGGCTAATTTCGATATTACGAATCTAAAAATAAAGTCCATTTTGAAAGATAAAATTCATAAAATTTCAAAAAATGGGTATTACTATTCATGACGGCTAGTTTATATATTATTTTAATAACATATCGTTGTTTAGTGAAACTCAGTATTGCGTACAACACACGCTATCGTGGAAGGTCATGATTGCGTGTAATGTAAGCCAAGTCAGGGTTGCGTGTAGTGCAAGACTCCTCTGTTGTTGCGTATAATATAATCCAACCATATTTCAATTATACATTGAATATATATATACACTCAATGTTGCGTAGAAGAACTACTATCAAACAAACTTGAAATTGTGTGTAACACGATTCAAGAATAGTGTTTCGTATACTGCAAGAAAATACGGTGTTGCGTATAGCGCAAGATAATCTTAGTGTATCGTACAACAAAAGACATCAAAGAAATTAAAAATAATAATTCTCATAAAATCTCGGGTTGTTACAGAACTCCATGAAGATGTACAATCTTCTGGATGTACAACCGCCACATCTCATCAATGCTGAAGGTCTCCTTGATCATTAAGAAGTGAGCAACCTTCATAAGTCTGTCAAAGACGACCCATACAACATCATTCCCATGAGGTGAACTCAACAACCCTGTCATGAAGTCCATCGTGATGTCGTTCCACTTCCACTCAAAAATGGGTAACTGCTGTAAAATACCAGCTGGTCTCTGATGTTCTGCCTTCACCTGCTGACAAGTAAAACATCTCATGACGAAACCAGCATCATCTCTCTTCATACCAGGCCAACAATACTAGCGGTGAAGATCGCGATACATCTTGGTGACACCCGGATGAACTTCCCAAATAGAGGAACGAAAGTCCTGCATCGGCTCCCCGCATATATCTGCTGGCACCCATACGCGTCCCTGGAAATTCAAGATCTCATCCTCGCCAACGGTCCATCCAGGAATAGGGTCCTCTCCTAACACACTGTCCCTTAGGACTAGGTCTTCATAGTTTGATAGTTTCCTCATTCGTACCTGATCATGAAGTGTAGAGGTAACAGCTACAGAAGACATAAAATTCTACCCCTATCTATTGTGCACCTCCAAATGCATCTCGGAAAACAAATCCATAAGATCCAACTCACTACTGGCCTCATGAACTGTTTATAACTGAGTCCTCCTGCTCAACGCATCAGCCACAGCGTTGACTTTCCTAGGCGTATAGGCAAGCTCAATGTCGAAGGACTATAGGTACTCAACCCACCTCCGCTATCTCAAATTCAAATCACGCTGAGTGGAAATGTACCTGAGACTTTTGTGGTCGGAGAAAACCACAAAATGCTCTCCCAAAAGATAATGTCTCCAACGGCATAGGGCATGGTCAACAGCTTCCAACTCTAGATCGTGCGTTGGGTAGTTCCTCTCATCTGGCCTCAACTGTCGAGACCCGTACGCAATGACTCCATCTCCCTGCATAAGCACAACTCCTAGCCTGATACCTGAAGCGTCACAGTAGACAGTGTAGCTTTTTCTTGGCTCTGGAAAGACTAGTATCGGTGCTGATGTCAACCTCCCTTTCAGCTCCTGAAAGGATAACTCGCAAGAATCTGACCATAAAAACTTCGCGCACTTCTTAGTCAGACCTATCAATGGTTCTTTTAAGCGTGAAAAGCCTTGTATGAAGTGTCTATAATATCCAGCCAGACCCAGAGAACTCCGCACCTCAAAGACGTTCTTCGGCTTCTCCCAGGAAACTACTGCTCTCACTTTCTCTGGGTCTACTGATACTCTTTTTTCTGAGATAACGTTGCCCTAAAAGGGAATATGATCCATCCAAAATTGGAATTTTGTGAGCTTAGCATATATCTGATGCTCTCTCAGTGTACTCAGAACGATCTCAAGATGGGTAGCATGGTCGTGTCGAGTGTGAGAGTACACCATGATATTTTCCACAAAGACCACCATGATGGAGTCTAAGTATGGATGGAACACACAGTTCATCAGTTCCATGAAAACTACCTGCACGTTTGTGAGACCGAACGACATAACCATATACTTGTATATACCATACCTGCCCTTGAAGGTTGTATGAGGTATATATGATGGTCTAACACGCAACTAATAATATCCGGACCTCAAATTGATCTTCGAGAACACCTGGGCTCCTCGAAGCTGATCAAAGAGGTCATCAATCCTAGGCAAGGTATACCAGTTCTTGACCATAAACTGGTTCATCTTTCGATAATCCACACAAAGAAAAAGGGTACTCTCTCCCTTCTTCGCAAACAGAATGGCGAACCCCAAGGAGAAGTACTGGGTCGGATGAAACCCTTGGCTTGCAACTCCTCCTACTATTTCTTGAGCTCCTGCATCTCGGGTGTAGCCATCCTATAAGGAGGAATGGACACCGATGCCTCCCCTAGCATAATCTCAATAGAAAATTCTACCTCACACTTTGGAGGAAAACGTGAAAAGTCCTCTATAAAGACTTCTCTGAAATGATCCACCACTAGAGGAAAGTCTAACTGTGAAATCCCCTGGTCGTCCAGATAAAGACTAGAAATCTGGACTATAACTGCTCCCAACCCATGATTCTCTGGACCCGCTCTGCTTGCCTGGACATCCCACTCACCGTTATGAAGAAAAGATCCACCCCTGGTGATATAAAACTCACCCTGCAGCGATAACAGTCGACGAGTACCTGGAAGGGAACTAGACAGTCCATTCCGAGAATGAAATCATAGAATGTCATCTCTAGGACATAGAGATCCCATAGAAAGTGATACCCATCCACCTTTAGAGTGCACTCCTTGCACTGATGTATACTAGTCGTCCTATTCCCCAACGGTGTGTCTATAGTCAAAGTATCAGTAGAGTAAAAGATGCATAGCCCAAGGCTCTCCACAACAGCAACAGAGATAAAGCTATGGGAATCCCTATGTCGAAAATAGATGAAGATAAAAATGAGTCTACTAAGATCGTACCTCAAACTGTAGAGGTTCTGGAATCCTTCTCCTGCTGGGTCTTCTCCACTTCAAAATACTAACCTGTACCGTGGCCATGTGACCCTACCTGACCGCTCTGAGCTGATCCACCCTTTTGTCGCTGAAAGACAGGTGACTGACCACCATGGCATCAACCTCCACCTCGGCCCGAACGACCGGAAAAACTCCAGTTCCCAGACTGGTGGGAAACTGGTGGCGCTTCTCCTGAACGAGGAGTCATGGATGAATCGCTCTCACCAGCTGATGGTGAGAAAACCTGACAGAAGCACTGAAGGTGACCCATATTGTAGCAAGATCGGAACTCCACTAGGTCTCTCTGGCACTATAGCCTTTTATGCGCAGCCCTTCCACACTGGTAGCATACCACCTGGCTACCTGAAGATGTGTCTCACTGCCTCGGATAACCACGAGTAGACTCCCTATGACGCTTCCAGCTGTCAGCTGGTGAAGCACTAACTATGTAAGCAGAACCACCCTAGCTCTCTGCTCCGGAATCTCTCAGATTGCGCTCCGCAATCTGTGCCTGGTTGACGATGGAAGTGATGGAAGTCAGCCTGAATATATTCACCTATGAGCGGCTCTCTCGTCTGAGACCATCCTCAAACCTCATTTCCCAGAACAACCCATATCCACCCTAAAGGGGTGTGAAACGCTGAAGCTCGGTGAAACGAGAGGAATAATCCATGAAAGAAAGAGTACCCTTATCTTGTCTCATGAACTCCTAGGCTCGGTTGGCCCTCAGGGTCTCTGGATAGAAGTAGTCCTAAAATATGTGCTGAAACTCCTCCCATGCCATAAACTATTGTTGACCCGCCTATGAGTTCACGTCCCACCACCTCTTGGAGGAGTCTTGTAGTATGTAGGTTGCGAGATTGATCTTCCTTTCTGGAGGCGTCTCTAGATGCTCAAATATCGTCATCATGGATTCTATCCATGACTCTGCAGCCTGAGGTCCTCCTTCCCTCGAGAAGGTGGGAGGATGTTGCTGCTAGAAAACCCACGTCAAGTCTGCCATAGACTAGGAAGGACCTGGTGCTCTCTGGAAGGTCTGCATCATCCTCAGAAATCCTTCCCTAAATTGCACATCAGAACCTGTAACTGGTATCACTGCTGGTGCCAGGGATGTCACAATAGGAGGATCTGTGGGAATTCCCTGACCAGCCATCTTCGGTGTCTGATCACCACCTGGCAGTTGGCGTACAACCGTAGGATTTCTCGATGCCATGACTCTGCAAGGTCAAAAATATACCTTAGATCAACATTATCAAGGACTAAAAACTAGGATCTTAAGAAGGGAATAGGAGAAAGAAAGCCTTCACGTTTTATAAAACTTGACTACACGGCGTGTATAAAGACTAAACGGCGTGTTCCCTTGAGTCATTTAAATGGGTTTGTACTCCTACATAAACTGGTCGTGTAACACCCCAAACACACGACGTGTTTTCAAAACACACGGTGTGTACTTGAATCCTCTTCCCATGCCTAGGTCCTTCTACAAGGTTAATCCACATGGATCTCCTAATACAAAACTACACGGCGTGTTCAAGGTAGACACGACGTGTACTCAACAAGCTTCACCTGGCCCATGTTGTTAGTGACACGGAATGTGTACCCAGGTCACACTACACAGCATGTTCCAAAAGGACATGACATATACTAAGAAGACCCAACAGACAGTGTTTCCAGCTACACGGCTGACACTACACAGCGTTTTCCAGGCGGACATGGCGTGTATGAGAAAGGATGACACTGACCCGTGTTGCTCGTGGCACGGCCAGGAACTTGGCTTAGACTACATGGAGTGTTCAAGGTGGACACGACGTGTATAAGAAGAGACTCCACTGACAGTGTTGTTAACTACACGGCCGGACTCCTAGGATTACACTACACGGCGTGCACAACCGGTACACGGAGTGTTACCACAAGGTTTTCCTTATCTCGTGTCTCTGCCCACAAGGCCAGTGACATGGTTAGAGAATACATGACGTCTATAAAAGGTACATGGAGTGTACTTAATAAAAACAGTTTCTTCCCGAATAGAAGAACACATGGCGTGTAGTCAAAACTACATGGCATGTATTCTGGGTTTTTCCAGACAGTATGCCTCATAAATTACTCCGGATCCCAGAAAACACTGAAATGAACACTGAAAGTTCCAAATTCCAATCTTTGAGGGCCCATACTACCCATAAATCAATGTTTTGCATCATTAACAAGTTATAAACAAGGTAAATAAGTCAATGATCCACCAAATTCTAGTCCATGAGGGCCCATAACACCTCAAGAACCAAAATTTGGTGTTCATTCAGGTAAAACCTTACACAATCAATTATCTAACAAGAAGTATGTATTTTTATAAAGGCATATATCACAACAGCATGCATATTCTACACAACATCTATCACAACAACATGCAATTGATAATGAATCATAGATTACATGGTAAGAATGCATGGCATGTGATTTCTAGAAAGTGCCTATATGATGCATGAGATGGAATACCCTAATCTCATCGGGCTGTGATAGAAATATAACCTCAATAACATCAATGGTAACAAAAAAAAACAAGTGAATCACTCAAGGTGAAATCAAATAAACTGTAATAATCACAAAACTGGAAAAAAAAATTGAAATTAAATGAGGTAGATTGGTTTTTCCCTGTACACGAGTAAGCTACTCCCATGAAAAACATATTACCAAGTACATATTCCATCCTATCCCTAGCTAAGGCTCCAAATAATAATTCAAGAGAAAATAATTCTCCTGATACAACATTGTAACTTCCCGGTTTCGGAAGCCACCCAGAGGTGCCCCGTACCCGGTTGGTCACATTGCCTCAAGTGCATTTCCATGAATGTCAGAGGTTGCCGACTAGAAGAGAGGGACTTGGGTGTGATAATAGGGAAATTGTTCCCTCTTTGGCAGAGTACACAGAAGAAGTACACAAATACATACAATAGTGGAAGTTGTAAATACCAAACAACAGTAACAGCGGAAGACTGATAAAGGAAACAGCTGGAGGAGATATATATATAAATGATGCATGATACATATATTTCTAGGATAACAGACAAACAAGCCACAATGATGGAATTCAATAGTGCTAACCAATGTGCAAAATAATGCAGGTAAACTCTTCAGGATCGCAGGCCATAGCTTGGTCCCATGCTCTCCAGCTCCATAACAATCAAGAACCTAAAGTCAAAGGGCGCTTTCTATTATCTATACATGCAACAATATAATCTCTTTGGGCACAAAAGCAGGACCCAAATAGGTTGTGAGAAAAATTCTCAGTAGGAAACAACACGAAAATCTGTGCCAAGCATTCATTGAATATATGGCAGGAAAAAGTACCAAAATTAGTAAACAAGAAAATACTCCATAGTAAACAATCCACAGTTTCTAGCATTTAATTTACAAACACGCAAGTAGAAACTCAAGAAATTAGAACCAACAGGTAACCCTATGGGTATTTCTCACATCCTAACCTCTATGGTTTAACCTATAAGTACTATCAACCCTCTGGGAGGCACAAATAGTCTCACCCCTCTGGTTCAGCAAAAGAATAGACTCTCTAGGGAAGCACTAACCATCAATTCCCCCTATAGTCTCATATCCTACTAAAGGAGCTCTGGGGAAGCACTCAATGTCTAATTCCCCCTGTGGCCCACGTCGAGGAACTATAGACACTCTGAGGAAGCACTCAACGTTAATTCCCCCTGTGTTCTTGCATCGTATTATAAATACACTCTGGAGAAGCCCTTACGTCCACTCTCCCTATAGTCTACTACACTAGGATCCCACGGAACTATGTAAGTCAAACATGTAAAGCACACATATCGCCCCAAGAAAACCTCATGAACTACTTGGCTTGCACTCTAAGGCATATCAGCCTAATAGAACAACAGTTACATTATCCTAAAAACTAGGAATAGAACTGGAAATAGCCTAATAGGAAAAACTAGACCAAATGGTCATAATAACAAAAAACATGAATGGGAAAAATACATCCAAAGCATAGAAAATTACTCTATTCACAAACAATAACCTCTACTCAGGCATACAAGAAAAGCAGGTAAACAACAAGGGAAAAACAGTAAACACGCAATACCCCGTTCAAGGGTATTGGTGGAATTTTCACATAATACTCAAATAATTTCTTCAGAAAGGAACAAACCACATACCTTGATGTTAGGAGATCAATATAATTGAACCATGGGTCTTGAATCAGCTTAGAATGATGAAGATCTATAAAAACATCTAAAACGTTCAACCAATGATAACTTGGAAAAGAGAAGTAATTGGGAAACGATGCACTAGTAGAAGAGATAAATCACCACTAAAATTCCAATTCACTAACTAGTGTTTGAATCAGAGGACGGACTGAGGTTTGGTGGCTCGTACAAGATCTGTGGTTGCTCGGTGCTCTTAGATGAAGACGATCAAGAAGAAGTCGATTTTGGTGATTAGACAAGACCCTGATGTGTTTAATGAAAAAAAATAAATTACACGGCATGTACTCACCTTTTCCGTACTTTTCATTAGGTTGCCTCCATGTCACCCCTACATGGTCATGTGTGTGGCCATGACATGGCCAACACATGGCCTCCAGTGGCATCACAGTACACGGCGTGTACTTATTAAGTACATGGCATGTACCTTGAAAATTTCCAGATTTTCCTATTTTCCTAAAAAAACGTCCAGAAAAGGACGAACATACCTGAAAAGAAGATCCAGGTTCTTACAATAAGACTGTGGGAAAAATTACTAGAATAATAACCAATACCCATGGTTCAAAACTGTGGGAATCGCCCCCTAAACCATGGGTAGAGGTTATACCAATGATCTTGGGAACTGTGGGAAACTGAGGCGTCAGTATAGCTCCACAGACTATACCCATGGGTTGGATAACCTTGGGTATAACTTTTTTCCACTGTCTAACTTCGTTATACCCACTGTCCATTGTGTCAAAGTTTTATAACCACTTTCCACCATGTCACATCCCTATACCCAAAATTATAAAACTGTGGGTACAAATATTACAAAAACAAAGGCAATGGGTTTTGAACCTCTGCTCCTATCTTCAAACACAATGCGTTATACCACAATCGCTAACTAGTTTCATATATATATATATATCTACATTTATATTAATATAATAATATAGCTCTCTATATTAGAAAAAAATAGGTCAGTGAGTTTCGACCTAACAACCTCGTATACAACCACGCAGTGTCTCACCCACCCAACTATGTCCTTAGATTTATATATATCTATATCTTCTTAATTATGTTAATTCTATCTTCATGTATAAAAAATGTAGTGGGTTTTGATTCTGGGACCTAGACTAAAAAGGGAAAAAAACGTCACCAACCAAGCTAATACACATATGTTAATATATATTTATATTTTGGTAAACACATTAATAGAAACCGTACGTAAAAAAATGAAACCCTTGAGTTTTGAACCACTATTTATTCTACACGACTTTACTCCACTAACATTTGACCAGCTTAACTTATGTTCATATATGAACATATATTATCTTTTATATATATATATATAATGTGGGTAAAAATAAAACATTTTATGCGGGTTCTGAACTCGCGACGCTGCTCTGCAGCTAAATTCCATTACCACTACAACAATTATAGTTATATATATTTATATATAACATGTTATGAATAATATATTCGGTTATAGTTTCGAACCTACATCTCTTATTCGAGGCTGAATCTCATTATTAATACACCAATTACAATAATGAATATATATATACATATACTATCTTATATATATATATATTCTCACTAAATAAATAAGGGACCTTATACCAAGGGTTCTGTAAAACTGTGGGTATATGTGGGACCTGTTCCCATGGTTCAAAGTAAAACATGGGTATTGGTTTTCCTGCGACAATCCCACAAAATGTTTTGTCTTACCGCGCTTTTTCAGGTACCCTATACCCACAGTTTTGCAAGAACCATGGGTATATGTTAGAAAATGTCACCTATACCCATGGTTCATGTTATCTGTGCGTATAGGTGAGTCTATACCCACATTTTTTGGAAAAATGTTGATATAAACTAATTATTATGTATTTAAAGTATGAGAGAACTATTTATGACATGGAGACGAAGAGCTGGATCATGGAGCGTGAGATATCCTTTAGTCATATCTAGGATTTGATAGAGTAATGGGTTTCCTTGGTAGTGAGCTAGATGCGGGGAGCTATGCATCTGTGGTGGACGCTGTACCTGGGGGATAAGAAGGTGGATGATGTTCTATGGGTTGATTTCCCAAATGAATTTCATGTTAAATACCTTACATTGACCCTGAAGGCTAAAATGATGAAGTAGTTACTCCCCATATAGTATGGGTGTATGTCAGTATAAGATTTGGGGATCATTTTCAAGGATCTCCATCTGTATCCCCTAGATATTTTTCTGGATAAGGAGTCTCAGGCGTGAAACATAGAGGAAACACTTTATCCTTCCATCTAGAACACAATTACTCCATTAATGTTGTCGTCATACGTTTATGTTCGAATGAATGAAGATAAAAATGATTTTATGCTCTCAGGATTAGGTATACTAAGAGAGGGGAGCTAATATGGGTTTTTAAAGGAATGTTAATTAGTAGTTTGTCCCATGCACCAGGGACATTGGGGTTCGGACCTTTAAGGAATCGACCTCCGCAGTTTCGTTTTCGACCTTATTGCCCTATGACATTTTCTATGAACATATGGATTTAGTTTAGTCAGTGTTTAAAGGATGTTCGATCTCAGTTTGGTTGAGGTGGTATGGTTCAACTCCTACCACAGCAACATTTTCTAGAAGGGTATTTCCAATAGAAGTGATAGCAGGACCATGCTACATCGAGGGGAGGTAGAGTATGTAGTGTCTTCCATTATGGTGTCTTTTAGGGATATCACCCTAGGCTTGGTTGAGGAGGTGGTCTCTAGTAGTGGGAATGTGGAGCTGGGAATGGTCATATACATGTAGTAGAGGCATCAGTTACGTCAGGACCAATGATTAGTCGAGGTATGATCAGCTTGTTTAGTAGCCTTTCATGTTCAATGATTGAATCATAAACAACACACTCCTTCATAGAACCCATTCCAGCCCACACTCTGGGAGTATATGTAGAGAGGCTTCTCATTCCCCTGGTGTTGATTATACTATGTGTAAATAGGAATAGCTTGTTTGATTTATGCAGTGGTTATAGACAGATGATGGGGATGCATCATTCCTATGGGGATCTTTTCTTATTATAAATACGGTCATTTGATATATTTTTTAGAATCTCTATATATATTCGTTGCATGATTCTATCGACTCCTTATGAAGGGGAGTCATGTTTTCAGAAGGGGATGGCTAGCATGAAGCTTTCTTAGGTGAGTGGCATTACAAGGTGGGTGGTCGGCGTTTAGCACCTCGTATTTCCTTGTTGGATGAACTATTAGTAAAATATATGGATACAGAGGAGGTAGAAGTTTAAAGAGTTTTTGGGGAGTTCTTTGATGTATTCCCCATCTCGGTTCTGAATGTACCCCCTCAACGTGATGTTGATTTTGGAATAAAATTACAGCCCGATGATTGTCTGATTTCGATGGAACCTTATCAGATAGAACCTTCTTAGTTGGGGGAGATGACGATTCAAATATATGACTTAATGAAGAAGTGATTTACCTATCCTAGTGTATCGTCATGGGTAACTCCAATTTTATTTTCAATGAATGTAGATGGTTATAAAAGATTGTACATAGACTACTAGAAGCTGAATTAGGTGATGGTCAAGAATCATTATCCTATTCCAAGGATAGATGATATATTCAAACATTTTATAGGAGAATTTTGGTTTTTTAATATCGATCTATGGTCTGGATATCACCATTTGAGGGTGAAAGAGGGTGATTTCATGATGAATAATTTTAGGTTCATGTATGGGAATATTGAGTTCGTAGTCATGTCGTTCAGTGTTATGAAAAACAAACTGTGTTCACAGGTCTCATGAACTTTGTCTTCTATGAGTTTATAGACCAATTGATCATCGTATTTATTAATGATATCTTGGTATACATAAAATTAGAGGAGGAGCATACTGACCATCTCTCGACTTTGTTGGATGTCCTTCATCACCACTATCATTACTGAAAGTTGTACAATTTCATGATTTGGAAAATGGAGGTATATTACCTTGGGAATGTGGTGTCATAGTATAGTGTAGTGGTGGACCCTTTGAAGTTTGAGGTTGTTTTTTTCTTGGGGAGAACCCAATATTTTTGTACAGGTTCACAGTTTTCTTAGTCTACTAGGCTATTATCGATGGTTTTTTACCAATTTATCTCAATTTGTAGCTTTTTCAATTGCTCTACAATAAATGACATGGATTTTTGTGGAGAATTTAGTGTCATGCAGTGTTTGACTATCTAAAGGCGATGTTGTTCAGTTCTCCATCTCTCCAGTTTCAAGAGTAAGGGTTGATGTTCGAGGTGTTTTATGATGCTTCTCATCTCGGTTGGGTTCCATACTCATGAAATATTAGAGAGTGACATCTTATGGGTCTAGGAAGTCATGTCCCCATAAATGTAACTATTCAATCCCTAATCTAGAGCTAGAAGAGGTAGTTTTTGGGATGATGTTGGGGTGACATTACCTCATTGAGGAGAGTATTGTAGACTTCATGGATCAAAAAAGAACAAGGTATATCTTTTACCTATGAGATTTGAACTTCTGATGGTGGTGTTGGATAGAGATTCATCAGGACAATGATTCAGAGACCTCATACACCATATGAAAGGGGAATGTTTGGTCAATGATCTAAACAAGATGTTTTATAAGGAGGTTGTTTGAGAATCTACAGATTCATGTATATAGATGGGGGATTTGTAAGCCTTGCACATTGATGTAAAAATGTATGGTGGTCAAGGATGTTTTTGTTAATGATAGTTCATTCTTCCATGATGTAGTAGGAGGAGGAGTATCAATCGGTATACAATGAGGGAAAGGTTATGTGTGACCACATTAACCATAGTAATGCTCTAAAGGGATTGTAAAAAGATCATCAAAATCAGATTTTGTTTCATTGAAGGTTGTTTGTTACAATAGTGAAGCACGAGGGAGTCCTCTATGAGTTTCAAAGATCACCCTTAGTTGTACACCTGAGAATTTCTAGGATGTACCATGGCTTACGAAATCATTTTGGGTGGCCTGGGATGAAACGGGAAGTATCAGAGTATGTGGAGACGTGATTAGTGTTCCAATAAGTGAATGTTGGGCACCATGTTCCAGTGGTTTTATGTAACCCTTATATGTCCCCGAGTGGAAGTCAAATTAAATAATAATGAATTTCATCATAGTTTTACCCTGAGATCAGTCAGTCTAAAAAGCGATCTAAGTGGTAGTGGATCATCTAGAGAAATATTCTCACTTTTTAGTTATTTAGGGGTCGGGTGATGTGGATGCCTTATCCAAGAGGTGTGTGGATTATGTGTTGTGGATTCAAATAGTTCTGAGGTCCAATTTCTCATATGGGATGCACATTTTACCTCATGAGTCTAGAGTGGATTACATCATGCTTATGGCTTCTAGTTACACCACATCACTGCTTTCCACCCACATAAAGAGGGGAATATAAAGCGGGTTATCAATAAATTTTAGGATATGTTTTGTGTGTTCATATTAATGTTTGGTAGATCTTGGTCACAAAACCATCCATCATTAGAGTTTTTTTATAATTATATTTATCACTCTTACATATGCATGTCTCTGTTTGATGTGTTGTACCAGAGATTGTGTCATTCATTATATTATAGAAGGTGGTTGGTGAGACAACATTTCTTAGTCATGAGGTATTATAGAGCACACATGTGAAGTATTAACTTGTTATTGATAGGATGAATGAAGTTAAAGACATATGGAAGTCATTTTCTTATCATAGGAGGATGCCCATTGAGGTCAAGGTTGTGGAAGACATGTTCTTTAAGGTTTCCCCTTGACGTGGGCTGTGGAAGTTCAGAAGAGGATGTAAGATTTTCCATAGGTTCATTTGACCGTTCAAGGTTTTGGAACAAGTTTCCAAGGCAGAATATTAGTCAGCACTTCCACCGTAGTTGGAATGGATAAATGAAGTCTCCCATATCTCTCATCATTGTTGACATCATTACGATGACTCACATTTCATTGATCGGGGGAGAGTTAGATATCAAAGGAAACACGACGTACATGGAGTTAACAGTAGATATCTAGAACCATTTGGAGAATTTGCTTCATGATTCGACCATTATTTTGGTCTACATGTTGTGGAGGCATTCTGTCCTTGAAAAGAGTACTTGGGAGCGAGAAAAAAATATGTGTCGAGTACACATAGAATTTTTTTGAGTTCTTCTTTGTTATGTTATGTTTGAACCTTGTTTCCTATGATATGATTTTTTTCCTTATTCTATAATTTGTGCTGATTTCTTCACATGTTCAAAAAATGAGAACATGATCCATAATTGAGATGCATTATTTGAGATGTGATTAAACCAATGTGGGAAAGTTAGTGCTGCCCAAGGAGGACAGTATCCTGACATGGAGGAAGAAATTCCTATATTCATGTGTTGAGGAAAATGTGGTTGTTATGATTGTGTGGTTTTTTTTTGAATGTTGGGTTAGCAGATGCCAGAGGAGGAGTTCGTGGATGTTGTGGTTTCCATCCATCTTTCAAACAACACAGGTTGGTTTATCATTGAACTTTGGTGTGTTTATTCTGTAGTTGTACTTCAAGTGTAGCATGATCCATGAAAGGTAACTTGCATGGTTGTTGTTCGGACCCCTCTTCATATGTCATTAGTTTGAATTCTCTATGGATAGAATAGTTTAAGAGGCATATAATTTAATTTCCCAAATCTATCTAGTATTTACATTGTGTAAATCCAGTCTTTAGGGTGATCTAGAAGGTAATAATGAATCATTTAAGGTGCTTAAAAAAATTAATTTTTCCAGTGGTAGGTCATCCCAAAGGTGAGTTTCATCAGTGACTTGTGATTGTGACTCGTAATGGCGAGTCAAGATAGGTTATTCATAATGGTAGGTGGAGATAGTAGGCCATGATAGTGAGTCATGATGGTGAATCATCTAATGGTGAGTCGCAATGATGACTTTCACCAGTAGGTCACAAACAGTTACCCGCGACGGTGAATCGTCCAATGATAAGTCGAAATGGAAACTCACACTGGTAGGTCTCCAGAAGGGACCTGTGAAGGGTACTCATCAATCGGTTTGTCATAATGGTGACTCTCACCGGGGGTTCTAGTGGTGACTCACGATGGTGATTCATCGAACGGTGTGTCACTGAATAGTGTCTCATCCCCCTGTAGATTTTCCAACAGTGGGTCACCCAATGTTGACTCATCCATTGACATCTCTTCCTATTGTGGGTCACCCAATGGTGAGTCCTTTTTTACAATTTTTCAAAAATTTGGAATATTCCATGTTTTTCTAGTTTCACCCCTTTAATGTTTCCTTTGATGATAATAGAGTTAAATACCAAATTTAATGGTTTTTGGAACCGTTTGGAAATTTATTTAAATTAAAAAACACATAAGTCTTCATTTTAAATTCCAAAATGCATGGTATTGGTCATGTTCGATATTAAACAACCTTAAAAACCACTCCTTCAATTGATATGGGATCTTGTATTTCCATATCCATTATCTCCTCATCAATATGAACTCCCATTTTATCTTTGTTCACAATAATCCTTTCCTCCCCGAGAAGTCGTGTGTTTTTCTGTAGACGATGGATCATGTTTTCTGATGGAGGTTCTTTCTTATTTGTAGGCACCACCTTCCATCACACAATAAGGGGGTGATGATAATATATTCTAGGAGGTAGTGATCCCTTCACCTCTATCAATTGTGTTTCATGCAGGGTGGTTGTATGAATGTCTCGTGGTGAATAAAGTTTAATCCAAATTCAACAAAGATAATCAAACCTATTTGAAAACAATAAACATGGGATGAGGTAAAATTAACATGTTTATTCTTTATTTTTATTTTTATCCATGATGTGAGTTTTATCGGTTGTAAGCATCCTAAAAATCATCCCTATTGGTTGTATTGGTTGGCATACTGGTGATGGTTGTGGATCGTTGTATTTGATCATCTATGGAATGAATATATATTTGAAATTTATTAACCACCTATATTTGGTTAAATAAATGGATGACCCATGATCAATGTTGTTCTGTGATAATCCCAAAATTAATAATCAAAACTAAATAAGTGTTTCTATATAAAATCTATAAATTTTTTACATCTGTGGTTTTGTTGTTATGGGGTTGATAGAACGACTATGTGTGGGTTGTTTTGGGTGGTGTAATGGAATCTCATGTTGGGATACTATGTGTTTGTTCAATTCTGGGATATATGGGAGGTGTTATACAATAGGGTTGGGTTTAGGTTGTGTGGTTATGTGTTTATGGGTGCAATGTGGTTGTGCAGAGAGGATGGTGAGAATAGTAGTGATGAAAGGTGTTGTTGTAATTGCCTATGATTTTTCCCTTGTTTTGGTGTAGTGGATTGATCAGGAGGGGTGACTTTGAATAGGGATGATGAAGTGGGGTTATTTTACTATGGTTATCATCCCTCTGTGTAAATTTTTCTATGTAGCTTGACGTGTTCTGTGCATTTTAGTTTCCCAGGTAGTGATGGAATGAATATATAATTTTTTTCATAAATAATGATAACTTGTTAAATGATTTGGCTTGGTGTACGATGTTTTTTGTGGCATGCTATGTGGTTATTCATTTAGAGGTTTCAAAAAAGATGAACATATTTTGAGTTAGTTATTGTTTGAGATCCCATAAGATGGGTTGAGTATTTAAAATATATATGTAATAAATTTATTTCCTATTGATTTCTATTTGAAACCCCCATATTTTAGCACTATGTTCCAAATGCCTCATCATTATGAAGGAGGGAGTCTTTTCTCAACATCCTGGTGGGAGGATGGATGGCTAGTTACTGGATCTTCCATAATCCCTCTTTTAGAAATTGAAAGCCAAAGATTCATTGGGATGTTTTTTGTGTGGTTTATGGGGACCATGTGACTGCGGGCCGGTTGTGCTCTCCCATGTGGTTTTAATATGAGATTTCAATGTCTGTCCCATGTTTCTTTGGGATGAGGAGTGGTTGTGGCCCAGGTGTCTTCGGATTAGATGTGATGTGGTACATGGCCTATATGCCAGTATGTGGGATGTGATCATCATTATTTTCCTAGGATGGAGATTAGTTGTGGGGCCATATTCCTACAAGAGGGATGTGATGTGTTTCTTGTGGCGCAGGTGTGTGTAGAAATGTTGTGAACTAGGGCTTACGGAAGAGGTAGAAGCACCAGGAAATTTTCTATTAAGGTATGATAAGATAATCAGTGGGATGTTGTGTGGGTTACCCAAATCATCTATGTGCTTATTATATTAATTTAATAAACATGCGTTATTGGGTGATCATGCTTTAGTGAGGTTGGGATGGCTAGTATACCATGATTGGTGATGTTGGGGTCTAGTTTTTTCTTATAGAGGCATTAGATTGCTTCTCCAATTGCGCATGAGATATATTGGGTTTTACCTACTGAGTATACTTGTTTGATCTCCCTACATATATAAAATAGATTTCAGGTATCCAGGAGGACTATATGGACCATTCATGGCATTTCTATCTTGTACATTGGGACAGTTTTCACTTCACAGCTCAGTATTGTTTTTGGAATTTATTTGGATACTATGTTTTATTAACAAATATATTTTTAAACATGCACATTGACTTGTTTAGGATTTATTTTATATATATGTGTGTGTGTGTGTGTGTGTGTGTGTGTGACTTGGGGTGTTTTAGGTTGAAAATCTGTATCTCCCAATTTTTTTTCTTATAAATAGTAATGTCTACTATATTGTGAGATGTTTGTATGCTTGGTGCTAGTCACCACCATAGGGCCTACATGATGCGTGACTCGAGGGGTCATTATGTGTCTTCCTTCATTTACATCTCTTGAGGGGAATCTTTTTTGGGAGGGGTCCTGATTGGGAATTCCTTTGGTTGGGCCCATTTTACATGTTGGAAATGTCATTGAAGTTGTGTAATGGTAGTGTTTATGTAAGTTATTCTATAGCCTGATGTATTTTCTTTGGTTATCATTCCTTATGTGTACTGAATATTTTGGTTTTTTATTTGTTGACATATATTTATGTCTACATAATTTTTATTGATTCATTGTGTAGTTAATGTCTCATTGTTTATGTTATAGATTATAAACTCTGATAGAGATAATTGTGGTATGCCCACAGGTTGGGGGTACATCTACAATACTGATGGTTCATGATTAATATTTGTTAAATTTAGTCATGACCCTCAATACTAATTTTGTAGGAAATAATATCATCATGACTATGTTTGTCCATTACCACTAGTTTCAACCTTCAGAACATGTGGTGGCAGGCCTATGGTCATTTGGAACTCCTTTCATAGGTTCAATTCAAGAGGCATGAGTCATAGATATAAAAGTAAATCCATCTTGAAATATTTTGTGTCTTTTTACATCTAAATATTGATTTTTCAATCCTTCAATCATTTAGTTTGAGTGATAGAAAGAATTAGGTTTCAATTTTTATCTTATATAATAAATATGATTAATGGGTTTATTATAAACGCTAGTTTCCTTATTTATGGAATTTTTGTTGGGAGACACAGATCATTGAAACCCTTAGTGTTTTAATAAAAAAAGAATATATATTAATTTATATCCCTATGATGTATTTTTATAAATATTTTCCACTCATCCTTCTAGGATTATAATATGATGTTATTGAAAATTATTTATTTCCAGTTATAAACATGATTAATTTATAAGATACAAAAAAAAATTCATGATAAAAAAATAATTTTTTCTTAATAATGGATTTGATGCGTTTAAAATGTATCATAATTTTAGTGGTGTCCCATTTAATAAATACAATAAAAATATTTTTAAAATAAGAAAAAAATCAAATAAAAGAATCAATTATAGATGTATTTTGTGATCATCATAAAAATTTTGATATTCAATATTTAGTAAGAGATGACTACTAAATGTAACTCTTAATACTGGTAAATTATAATAAGATCCAATGTAAAATTATAAATTTAATGGGATTAAAAGGGATTATATGAAAAAATAATTATAAAATTTCATACTCATATAATCAATATGATTAGGTATGTCCGTGATGCACAATATAATTGAGTGTCATATAGACATAGATAGATTGATTATTTCCTTATGGATGATTTCAATTAATGAATCCATTCTATTTTCATCCATGAAAATTATGATATAATATGATTTAATATAATAAAAATTTATTAAAATTTTCATGTTTCTAAAATAGATGAATAATGCATATGATTTCTCAGTTATAATTTATTATACCAGAAAAACGTTGCCAGAGCAAAGCCTCTGACCATTTATTAAGAATGAAAAAATTCAGTAAACAAGAACCACAAACCAGACACCACAACTACAACACATCAAAACCTAACCCATCACCATATCCATGATAAAAAGATTCCTCCAGAGACGCCTACTCCCACTCCGAGCTTTCATAGTGCCTCAGGAATTTGGCATACTTCCATCTAAAGTTCAACCGCTCCAATGAAAGAAATTTATTATTGTTTTTTCTAGTGACATCTCCACCTTTTTTACAGATGGATGATCTATTGGACATTGGTTTTAGTAGATAGTAATAATCTTTCCTCGATCACCTTAATGGCGAGATAGTCATATCCTCCTGATTTCCAGACGATAGCTTCGTTGCCCCCGGAATAATGTAACTTTATGAGGGTCTGTACCCACCCTCATTTTCCCTCTAACTATTAGAAAAATCCCCCCATTTACCAGGGACCTGAATCTGCTTATATTTCATCATCTGATTTTGCTGAGGCTGGTTGTTTGTGTCAATAATTGTCAGACAATGCAGCTATTCCATCACCTTCTGACCTACACAAAATTCATTTTCCACTTCTTCATTCACTGCATCCTTATTTATACCCACACATATACCATTGCCCACTTCCTCGTTCAATGCATCCTCATTCTGAGTCTGCAAACTGGCTTCCACACTGTCATTCTACAGCCCCTGAAAACAGTTCCCTGTGGACACTGCAAACATCACACAATCATCCTCAACAGCTTATCCACAGATCATTGGCTCTCCCACAGGCAGACTAAAACCAACGTTCACTACTGTAACAGATAGCCTACCAACCTCGGCCTCAATCAAAGACCCTTGACTCCCTTCACTCTCCTTGCCACTACTGCATTTCTTTTCCACAGAAACACCTCCATCAAGTGAGTCACCCTCCTCCTAGATGATATCAAGAAAATCCAGTCCATTAATGGCCCCTAGATCCCACTGTCTCACCCCTTCAACCACATGAGTGCATGATTCCATTACAGAATCACTTCTCTCAAAAACTACCTTGACACCAGTCCCCCGATTTAGGTCAAGTTTCAGTCTATTTAACACTGAAGACACTAAAGGATTAGTGGGAACTTTAGCTAGAATTTCCATAACTGATGCAACCTGGGGACCTGGCCTAGGTGCATTTCCTACTCGAGTATCCACAATAGGAATCCTCCTCCTACCAAAGGGTTTTCCTAACCTTGTCTCCAGTCCTGGGGACCTCCTGCTAGAAACACCACCATGACACCTAACATCTAAGTTCCCCAATATAATGTAGGTTGTACAGTAATCCATCCACGATTCGTAAACAAATTCCTGCTTCCATTTGAATTACTGACCCACCAAAATCCAGACCCATTCCACCAGCAGCCGCGAGATATCTACCTCAACACACAGCCGAGGATTTATCGGGTGACTCACCTTGGCTGTTCGAACATCAGAACACAAAAATAGACCATCCAGATTCCCAAGCATACGTATAATCACGGGGTTTTGGAAAGGTAAAGGAAAATGAGGAAAACATACCCAAATCGGTATGGAGGTTGGGTCGCATTTCATACAGAGATCAAACATCCACTAAAGGAGAAGAAATGTACAATAGTTGCATCACCCAGGTGCATTGGACCATGCACGTATCAGGTCTTCCTCCAAGGAGAAACGAATCATCATGTTTCGACTATCTAGATGGCCGAAGACCGTGAAATCTTGCAGATCCCATTTTCCAAAAAAACCCTATCAAAATCATCAACTGCTGATCTACGATAGTTTAATCTCAGCACCATAGTCAGATCAAGATAACCCATCACCTCAGAGAACTCTGACAACGAAATCAGGAGTTTAGGATTACCAAGATGAAGGTATGGAACCTTCGGGCATACCGTTATCTTCAATAACTCCAGGAAATACTGATTATTAAGGAAAGGTACGAAGTGGGTTCACGACCTCAGAGGTGGCAGTATACCATCATCCCCCATTGAATCTAGACAATTTATCAAGAATTTTTAATGATTATATAGTAATGAAATTATTGGGATTGTTAATATATATTCAAAAAGAACCATGAAATGTCTATGAAAAATATATATTTTATAAAATTCAATTCATCGGTTTTGAATGATATATGAAATGTGATGTATATATTAAAATTATTATAAGTATAAATGATTTTATAATTGTTGTATATTTTGATAATGGTCGTAGTTTTTATTTTTGTGATGAAGAAAATAGTTGTTATAGGAAAATATGAATTCAAAAATAATAAATCAAGATCATAATGACCAAATTAATGTCTTTGTATCATCATCACATTTATATTATATTATTTAATATTTTTTAACTAATATACTGGTTTTTTAAATAAAATGAGATGAAAAATATAATAAAATGGGTTCTATAATGTTCTATAATTGTAAAAAACATTTATTTTAAATTATACACTCCCTTAAGATCTAATCATTTTTATTGTGCTTGATAAATGAAACAACAAACCATGATACCCCAAGGAAATATATAAAAATTTTAAAATGTATTTATCAAATTGGAGGATAAAAATATTAGTAATAGAATTATGTAATATTTTTAATAATAATAATTACGGTCTTTTATCATGCTAAGGAATTGATAAATTAAATTAGGAAGGAAAAAATAACTAATATGATGGATCAGTCATTAAAATGTAACCCTTCTAAAAAGTGAATTTTTATGTAATTTTTTTTGTAATAAATATATTACAGATAAAATAAATTGTTAATATGAATAAGATATTAAAACTAACATGATAATTAGTTGATTTAAAATATGAATAACAATATTTAATAACTATAAAATTGATATTTTCGATATAAATATTTAAATTCTTTAAATGTATTTATTTAATGTTAAACTACAAACTTTTAAAAATTTAATTTGAATAATTGAACTTCCTCATTAGTTTCATAATATCAATATTATATTATGATTAATATCTATGTTTTTTATGAACTAATTTTTTAATGGCGAATAGTGAGAAATATAATTTTTTAAAAGAAAAAATACTTTATCAAATTTACATTACAAAATCCAGAACAATATGTTTATGAATCCATTAAATTTATTAATGATATATTAATGGAGTTAAAATAAAAAAGGTTTATAAATATATCCTAGAACTAAATATTGTTCTTAAGGAACAATTTTTTTAAAACTTTGTGTTTATGAGTAACATATGCTTATATAAAAAATATGTTTTATGAAAAAATGAAATTTTATTTGATAAATTTTTAATAATATTTAAAATAATTATAAAAAAATAAAATAATATGGCCAAATTTATTTTTATTCATTATATTTATGTTATCTATGTTAAAATGGGTCACTATTTTAAGTAAAAAATGTAAAAATTCAACATTTTAAGAGTATAGGATGTATAATATTTTTAGTTATGTTGTAAAAATTAATATTTTAAGGATTTAAACCCTTATACCATCCCTAATTCAATTCATTACTTTTTTTTCATTACCTTTGTATTATTTTTTATAATAATAAATAGATTAAATTTTTAAAAGAATTAATTCCTAGAACATCCAAAATAGGCCTCTTAATTCCCCACTAAGACAACTAGCATATTTAATTTTATTTTAAATATTGAAATATTTTCGTTCGTTTAGAATCCTCTTCCAATTTAATTGGAAATCTGGTCTCATTATATTTGAAAAAAGGCCTCCATTTCCAACGAAACATTCAAGGGAAATATGAAATCCTCAACGTGAGTACTATTATGCTATATTATTTTATTTTCATTCATAATAAATGAAATGTAATTTTATAATTCATATATAATGACATTGGTATTATTGTAATACTAAATATTATAGTATTAATACAATAACTTGTAACAACCTCTCCTATTTCCTATTATAAAAAAGGAAATTGGGATTAATTTTATTTGTTGACTACCACATTGATAAGGTGATCATTTCTATTTTTCTCTACCTCTAATATTATGTAATTATAATGATGAAATTGAATAATATTAGTGTCATATAAAATATAGTTATTATTACAGGTAAAAATTAAAAGAACCATTGTTTCCTCTCTTATCTAATGAAATTGAGTCAATAACTATGGATTGTGTTGAATATTATTAGAATCAAGCATGCAAATAAAGACCCAAACATGTATATATTTAAAACTTTTCCACTAAAGATCGATGTAAATTTGTCTACATTGGTACACACTATCTAGGTCTTAGATGAGGACCACATGTCAATGATTTTAAGCACCAATATAAACTGTAAAATACATCGATTAATTTCAAAGTTGCGCACGACATCTGCTCATCGTTGGTGATCATTGAATGAAGAATCTGACATCAAAATCCTCTAGATCATTCATACACTCTTCCATAAATCTTCAGGAGTGCCATTTTTTCATAATCCACATGCTATCACAGAATTGTGACGATGCCTTAGACCCTCCAACAATCACCACATCTACTAACAAGTGATGCCTGAGAGAGTGCATGATGCACGATCTTTCGATCCAAATCATCTCTCTATAAATCATGGGTGAGAATAGATGAGAGATAAGAACCATGAATAGTTTTTGGAAATATCGTCTCATCTTATATTTATAGTTTCATTTAATTACTTGGAAATTCAAACTCAGCACCCGAATAATCAACACACTATTAATGACATTTTATGACTACTAAACTGAGTCATATATATAATTATCAGTTACATGTAATATATTAAAATATATTACTCAATAAAAATTGATTCATTTACTCGACTCATCGCTCCAATAAATATTAATTTAACCTTGAATAATTTAACATTCGTCAATTAATATTTTTCATGTATTTACTAAAAATTCATAAATAAATTTAATAAATAATTACAATTTTAATAATTCAAAACATTAATAATATGAATTTATTTATTGCATTTGGGATCGTTATTCCTTGGACAAATCCTGGACTACAATGGTGGGGACCACCATGTCCTAAACTCATATTCAACTGGATAATGCAGATTCTCGAATACGCTATTGTGTGTGACCCTCAAGGCCATTATCTCGACAGTAGTGAATTGTATTCACAAACCATGAATATGGTCGAGCAACCCATCATGGCCCCTAAAGTGATAATTATTGTTACAGTGGAAATAACCAACCTAAGAACATGCATTGTGTTATATAATCTCTTTTTATGTAATGTCTCATAATGTTGGAGGCACTCACGTCTCAATTCCCATTTCTTTCATTATTGTTTGTTGGTTGAATTGGAAGGATTTACAATTGAATTCCATGGAAATGGTCTTATAATTTTACTTCCATTCATATCAACATGGCCTGAGATATATTACATCCATAACCTAGAATAGACAAATCCTTTCTTGACCATTCAACAACTTCCATGCCAATAATGATGCACCCAACACAAACTACCTCACCCTGACTTAATACCCATTGTTTTCTTCTTGCATTAAAGTACGCAATACAATGACATACATTAGTAATGATCTCAAGTTAGGAGACCATTACACATGATTGTCGTTAGGATCATCCAATGAAACAAGAAACATGTGTTGTTCTTATTAGAAGGTCATTCCTTATGATCTCACTATTTGATATCCCAAGTATGAAATTCATGATAAGATGTCTGAAATCATATGATCCCCCTACAACTGATAGTCAAAAATATAATGTGTCCAATTAGTATGATGTATCTTGACCATAGAACATACATTTGTGATTAATTTCATAGTATTGCGAGGTTCTCATTATTGTATACGAACTGATATACCATCTTGATATAAAAATTAATCATTGGACATTACCATTTCAATGTTTGATATAGAAAACTCTACACTATAATGATTTTATGACATCATGTATAGAAAACTGTATAAAGGATTTGGTAATCCAAAACCCTCAATATTTGGGTATAGGGAACCCACTATTTCAACATTCCCAATAAAACTAGAGAGAACTTGGTAAAAAAACACATCAGCAACTCATATGATAAAGATCATGTTTCTGTTTAGTAATGGATTAAGCTACTAGGCCTCCCACGGTTCCACCGCATGGCTATTCTACTATAGCGACCTCATCTCCATGAGTAAAACATCACATAATATGGTATCCTAAGTATATCCCTTTTGTCCACTTTCATAACATGACATCTTTTCTAGTAATAATATCAAAATTTCTAATTTGATAACACTTTCCTTACCCGGTGCGATTCCAAGAACTAGAAAAAATCCTTGCATTTAATAACTAATTTTAATCTTTCATAAATGATGTAACTCAATCGGTATTTGTAAGTATTGTTACCACTATATTATATGAGCTTGATGCACTAATATTCTTATGCCTAAATGAAATACTAGATCACATTTATCTACAAAAGACTTGTTTGTATCCCTGAGAACTAGTATCATTCTTCTCAATTTTCCAGGTACATATCTTTTGTACATTCTACTATACAATCAGATAGTTTTGACTGATTTACTAGAAATTCACCTAAATATAACTGATTTTTGCATATAGTAAAATATACAGTGGAAATATCTATTTTTGTACATATCATTTCATACTTTATAGATCCATCTATTTGATGGATGGACAGTAACTCACCGCTTTTATACGTTCTCATGTCCCGGATATGACAACCTGAAGGGATTATTCCCTATGACATAGGAAAAAATTCATCTATTAAATTGTTCCAACTAGTGTTTTTCAATACAATGGAAATATATGTACGATGGTATAGGACAAAGTAACCTATAGATCAACCTTAGTAGATCTGGATCCCTAGGAAATAGGTTGATACTTTAATTCAATTAGTAGAGAGTAAATTTCATTTTGGTCTTAACTAACTATGAGACCAATGGTTTAAACCATATGTTTTCAATCATACTTTTCATGGAAAACCATGATGATAACACTACTGTAATGTCCTGGTCCAGGGTTCCACTCAACGGGTGCCCTAAACCCGGTTCGCCACGTGACCTCAAGAACATTTCCCCAAATGCCAGAGGCTGCCGACTAGCAGCGAGGGCCCAGGTTTGATAGTGGGGAAACTATGCCCTCATTTGTCAAAGTGTATCGTAGCGGAAATAAATAAAAACATACAACAATAGTGGAATCAATAATCCATACACATTTAATATAAAAACTACAGTAAAAGATAATCGATTAGTTATATTGATATGATGAAACATGTCTCAAGTTCTAAGAAAACAGTCAGATCATGTTACATAGCAGTACAATAATACAGGGTACAACAAAGAAAAACAAAACTGCCAGTAGAATTGTGAGCCTAAGCCCGGTCTCATGCTCCCCTACTCTTCAGCAGCAATCAAGTACCTGTATAGGGACCCTTTCCCTTATCCACACCTGCAGAAATGTAATCTGTTTGGGCCGAAAAGCATGACCCAAACAGGGTGTGAGAAATAATCTCAGTAGGCACTCACCAAAGGCTCGTGCTAAGCTATGTGTAAACATGTAACAATAGTGTGAAAAATAAAATGCAATAAACTAAGCAGTACTCAAAATTAACTAACTTTACCAGTTATATTTCCATTTTAACATTCATTTAATCATTAAATATAAGGAAAACCACCACAGTGAGTTTTCTATGTAAATAGTCAGTGTCCTCAGACACGCAAACCCTTACCCTCAGGTAATCAGAATATCGCCCTCAGGCAATCAGAATCTTGCCCTCAGGTATAACAGATATTTCCCGCAGGCGTACGAAGTGTCGCCCTCAGGCACAGAAGTCACCACCCATAGTCATACGAAAGGTTGCCCTCAGGAGAAAAAGAAGGTTTCCCTCAGGCTAATCTAGTCATGCCCTCAGGCTATAGTAAAACACCACCCTCAAGCACAAGTAACCGGGCCGAGCCCAACATGTAAATAATAAATTCACATACAATTCCTCTCAAGGAAATTTAACAAACATTGTTACAATGCCATACCCTTGGGTATCCTGACCAAATGGCTAAACTGAGGAACGCACCCCCGGGGTGGTCCTGGATCCAAGTAGAAATCCCAAACAGCAGTTTATTATCACATTTAATCACCTATAAATTTCTAGGTAGTTAAAATAGCCATGGCATCAGCCATACAACACCCCAACATGGGTTCGTAGCACAAAAATACACACAAATGCACAATAGTTGGAAATTAAACACCAAGCCACCTACCTTAAACACCCACGAACGGTATACCCGAATGACGCTTTCTATAACATCCAAGAACGTCGTAGATTTGAGGTAAAATAATTCTCATTCAACCTCAAATAACTTCCCTGAGAAGAATAATTGGCAAAAACTACGCAAGGAGAAGGGAGGGATTACCGGTGCGGTTCCAACATGATCGACGGAAGTGGGATCAGATTCCCAATACCCGATCGGTTGATCCACGAAGATTAGGCCATCCTCTCCCGATCTCTCATTCGGTTCTAATCCAATCCTATGAACAGGGTTGGCTACTTCCCATTTTAAGTGAAAAAACAAACTACACGGCATGTACTTTTGACTACATGGCGTGCACTTCCCTCATTTAACTATTCCTCTGGTGGCACCGCCAAATTGTTCATTCGTCGACATGATTACACGGCGTGTATTCCCGACTACACGGTGTGTACTGTCGCCCAACTGGCAGCTACTTCCACCGCCTTACTATTTGCCTTCCGACTGACTACACGGTGTGTAAATACCACTACATGGCGTGTAGTCGGTTTTTACACCCTTCGTCGCTGTCATGGCTACACACCCTGTGTACTTATCCCACATGGATAAAAGTACATGGTGTGTGAAATAGTACACGGCGTGTAGATTCAAATTTTATGATTTTCCCCATTTTCCTTATTTTCTCAAAAACACTTAAGTAAAAGTGAAAAGAAGAAATTCGTACCTCAAAAATAAGAACCAGGTTCTTACAAACTTCCCCCTTAAGGAAGTTCGTCCCCGAATTTCCCTTCCAAGGGTAGAGAAGATAAAGCTCAGAACAGCTCTGGCCACTGAGCACTTATGTCGGTCTCCCGCTCCCAGGTCTCGTCCTTCACTCGTCCATACTACCATAGCACAAGTACGAGAGGAACTGACCGGCCTCAGAGCACCTTCGTGCTCCTATCAAAAATACGAATCGGATGATCCTCAAAGGATGCATCTACATATAGCTCAACCTCCTCAGGTTGGAAGATGTGAGACAGGTCCGAATGATAGCGACGCAAATGAGATACATGGAAGACGTCGTGCATGGCTCGGTACCTCTGTGGTAACTACAACCGATAAGCAACCATCCCGACTCTCTCCAGAATCTCAAATGGCCCCACATACCTCGGTGAAAGTTTACCCTGTCTCCTGATCCATCTGTGTCCCAGCCTTGGCGAAACACGTAAGAATACCTGATCCCAAACCACGAACTCCAAAGGTCGTCTGCGGTGATCAACATAAGATTTTTTATGAGACTGTGCGGTATCCATTCGCTTCTGAATCAACTGGACCTACTCTGAAGTCTCCTGCACGAGACGTGGTCCCAGTAAAGCTGCCTCACCTTCCTCTGACCAGCACAAAGGTGAACGACATGGCCTACCATATAAAGACTCGTATGGTGTCATCTCAATAGTTTTCTGAAAACTATTATTATAGGAAAACTCAACCAGGGGTATGTGCTTCTCCCAAGATCCCCCAAAGTCTAGGACACATGCACGCAGCACATCCTCAATCACCTGTATCGTACGCTCTGACTGGCCATCAGTCTGAGGGTGGTAAGCTATGCTCAGAAGCACCTGTGTACCCAGTGCCCTCTGAAAACTCTACCAGAAATGAGACGTAAAATGGGTGTCCCTATCTGAAACGATAGAACGAGGGACCCCATGAAGACGCACTATCTCTCGGAGATACAACATCCCGATATCGTCAACACTGAAGGTCTTCTTGATCGGAAAAAAGTGAGCTACCTTCATGAGTCTGTCCACAACAACCCACATGGAATCATTGCCTCGAGGTGACCTCGGTAATCCAGTCACGAAATCCATCACGACATCATCCCATTTCCATTCCGGGATGGGTAACTTTTGTAATAGTCTGGTTGGCCTCTGATGCTCCGCCTTCACCTGCTAATAGTTAGAATATCTCGTAACAAAACAAGTTACTTCTCTCTTCATACCTAGCCACCAGTACTGACGTCTCAAGTCACTGTACATCTTGGTAACCCTGGGATGAACTGCCCAAGCTGAAGCATGAAAATCTTGCATCAACTCCTCGTGTATATCCCCTAGAACCCATACACGTCCATCAAAATGCAGTACCTCATATTCTCCTATCGTCCAACCAGGAGGAGGGTCCTCACTAGCCACCGACTCTCGTAGAATTGGGCCTTTTGAATCAGATAGCATTCTCATCCTCACTCTATCCAGGAGGGTAGAAGTCACTGCTAAAGATAAAAGATAGGCTTTCCCCTGACTGTCATGCACCTTCAGATACATCTCAGAGAACTAGGCCATGAGCTGCAACTCACCACTGGCCTCCTGTACCGCCTGTATCTAATTCATCCTGCTCAGTGCATCAGAAACTGCATCACCCTTACCAGGTGTATAGGCAAGCTCAAAATTGAAGGACTGTAGGTATTCGACCCACCTTTGCTGCCTCAGATTCAAGTCACGCTGTGTAAATATATACTTGAGACTTTTGTGGTCTGTGAAAACCAAAAAATGATCTCCCAAGAGATAATGTCTCCAATAGCGCAATGCATGAACAACTGTAGCCAACTCGATGTCATGTGTTGGGTAATTCATTTCATGTGGCCTGAACTGCCAAGACCCGTATGCAACAACTCGATCGCCCTACATCAACACTGCTCCCATCCCAATACCTGATGCATCACAGTAAACTGTATAGCTCTTTCCCTGCTCTGGGAGTATCAGGATTGGTGCTGATGTTAACCTTCCTTTCAGATCCTGAAAGGCTACCTCACAAGCTTTCGACCAAAAGAACTTCACACCCTTCTTAGTCAAACTCATCAATGGAGCTCCTAAGTGAGAGAAGTCCTGTATAAAGCATCTGTAGTAACCAGCCAGCCCCAAGTAACTTCGTATCTCAAACACGTTCTTAGGCTGCTCCCAGGAAACTACTGCCCTCACCATCTCATGGGTCTACTGCAACTCATTCCTCTGAGATGATATGACCCAGGAAGTTAATCTGGTCCATCCAAAAGTGGAACTTTGAGAGCATAGCATACATCTTATGCTCTCTCAGTGTATTCAATATGATCTCAAGATGGGTGGCATGGTCGTGTCGAGTGTGAGAGTACACCAAGATGTCGTCCATGAATACTACCACAAAAGAATCTAGATAAAGATGGAACACATGATTCATCAGAGCTATGAAAACAGTTGGCGCGTTCATTAGTCCGAACGGCATAACCAAGTACTCGTACAGACCATATCTGCTCTGAAAAGCTGTAAGTGGTATATCCGATGGTCTCACACGCAGCTGATGATATCCAGATCTCAAGTCAATCTTTGAGAACACTCGTGCTCCATGAAATTGATCAAAAAGATCATTAATCCTCAACAAGGGATATCGGTTCTTAACCGTCAACTAGTTCAGCTTCCGATAATCCACATAGAGTCTGAGGGTACCATCTGCCTTTTTTGCAAAAAGGATAGGAGAACCCCAAGGAGAAGTACTAGGTCGGATGAAACCTTTTTCCTGTAACTCCTCTAACTACCTCTTGAGCTCCTGCAGCTCAGGTGTAGCCATCCTATAAGGAGGGATGGACACCGGTGCTGCTCTGGGCACAAGATCAATAGAGAAATCCACCTCTCGTTCCTGAGGTAGACCTAAAAAATATTCCGGGAAGACATCCCTGAAATGATCAACCACTGGAGGGAAATCTGTCTGACAAGTCCCCTGATTATCCAGATATAAACTCTAAATATGGGTTGTGACTCCACCTCACCCGTGATGCTCTGGTCCAACTCGACTCGCCTGAACATCCCACCCGCCCTTGTATAGAAACTCTTCACCCTCTGGTGACGTGAAACGCACCCTGTGATGATAGCAGTCTACAAAGGCTCTAAAGGAAACCAACCAGTCCATCCCTATAATGACATCATAGCTCGTCATCTCCAAGAAATAGAGGTCCCATAGAAAGTGACACCCTCCAACCTCAAGGTGGCACTCCTTGTACTAACACACACATGTCGTTCTCATTACCAATGGAGTGTCTAGCGTCATAACATTAGAAGAAGAAGAAAAACAGAGCCCAAGGATCTCCAAAACAGGTACAGATATGAAACTATGCATATAACTCATATCAAAAAGTACTAAAGATAATACATAAGCTACTAGAATAGTACCTATGACAGTAGAAGGTCTGGGATCCTGCTCCTGCTGGGTCTGTTGCACTGCGTATGCCTGCCCGGTGGTACGGCCCTGCGACACAGCCTGACTACCCTGAGCTATCCCGCCCTGATGCCTCTGAGATCCTAGTTTCTGGCTACCATGGCCATGACCACCATCTCTACCTGCACGCCCTTACGTATTCCAGTTTCCTGACTAGTAAGAATCCACTGGTCCTGATCTCGTACGCGGAGTCTGCACAGAACCCCTCTCACTAGACACTGGTGGAAACGCCCTACAAAAATGCTGCAGATGACCCATCTTTCCGCAAGCTCGGCACTCCACTGGATCACGTGGACACTGCGGTATCTTTTACCCCTATTTACCACACTGGTAGAAAAAGATCGGGCCACCTGAAGAAACTTCCTGGCTAGTACTGCCACCATGAGATAAACGCATCTATCGCTTCCTCTTCCCGGTAGAAATAGTACCAGAAACCGGTGATGAACCGCCCTAGCCCACACCACTAGATTCCCGCAGGTTCCTCTATATAATCAGTGCCTAATTTACAATAGCATGTACTGAAGTCAACCTGAAAACATTCACCAGTGCTCGGATGTCATAACCAAGACCATCCTCAAAGCATCTGGCTCTCAACGTCTCATCGCCCACCAGAACGGGTGCAAAACGCTGAAGCTTGGTGAAACAAGCAGAATAATCCATCACCGACATAGCGCCCTGTTGCAGATTCATGAAATCTCATGCTCTATCTGCTCTCAGCATCTCTGAAAAGAAGAAGTCATAGAAGCCTGCCTGAAAATCTTCCCACGCCATGTAACTGTGATGCTCTAACTGGGTGGTAACATCCCGCTACCTCTTGGCGGAATCACGCAGCATATAAGTCGCAAGCTTGACCCTCTACCCTGGAGGTGTCTCAAGATGCTCGAAAATAGTCTTCATAGACCCTAGCCAAGACTCCGCAGCCTGTGGTCCTCCATCCCTTGAGAATGTAGGCGGATGCTGCTGCTGGAAGATACGAGTCAGCTCAGCCATAGATGTGGCAGCCGGCAGTGCTCCCTGAATGGTCTGCATGAACCGTATAAAGCCTTCACGGAACTGCGCCTCCATGCCTGTATCCGGTATAACGGCTGGCGCCGCATCTGGCTCTGCTGGAGGATTCACTAGTAGCCCATGGCCCACCATCTCTGGAGAATAATTGTTGTCGCTCTCCTGGAGAACAATGTGTGGTCATCTTGAAATCATGACTCTAAAAGATCAAACACACACCTTAGATCCACATTATCAAAGACTGGAAACGAAGAGACCAAAAAGGGAATTGGAGGAAGAAGGCATTTTAAAATTTTCAAAACAAGACTACACGGCGTGTATACTGACTGCACGGTGTGTGCCTGACTCCTCTTCCCATGCCCGGGTCCTTCTACATGTCTTAGCAACACGGCTCTCGTTAAACAAAACTATATGGCGTGTATATAATCTACACGGCATGTATGGTGAAAATTTCCAACTTCCCGTGTCGTTTGTGACACGGTCGACTACTCATCTTGATACTACACGGCGTGTTACACCCGCACACAGCGTGTACACCACCCCGTTTCCCTAGCCACACGGCTAACCCCAAACGGTCTTTCCTCGGACGAGACTACACGGTGTGTGCCACAGGTACATGGCGTGTACTAGACGAGTTCTGCTGGCCCGTGTTGTTAGTTACACATCCGGATACACAGCGTGTTCTATATACACACGGCATGTACATGAAATGATTACCCCAAACTGTGTTGTTAGTTACACGGTCGGGTCCCCAGGTCACACTACATGGTGTGTTCTTCATTGACACGGCATGTTCAAGAAAAGATTACACCGGCCCGTGTTTCTTAGTTAAACGGACATGTCTCTGGGTCAACCCTACACGATGTGTACGTCAGGTACATGGTGTGTTTTACCCCAAACCTTCCCTACCCTGTGTCCCCACCCACACGGTCCATGACACGGGAAGATACTACACGGCGTGTACTTAGGGTACACGGAATGTACTTAAAAAGTTTTACTTCCTTCCTGAACAGAAGAACGTACACGGCGTGTTCCAAGAACTACACAGCGTGTATTCTGAGTTTTCCGGACAGTATGCCTCAGAAACTTCTCTAGAACCCCTAAAACACCAAAAACAACACCTAAGTGCCAAATTCTGTTCCATGAGGGCCCATACTCCCCGAGAATCAAAGTTTGTAATCTTATCTTTGTTATAATAAAATAAAAAATCAATGATCCACCAAATTCTGGTAAATGGGGGCCCATACTCCCCAAAACCATAGTTTTCCGTTCATTCTATAAACTGGCTCACACAAAAATACCCTATCACATAGCAGGTATTTATCAAAGAAGCTATCAGAACAGTATGCTTTTCTAGCACAACAACTATCACAACAACATGCAATTTCTAATGCACTTATATGGCATGGAAACTATGCATGGCATGTGATTCCTAGAATGTGCCTAAATGATGCATGAGATGGCATACCCTCATCTCATCAGGTTTCCACTAAATAGAACCCATGGATAAAATATAAACAGCACAATCACAAGTGCATCACTCAACGATGAAATCAAATCAACTGTAAAATTTTCAAAATCAGAAGAATTGCAAAACACGGTGTAGACTGGCTTTTCCATGTACACGGGTTAGCTACGCCCGGGCACAGCTCGTTACCAACTACCGTTTCCGTCCTATCCCTGACTAAGGCTCCAAATTGTAAGTCAAAGAACAGAAATCCCTTTAATACCACTTTGTAACGTCTCGGGCTCGGGTGCCACTCAACGAGTGCCACGAACCCGGTTCACCACGTGACCTCAAGCGCATTTCCCCAAACTCTAGAGGCTGCCGACTAGCAGTGAGGGCCCAGGTTTGATAGTGGGGAAATTATGCCCTCATTTATCAAAGTGTAGTGCAACGGAAATAAATAAAACCATACAACAATAGCGGAAGCAATAATCCATACACATTTAATATAACAACTGCAGTAAAAGATAGCCAATTAGTTATATTGATATGATGCAACATGTCTCAAGTTCTAAGAAAACAGCCAAATCATGTTACTTAGTAGTACAACAATACAGGGTAGAACAAATCAAAACAAAAAAGCCAGTATCATCGCGATCCTAATCCCGGTCCCATGCTCCCCTACTCCTTAGCAGCAATCAAGTACCTGTATAAGGACCCTTTCCCTTATCCACACCTGCAGAAATGTAATCTGTTTGGGCCAAAAAGCATGACCCAAACAGGGTGTGAGAAATAATATCAGTAGGCAGTCACCAAAGTCTTGTGCTCAACTGTGTGTAAACATGCAACAATAGTGTGCAAAAGTAAATGCAATAAACTAAGTAGTACTCAAAAGTAACTAACTTTACCAGTTATATTACCATTTTAACATTCATTTAATCATTTAATATAAGGAAAACCACCACAGTGAGGTTTCTATGTAAACAGTAAGTGTCCTCAGACACGCAAACCCTTACCCTCAGGTAATCAGAATCGCGCCCTCAAGAAATCGGAATCTCTCCCTCAGGCATAACAGATATTTCCCTCAGGCATTGGAAGTGTCACCCTCGGGCTCAGAAGTCACCGCCCACAGGCATACTAAAGGTTTCCCTTAGGAAAAAAGAACGTTGCCCTCAGGCTAATCTAGTCATGCCCTCAGACTATAGTAAAACACCGCCCTTAGGCACAAGTAACCGGGCCGATCCCAATATGTAAATAAGAAATTCACATACAATTCCTCTCAAGGCAATTTAACAAACATTATTACAATGGCATACCCTAGGGTATCCTGGCCAAATGGCTAAACAGAAGAACGCACCCCTGGGGTGGTCCTGGATCCAAGCAGCGATCCCAAACAGTAGTTTATTATCACATTTAATCACCTATACATTTCTAGGTAGTTAAAATAGTCATGGCCTCAGCCATACGACACCCCAACATAGGTTCATAGCACAAAAATACACACAAATGCACAACAGTTGGAAATTAAACACCAAGCCACCTACCTTAAACACCCAAGAACGGTATACCCAAACGAAGATTTTTGTAATGATCAAGAATGTTGTAAATCTTAGGTAAAATAATTCTCATTCAACCTCAAATAACTTCCTTGAGAGGAAGAATTGGAAAAAAAACTACGCAAGGATAAGGGAGGGATTACCCGTGTGATTCCAACGTGATCGACGGAAGCGGGATCGGATTCCCGGTGCTCGATCGGTTGATCCACGAAGATTTGGTCGTCCTCTCCTGAGCTCCTGTCCGGTTCTAAGCCAATCCTATGAACAGGGTTGGCTAATGCCCATTTTAAGCGGAAAAAAAACAAAGTACATGGTGTGTAATTTTGACTACACTACGTGTACTTCCCTCATTTAACTGTTCCTCTGGCGGTACCGCCAAACTGTTCATCCATCGACATGAGTACACGGCGTGTATTCCCGACTACACGGTGTGTACTGTCACCCAGTTGGTGGCTACTTCCACCGCCTTACTATTTGTCTGCCGACTGACTACACGGCATGTAAATACCACTACACGGCGTGTAGTCAGTTTTTACACCCTTCGTCGCCGTCATGGCTACACACCCTGTGTACTTATCCCACACGGCCAAAAGTACATGGCATGTGGAATAGTACACGGCGTGTAGTTCCAAATTTTAGGATTTTCCCCATTTTCCTTCTTTTCTCAAAAACACTTAAGGAAAATAGAAAATAATAAACTCGTACCTCAAAAATAAGAATCGGGTTCTTACAACTACCCTCTCATAGACTCATGGAAATCATTTGTTCCAAATGTATATTCTCTGATCATATTTCTTACATTAATTTGAAACTGGATTTCATTAACCAACAACCATTATTATCATTTTTTAATGTGACCAACCTTTTTTGGTAGCGTCATATTGACACCATCCACGATTGGTGGTCATGAAATCCATTGCTAAATAATATGATCATAAAAATTTACTATAAGAAGTAAAATTAAAAAAGATTTAGGCATAACGAATTGGTGAAACCAATCGATCCTTATTCGTGTTGAACTTGTACCACCCATCTATCAAATCCCTTCAATATCCACAAATGTATTCAAAATAATAAGTTCCATTTTCACTTTCATACATGGAATCCATTAATGGAATTTTAGTTGGTCTTATCAATTTCATCTAATTTCCATACACTGCTTACATGAAGGAAATATTATTCACATTGAAAAATAGATCACCGACTGTGGTGAATATAAAAACCATCATCATGGTTTTATCCTTCTAACATAGTATGTGTCACTGCAACATACTTTGTTCTAGATGCTCTTGTGGAACAAGTTCTTATGCCAACTATTTTTGCATCTTGAGAATTGACTAAAAACAATTCAATATAGCTCTCACTATCTCTTATAGATATCTTCACCCTTATTTTGAAATGTAGTCTATCACATGACTACAATTTTTCTATCTTTTCTATTTATTTAATATCCTAAGTAATGGTAAGGATTGTTAAACTAAATGTACAATGTGTTTTTTTATGCAAGTTTTTTTTATGTCCTAACAAACTCGTTGAAGTAAAAAACATGTATTTATGACATAATAGATTTACATCATACAATGACTCGTATGATTTCAATTTTTCATTTTAGTTTTCATATGATTAAGGTATTACGCCATTATTTGCGAATCATTTCATAAAGTATAATGGTAGTTTCAGCAAGATGAAACATTTATAGTAGTTACATAAAAATTTTGATGTATAACATATGCGTCAATGAATTTCACCATGCTAGATGTTTTTTGATCAATGTTGTTATGTAAAACGGAATCAATAATCATACTCATTAACATCAATGGCATGATGTCGATAAGATAATGTGCATTTAGGAATTACTCCACGCTACACTATCACGATTGATAAATGCTTGGTCAATATATTTTTTGGTATCCCAACCTGAATCAATTCATATATTTTGACCATGCATATACTTCAAATTATTATTCATGTATTACTTAAATGAACCATATGAAGAATATATACATCTATCTTATACTTGGAATAATTCATGCTTACTTGTGGGACCATTTCCAAAATCATTGTGACATACCTGTATTTCTAAAGCTCTTTTGTTCAAACTAAAGACATCAATAATACAAAAAGTATTTAGTTTTGCCGAGCCAAGATACTATACATGGAATATTCATGACATCCACATTTAGTATTACTTGAGAAATAATTATCTTTCCCCAACTAGGTATAAGTATTATATTTATATTCATCGCTAATTTACCATGATTCACGTATTATTGAACTAGTGATTAAGTTCAACAAAAACAACCTTCCTTCTAGAACCTAAAAGATTGTTTCCTTGCATCCAAGGACACATGAGATTAATGTTTATGGATATACACAATAATAGTTCAACAAAAATAATTTGGATGGTTATTAAGAAGTTGTGTACTTATCACCACTAGTGGTATCAACCATATACAGCCACTTAGAGAATACACCTGACTTCTAGTAATGTTTCTATACTTACATGGAAACTATATTTAAATACAAATATGCAAAAATAATCTTGAATAAAATACCCAAGTATAAAAATAGTAAACATTTCATTTATGAATATGCGTGATGTAGACGGGGAATATGCTTCTTTAAATCGGTTTATTGCATTTAAACATCCATTGTTTTATTTTATATTATGCAATGAAAATAACCTTTTTTATTACCTAATTAATACAAGGGTGTCGTGAATGATCCATTAGCAATAAATTATGTTGACCATTCCCCATTTTCTTTCAATTTATTCACAAGAAGAATTAAAAATGATATTATAGTTTATATTCTTATTATCTTGGATAGCCTTATCTAAATTGGTAATGAGGCATTTACTCAATACTTGCTCATTTTTTAACAAAAAATTTAATTGAGTAATGCGGTGAAAATTATATGAGAAAGGGATACTTTTAACTATCATGATAAAACTTTCAATTAACACATGCTAGTGTAAACTTCTCTTTATTCATATCATTGCTTCACTTTTTTCTTACAATCATCTAAGTGAAGAGACTTCATGTTATATTATCCATGTCATGGTGTAGCGACAACAACTGAAACTAGATGTTAATGAAAGAATAATGATATAACCATCATATGCTTTGTACATTAGTCTCCTTTAAGTAGTTTTAACCTCACTTCTTGAGGTAGTTTAATAGTGTTCGGGACACTAGAACCTTTATTTTCCTATATCATTGTACTATGCACATGCGCTTTAATATTTATGGATACTCATGTTAGTGTGGCTATTTAATTTTTCCATTATAACATAGCAATTTTGAAACATGCGGTATAACATTCCATTTTTTTATAAAACTGAATTTTAGCATGTGCCTTTAATCAGGAATACTGGTTTAGTAATTTATGATTAATTGCTCAAATCATTTAATATCTCCCACTATTTTATTGGATTCTAAGAACCCTCTATGCTAAAATCAGAATACTATTTCAGTTGAGTATTCTAGTGGCAAGGATCCCAGAACCACCCCTCAAAGTCTACATGATATGGAAACACCACTACATGGACGGTTCTAGGTGCGATTTTGGCTGGCCGACCACTTTAACTTGCGGTTCATTGATCTATTAAGTGAAGATCCAATATCTTAAAATCAGGACTTGATTTACTCAATACTTTCCACTAAAATTACAAAAAGCTAGCTATGCCTATTTGTATGCTGCAATATTAGTTATGTCAACCCATTATTTTTAAAATAACTCCCCAGATATAAGAGGCACCATCAACTATGGGATTATCGCACCTCAAACAAAATGTTTTCTCAAATTTGATTGACGGAAGGCTATTTGGACATAATATATCTTTGAGGGTTTTATTATTTTTAATGTGATGAAATAAAAAAAATCTATTTATATAAGAAGGTACTATGTGGTTGCACTAACATTTAATCAAGCAAGATATAGGAATTTCCTTGCGTCGCATGTTCATTTTTTCCGGCATGCTTGTTTATTATTATTCTACGCAATCACGCTCTGACTACACATTCAATAAATAATAATCCTTGAAGAAATAAAATGAAAAACCTGATCATGAGTTGGCACTATTGGCTGATCTGTTGAGTGAATAACGGACCAACCGAAAACCGAGGGGTAAGTAGCATTAGATTCGTGGCTTGTAAATTGAACATTAACATCTTCCAATCCAATTTATCGAACTACTCTTTGGTTCCTCATCATCACATGTTGCGAAGTGTGTCACGCCTCATCTCATCATTAAACAATTGTACTCACACACATGTTAGGGGGTCTTAGGTTATAATATTACAACTCTGAGAATGAGAGTGCATGCCTTTATACATATAATGAAACATGAGAAGACATGTAGACCATCTTTTATTTAATTAATGTAATTATCACCTAACCATTGTAATAACTAAATAATTAAGCAAATGAAAATAAATAAACAACACCTAGACATGCAATGGTTGGTCTCCAGCTCATGATCATCATACACATTAAACTTCCGTATAGGAACTAAATTAAAAATCAAAAATTATACTTTCATTAAAAAAAAACATGAAGGAATTTAATTGAATTAAAAATTTACTAATATTTTTAATCAAATATTTACGCCGTTCGGTCCTGATTAATTAATTTTCTTTTAACGAAAAAATCAAATAATTAATTTAATTAATATCCCAATTATATAAATTATGCTGCATCTAAATTTTTATTACAAAATATTAATATTAATGTAATTTAATTAAAAATGGTAACAAAATTAGTTATTTTAATTAATTCACGATTAAATTAAAATTAATTGGGCCCCGTAAATCTCATACAGGGCATGTGCATGTCATTTAGGACTCGTGGATGTGTCTTAGCCGACCCCATGTGTTGTGATGTAGGCCAGGGAGGTCTGACCATGCCCCTTTCGGGTAGGGTAGACCCACACTGGACCAATTCCGAATAGACCTAAGAGAAACTGCATATGACATCTCCACCAGAGGCAGTGGTGTTTGGTGGTCACTATGGCAGAGGACTCTAGGGAGGGCTCACATGGGTGGTGGAGAAGGGGAAGCCAGCAAGGTGGCCACCGCATGTTGCTGGTCGGAGCAAGTGGAGGCTGCCAACGTAGTCCCTCTTAGTGGAAACCGAGTAGCTCAATGGGAAGGGCGGTCTGGGCCTCTCGGTAGCCGAGTGCGGTCCGGTGGGTAGAGCCCAAGGCGGCGGGGCAGTGCGCTGAAGCAAGAGATTTATGCTGGAACGGCGGGGTACAGAGGAGTGCGGCCACGATTCTGCATGAAGGAGGCTGACGGGACTTGGGTTTGCCGACAGGGCAGGCGACCGGCTGGTTTGACGACATGGTGAAGGGAGGCGGCCTCCGACCAAGGGTGGAGGCGCCTGTTTTGGGATGAGGGAGGCCAGGGTGTGGGGCATCACCCTTGCTGCATAGAGTAGGTGGATAGGGGATATCGGCATGGTCCAAGGTTTCCGCACAGGGATCCGCGATAGGAGGAGATGCAGACCATGGTTGGGTGGATCGTGCTTGGTGTTAGAGGATGTAGCCGCGCGGGATGGTGCGCCTGGTGAAGGAGACATATGGCATAGTGTTGTGCGCCAGGACCAGGAAGAGAGATGGTGGCAGGTGGCCTGCCTTGGCCCCGACGTCACTGCAGCTGCAGTAGGAGGAGGCAGCCTCCGGGGCGCGGCGCGCTGCGGCTGAACAGCGTGGTCAATCGGCCCACAACCCTTGTTTGTTTTGGTTTACATTTTCATGTACCCCCTGTTTTTTTATTTTAAATTTTTTAGGCCAACAAAGACATGATTTTCAAGTCTACGCCATTTTCTTAAAAACAATTATAAATCCTAGAAAGGCTTTGGAAATTAATAATAATATTATCATAATAATATTTTCATAAATCTATATTTATAGTAGAAAATATAAAAATTTAGTTTAATATAATATTATTATAATATAATATTATAATAATGAAATTATTATTTTAATTAAACTATTATTTTTATAATAAAATTATTATAATAATAATAATTAATAGTGCTCACTGGAATATACTATTCCGGGGTAAATGACTGAAATTTATATTTTTAATTTTCAAAAAGCCGCTTTTTAGAAGTGAGCGGTAACCAGAACATAGCGAGCGGGATCCAAACACATATCTGAAATTACAAAATTCAAAAATAAAAAACGCTGCTGCAATCACGTCACCAATCATGCACCGTCATGGGTCTACACCGGCGCCGTCACCGTTTGGACACCACCACCACCAGGGCCGGCCCAGGCACAACGATTGCCCAAGACCGATGTTGAAAATGTTGCCCTTTCAATTACTAAAAAAACGGGCATATATAGCGAATCAAAGGCAATCAATAAAAATCAGAACTACAAAAAATCTAATTTCAACAATAATAATGAAATCATTATAAAATTGAATAACATAATTGCATGAGGATGATGTATTGGGACTGAATTTTGTTTACCTGATGGAACGTGTTCCAGGGAGATGAACACAGGAGATGACTTTGCTGGTGACAAAAAATAGACTTCGCTGTGGATGGCAGAAAAGATTCAAGCACCACGGAGCCCAAAATCGATTGACCATTGCAATTTTGCCCCAAAATTTTTCAGCATGCTTGTTGTTACTCTCCTTAAACCCTAAAACTCCAGTCCCTCCCTTTGATGGCCGCCGCTCACCTAATTCCCCACACACTCATTGTTGCTCCATCACCCCCATCTCCATCTGCCACACGCCATCTACTTGTTGTCACCCTGCTTGCCTATTGTTGTCGCTCGCACCTGTCGTCTACCACACCTGCTAAAACCGGAGATGGCCTAAGAGGTGGAGCTGGGCTGGTCAAAAATTGTGCGCACAAAATGGGTATGGGAGAGGTCAACAGTGGAGGTGGAGCCAAGCGGAGGAGATGAAGAAATGGAAACCTTTAAGCCAGAAGAAGGTGTGGTGGGACAAAGCTGAGTATGGAGGAGGGATGTGAAGGGGAGGCGGAGGGGCGGCCGTTGCCCCCTTAAAATCTGTTGCCCTAGCTCTGGGGCTCGCTGGGCTCGCCCTCAAGCCGGGCCTGACCACCACCATCCCATCCTATCACCACACCATCGTCATCACCCTCCTATCACCGGAGATGTCCATCCACCTGAGTTCAGTGTGGCCACCGTAAATCCAAACAACCATCACATAAAGCCAAACAAATAAAACTCAACCATCATCGATCTGACGTCGTCATAGACCTCTGATGGCCTCCACCACAACTCGAAACAAACATCACCCAAACCAGACAAAAAATATACATCTTTCCACCCATTATCGATGTAAACTTGTCGACATTGGTGGATGGAAGTGTGGTCTTAACCACATACCACAGGTGATGGTTTTTCAGCACAAAAAATAAATTGTAAAATACCTAGTTTAATTATGATGCTTCACATGACGTCTGCTCTTCATTGGTGATCGCTGCTCGAAGAATCTGACAACGAACACTTCTAGATCATCCACACGTGCTTCATGAAACCTGCATGAGCGTCGTCCATTGTAGTCCGGGTGCTAGCATAGAATTTGCGACGACCCCTTCAATGCTTCAACGATCAATACAATGTTTCGTAAGCAATGCCTAAGAGAGTTCTTGATCCATGCTCCTTGGATACAAAGCCTCTCCTTCAAGATCAAGGGTGAGAAGAGAAGAGAGGGAATGACCATTAATAGCATTTGACAATCTCTAGTCCTATTATATTTATTGTGTCAATTAATTTCCTAGAAATTCCCTCCTCGTCCCCAAATAATCAATGCACTAGTAACGACATTGTATGACAACTAAACTTATTCATAAATATTATAATAATTTATTTGTAATATATAATAATAAATTACTCGATAATAATTGAGTAATTAACTCGACACGTCTCTCCCTTAATTATTAATTGATCCTTGAATAATTGAATATTTTTCAATTAATATTTTGCCTCTATTTTCTTCAAACTCGTAAATTCATTTAAAAAATAAAATTAATTCTCATTATTATAAACATGAATAATATGAATTTATTTACTGCATTGGTGATCATTTTTCCTTGGACAAATCCCAACCCCATTGGTGGGTCCCACCATGTACAAAACTCTAATTCAACTAAATAGGGAAGATTATCCAATATTCTATTCTGTGTGATCCTCTAAAACCTTCTTTCAATAGTAGTGAATAGTATTCACAAACCAAGAGCGGGATCTAGTAAACCATCATTTCCCACGACGATATAAAGATTGTCATAGCAGTGACAAACATCCTACGAATAAGCAGTGTGTAATATAATCTTTTTGACTATAATATCACATAAGGCAGGATACACTCACGTGACATCACCCTTTTCTTGCATTATAGTTTGTTGATTTAATTGAATGGATATAACCTTGACAACCATGGCCATGGTCTTATAATGGTACTATCATCCAAATAAACATGGAATGAGATATATTACATCCATAACCCTGAAGTGGTAAATTCTTTCCAGACCATTCAAACAATGTCATGCCACCAATGACGCACCCAACACAAACTACCTCACAACAACATCATTTCCACGGTTTTCATCTTGTATAAAAGTATGAAATCAAATTTCATACATTATTAATGATCTCAAGTCAGGAGATCGTTACACATGATCGTAAATAGGAACATCTAATGACACACGAAACATGTGCTGTTCCTATTGGTGGGTGAGTCCTCATAATATCACTACTTCAAAACACCAAGTGTGAGGATCATGAGAATAAGTTTCAATGCTTATGAACCACCATAATCTACTTGTCAAACCTCTATTGTGTCTAAATAGTTAGATGTATCTAGACCATAGAACATATATTTAAGATTAATGTCGTAGTATCTCGAGGTTTTCATTATAGCTTTGGAACTTCTATAACCACATGATATGACAATTAATCATTGGACAATATCATTTCAATAGTGGATATAGAAAATTGTACACTATAATGGTAAGATGACATCATGTATAGATTACTGGATACATAAAATGGAAATATAAAAGCTGAATAGTTGGTTCTAGTGTACCCACAATTTCATCAACTACCGCCTACACAAAATATAATAACTCTTTTTTCCATTTCCATTGTTATTAATTAAACCCTAGTAAAATATTATTCCCCTCATAAAATTATATATATAATTTAATTTTGGTTCTACGATAATGATATTATTCTTAAGAGAATCTAATTTTATCTTCATAATGATCCATTAATTAATGACGTGGTCATTTTTTGGTTTAAATAACCACAAACTTGAATAATGAAATAAATTAATATCATAGATGACTCCAAGAAAATAAATAATGATAATATATGATGTAAATAAGAAAATAAATATTTTTATTTCATTTATTAATTGTATCATTAATTTTAGGCAAATGAAATTATATTCCATAATATGATATAAAAAATTCATCAATACTAGTCCATCATTGATTTTATCACTAAGGATCAAAAGAAATACAATAAAATGATATTATATCATTATTGTTAATTATAATAAAAATAATACCGTAACCTGTATGATCTGGGAATGATAATCATAGGAAGAAGAATAAGGAACATTAATGATATTTTGAAAATAATATAGTATGATAATGATTACTCATACTGGTTTCTGTAAATAAATAATATTTCTATCATCATAATATTTTTTAAAAGAACACCATCATAAAAATCATTTATAACCGGAAAAACTGTTCTGTAATATAATAACACAATACCAAAATAATATTGTTCTTTAAATTTTACCATTATAAAATAGTCGTTAACTTTCCTGCTATTAATATTGAAAACCATATTATGAAAAAGTTTATAATGTTTTTATATAATTAAAATATATTAATTAGTGCATAATATATAAGTAATAAATTTTCAATAAATTCATTTATGATTTTAAAATTTAATCCATTACATGATATTTTAATAAAATGTGTTCTGTAATGTTCTATAATTGTAACACCCATTGATTTAAAATTATACATTTCATTAAGATCTAATCATTTTGATTGTGTGTGATAAATGAAACAATGAATCATGATACACCAATGAAATATAAAAAAAAGTTAAAATGTAATTGTTCAATTGGAGGATAAAAATATTAATAATAGAATTATGAAATATTTTTAATATTAATAATTACGTTCTTCCACTATACGAAGGAATTGATAAATTAAATTAGCATTGGAAAAATAACTAACATGATGGATCAATCATTAAAATATATCCCTTCTAAAAAGTGATTTTTATGTAATTTTTTTGTAATAACTTAATTAAGGATGAAATAAATTGTTGATATGACTAATATATTAAAACTAAAATGATAATTATTCAATTCAAAATATGAATAAGAATATTTATGTTTTTTAAATTGGATATTTCCCTATGGAAATATTTACTTTTTTATATGTATTTATTTATAGTTAAACTATAAAATTTTATAAATTTAATTTGTTAAAATGAACTTCCTCATTAGTTTCATAATATAAATATTATCTTATGATTAATATCTATGATTTTTAAGAATTACTTTTTTTTATGATAAATAGTGATAATTATAATTTTTTGAACAATAATATATTTTCTCATATTAACATTAAATAATCAAGAAAAATATGTTTATGAATCTGTAAAATTTATTTATGAGATATTGAAGGAGTTAAAATAAAAAAGATTTATAAATCTATCCTAGAACTAAATATTGTTCTTAAGGAACAATTTTTCTAAAACTAGGTGTTTATGGGTTACATATTCTTATAAAATAATTATTTTTTATGAAAAATTGAAATTTAATTTGATAATGTTGTAATAATATTTAATATAATTATTAAAAATGAAATAATATATCACATTTTAATTTTATTCATTATATTTATGTTATCTATGTTAAAATAGGTCACTATTGTAAATAATGAATGTAAAATGTCAACATTGTAAGAGTAAAAGACATATAATTTTTTTGTTAAGTTCTGAAAATTAATATTTTGAGGATTTAATCCTTTATACCATACTTAATTCTATTTATTAAATTTTATTCTTCATGACCTGTGTATTATTTTTTATCATTATATTGAGATGAGAATTTTACAAGAATTAATTCCTAGCACTTCTAAAAGAGGATTCTTACCAACCCATTAAGGCAACTAAAAATTTTTATTTTATTTTAAATATTGAAATATTTTCATTCTTTTAGAATCCTCTTCTATTTTAATTGGAAATCTGGTCTCATGATATTTGAAAAAGGCCTCCATTTCCTCAGACACTTTCAAGGAAAATATGAAATCCTCAATATGAGTACTATTATGCAATCTTATTTTCTTTTCTTTCATAATATCCCAAATATAATTTTCTGATTCATATATAATGACATTGGTATTATTGTAATACTAAATTTTATTATATTAATGAAATAAATTGTAACAACATCTCCCATTTTGTATTATGAAAAATGAAATTAGGATTAATTCAATTTTTTTGACTACAACAACGATAAGGTGATCATCTCTATTTTTCAGTACATCTAATATTAAGTAATTATAATGATGAAATTGAATATTATATGTCTGATCTAAAATATAATTATTATTATTGAGAAAAATTAAAAGAATCATTGTTTTCCTCTCTTATCTCATGAAATTGAGTCAATAACCATGGATTGTGTTGACTATTGTTGGAACTGAGCGTGCAACGAATGACCCAAATAGGTGGATTTTAAAAACATTTCCCTTGACGATCGATGTAAACTTGTCAACGTTGGTTCAAGGTATCCCATTATTATCCGAGGACCACAAGTGAAGGATATTAAGCTCCAATATAAACAGCAAAATACATGGTTTAATTCCAAAGCTGCGCATGACGTCTTCTCATTGTTTGTGATCACTACTTGAAAAATATGACATCAAACTCCTCTATATCATTAAAAAACTCTTCATGAAACCTGAAGGAGTGTCATTTTTTCATAATCCACGTGCTTTCATGGAATTGTGACGATGCCTTTGAGACTCCAAAAATAACCACATCGATTCACATGTGATGCATAAGAGAGTGATGATCTTAGATCCTTCGATCCAAATCCTCTATCACTAGATCACAGGTGAGAAGAGAACAGAGAGTTGCACAATGAATAGTGTTTGGAAATATCCTCTCATCTTATACTTATAGTTTCATTTAATTATCTGGAAATTCCAACTCGGCCCCTGAATAATCAAGACTCTATTAATGACATTTTATGACTACTATACTCATTAATATATATTATTATCATTTTCTTGTAATATATTATCATATATTTCACAATAATAATTGATTCATCAACTAGACTAGTCACTCCTATAAATATTAATTTAATATTGAAAAATTTATCATTCGTAAATTAATATTTTTCAGGTATTTACTTAAAATTCATAAATAAATTTAATAAATAAATTCAATTATCATTATTCAAAACATTAATAATATGAATTTATTTATGGCATTGGTGATCGATATTCCTTGGACAAATCCCAGACCCCAGTGGCAGGGCCCACTATGTCCCAAACTCATTTTCAACTGAATAGGGAAGATTCTCGAATACGCTCTTGCGTGTGACCCCCAAGGCCCTTATTTCAACAGTAGTGAATTGTATTCACAAACCAAGAGCAGGGTCTAGCAACCCATCATGGCCCTTGAAGAGATAATTATTATCACAGTAGCTACAACCAACCTACAAACATGCACTATGTAATATAATCTATTTTTCTATAATATCTCATAGTGTAGGATGAACTCACGTCTCATTTCCATTTTCTTACATTATTGTTTGTTGATTTAATTGGAAGGATTTACACTTGACTTCCATATAAATGGGCTTATAATTGTACTTCCATCAATATCAACATGGCCTGAGATATATTACATCCATAACCTGGAAAATACATATCATTTCTTGACCATTGAACCACTTCCATGACAACAATGATTCCCCCAACATAAACTACCTCACCGTGACTTCATATCCATTGTTTTCATCTTGCATTAAAGTATGGAATACAATGACATCCATTCGTAATGATCTCTTGTCAGAAGACCATTACAAATGATTGTAGATAGGACCATCTAATGACACCGAAAACATGTGTTGTTCCTATTAGCAGTTCATTCCTTATGATCTCACTACTTGAGTTCCCAAGTATGAACTTCATGAGAAGAAGTCTAAATTCTTATGAGCCCCCTACAACTGATATTGAAATATAAATTGTGTCCAATCAGTAAGATGTATCTAGACCATTGATCATATATTTACAAATAATTTTATAGTATCGTGAGTTTCTCATTATAGAATATGAACTTCTATACCATCTTGATATGAAAATTAATCATTGGACATTACCATTTCCATGGTGGATGTAGAAAATTCTACACTATAATGGTATGATGATATCATGTATAGCTAACTATATACACAATAGGTTAATAAAAAACCCTCAATAGTTGGTTCTAGGGAACCCACAATTTCTACATTCCCAATTACACTAGAGAGAACTTGATAGCCAAACTTTTCAGCTACTACCATGATAAAGATCATGTTTCTATTGAGTAATGGTGTCAGCTATTGGGCCTCCCACTATTCCACCGCGTGGACATTCTGCTATAGCGACCTCATCTCCACGAGTAAAACATCACATGATATGATATCCCGAGTATATCCCTTTTGTCCACTGTCTTAACATGACATCATGGCTAGTAAGAATATCGTAATTTAAAATTTGATCATACTTTTCTTATCGAGTGTGATTCCAAGAACTAGAACAAATCATTGCATTTAATAACTACTTCTTATCTTTCATAAAAGCAGTAACTTAATCAGTATTTGTAGGTATGGCTACCACAAACTTATATGAGCTTGATGCACTCATATTCTTTAGCCTAACTGCAATACTAGATCACATTGATATATGGAAGACTTGTTTGTATCCTTGAAAATTTGTATCATTCTTCTCAATTTTCAAGCTACATATCTTTTGTACATTATGAGGTACAATCCAATTGTTTTGACTGCTTTACTAGTAACACACTTAGATATAACTGATATTTTCATACAGTAAAATATTCCTTGGCAATATCAGTTCTTGTACATATCATGGCATACTGTATAGGTCCATCTCTTTAATGTATGGATTTTAAGTCACCGTGATTATCTGTTCTCATGTCCTAGACATGAAAAACTTTAGGGATTATGCTCTACGACATAGGCAAATATTTATCTCTTGAATTGTTTCAACTTTTATATTTCAATACAATGTCACTATATGTGCTTTTGAATTAGAACAAGAAACCTATAGATCAACCATAGTACTTCTAGATCCCTAGAACATAGGTTGCTACTTTATGTCAATCACTAGTGAGTAAATCTAATTTTGGTCTTTACTAACTATGAGAAAAATGTTTGTTTTCGATATGCTAACAAACCTACATTTCATGGAAAACCTCGACGCTCCCACTAACCTCTCGTAGAGTCATGGTAATCATTTGTTCGAAATGTATATTCTATGATCATATGTCTTCTATTAATCCAAAAATGTATTTTAGTAACCTACAACCTTTATTATCATTCTATAATGAGACCATCGCTTTCTGGTTTCATCCAATAGATACTATCCACGATTGGTGGACATGAAATCCAATTCTAAATAATGTGATCATAAAAATTTTCTATGAGAAGTAAAATTTTAACAGATTTAGGTATAATGAATTGGTGAAACAAATTGAACCTTATTCGTATTTCACTTGTACCACCAATGTATCTACTAACATGTATAGCCACCATAGTATTCAAATTAATACGCCCCCTTTCCACTTTCATACATGGAATACATTAATTGAATTTTATTTGGTCATATCAATTTCATCTAATTTCCATAAACTGCATACTTGTAAGAAATATTATTCACATAGAAAAATAGATCACCGACTGTGGTGAATATAAAAACCATCACCATGGTTTTATCCTTCCTATACAGTATGGGTCTTTGGAACATACTCTGTTCAATATAGCTCTTACTATCTCTTCTAATGATCTGCACCATTATATAGAAGTGTATTCTATCACTTGACTATAATTTTTCTATCTTAGGTATTTATGTAATATCCTAAGAAACCATAAGGATTATTACACTAAATGTAAAATGTGTTTGTTTGGATGAATGTTTTTTATGTCCTATCAAACTCTTTGCATTAAAACAGATGTATTTATGACATAATAGGTTTATATCATACAATGAATCATATGATTTCAATTTGTAATTTTAGTTGGCATATGATTATGGGATTACGCCATTATTTGCGAAGAAAATCAAAATTTATAATGGATGTTTCCTCAAGATGAAGCATTGATACTAGTTACATAAAATTTTTGATGTATAACATATGCGTTTAGGAATTTCACCACGCTAGATATTTGTTTTTCAATGTTTTTATGTAAGAAGTCATCATCAATCCTCCTCATTAACATCAATTTTGTGATGTCGATAAGGTAATGTGCATTTAGGAATTACTCCAGGGTACATTATCATGATTGATAAATGCTTCATCATTATATTTATTGGTATCCCACCCAATGCAACTCATATATATTGACCATGTATATAATTCACATTATTTTTTTATTATGTCAAGGAATCATATAAAGTATATATTCCTCTATATTATACTCAGAATAGTTCATGCTTACCTGTGGATCCATTTCCAAAATCTTTGTGAAAAAACTGTATATCTAATGATACATTGTTCAAACTAAAGACATTAATAATACCAAAATTATTTAGCTCTGTCGAGACTGAATAATATAAATGGTATATTCTTGACATCCACATTTAGTATTACATGAGAAATAATTAACTTGTCACAACTGGGTATAATTTTATATTTATATTCATCGCTAATTTCCCATGATTCATATATTATTGAACTAATGATGGAGTTTAACAAAAAAAAAATCATTCTAGAACCTAAATGAATGTATCCTTGCGTTCAAGGACACATGAGATTAATGTTTGTGGTTATACACAATAATAGTTAAACACAAATATTTTGGGTGGAAATTATGAAGTTGTGTACTTATCACCATTAGAATAGGTATCACCCTTTTGCAACCACTTGGATAATACACCAGACTTCTAGTAATGTTTCTATACTTACATTGATAATATATTTAAATACACATAAAAAAATCTAGAATAGAATACCAATGTTGTAAAAAAGGAAACATTTCATTTATGAATAATCCTGATGTAGAAGGGGAAACATGCTTCTTTAAATAAATTTATTTCATTTAAACATCTATTGTTTTATTTTATAATATGTAATGAAAATAAATTTTATTAATACCTAATTAATTGAAGGAGGTCACGATTGTGCCATTAGAAATAAATTATGTTGACCTTTCCCCATTGTCTTTCAATTTATTATCCAAATGAATTAAAAATGAAATTATAGGTGATATTCTTATTGTCTTGGTTAACCTTATCTAAATTGATAATGAGGTGTTTACTTAATACTTGTTCATTTTGTAACATAAAAAGTGACTTTAGTAATGTGGTGAAAATGATATGTGAATGGGATACTTTTAAAGATCATGATCAATCTTTCAATTAACACATGCCTGTGTAAACTTCTCATTATTCATATCATTGCTTCACATTTTCCTTGCCAACATCTAGGTTAAGAGACCTCATGTTATATCATCCATGTCTTGGTGTAGCGACAACAAATGAAACCATATGTTGATGAAATAATAATGATATAAACATCATATGATTTTACATTTGTCTCCTGTAAGTAGTTTTACCCTCACTTCTTGAGGTATTTTAACAGTGTTGGGGACACTGAAACCTTCATTTTCGTATATCATAGTACTTTTCTCACGCACTTGTAATATTTATAGATACTCATGTCAGTGTGGACATTTAATTTTTTCAATACAACATCGTAGTTTTTAATCTTGTGGTATAACATTCTATTTTTTTTAAAATGAATTTTAGAATGTGCCTTTTATTCGGAATACTAGTTTAGTCAGTTATGATCAATTGATTAAATCATTTAATGTTTCCCACTATTTTATCAGATTCTAAGAACCCTATTTGCTAAAATTAGAATACTCTATCGGTAGAGTATTCTAGTTTCAAGGATCTTGGAACCACCCATCATAATCTACATGATATGGAAACCCCACTACATAGAGGGTTCTTTGTGGGATTTTGGCTGGTCGACCACTTTAAATTGCATCTCCCTGATCTTTTAAGAGAAGTCCCATCATCTTAAAATCAGAACATGATTTACTCAATGATTGCATATAAAATTACTTCAAGGTAGCTATGGATATTTATATGCTGTAATTTTAGTTATGTCAACCCATCATTTTTATAAGAACTCTTTAGATATAAGAGCCACCCCCAGCTATGGGATTACTGGCACATGAAAAAACTGGTTTTCTCCAAATTTTAATAACGAAGGCTGTTTGGACATAATATATCTTTGAGGGTTTTATTTTTTTTAATGTGATGAAATAAATAATTTTCTATTTTTATAAGATGGTACTATGTGATCGCACTCACATTTGATCATGAATGAAAGAGAAATTTCATTGCGTCACATGTTCATTTTTTCCTACATGCTTGTTTATTATTATATGTTGTGATCACGCACTAACAACAAATTCAAAAAATAATAAACCTTGAATAAATAAAATGGAAAAACCGATCATGAGTGATACTATTAGATGATGGGTTGAGTGAATAATAGACTATATGAAAACCTAGGGGTAAGTAACTTTAGTTGTGTGGCTTGTAACTTGAACATTAATGTCTTTTCATCAAATGTATCCAACTAATCTATGGTGCCTCATCATTACATGGTGCGAAGTGTGTCACACCTAGTCTCGTCATTATACAACTATACTCGCACACAATCAAGTGGGTCTCAGGTTATAATATTATAACGCTAAGAATGGGAGCACACGACCTTATATATATAATGACACTTGAAAAGACACATATTCCATATTTTATTTTAACTAAACTAATTATTACAAAACCATTGCAATAAATAAATAATTTAGCAAAAAAAAAATAAACCACAAGAGATGAATTTGTCAGTCTCCATCTCATGATCAACTTAGGCGTTAAACATGCGTATATGAACTAAATGAAAAAAATAAAAATTGTACTGGAATTTAAATTAATAATGAATCCATTTAATTGAATTAATAATTAAATCATATATTTAATCCAATATTTATGTCGTTCAGTCCTAATAAATTAATTTAATTTTAATGAAACAAAAAATTTAATCAAATAATGAATTTAATTAATCTCCCAATTAAATTAATTATGCTACATATAATATTTAATAACTAAAAATTAATATTAATTTAATTTAATTATCAACTCTAATAAAATTAATTATTTTAATTAATTATTAAATAAATTAAAATTTACTGGGCCGTGTAAATCTCATATAGGGCATGTGTGTGTCTTTTAGGACTCACGTAGGTCTATCCTAGTCTTAGCCGACCCCATGTGGTGTGATGTAGGCCATGGAGGTCTGACCATGCATGTTTTGGGTATTATAGACCACACAAGACCAATTACGAACATACCTAAGAGAAACTGTATATTTCATCTTCGTTGGAGGTAGTGGTGTTTGGGGGTTACTATAGAGGATGACTCCAGGGAGGTCACACATGGGAGATAGAGAAGGGGCAACCAGCCATGTGTCTGCATCAAGTGGCTGGTTGGGAGCCAGAGTAGGTGGCCAAGGTACTCCCTCTCAGTAGAAGATGGGAAGCTCAATTGGAAGTGTGGTCTGGGCATGCCATAGCCGGAGGTCAGTCCGAAGGATAGAGCCCAAGGCGGCAGGGCAGCACACCGCTGTAGGAGATTTCTGCTGGACTAGCGGGGTGCAGAGGAGTGCTGCCACGATTCTGCCTGGAGGAGGGCGACTGGACTAGGGGTTTCCAATAGAGCAGGCAACCAGCTGGTTTGATGACCTGGTGAAGGGAGGCGGCCTCCGATTGATGGGTGGAGGCACCTGTTTTGGGCTGAGGGAGGCTGAGGTGTGGGGAATCACCCTTGCTGCATGGAGTAGGTGGGCAGGGGATGTCGGCATGGTCCAAGGTTGCCGCACAGGGCTCCGTGGTAGGAGGAGATGCCAACCAAGGTTGGGTGGAGCATGCTTGATGTTAGAGGTGGTATCTACGCGGGCTGGTGAACCAGGTGAAGGAGACATATGGTGCAGTGTTGTGAACTAGGAATAGGAAGGGAGGAGGTGGTGGGTAGCCAACCAAGGCCCTGGAATCACTACAGTTGCAGCAGGAGAAGGTGGCCTCTGGGGCGCCGCGCTGCTGTTGCTGAACAGGTGGGTCAGTCGGCCCCCAACCCTTGTTTGTTTTGGTTATCATTTTCATGTAAACCCCCTATTTTTTTATTTGAAAATTTTTAGTCCCACAAAGACAATATTTTCAAGTCTTTCACCCCTACCCAATATTTTTTTAAAAAATTATAAAGCCTGTAATGTCTTTGGAAATTAATAATAATATTATTATAATAATATTTTCATAAATCTATATTTATACTAGAAAATATAAAACCTTATATTAATAAAATATTATTATAATATAATAATATAATTATGAAATTATTATTTTAAATGGACTATTCTTATTATAATAAAATTATTTTATCAATAATATTTAACATTCCTCAACGAACGATACTCTTTGGGTGTAAATGGATTATGATAAAATTGGTTCGTCAAATTAGAACCTTGTTAGACTAATTGTTTAAATCTGAAAATTAATCTTTGGATGATCGAAGAATGGTCATTTGGTATAAGATTAAAATGCGATGTGCGGCATTGGGACTAAATTGATGTTGTCTTCATAACTGAATGGAAATTTAATTTTTCTTGGCTTAAAATCGACATGTTTCCCTCTAATACCACTTCTTAAAACTGAGTGTGTAGCAGAATCCCCAAAAAGGTGGGTTTTTAAAAAATTTCCACCCATGATCAACATAAACTTGTCGACATCAGTGGATGGTAGAATGTTCTTAAGCGCATACCACTAGTGAATGATTTTCTGCACAAAATATAAATTGTAAAATATCTTGTTTAATTCTGAAGCTTTGAATGAAATCTGCTCATCATTGGTGATCGATGCTCGAAGAATCCGACATCGAATGCTTCTAGATAATTCACACGTGCTTCATGAAATCCATAGGACCGCCATCCATTGTTGTACAGGTGCAAGCACAAAATTGTGATGACGCCTTCGATGCTCCAACGATCAATACATCATTTCACAAGCAATACCTAAGAGAGTGCATGATCCATGCTCTTCGGATCTGAAGCCTCTCTTACAAGATCCTGGGTGAGAATATTAGAGAGAGAATCCCCATGAACAGTCTTTGAATATATTATATCCTATTATATTTATTGGGTCATTTAATTACCCAGAAATTCCATATAAGCCCCAGCCTTAAACCTTACTTAATCTTGAGTTACTTCAAGAATACACGTTGAGGATCTTTTCAGGTTTAGAGTTTTAGAAAATTAGATCATAAAACATGCATTACATTCTACATTTAAACAAAGTGGTTACATAAAAGATAGTAACCATTTCCCCATCAACGTAAACATATTTAAATAAAACATGGATTCTTTCTGGACACTTCCTTGACACTATCATCACATCATGTACCTTTCCCTTGACCTGTGAAAAACATTTCAAAAACTTGGGATGAGCATAAAAAGCTCAGTAAGAGATATATAAGTACGAAATGAAAACATTAGTCCATGCATGAAATCATAATTTACTCATACAACATAATCACATACCTCATCAAATCATGAATAAATCATAGAAATCATAAGACATAAAGGTAACTTGAGGCATTCATAACATTATTACATAGGGAGTAACCCTCTTGGTTACGTTTGGAATTCCCATCACAGTATATTCCCTAAATCTCTTCGGAGAAACCTTAACGTTTAACTCCTTCTCTTTACCCAATGGATTGGAGAGCAATATCGGGCTCACCCACCCTTAGTTTATCACAGAACCACCCATCTTCATAACAATGCCCAAGAACTATAACATAATCGTATCACATAAAACATGCATAAAAGAAACATAACATTTCCACTTTTCAATCACAAGACATCAATACAACACATTGATATAAAAACATTATGAAAAACATTTTCAATACCAAAATAAAAGAAATGTAAAACATGGTATTTATTTTTAATTCAAAAAAAAGTTATGGCTTGTAGAGGAAGCCGAAACTCAAATAATGGTCACGACGACAGAGAAGTCGTTATCGCCGCATACGTACGACAAAAAAAAAACATTCCCTTTTGTCGTTTAGTAAACACTTCTTATAAAAATATTCCTTTTGAATAAATGTAAAAGTCAAAGGTGTTTATACACCGTATAAAATAAAGCTGTGTATAAAACAAAATATGCCTTAATGAAAGGAGATTGAGACGATGTCCCTTACAAGGATCATTTTTTTAAATAAAATAGATCTATTATGTGTATTCACTATAATTACACATAAAGAATGTACAAATACAATATAGGAAATAATAATATCATGACATAATTTGAAAGTATGAGATTAACCGAAAGAATGGAAATTGGGTTAAGAAGTTCCCTTACAAAAATTTGACAGCCTAACGACGTCACTTCAAAATTCAGAAAATGAGTTGATGAGAGATAAAAAGGGTATCTCATAACTTGGACATAAAATTTACATCAATAAGGATATAGAAGAACATATCCCAACATTAAAATATGTAAATTAAAAGACCCAACAAAAGAAGTCTTTAAAAATAGGAGGGTGAAAGGTTCCCTTATTGACTTGGGTATCTTTCGAAACACACACCCTGTGAAAGAAGGACAATACAACATTGATGTAAAAAATCATAAAAGAAATTATATTACACAAAGAGTATAATAATGGGAAGTACATATACCACTCAAAGGAAATGGTGGAAAATGTAGCATAAATCTCACAGGAATAAAAGTGAGACGAAAAATCTCTTACGAAAACTCGGCAGCCTAATGGCGCCACTTAAAACATCCAAAAATGGATTGATGAGATAAAATAGGGTCTCTAATCATATTAAAATAAAATTTACAGAAAGAGGAATATAAAAGAACATCCCCCAACATAACAAAGTGGAGCTTAAAATAAGTGACATAAAGGAGAGTACTTAAAAAGAAAGAGAGAGGTTGGATCTCTTACGAAAATTCGGCAGCCTAACGGCGCCACTCAAAACTTACAAAATGGATTGATGAGAGAAAATAGGGTCTCTAATCATATGAACATATAAAGTACAGTAAGAGTAATATAAAATAACATCCCAATCATAAGAAATATGAGCTTAAAAGGAATGACATAAAAGAGTGTACTTAAAAAGAAAGAGAGGGGTAGGATCCTGTACCTCATATCCGACTTGACTCGATCGTTCTTTAATATCCTGAATAATAAAAATAAGTTAATTTATACTTGATTAAGAAAAATTTTCAAGTTCATTATTCCTTTTATATCAATTATTACCATGTCATTAACACTATGTAATTATTTAAGTTAATAACGGTCGTTTTAACAATCATTGCTACTTGAGTTAAAAATAAACTCTTTATAATTACAAGTTTGTTCATGGGGTAAAATATCCATTATATCTAGAATTATATTCATTATTTAGATATCATATATATCATATATATCCATTATATAAATGCATTTATAATATTACATAACATTTAGAGGTAAGAAATGAAATGCACCGTTCATGGAGACGGTAAGCCGTACGTATGCATGAACGCTACTTCCATTTCTATTTCATATTTAATGGAATTAAAACATAATGATACATATTAGTATTATAATTACAGTATGTTAACATATATAATACCATTAAATATATCCTTTATACGTACCACATATGGTATTAACGAATCAAATCAATTTGAGGTGGCGATAGTCCGCACTTCCTAAAATGAAGATATCACGTTTACCCATAATGGAAACCATAAAGGTATGCCATAAATGAAAAATACATAAGCTTAAGGAAACAATAAAAATATTATATATCATATATAAATATATTGACATCCTAATGGCCACCTTTTAAGGTGTTAAAAGAATATTGAACAATCATCGTTTTGTGAGGCAGAAATTCACAATCCACACAAATAGTATGTTCTTTAACCATTAGATGTAGGTGTGTGTAAGTGCAGCTCTAATACTTCTTATAAAAACATCCTAGTATATGTAAGATACTGTTTTTGTTACAAAATAAATGAATAAAAAGAGTTTAGGGGGTTGGAGAAGAAAAATACAACAAGATAGCACAAGTGAAGACGTTACCTTAAAATCGTGTAACTTTCTTTGGTTTGAACCAAAAGGGTTTCTTAAAGAGATTACTGCCTAAGGTAAGGATTATAGGATGAGTATAGGGATGTGGAGAGACAAAATGATCAGATCTTGTCCGAGCCAAAGGCTTGAGAGGTGTGGGTAAGGAGGTAGAGGTGGGGCCTTTTATAAGAGGAGAGGAGGGGCACTCTTGGAAAAGTATAAAATGTTACTTTATTTTCAAATGAGTTTCAGATTTTAAACGTCCCACATTAATGTATTTTGAGGATAAGGTAATAATATTTCGAAATCCACCAATCCAATAGGTTTTTGACATGTGTAGGTCTTATATTTGACATTATATTTTCATTTTATTTAAATCGTTAAATAATGAGGTATTCGCTGCATCATCATGATGTCATAAATAATTTAATTTATTTAATGTCTAAAAATTATAAAAAAATACTATGATGTAGGAAATATTTTTATATTTAAAATTACTATTTATATTCAAAAATCTGACTTGTATAACCCCATGTAAATTTTTTTTAGTAAAACAATACATGTTTGTGTCATTTTTACTTTTACTTTAAATAAAAGGCATAAATGTCATTATCTTACCCATGTGGCTCCATGGGGTCCCAAAAATCGACCCATGGGTTGTCTTGGTCGGCCATGACTCATCCAATAGGGTTGAGACAAGTGTCAAGATATTTTCATTTTATTATAATATCATTTTTACCTTAAATCACACTAATTACCTTTAATCGCAATTAATAAAACTTAAAAGTTACTTTTCATTAAAAATTATTTTTATCCCATTGAACCACATTTTACTTAATAATGAAAATAATTTATTTTGAATTTTTTAAATTAAAATCACAGAAGTGGTAAAGTTCCATTTATACGAAAAATCAGTTTTTGTAACTACCACTTTGTGGTTTCACTATTCATAAAAAATTATGGGTTTTCAGAAAAATACCAAATATTCACCCTAATATATATTTGATATTCCGAATTCAAAAATGATGCCTTTTTTACCAAATTCATAACATAGAAGTTTCATTAATTAATTTTATAATTAAATCCCGCTGTCAAATCAAATAGCGTATTTTTAAGAAACAATATCTATCAAAAGATTGACACTCGTTTATGTCCAATCTCAAAGTGATATTAGTTACAATGACCACCATTGGATTAAATGGTAAAAATATATTCCAATTTCACTTTAAAACCAATTAAAAAGATAATATAATCATATTAATAAATTATATTAAAAAAAGGTTTTGAATTAAAATACAACATTTTTCACTATTCATTAAAAAATGAACTTTATTGGACAAATACCAAAAATTTACACAAAGTAAATTTTGATGTCCCAATTCTAAAGAAGAATTTTATTTTGTCAAATATAACACATAAAATTGTCAAAAAGTGGATTTAAAAGAGGTTCTCCATCAAAAGGCGGTTAATCGACCTTTTAAAGAATATTAGACTGTTTGTGCTTAAAATTGGATTCATTTGAATTTTTAATCCTCTAACATTTATTGTAAAAAGTAAAAATATTTGAAAAACATATATAATCATTTTGTAGTTAGTTCTGTTCATTCCCGTCATTACAACGGCTAGGTGTTAACTACCATTTAAAATAAAATTATTTTATTATTAGAGTGCAACGTAAGATTTCAAAGGAACTCGTTGTTGTGTATTGGGTAAACCATCGAGCATAGCGTTCCCTTTAAATTAATATTAACATTTTATTCACAAATAAGGATAAATATAAAAATGTCATATTCTGTATTTACCTGGGGTGTTACATTCCATCCTAGACCCAAAATAATCTATGCACTAGTAACAACATTTTATGACTACTAAACTTACTCAAAAATATTATTATCATTTACATTTAATATGTTAAATTAAATTACCCGATAATAATTTAGTAATTAACTCGACTCGTTGATCCCATAAAAATTAATTGATCCTTTAATAATTTAATATTTGTCATTTAATATTTATCTTATATTTACTTAAAACCTATAAATTCATTTAAAAAATAAATTTAGTGATCATTATTGTAAACATGAATAATATGAATTTATTTATTGCATTGGTGATTGTTTTTCCTTGTAAAAATCTCGGACCCCATTGGTGGGTCTCACCATGTAAATAACTACAATTCAACTGAATAGAGAATATTCTACAATATGTTGTACTGTGTGACCCTCTAGAACCTTATCTCTATAGTAATGGATAGTATTCACAGTCCAAGAGCGGGATCTAGTAACCCATCATGGCCCATAATGATTTAATGATTTTCACTGTAGTGACAAACAACCTATGAACATGAACTGTGTAATATAATCTTTTTGACTATAATATCTCATAAAGCAGGATGCACTCACGTGTCATCCCCCTTTTCTGACATTATAGTTTGTTGATTTAATTGGATGGATTTACCCTTGACTGCCATGTCCATGGTCTTTTAATGGAATGATAATCCATATCAACATGGAATGAGATATATCACATCCATAACCTTGAAGTGACAAATTATTTCTTGACCATTCAACCAATTCCATGCCGCCAATGACGCACCCAACAAAAACTACCTCACAACAATTTCATTTCCATGGTTTTTGTCTTGCATAAAAGTATGAAATTAAATTTCATACATTATTAATGATCTCAAGTTAGGATTCCATTACATATGATCATAGATAGGAACATCTAAAGACATCCAAAACATGTGGTGTTCTAATTGATGGGTGAGTCCTCATAATCTCACTACATGAGATCACCAAGTGTGAACATCATGAGAATAAGTCTCAATGCTTATGAGTAACCATAACTTAATAGTCAAACCTCTATTTTGACTAAACAGTAAGATGTATCTAGACCATATAACATATATTTAAGATTAATGTCATAGTATCTCGAGGATTCTATTATTGTCTTGGATCTTCTATAACGACTTGATATGACAATTTATCATTGGAAATTACCATTTCAATAGAGGATGCAGAAAAATATACACTATAATGGTAAAATTACATCTTTTATAGATAACTGTATACATGATATATATATATATATATATATATATAAACAGAATAGTTGGTTCTAGGGAACCCACAATTTCAATAACTACCGCCTACACAAAATATAATATATCTTTTTTCCTTTTTTCATTGTTATTAATTTAACCCTGGTAAAATATTATTCCCCTCATAAAATTATATATAAAATTTACTTTTGGTTCAATGATAATGAGATTATTCTCAAGATAATCCAATTTTGTTATCATAACGATCTATTAATTAAGACATGGTCATTTTTTGGTTTAAATAACCACATACTTGGGAAATGATATAAAATAATATCATGGATGAATCTAAGAAAATAAATAATGATAATATATGATATAAATAAGAAAATAGATATTTTTATTTCATTAAGTAATGGTATCCTTAATTTTGACTCATGAAATTAGATTCGAAAATATGAGTTCAGAAAATCATCAATACAAGTTCATAAAGGATTTTATCATTAAGGGTCACTACAAGAACTCCAATAAAATGATATTATATTATTATTATTAATTATAATAAAAAAATATAGTAACATGTATGATCTGGGAATGATAATTGTAGGAATCATAATGAATAAAATTAAGAACATTTTTAATATAATATTGTATGATAATGATTACTCAAACCGGTTGTTGTAAATTCATAATAATTTTAAAACCAAAATATTTTGTAAAAGAACACCATCCTAAAAATAATTTATAACATTCAACTGTAGGATCGAAATAGTGATGTAGATGCTCAATATACAATAGGGGGGGGGGGGGGTGAATTGTATACTTTAAAAATTCCTTTGGAACCTTTAAAGTTAGTTACAAATAACTATGTTTTCCTTAAGAAAAGGAAAGGGCTAAGTTTAACAAAGATAAACTAAGCAAATTAACAACACCTCTAACACCGAATGCAAACTGGGAAAGAGATTCCGAATGTAGGTTCCAGAAATATGGTTCCAGAAATATGGTTCTGGAAATTGAAACTTAATAAAAGTTACAATATGAGATTCTACCTTAAAGCGTATAGAATCTAAATGAAACAGAGTACAAGTAAGGTAGTATAAGAAAGTTATACTTTCCTTATAATACAAAATGCAGCGGAAATAAACAAGTAGTAGAACTACAAGTAACAAGATAATAGTCTTTTAACCCAAAGAGAAGGGTATCCAACAACCTTGGATAAAGGTCCCATGATTTATACTTTCAAGCAAGTTTGTCTTACCCACACCAGGGTAAGCCCTCGATATGAAGATCGGAGTGTCTCTGTCTTGCTATCCCCGCAAGCCCTCAACTTCAAGGTAGTTGGCAACCTCTGTCTTCCTCAGCAAGGAAGCCCTCAAACTTCAAGGTAGTCGGCACCTCTGTCTTCCTATCCCTGGAAGTCCTCGAATGTAATCACCAACATTCGGAGTCGCACAAAGCTTTGAGAGTTAATAAGAGCCTCTCTCTCTAGAAATCACTTCAAGCATGTAATCACATGAGTCAAAGATCAGTCCGCCTTTCAGCAGCTCAGCTCTTTCAAATGAGCTCCTATTTATAGGTAAGGTCGGCCTCCTTCCCAACAGTCATATTTTCTTTAAAAATCGGAGGAACCTGTATACGTGTCACTTAGCCAACGGTTAGTTTTATAACAGAATAGACGACATCGTTTTATAACAAAACAAGTGTAACAGAATGTACGACACCGTTTAAAATCTAACTCAAAAGATTGAGAGTTAAGGTTCGGAGTGAAAGTTTGGAGTGTAAGGAAAATAATAAAGAGTAGTCAAAATATAAAGACATAAGTAAAATGAATGTTCGGAGTGAAAAATTCGGAGTCTGAATAAATCAGAGTGTACAAAACAGAGATGATAAGATTCTGTTTAATAGATGAATTCGGAATGAGAATTTGGAATGAGAATTCATCATTAGAATTCGTAGTGAGAATTCCTCATCAGAATTCGTAATGGGAATTCATCATCAGAATTCGTAATGAGATTTCATCTTAAGAATTCGTAATGAGAATTCGTATCCAGAAATCGGAATGAGAATTCATCATCAGAATTCGTAACGAGATTTCATCTTAAGAATTCGTAATGAGAATTCGTATCCAGAAATCGGAATGAGAATTCATCATCAGAATTCTTAATGAGAATTCGTCATCATAAATCTTAATGAAAATTCATTATCAGAATTCGTAATGAGAATTCGTCATTAGAATTTGTAATGAGAATTCAATGTCGAACTTCATAAGGATTCGTATCCTGAATCTGGATTAGGACTTAGTCAGAGTTCGTAACCGGAATTCGGAATGATACTTTATTACAGTTCTCATCTGGAATCCGGAGCGAAACTTCCTTACAAATCTTATCTAGAATTCGGATCCTAAGACAAAATACTTTATATCAAAGTTTCAAACAAATCTGAGAAAACAGAAATGAATCTGAATTTTATACTTAGGAAAAATATGGATGAAAATATGATAAGGATAATTTTTCTTAAAAAAGCGAATTTCCTTATAAAAGAAAATTTCCTTATAAAAGCAATTTTCCTAAAGATAAGGTGTTTGTGATTTTCAAAACAAGAAGGAATGGAAAAATAATAAGGAAAACCTTATTGACTCAACATCAACCATGTGCTGTAACAAAATAAGAAAATACTAAAATATTATTGTTCTTTAAATTTGACCATTATAACATACTCGTTAACATTCCTAGTATTAATATTAAAATCCATATTATGAAAAATATTATAATTTTTATATATAATTAAAAAAATGAAATTAGTGCATAATATATAAGTATTCAATTATCAATACATTCATTTTAGGAATAAAAAAATGATTCCATTAAATGTTGTTTTAATTAAACAATTTATTTAATAATAAATTTAATTTCCACCACTTATATAAATTGTATTTGAGGAAATGAATAAAATATTCTAATTGAGCATGTAATTATTCTATTATAGTGAATTTATAATAATATTCTATAAAGATTTATTAATTAGTGAATTGTGAAAAATAATTTTTTTTATAAAACTACCATCTATTCTAATTATGTAATGTAGTATAAAAGTCTAATTCATTTTTATTGAGTTTTAAAGTAACAGGAGATCCATTTTATTAAACATAATAAAAATAATTTCATATGAATCAAAATTATATTGGATTTCATTATAAGATAAAATTTATTATTAAATAATAATTTTTTTAAAATGGTTATTCACTATATTATATTGATTTATATTAAAATTTCATTTAGACCCTTCAATGAATTTAATATTGAAAAATGGAAATCATATTTTGAAAAATGACATTGATAATAAGTAAATTGATCCCCTTTTTTATTCATTATTAATAGTTACCATGGAATTTTATTGACATAGGTATTGGAATAATGGGAAAATCGAGGTGAAACATAAGAGAGAATACCTAAAAATTACTATAAAACATGACATTATTCTATTAAATTTTTAGTTTTTAAAAAATTCCATCCTTGATGTAAACATTTGGAAATTTATTTCTAGATTCCTTTTTTATGACAATAATATTATTTTATGAAATTGTAAAACACAATATGACACTTTTTGGACTTTGATATATCTTATAAGTTGATAAAGAGATAAAAAGAGGTTTGTTTTACAACATGGTATTCTAGACCATATAAATTATATATTATGTCTGATAAATTATTTTCAACACTATGCCCAAAACTAAAAAAATAGAACATATTATATGATCCAAAATAATATGGCAATAAAAAACCCTATGATGGAAAAACATTGAAATTTATTTCCAATTTAATATAGATAATTAATACGACCTCATATTTAAAATTTTATTTCCATAAAATAAATTTTTTGTAATGTATTTTATAAATCAAAAAAATATAATAGAATTATTATATGAATTAATAAATTTTCTAATTTCACAAATAAAAAATTACATATTTTGAATTATTTAGTTTTAGTCGAAAATGTTGTTTGTATTAAAAAGATATGGGTATTAGAATATTTATTTGTTTTAAATTTCAAAAATTTCTATTCGTATCCTAGATGTTTTCAAAAAAATCAACGTAAATAAATATAAATATATTGAATAGTATTATTAATTTTAAATATTATTTGAGTTCATGAATTGAATGTCGAAAAATTCTATATGAAAATTATAATATTAGGTTTCTAAAAAATATTTTCATATCTTTTCATTGAATCATTTACAGTCATTGTGACATTCATTTAAAGATTTAAATGAATGACTAATAGTTTGTATCATCATTATTATAGACCAATTTATTTCATTTTAATATATAATTTTAATATTTATATATTACGTAAGAAATATAATCTTACAAATAGACTTTTCCAAAAAAAATATTTTTATTCATTATTTTTGATATTCAAAAAATTAATATTTAAAATCAATTGAAATTTTATTTGATAAAAATATTTCAATATATTATATGACATATTTCAAATTATTTAAATGTTTCAATATTTATTTTATCCATTAAAATAAATTAAAAAGGTAAATGTAAAATATGGTAAAATTTAAAAGGTAAGAAATTCCCTAAAACACTCATGGTTGGAATCCAAAAGCATTTTAAATGTTATTATAGACAAAAAATAACATTAAATTTCAATTTTGTCCAATTATTATAATAAACCTTTAATAATGATTTTAAATTATTTAAAATATAATGGTTTTTTCCAAAATACCCTTCACATTAATTATAAAAGGTAAATCTACCGCAAAATCCTGACACACAACTCTGTAAATTTAATTCATAAAAAATAGAAAATTTACTCCTCCTAAAAGCTCCTCACACTTAACTAAGGTATTTTTACCATAATTTTCCATCAATATGTCATTTAAATGGAGTTTTTTAATAGGAAACTCAATTATCCAACATGACTATTCAATTATCTTAATTTTTAATTATAATCTACTCAATTTGAAATCATCTTTTATCTTATTAATATTATTAAATATGTATCATTACTAAAATTAAATAACATTATAAAAATATTTTAATAAATTTTGTAATCATTTTCAGCCACTAAAAAACGAAAATAACACTGATCATTCATAGGTGTCGACTTCATTCTCCATGAATAGTTGTTGATTATTTATCTTTACTATATTACATTGATTGAAATAGGAACAAAATTTATGAATTATAATAGGTCATAAGTCAGATTTATATCAATTAAAGTTAAATTTAACATATACCAATTTTTCTCTAATCATTAACAAATGTGATTGTTAATCATGTGTATGTGTGGACTACAAACTCCATGGAATGATGCATTTCATTTTTCACTACTAATTCCATGTATGGGTGTAGTTTATAATTGAAGATTATAAATTTAATATATAATTATTATATTGTATCAATATTATTATTTCAAGATAAAAAAATCAAATGATATATATAAGGTAATCCAACCATATCATTAATTATCTTCAAACAAGCTCGACAATAAATTTGAATTCACTAAACATGACTAAAACTACCATGGAATGAAAATATAATATAATATTTATATTAATAAATAATTATAGTATCTTTTATTTTTTATAAATGATGTTATTTATATGAAAACGGAATGTAAGAATTTTTTTATGAACATAGTTCATAAAGGGAAATATTATTAACATCCAATGTTGAAAAATGATTTTAGTAATCTAATATGAGATCATAATTATTATTCATGATGGTTATAAATAGATGTATATATGTGTAAGGATTTAAAATTGATAATGAAATTTTTTATTACTATTTTATTAGAGAATAATGTAATGTCATGGAAATATATAGTTTTGGTAGTGGACATGGTTACTCAAAGACCATTCTTAGAGATATAATATTTCTGATATAACAATATTTTTCAAGTAATTACCATTCAAATAATTTTCAATATTTATTTAAATGAAAAATTCATTTTTTATAAAAATACACTTCCTTGAATGGATTTATGTTCATATATTTTTAAACAAAGGAATGTTATTAAAAATGAACTCTTAACAAAAAATTTTACATGGATAATAAAAACATGTTTTTAAGACATACTTTTCATGATTTAGTTTTTATTTTAACATATATATTAAAAAATATTTCCAAGAGAATATAATTTATATTACATAGAAATGGATATAAATATCTATATGTAAAAAAATGGAAACTATTTATCATTGGGTGATGATTATGTTAACAATGATGAAATTGAAAAAAAGTAATGATTCCAATGATAATCATTTAATTAAAAAACATAATAATGAATGTTAACAAGTGATGAAATAAGTATCATTGTATAAGAGGTATATATATAAATATAAAATATTTTGAAAATATATATAATATCTTTCTATGTTTCTACGATGTAAAATAAGGAAATAGTCATTAATGATGTGATATCATTCAGAAAAATCCAAAATCTTATTATAAATAAAAACCCACATTTGATAAAGATATTTATAATATGAAAATTATTATTGTTGATGGAAATAACTACAATATATATTTTGTAAACTATATAAAGTTGAATAAAAAATAGTAATAGTATATTAACAAATAATATGTTAATGTTGTGAAATGAATTATTAATTTTGAAAAATTAGTTATTGAATTCGATGAATGTAATAAAAAGTGAAAAATATTACCTAATTTTATCCTAATAGGTAGATATTAATAGTGAATATGATCATATATAAAATAATGTCATGAAAATAGTATATGTCACGACCCGCCCTCGGGGCCCGTGCCGTGACTACCCCAAGCCAGCCTTCCATAGGCCAGGGGCTGGCGACTAGCACCAAGGCGTAAATCCCGGAAAAAGGGAAGGCATTGCCTTTGAAAAGTAAACAAGCACCCCAGAGTAAGCAAGCAGAAAAGTAAACACTAAGTAAAACTGTAACAAGCTGTGCTGAAAGTAAAAGGGGCCAGAAATACAAGCCCAACTGTAAAGTACAACTGAAAGGGAAAAACAACAACTGAAGGGAAAAGCCACAGCATCGAGCCGTCCTCTGAAGGTCCCACCTGAAGGGTGGGTACAGATAGCCTCCACTACTCCTCAGGTCCACCTAACCGCTCCGAGTACGTCCTGCCCAGTGGTCCACCTCCAGGTACCGTCCTGCTCCGCACGCCTCCACCACGATCAGCGCTATCCGTCGTCTGCAACCAACACAACGTAGTGCGGGCAAAGCCCGTGCAGGGGTGAGTATAAGCTACTCACTAGGGACCCCGAGACCCCCGAAGGTTGCCCGAAATCCACAAAGGATAATCTACAAAGGAAAGATACAATCACGAAGTAACATCTGACACGACTTAGGTATATGCCCATACATATACCTAAGTCATCAATTCCCGTTTGGCTCCAACGTCCGAGCCCAAGCACAACCCAGTCCACAAAGGAAAGAAAACGTAAACCCACACAGGATAGCACAACACAATCCACAAAGGAGAGTAAACAGTAAATCCACACAGGATAGCTCAACACAATCCACAAAGGAGAGTAAACAGTAATCCACATAGGATAGCTCAACACAATCCACAAAGGAGAATAACACAGAGGATTCAGCTCACACAGGTATACTTCTTCGGATGACGATAAAGATGATCACTGATCCATCTAAGTCGTCGAACCCACAAAGGATTGATAGGTACTAACCCCCGCAATGACCCACACTGGATCGGGCCCACACAGGACCTGTAGGCGCTGGCTCACACAGAACCGCTGAGCGCTGACCCACACAGGATCGGACCCACACAGGATCGGGCCCACACAGGACCTGTAGCACTGATCCACGTAGGATCGCTGAGTGCTGTAGTCGTCGCAGTCCACTGAGGATCTCTGCACAGTCGTCGCCGCAGTCCACTGAGGATCTCTGCACGGTCATCGCTGTCGAAGTAGCAGTCGCAGCCAGCTCTAGGGTTCCGCACACAACAAGCTCGTTCGGGAGGGTCCGCTCCACGAGCCGAGAGGCCGATACATCAACAGTCACAAAGTCCGAAGTTAATGTATCCAAAAGTTCCGTATCGTCAACAGGAACTCAACGTCGTAGACGACGTGTCAATCGGACGCCCGGTCTGAGAGTTATTGGCTTTTTCGTCCCAGGGGCCCGGTTGGTTTTTAAGGCAAAACCAACCCTACCGTACTCCACCTGCGTCCAAACCTTGGGTGGAGTATGCCAAAAGATCCGTCTCACATAGAGGAACTCAACAAAGTCGACGGTACGTCAATCGGACGTCCGTAGCTCAAGATATGAGCGTTTCCGCTCCAAGGGCCCGGTTGGTTTCGTGTACGAACCAACCCGGCCGAACCCAAAGTATTCCGAAACCTTGAGTGCGGTATACCGAAACGACCGTCTCGATCCAAGGATCGTGTTGCCACTGACGGTGCGTCGTTCGGAGGCACGTAGCTCAAGATATGAGCATTTGACCGAAAACGGTCCGAAGACGGGGGGTCCGGGCCCGGGCCGGCCCGGCCAGGGCGTAGCCCGGCCGGTCGGACCGGCCTGGCTCGGCCGAGTGACGCGGGGGGGAGCCGCCGCCCCCGCGTGACACCCCCGCGGCACCCGCGGGGTGTCGCCCTGGACGACCCGAGCGACACGGGGGGGAGCCGCCGCCCCCGCGTGACAACCCCGCGACACCCACGGGGTGTCGCCCTGGACAGCCGGACGCGGCTTCAGCCGCGTCCCGTGCGCGCCGGACCCGCGCAGTCACGGGTCCGTGGGCGCCGCCGCTCTCGGCTGCCGGCGCCGCCGCGCCGGCGACCCGCGCCGCCGGCGGCTTCCGCGGGCCGCCGGAGTCGCTCCGGTGGTCCGATTCTGTTCCCATCTGCGCCGCTGCTCCTCCCGAGACTCGTTCTTCACTGCGGAACCACCAAATTTCCGTTGCGGCACGTTCCGTCGTCGCCCGTCAAATCCGCACAACAATGAAGAATGACGGAGGGTTATCGGGCCGTGTTCGTTTGGCCCGCACCCTCCACATTAGAGATAAACAACGGGAGAAACAATATTCAACACATGAATCAACAATTTTAATGGATTAAAATTTTTCTTATTGTCCGGTTTTTCACTTTAAAAAAAAAGAACGATCACGGGAAAAATGAATTATTCACAACAACCCCTACCTCGTAGTCATCGTCGTACGCACGTTCTTCGCGGATTTGTTCGTCTCGGAAGGAGGGGATCATCACGTCGTCGCGGAAGGGAGTCGCGTCGTCGCGGAATCCGGCGTTGAGTCGGCGAACTCAAAGGACCAAGAAACAACATATTTAATTTAATTATATAAAATTAAATCCGTGTTTTGTTAAAAAAAACACAAGGGAGAATTAAGTGAATCCCGAAGTCTCTTACCTCAAACAGTTGATCGAAGATTTCGTTGCGGAGGAAGAGACGTCGTAGAAGAACTTTGCAGGAAGGGAACGTCGGCGTCGCGGAACACGGCGTCGCGTCGTCGACTTCCACGGGTTCGGCGTTCTTCGTCGGAGGTCGGTGTTCTTCACGTTCTTCGCGTTCTTCGCGAAAGAGGATGGAGGCTCAAGGATTCTGTCAAGCCTCTCAACGTGTAATCCTCCAAAAAGACTTGTTGGTCTTATTTTATTATTACGCCAACAAACGAAAAAGGTAAGTAACGACCCATCAATTCGTTGAATTAATTCAACGAAGAAACCGCCCATTTAATTCACAAAATAAACCGCCCAATTAAATGGTCTGTTAAGAATTTAAGAAAACGCGTTAGTTGACTTTCATAATGATGGGTTTTCGCGGGTGTGTTACTTAGCGGAAAGAAACGGTGGGGCTCGTGCGGGCCCCACCTCACAAATATCCTACCGAGAGGGTAGGATATTTCTGGATAGTACCCTATCTGTATCAACTCAGTTTAATCCATTTTTAAGTGGCTTCAAGTGGCTTCCAAGTGGCTTAAGTGAAATAAAATAAAGTTGTCGTAAAATTATTTTATTTCTTAACTTTAAGCCCAAAAATTAAAAACCACGCCCGAGAAAACACAACTCATGAAGAGGCGTTTCTAAGCAAATAACGGTGCTGCGATTTCATCAGTGCCCTCAGAATTCGATTCCGGGCACCGGATCAAAAGTTAGAAAAACCCGCTCATCCGTTCACTGAACGTACCCGAGCCAAACTTCGGAAAATGATTCCGGGCACACCGGGCCTCGGAATCAGGTGCCGTCAGAAATTGCGCTCTTTTAAAATTCCAAAAAAAATTAAGAAAAAAATTTCCTTGAAATTTACGGGTCTTTACAGTATACGTAGACATAAAATCAGTGTAAAAAAATTGCATTTCTAAGGGTTCAAAATATTAAACAAATTCTCATATAGGATATTTTTTGTGGCTCCGAATGAATATATGAATCAAAATAAATCTTCATTATGTAACCCAAATGATTGTTTGCAACAAAATATAAAATTTTATTGTGCGAAAGTTTAAGAGAAAGAGTAACAGAACACCAAACTATTTGTATGTTATAAGAGGAAATATTTTTTTTATAGTTATGATAAGTGGTGTATCAGATTTTGGAATACAACTTATATGATCATATATTATCCTAAAAACTACACTAAATTAATGATAAATTGTAGACAATGATTTAGGAATATTCAAAAAAATCAAAAGACTAATCATGAGAAACTATGTATGAATATTTAAAATAGTTTCCAAAAATTCAAATCTATTAGTGAATGATTTTATCATCTTAGACATCATAAAAAAGAATGTATTGTCATGATACTAGAACAACCATTTTTTTTAAAATATCATAATCCTAATGAGATGATTGAAAATGAATGGTAAAAAATCATTTCTTACTGAAACTCAACCCAATGCTTTGAAAGGATTAAACACTGGATTCTAGATATCTTATGTTCTTCACATAACATAGGATATATAATGTTGTTAAATAATTTTAATGACTAAAAATATGATCAATGGGATTTTATCCTTTATGAGTTACTCATAATCAATGTTATTGTTTATACTATCAGTGGAAAAGAAAATATTAAATCCAAAAGTAATTTATTTTTTAGTAATATGAAGTAAATCTAGTTAAGTGGTTCACCACACTATAATGAAGGAAATGATGTTTTATCTAGAATTTTTTTTAATAATAATATATGATGGGTATGTCGCTAGTAATGGAAAACAAATCAAGGGAAGCATGTTTCATGTAGGATGTGTGGAATTTCCATTCTATAAAAACATGATGCTATAAAATTACCAACTTCATTAAAGGCTATAGAAATTGTTTTAGAGGAATACTAGAAATATAAAAATTATAGAATGTAATCAGGATATTATAGACTATACAATAGGTAAAATGATTTTTTATATTTTATAGAAATAATATATAATGATAAAAGTACATAATAATGTTGTGATGCGTTAAACCCATCCCATGGTGATGACACAATCTATTATTTGTGGAAATGTGTATCAAAAAATAAATACAAGAGGATAATTACAATATTTTTTCCATTTATTTTTTTATGAACATTAAATATATTTTTTGAAATTTAATTCACAAACACTCAAATTAATTTTGTGTTTTCAGATATGTTTCAAGAAAAATAAGGATATTATATAAAGAATGCTTGAAATTAAAATGGTGGTCAATATAGAAGTGTGCTATTTGGATTTTTTTGGAAATATGGGGATGTATTCATTAATTTTGTGTATCTGAGACAACAAATTATAAAAGGGTTAATAAATGTTGAAATTGATGTTTGGAGGAGCTGTATCAAACAAAGTGGATTGAACATAATACATATGGATAAATTTTTAAGTATGATAATAGAGATTATGTTTATTTTTAGTATGATTATTTCTATAGGATCAAATCATTAATGACTTAATTTGAGGTTCATTAGAACGAAAAAACATGTTTAATGATATTATGTTTGACAGAATTTAACTATATTATAAATTTTAATAGATATGTTCATGGAACATTTAATCAGAGTGGTGTTAATGTATTCATTCATGGAAGACCATATAGTTTTAAAGATTAGATATTTTATAAAAATGAAATTGGAATTATGTGTGACATTTTAGATGAGATAGTTCAATAGTATTATTATAATAATGTTTAATATATTGATTAAAATTTGTTATAATTTGAAAATTATTTGGTTATATTTTAAAAATAGAATAATGATCTCAATGATAGAAATAATGTTGAATCTTATTGAAATAAATATTCTGACTCATATGTCTCATGTGTTGAGGGAATATTATATTAATATCATACCATGAAATGAATCAAGGTGATGTTAATAAAATCAATGGTGATCCATAACAACATGTTCAAATCATAATAAGTTTATAATTAGATTCATATACATCCTAGAATTCAATGGATGATATAGATTATATTGATGATTATTCAAATTACTAGTGTATTGAATCCATAAAGGAAGAAATGTATTAGATAGAGAATAATGGTACATGGAAACTTATTTCCATACTAAAAAATAAGAATTTAATTATTCATATATGGGTATTCTAAAACAAGTTGAATGAGAAATGATAATTTATAAAAATAAAGTCAAGGCTATTTTGAAAAAAATTACAGACAAATTTATTGAATTTATTTTTATCATAAAATTTCTATGATGAAAGGATTAGAAACTATTAGAATCTTTTGTTTCATCACTATAAAATGAAGACAACAAAAATATCTTATGGTTTTCAATTTTTATTTTCATAACTTGAATCTCAATGATGATTTTTAAATTAAAAAATAGTGTTCATTCATTGTTTTTAAATATAAAAGTTTCGTGGATAAATGAAAAAATATTTATATGGATAAAATCATGATCAGGTATAAGAGAATTGAATATTTGATACAAGAATAATGATGTTAAAATTATTGAATATAGAAGTCTATATTTTCTTATACATAAATTAAAATCAAGGGGCATACATTATTTTTTATTCTTGATGTTGATGACATAATTTTTGTGGGGAATGATAAGAAAAGTGTTGATATGTTTTTGATTTATATGATGAAGTTATTTGAAATATTAATATTTGGAGAAGTAAAGTAATTTATTTTTTTACAATTCTCGCAATTGAATGAATATATTATCCTCTCTCATGATTATTATTCTAATGAAATTTTATTGAATTTTAACATGAAAGATGGAAATAAATATTCCACCCCAATTTCAATGGTTAAAATTAAGACAAATGTTGGAGATAGAAATGGTGTTTATCATAGTGTCCATGTTATTATATCTAATAGAATAATTTATAGATATAGTATATGTTGTTACTTTTTGTTTCATATATCAATGTGTTATGAAAGAATAATAATTTATTATAAGAAAAATAATTCATTGATAATTTAATGGATCAATTTATTTCTATATAAATTTTCATCACTCAAGAAATCATGATTTGTTTGGTTATACAGATATAGTTTAGTAAGAAAGTGTGGATTATATTATATCCTAATATAGTACATTTATTTTTCTAGGATACCTTTCTGTGAATTGAAATACATAGAAACACAATTCTGTAATACTCAACATATTTGATGTTGAGTATTTAGTGTCCAATCATCCAACATCACAACATATATTGATAAAGACTCATTAAATGTTATTTTAGTAAATTAATAACTAACCCATATACTAATATGTGATAAAAAAATTATTATAAAACTCGCTTAAAAAAGTATAATATTCACGTTTCATGAAAATGGATTTAAAATATCACTTCATCAATGTGGAATGTGAATATATCCCCATAAACATTTTGTTTCTTTTAATAATGTTTTCAACGTGGTTTAAAAATGATGTCATATATATATATCATTAATTTTATTCTTATCCTTTTATGGAATATCATACAATTGGGGGAGTCATTTAAAGGGTTAGGCTTTGATTTTAAAATGTGTAAACTTTGTTAATACATTGTATCAGCTGGTGGAAGAATTTTATTATGAATAAAAAATGACTTTTTATAAAGGATTAATGTTAGGGAATATGCTTCTTTCAATGTATATGGAATTGTTACTTATGTCAATAATTTTGGACTATATGGAATTATTTTTTAATGTTTATTGATTCCTAATCCATTTTTTATCCAGAAATATTATATTTTCCGGATAGAAAAATATTTCTGGATCTATAATATATAATTTGTTTATCTTCATTTCTTGAGAAAAAAATGTAAAGGGGGATGTTTTTTATAATGAGGTTCTGATGTGTTTTGATGGACATAGTGAAGGTTCAAATGATTTTTGAAGTTGTTATGTAATTTGATAAGAATAATATTTTTTACAATACAAACGATAAAACTCAAACAAGGACTACAACATTGGTGAATGAAATAGAAAACAATATACATATATTCAGTCAATGTTTATCTAATTTAAATCTAGAGTTTGAGGGTTTCATAAAGAGGTGCGATGGGATAATGAAGATTATACAGTGATCATTACACATAGTGTTTGGTGAAGGATTAATATATAGAATATTTTATTAATGTGTTTTTAATTATCATTAGAATTTTATACTATAATTTTACTAGAATATTAATGAACTCGATAATTAACATTGAATTGAATGGGGAGAAATTGATCAGCTGTACAATGTGACAACTATGAAGTTATGGGGAATTTAATCATACATAAACATTGGAATAGTGGTTTTATTATGAATGATTCCCTGTGAATCCAATTTTATTGTTTATAATATTTTTATTCTTCAGAATAGTGATGTTTTATTAGTCACACATTTTTGAATTTTTTTTGGGTAAAATAATGTTGCTGATGTCCATTAAATGATGTTTGAGAATAAATATGGAAAAAATATTATAGGATGAAGTATAAATCAGTAGAAGATCAATTGTACAATTAATATAGGAAGGTATTTTTAGATAAAACAATGATCATATGAAATTATCTAAGTCATAAATAGTTAGATCTAGTTGAAATCATTGAATGGATGTTTCGCCTAATTTCTATTAGGAATGGGTTGGAATATATATGAAATAGAATGTGATTTTTCACGTAATAAACCAATTGGGAAATGTTCTTGGGTATATTTTCTGATTTTTTCCTACAAATTTATGATTGAATAGCAATGAGTCTCAAGGGATTGAAGAATTAAAACAATGATCCACCAGACTAAAATTTTTATTAATGAATTTTCAATAAAATGTTCATTTGTTAATTTATGTAAAGATATAAATTTGATGATGTAAATATAATATATCATTATTCCAAATACCATTGACATTAAATTATTGGTTATAACTAATGAAGAAAAAATAATATTGAAGTTATAAGTTGCTGTAATTTACATGAATATTACAGAATAGTATATTAGTATTATGAAGAATCCATTGAATTGATTAAGGTGGGATATTTAAAATTTTAGATTTCATAATGTTGTAAAATAATAAGGGAGTTCCCTTTTTTTTTCTACTATATTAAAATCTATATAAATGTGTTTATGAACAACCCTAATGGTTTACTATTAATAATTGTAAAAGGTGTAGTGTTTTATAAATATTTTCCCAAAAAGATTCCATAATAATTCTAAAAATCTATGTTTATAACAATAAGTTTTAATCCAAAGAATTTATTTGAAAATTAATAATATACCATACATGAGATTTGTGATAACAAGATGTAGATTTAATCTTCTATAAAATGATTTTTTGGGGTTTTTATATTATATTCAGAGCATAAGGAAGCTATAAAGGTTTTTAGAAGGCACAAGACTAAATATTCAAGAGAGATGGCTTGACTGAGAAATCAAATGGACAATGGAAAAGATTATTATTTTATATATAAGTAATAAAATAATAATATCAGGACATTTTCTAGTCCAGAATTTTGGTAAATGTTTCCACATGATGCGTTACTCTAAATAAATTACATGCATCACAATGATAACATACTGAACATATTGGGGATGGTTTTGGGCAATTATCACAAAATTTTTGATACATAATTTATATAAATGGAGATCAAGTCATTTTTTGTTTAATTGTAGTGAAACACAACTCCATGTATATTCCCTTTTTGGAATATATATATAAGGGGTATTGTTTTACTGTATTGTGTGGTATTATATTTTTTTTCCAAACCATGCCATGGACTCACAACACGTGTTGATTAGTGAACCCTTTAAATTTTTTTTGACTTGTTCTTCATGAAATTGTCTTTAGTAAATTAATTAAATTTAAATTTAAGGTGAATATTTATTATTTATAAAGATTATTTTTTAAATAAATGGTCATTTATTCACCCCTCCTCATCTCAGCAACTGTATATATCGTGTCTAGTCCATTCAATTTTAGAAATGAATTATAATTTAACGGGTGATTAGATATTATAAATCAATTATATAAGAAATTAAATCTATGATTATGTGTAGGATCGATATATGAATATAGATTCTCAATTAAAAGAGGGGGGGGGGGTGAATTGTAAGTTTAAAAACATTCGTTTTTAACTTTATGGAAATCTATGGTTAACAACATAAACAATGTAAATTTACAAGACCTCTTAGTTCTAAAAAATTGCAAGTTTCCAGAAATATGGTTCCAGAAACAAAACATAAGAAATGATTACATGTAAAAGATTCTACCTTAAAGCATATAAAATATTACTTATCAGAGTATACAAAAGAACAAGAAAGTATAAGAAGGTTATACATTCTTACTTTATCAAAGCACAACGAAATATAAACATAAAACAAACAAGTAACTTGTATGAAATATCTTAAACAAAAAATAAGGGTATCCAAAAACCTTGGATAAAGGTCCATTGATTTATACTTTCAAGAAAGTCTATCTTACCCACACTGGCGAAATACCACGATATGAATATCAGAATATGTCTTTCTATCCCCACCATCCCTTGAACATTAATGTATTTGGAACCTTTTTCTTTATATCCCTGGAAGTCATTGAGTATTATGGTGGTCGACACCTCTATCTTCCTACCTCGGGAAGTCCTCGATTTTACACAACAACAATCGAAGTCAGACGAAGTAAGCTGAACAAGATGCTCAGGACACACAAGGCATGAGAGTCTCGCTCTCTCTAGAAATTACATTAGCATTATGTAATCTCTAGATTGATGGATCAGAACTCAGTTGTTTTTTAGCTCGTTCAAATGAGGTCAAATTTATAGGCATTCTTCCAACAGTCGGCTCCCTCCTCCAATGGTCATATTTTTTCTTGAATCTCAGAGGGACCTATACACATGTCACTCAAACAATGGTTAATTAGAAACAGATTGCATGACATCGTTTCATAACTATAACTTGGGTAAGAAAAATATGGATTCTCTACCAAAACCAGTTTTCCAGAGTCTAAGGAAAAATAATGTTCAGAGTCTGTAAATAAACACTTGAAGACTACTAATAATAAATATCCAGATCTTGTTTTTCAAGGAATTCAAAAACCTAAATTCTATAGATTTTGGAGTCTGAATTTTAATGAATTCAGAGTCTAAATTTCAATGAATTCAGAGTCTGAATTCTAAAGAATTTCTAATATAAATTATAAGGAATTAGGTGTTTGAATTCTAAATAATTTTGTGATTGAATTATGAGGAATTCAGAGTCTATATTCTAACGAATTTGGAACTTGAATTATGAGGAATTTTGAGTCTGAATTCAAAGGAAATCAGAACCTGAATTCTATGCAAGTTAAATATGGAATTTTAAGGAATTCAGAACATGAATTCTAAAGAATTTCAATCCTGAATTTCAAAGAATTCTGAATATGAATTTTAGAGAATTCAGATTATGAATTTTAGAGACTTTGGAATCTGAATTATAGAGAATCCAGAATCTGAATTTCAGTGAATTCCGAATATGAATTTTAGAATATTTAGAATCTGAAAACAGAATAGTCTATATTTAAGAATTTATGTAGTTATGAGGTTTTAGATAGGAAACCGATTTTTACCAATAAAAACAAAATGAGTTAGATTGAAAGAAACTATAACATGAACAATAAAAACAAGGTAAGGAGAAAATTTCTTTGGGGAAGGAAAATTTCCTTATTAAGATAAATCTTAGGGAAATAAAAATTTCTATAGTGGACGTCAGGAATTAAGTTAATGGGTTACTTTTATAAATTTAAATTCATTACAAATATTTCCTATTGTGATCCATGATATCATTGATATAATTTCATTAATACTTAATGTATTTTATTTAACATATTTGTGTAATGCATGTGGTATGAAAAGACATATTGTATTCTTTCTTTAAATGTAATTATATTCAAAGGATACAATTGTTGTAAGGATTATTTTCCTTATTTTTTATTCAATGGGATATTTTAGTTATTAAAAACCATAATTTATTTTATTTTTTAATAAATAATGTAATTTCCTCCAGGTATATTGAATATTCTTAATTAAATGACATTAAAATGTTCATCAGTTTTTTCCCTCTTATGTTCGATTGATTCAAGTGTTATCGTTATTGTAGGATGTTTTCATCCCATATTAACCTCATTACTCCACTTTTTTCTATACAACTTAATTTATTTGGATGATTTATATAATAGTTATTGTTTATATTATACTACAAATTATCATTAATTCATGATATTTTATGTACAAATCCATGATTACAATCACATTTTAATTTGATTAAACAATTTTATAAAAATAATTTTTTTCTTCTCCAATTTCAATTTCATAACCATAATTTCATTATAATGATAAAAAATATAATGAATTTTATTTAAATTTCACAAGAACAGCCCCAATTTCTTCTTCCCCACTTATTATTTTTATGTTTTCACATTTATTCGGACTAATTAATTTTCCCCCATGAATCATTGTTTACCATTTGTATGGAAACCAACCCTACCACATTTTTTATATGATAAACACTCCTCATAAATTACAATATTATGTGGATACCTTTATACATTCCTCAATAATTGAAAAATTTTGTTGTATACTAATTTTTCTTACATTATTGATATTGAATAAAATATTTTTACGTGAAAGGAGTTATTAAAGACTTTATCTTTCCAAGTCAACCACTTTTACAATAATTATTTTCCCTGAAATACCATTCCTTTATGAAACTCAATATTAAATTCTAATGACTAAATGGTGTTCCTGTAGAGTCCTTATTTTCAATGGCTAGGGTAATTACTAAGATGACAATGTTTACTATTCTAAATGTGGTGGTTTTTTAAGAGATGCTTAAATTGGAAGATATTTTATTTAATGATTGTAGATTTATTGAAAAAAATCATACTTTTTCTATAATAGATGTTAGTTTATTACTCAAGAATGTTTATTATGTATTTTTTTAACAATCCACCTTATTTTTCAATATGATTAGGATAATTTTATCCCTTTTTTGACTTGGGTAATAATATTTATGTTCAATATATTTTAATTAAAATATAAATTAATATTAATGTAAATATTTTTATACATGGTTTTTTTATTCAAACATTCCATTAACGAATACATTTGACTTAACTAAGTGATGGTTAGTTCCTATTTAAATATAACCCATTGAGTCATTGGATGATATCCTAAGGCCCAAGGATTTTTAATTTGGCATATGCCTACCCAATGAAATCATGATTCCATTGATGATACCATAGTAGAAATAATGATGTATTTATCAAGGCCTTGATAATAAGAATTAAAAATTGGTTGAGACCTTCAAGGTTAAAACATCATAGATATCAAATTCTTTCATAATGAATTAAATTATAGTTTTCCATGAATTTATTTATAATTTTTTTCATGATTTTTTTCAAGATTATGCTATTAGATATATGAAATTATATAATTTTAAATGGTCCCCTACCATATTATCCATGCATCTATCTGTCCTTGATTGGATCCGATATTCGTTTCCCCTTATCGAAAATTTAATGTCACCCTTCATTTGTTTTTAATTTAAAAGGATATAAAGGAAATTATTACAAATGATATGATAAAAAGATAAGGATTTGAATATTATTTTATGAGTCATGTTGAATAATTGTTATTGATAATGTACATTCTTATATAGATGAAAAGATATCGATTTGATGAGAATGACATGGTATTTTTTAGTAATATTCTTTCAAACAATCAAAAACTATAAACCTAAAATATCAATTCATTTTATGTATCTCAATATTAACTGGTGATGTTGTTAATATTGATGGTTAAAATTGGCTAACATTGATGGATTTTTATTATGGTATGTAATGAATGTCACTATGATCACTAGATCTGAGATGGTGGGTCTAGGGTGTCAAAATAACGTGTTTTGAAAATGTGATAATAGAAAAAAATATTATCTTTGATAAATGTTTTTATCCACATTATTTTTATATTAGGTGGGAAGACGTTCCTTCCACTGATCATTAGTATATTTTATTGAATACTGTCTTAATTATAGATAAAAATGTTCCAATTACATATAATGACAAGTATGATCAAGATATACCATATTATTTAAAAAATAATCCCTCAAAAAGGGGGTAGTAGTTATATTCTAAAATTAATGAATTTAATCAATATTTTAATTATATTATAAATATAATACAGAATTAATGAATTTATTGGATGTATATATGGAATTATATAATATTAATGTTAATAAATAAAATATATTTCATTTAAATAAAAATGGCATGTTACACCTGATGTCCTGACTAGATTAGGATATATGAAGGAATAAAGAAATCTAAATAGTTGAAATTATTTAAAAAGAAATGTTCTAAATATAAAATATATGTTATTAATATCATAATGTTTAATTTTTTTTGTAGATAATGATTCACAGTATGCATTAGAAGTGTAATGTTATTAATATTATTCCAAAATATAACTAATAATTTAAAATATCTTACTTAATAGATGATACAGGGAATATATTTTACTACATGATTTTTATTATGTTCTCACATATGGACATTTAATGAATTAAAAAATGCATTGTATTAAGAAAACCAAAAAGAGAATAAAATATAAGGCTATTCAGGCATTCAACCATATAAGATAAATTATAATTCCCCTTATATAGGGTTGTGTAAAATGTTATAAAATCAGTTTATGAATAAAAAACTTATAATATATATTTTTATAAGATTATTATTATTTCACATTGATAAAATTTACATATATATATTAATATGTGATATCATAATTTACCTATCAATTTAGGACATAGTGTTATCGTAGACTACTCTTCATCATGTGGAATTCTAGGTAATGTGGAAATATTATGGTTTTTAGTAGTAAGATTCTAATATAATGATTTGAAATACACTCCTGAGGAATATATAGTGTTTTGCATTTGTATTCACCACATTGTATACCACATGATGTTTTATGAAGTATTTATTTGGTGTACTAGGAGTTTATAGAATATATTTTAGTCTGTAAAAACAAAGGATGGTGAGGTATCATTATTTCAAATGTTCAAACATTGATACAAATATAATGCAATAAATTGGGCCTATCAAATCAACGGTGGTCATGTATGTTTTTAATACTTTAATTAGTTACGGATGTTCCAAAATGATATTTTCATTCTCACATGATGAGTATGAAATCATGGACATTGAATATGATATAAAAAGATATTTTTGGTTGCATCTATCTTTTAAAAATTATGAGTTTGTCTATTCTAATATACAACATGTGGCGTTCTTGTATGAACCCGAGTCTTCTTTTGAGGTATGTTTTCCTTTTTCTGGTGTTTTTGATGAAAATTGAAGTTTCTTAAAATTTCATTAGTACATGTCGGGTAATTTAGGGGTACACACCATCTACTCGGTTACTATGGGTATCCAGGTGCTGGTTGTGTAACGAATGTGCACACTACCATGTGTTGTGACCAAGAGACAACCTAATTTGGGGGATGGTTAAGGCAAGTACACATCGGGTATTTATGATGTACACACTGTGTATATTATATTTTTTTTAATAGACCAGGGTCCCATCTAATTGGAAGAAGAGTCTTCAACATCATCTTCATCGACTGTGAGCATCCGTACAACATCGATCATTCCCTGAGCCCCCAATCAAGCATCTGTTCTCAAAATCGAACGTCGTCAATTGTGTTGGAATTTCATCTGTGATTTCTCTCTTCTTCTTGAACCTCTTTACCTGATTTATCTTCTCTCATGAGTTATCTTTTTTTGAACGTTTTTGACTTTTTGGTAGATAAACCACATTCTAGGTCATTCTAAGGGATGACGCCGGGGTATATCGATCGTACGATATAGAGGTAGGTGGTTTGTGCCTTTTCGTAGATAGCCTTTGAGTTATATGTGCAAAATTTCCCAATACCCTTGTTCGGGGTATTGCGTGTTTACAAATATAACCTTGATATTTTCTTGCTATGCCATGTTTGTTTGGATAGAGGATATTTGTTGTTAATAAGGTTAACATTTCCATTCTATGGATTTTTCCCATGTTTTCTTGTTTCTGAGCGTTTGGTATTTCTTATCCTATTAGGCTTCCTTGCTTTCCATGTCTTGTATTGTTATTGTGGATTGACTATAATTTGACATGCTATTATATGTTGTATTTGTTTATCCAAGTAGTTCATGAGGTTTACTTTGGCAGCTGATTATCGTTTGTGCATGATTTCTTTACACGGGGCTACTGGAACCTGGTGCGGTGAGACCATAGGGGAAATTGATGTCGAGGGATTTCCCAGAGTGTCTGTTATAATTATCACTCTACGAGACCATAGGGGGAATTAATGTTGAGTGCTCCTCAGAGTTTCTATAATTACATTATGAGACCATATAAATAATTGACGTTTAGTTCATCCTTAGAGTGTCTATAGTTTACCAGAAAAAGACTATAGGGGTAAATGACTGTGAGTGCTTCCTCAGAGATGTTTTGAACACACATGACTATAGGGGGAATTGACGGTGAGTGCTTTCTTAGAGAGTCATTGGTATATCTTTCTTTGTACTATGAAATAGAGGGGTTAGGCTGTGATTACTTTCCAAAGGGTTCCCTGCTTATGAATAGCTACTTACTTGATATCTGATAGTTGAAGGAATTTAAAAATGTAGGATTGTTTACATTAATGCACTTCCTTGTTTACTAAATCCTTTTTATTATTGTATTCCATATATATTCACTGACTGTTAGGCACAGAAATTTTGGTGGTTGCCTTCTGGGATTCATCTCACAGCTTGTTTGTGTCTTGTTTTTGGGCCCAAACAGATTATATTGTTGCAGTTCAAGATAATGTCAAGCACCCATCTACTTCAGGTACTTGACTACTTGGAGCTGGAGAGCATGGGACAAAGATGAGGATGTCGATGTTGAGGAGCAGCTTCTTGTTATTATTTTACACTTGGGTTCTGAAATATATTCCATCATTTTGACTTTTTTGGAAGCATTCCTAGCCAAATGTATCATGCATCATTTATATACGTGCTCTAATTATTTATATCTATAGTATTCCACTGTTTACTATTGTATGGTATTATACTGCTTCCAATATTATTATAGGGTTTCTTCTACTGTGTTACTCTGCCAATGAGATAATAGTTTCCCCACTATCACATCCAAGGCCGTCACTGCTAATCAGAAGCCTCTGTCATTTGGGGAAATGCGCTTGAGTCTATGTGACCAACCAGGTACGGGGCGCCTCTGGGTGGCTCTCGGAACTGGGATGTTAAAAAGTGGTATCTAAGGGATTATTTTCATCTTGACTTACTATTTTTAGCCTATATGTTGGCATATGATGGAATAGGTACTTGGTAATAAGCTATTCTTGGGAGTATCTTACCCATGTATAGGGAAAAGCCAATCTACCTCATTTATTGCAATTTTAATGGTTATTCAATTTTACGGTTGATTTGATTTCACCATTGGGTGATTCACATGTTTTGTGTTGTTATCATTGATGTTATTGAGGTTCTATTTCTGTTGAAGCTCAATGAGATGAGGGTATTCAATCTCATGCATCATATAGGCACTTTCTATAGATCACATGGCATGCATCCTTGTCATTCCATTTAGGTGGCATTAGATATTTCATGTTGTTGTGATATATGTTGTGCTAGATATACATGCTATTGTGATAGATGCCTTGATAGAATAACTGCTAGTTGATTGGGTATTGAATTGTGTAAAGACTTAGTTTTATTGAACCCAAACATTGGTTCTTAAGGTGTTATGGGCCCTCATAGACCAGAATTTGGTGGAACATTGCTTCTCTATGTTTATATATGACATGTATAAGGTGTCAATCTCTGATTCACATAAAGTATGGGCCCTCATGGATCAGAATTTGGAACTTAAATGTTTGATTCAGTGTTTTTGGGGTTCTTGAGTTGTTTCTAAGGCTTACTATCTGGAGAAACCAAGAATACAAGGCGTGCAATGTTGGACACACATGCTGTGTGTTCTTATGATCAGGAAGGAACTGTTTTTTAAAGTACATGTCATGCACTATTTTTACATGACGTGTAGTCTTTAACCATGTTACTAACTGCCTAGGTAGAAACACGGGGTTAGGAAATCTTGTAGAACATGTCGTGTTCATGATGTACAGACTGTGTTGTGTTGACCATGTGTCCAGCTGTGTAACTAATGACACAGATGGATAAAAACTGAATTTATACATTTCATGTCAACATTGAACCCGTCGTGTAGTATAACCCTTGTATATGGCCATGTAACGAACAACACATGGATGTAAAATACTTTTAATACAAGTCATTTCCATATAGAACACACCATGTAGAGTGAGCTGTGTTACCGGCTGTGTGACGAAAAACATGGGTCGGTGAAGTTTATATAGTACATGCCATGTCTGGAACTAACACGCTGTGTAGTCTTGTTTTAAGAGAACTGTGTTGCTTAGCGGTGTAGATGAGCTTGGGTTGGGGAAAAGGATTCATGTACATGCCGTTTTTTGGAAAAAAATTGTGTATATGGGGTGTAACATGACCTGAGTTGGTAGAAGTACACACCCATGTAAAGGCTTAAAGGAACACACCGTGTTGAAAATATCCATGTTGTGTATGCATGTTTTGAAGAACATTAATGCTTTATTTCACTTGTTCCCTTCTTACACTTCTATGTTTCATTTTCTATCTATCTTGATCTATGATTTGCAATTGACCTTGAATAGTCATGCCACTTAGACATCCTTCAGTTGTCCACCTATTATAGGGTATTGATCAGATAGTAGATATGGTTGATCTGGGACTACCAGCCGATCCTCCAGTTGTTCCAGTCTTGGCCCCGACCATCGATCCAGACACGGGTGCTGATGCATAGTTCCAAGAGGGCTTTATGAGGTTTATGCAGACCTTTTAGGGAGTACTACATCATGCACCATCAATGGAATAATTTGACAAGGGTCATTCAGTAGAAGCATCCTCCCACCTTCTTAGAGGATGGAGGACCCCAGGCTGCAAAGTCATAGATATAAGACATGTTGACGATCTTCAAGCATAAAGAGATTCCTTCAGAGAGTATGGTCAAGATCTCTACGTATATTCTTCGGGATTCCCCTATGATATTGGGTGATGTGATCTCACAGGCGGGATGCAAGTAGGATATGGATTAGGAGAAGTTTTAGTGTACCATCTATGATTACTTCTATTTGGAGACCTTGATGGCTGATCGAGCCCGAGAGTTCGTGGGTTTGGAGTAGGGTAATCTTTCTGTTATGGAGTATTCTTCTAGATTCACTAATCAGTAGTACATTACACAATTTATAGGGGAATATGAGTTGTTCCTAGTAAGTATGTTTGAGTATGGTCTCAGGTAGGACATTCAGGATCAGGTGAACATATTTAGGTTGACTTCCATCACTTCTATAATCAACCAGGTGATGATCAGAGAACGTAATTTGAGGGATTTTAGAGCTATGAGCCAGAGTGGTTCTACATTCAGAGTTAGTGCCTCTCTATCTGATAGTAGGAAGCACCACAAAGAGTTTACTCATAGAGATCCGAGTAGGCGGGATACACCTTCGGGTATTTAGGTTGTATGATACTAGTGTGGGATGGTCGGGCATATGAGGCCACATTTCCCGAGAGACCTAGTTGATTTCTGATCTTGCATCATGATGGACCATCATCAATGCTTTTGTCAGAACTTCTAACCTGCAACAGGTGATAGGGGTTCTTCGATGATTACTCATTCACGAGAAGCACCACCAGTTTCTCACTTGTCTTGGAACTGGAGTTCTTTCGACCATTAATGCCGAGGAGGAGGTCATGGTCGTAGTAGTCAGTCACCATGGTTTCAGCGATAGTAGGGTGGATCGGCTCAGAGTGGTTAGGCAGGGTTATAGGACCACGGTGCAGGTCAGACTTTTGCAGTGGAGTAGACCCGATTACAGCGGGATCCCAGACCCTCTACAGTTCAAGATATGATCCTAGTTTTATCTATTTAAGCTTCTACACTTTTCAACATTGGGGTTCCCATTGATTTATATTTTTTGCTATTGTGGAGAGCCTTGGGCTCTGTATCCTTTCATCTGTTGAGTTTTTGATGCTTTAAAAATCATTGGAGAAAAAAATGGCTACTGTACGATAGTGAAAGTAGTTATCTCTTGAGGTTGGTTTGTTTCCCTTCATATGGTACCTTTATGTAAAAGTTATTACAGGCTATGATGTCATTCTCAGAATGGACTAGTTAGTTCCCTTCTAGGAATTTTCCGACTTCTTTCGCCATAGGGTGAGTTTCACATCACCAGAGGGTGGATCGTTTCTTTATAAGGTTGAATGGAATGTCCAGGTGAGTAGAGTAGGACCCGAGCATCATGGGATATGAGGAGTTACATCTCAGATTGCTAGTCTATATTTGGATGACCAAGGGAATTCACAGATGGACATTCCCCCAGTGGTAGATCATTTCGGGGATTTCATTCCAGATGAAATTTCAGGTTTGACTACGGAGTGAGAGGGAGACTTTTCTATTAAGCTTGTGACAAGAGAGGCACCAGTGTTCATTCATCTATATTGGATTTCTACACTAGAGTTACAGGAGCTTAAGAAGCATTTGGAAGAGTTTCAAGCTAAGGGGTTCATCTATTCGAGTACTTCTCCTCGGGGTTTGCCTATCCTATTTGCGAAGAAGTCAGATGGTACACTCATACTTTTCATTTATTATCAAAATTCTATCTAGTTGACGATCAAGAACTGATATCCCGTATCGAGGATTGATGATCTATTTGATTATCTTCGAGGATCCCGGGTGTTTTTGAAGATTGACTTGAGATTCAGTTACCATCAATTGCACATTAGACCATCTGATTTACCTCTTACTACCATCCGGATTATGTATGGTCTGTACGGGTATATGGTTATGTCGTTCGGTCTCGTAAACATGCCTGCAGTATTCATGGCTCTAATGAACTGAGTGTTCCATCCATACATGGATTCATTCTTTGTAGTCTTCATGGATGATATCTTGGTGTACTATCACAGTCTACATGACCATGTCACACATCTTGAGATCAACTTGAGTACACTAATAGAGAATCAGTTTTATGTTAAGATCTCAAAACTCCACATTTGTATGGACCAAATTCATTTCATGGGTCATTTTTTCTCAGAGAAAAGAGTATCAGTAGACCCAAAGAATGTGAGAGCAGTAGATTCTTGGGATCAGCTGAAGAACATTTTTGAGGTACAATGTTTTTTGTGCTGGTTGGTTACTACAGAAGTTTCATAAATTAATTTTAACGCTTAGCAGTGCCACTAATTGACATGTCTGATAAGGGAACAATGTACATGTGGTCATATTCTTGAGAGTCAAAATTTCAGAAGCTGAAAGGGAGGTTGATTTTAGCACCTATACTAGTATTTTTGGATCTAGGAAAGAGCTATACTGTGTACTGTGATGCATCAATTATCGGGATTGGAGTAGTGCTCACGTAGGGGGAAGGAGTCGTTGAGTACGAGGGTCAACAGTAGAGGCCACATGAGAGGAACCACCTGAAACATGATCTCGAGATGGCTATAGTTGTTCGTGATTTACTCTATATGAGAAAATACCTGTTGGGAGAGCATTTTGTGGTTTTCACATACCACAAATGTCTCAAGTAAATTCTCAATCAGCGTGACCTGAATTTGAGACATCTAATGTGGGTTGAGTACCTTAATTGATTTTACTTTGGCTTGCCTACATGCCTGGGAAAGTCAATGCATTGGAGGATGCATTGAGCAGGAGGACTTAGATACAAGCAATTAAAGAGGCCAGTGGTGAGTGGTAGCTTATGGCTATGTTCTCTGAGATGAATTTGGAGATGCACAATAGATAGGGATGGAAATTTGTTTCTTCTATAGTTGTTACCTCTACTCTAATTGATCGAGTAAAAATGAGGCTGCTATCAGATTCTGAATCCCTATTCCTTCAGGATTGTGTGATGGGAGAGAAACCCATTTCTGGATGTACCATAGGAAAGGATGAAATCTTGCGTTTTCAGGGGTGCGTATGGGTGTCAGCAGACATATGTGAGGTGCAGATGCAGGATTTTCATTCCTTAGTTTATGCAGTTCATCATGGTGTCATTAATATTTATCGTGTTCCACACTGTTTGTATTGGTGGCCAAGTATGAAGAGAGATGTTTCTGGTTCCGTCATGAGGTGTTCTACCTCTCTGCAGGTGAAGGCAGAGCATCAGCGACCAGCAAGGCTTTTCCAATTGTTACCCATTCCCGAGTGGAAATGGAACGATGTTGCGATTGACTTCATTATAGGTTTTTCGAGGTCGCATGAATGGAATGATGCAGTTTGGGTTGTCATTGATAGAATCACGATGGTTTCTCACTTTTAAACGATTAAGAAGACCTTCAGGGTTGATGAGTTGGGAAAGTTGTACATCTGAGAGATTATACGTCTATATGGGGTTCCACACTCCATTGTTTGAGATAGGGATTCCCGTTTTACTTCTAGGGTCTAGAAGGAACATTAAAGGGATTTGGGTACATAGGTACTTCTGAGTACAAATTATCATCCCCATACAAATGGCCACTTCGAGCGTAGGATTCAGGTGCTTGAGGACATGCTTCGAGCATGCACCCTGGATTTTGGAGGTTCATGGTATATGCACATACATCATGTGGAGTTTTCCTACAATAGTAATATTCAATAAACTATTCAGATTGTACCTTATGAAGATTTGTATGATAGGCCATGCCATTCACCCTTATGTTGACTAGAGGTAGGAGAGGTAGCTATGCTGGGACCTCGTCATGTTCAGGAGACCACAAAGCAGATAGAGTTGATTTGGAAGAGGATGTCTACTGCACAGTCTCGATAGAAGTCTTATATAGATTGATAGAGATGACCTCTGGAGTTCGTGGTTGGAGATCAGGTTTTCTTTTGTGTCACACTAAGGTTTGGACAAGGGAGGATTAAGAGGCAGGTTAATCTTTCACCGAGGTATGTCAGGCCGTTTGAGGTTTTGGAGAGAGTTGGGCCGGTTTCCTATCGGTTGTAGTTACATCATAGGTACCGAGATATGCATGATGTATTCCAAGTTTCTTACCTTTGATGTTACTTCTCATACCCATCTCGTGATTTTCAACATGAATAAGTTGAGTTAGAGGTGGATGCCTCATTCGAGGAGCATTATATCTGGGTTGTTGATCGAAGTATGAAGGTTCTCCACGGTTGGTCTGTTACTTTGGTATGAGTGCTATGGAAGCACAGGTGAGTAGAGGACGAGACCTGGGAGAGGGAGACCAATGTACAATCGTAGAGGCCAGATATTTCTGAGGATTCATCTTCTACGCCGCCTTTCTAGGGAAATTAAGGGAGAAGTATTTTTAAGGGGGGATGTTTGTATGATCTCTTATCGTTTTTTAGGTATGTTTTCCATTTTCTGTTGTTTTTTTGGGAAAGAGGAGTTCCTGAAAATTTCATAAGTACATGTTGTGTACATTATGTGTACACACCATGGACTAGGTTATCGCAGGTAGCCGGGTGAAAGCTATGTTACGGCCGTGCACACGACCGTGTGTGGTGACCAAGAGTCTGCCTAATGTAGGGGCCATTTAAGGAAAGTACACCCCGTGTACTTTATTTTTCTTATTAAATGGACCGGGGTCACGTCTAATTGGAAGAAGTGTCTTCTTCTCCTTCACGTTCTTCGACGAAGAGTGTTCGTACAATGCCGATCCTTCTCTGAGCCCCTGATCAAGCATCCTTTCACCGAATCGAACTCCATCGGTTGCATTGGAATCACATTAGTGTTTTCTCTCTTCTTCTTGAACCTATTTTCTTGTTTTCTTTTCTCTCGTTTTTTATCTTCAATTTGAAATTATTAGATGTATTTATAGATCTACCGCGATCTTGGTCGATCCATTGGCCGACACCAGGGTATATTGATCGTACGATGCCAACGTAAGTGGTTTGTGCCTTTCCATAGATAGTCTTTGAGTTATATGTGAAAAAGTGCCCAATACCCTTGTTTGAACTATTTGGTGCTTACGGATTTAACCCTATTATTTGCCTATTATTCCATTTTTGTTTTGATAGAGGTTATTTTTTGTGAATATGGTTAAATTTTCCATGCTATGGATGGTTTGACCATATTTTCTTATTTATGACCGTTTGGTCTTGCTTAGCCTATTAGGCTTCCTTGATTTCCATGTCTAGTATTGTTATAGTGGAATTATTATTATCTAACATTATAGGATATGGTGCAGTTGTTTAACCAATTAGTTCTTGATGTTTAATTTGGATGCTAATTATCGTTTGTTCATGATTGCATTACATGGGGGTGCGGGAACTTGGTGTAGTTAGACTATAGAGAGAATTGATGTTGAGGGATTTCCCAACATTTCTGTTATATTTATCACGCTATGAAACCACAGGGGGATTGATGTTGAGTGCCCCCTCAGAGTGTCTATAGTTACATTATGATACCATAAGAGGAATTGGAATTGAGTGCTTCCTCATAGAGTCTATTGTTTACCACAAAAATACTATAGGGGTAATTGACAGTGAGTGATTCATTTGAGAGCATTTGAAAACACATGACTATAGGGGTAATTGAATATGAGTGCTTCCTCAGAGAGTAGTTGGTATATCTTTCCTTGTATTTTTAAAAGGAGGGGTTAGGCTGTGAGAACTTCCTAGATGCTTCCTTGGTTATGATTAACTACTTACTTGATATCTGATAGATGAATTCATTTGAAACTTTATAATTGTTTACATTAACGTACATCCTTGTTTACTGCATCATTTTGGTTATTTACAGCCATATATATTCAATGATTGTTAGGAATAGAACATGGGCTAGTTTTCTACCGGGATTTGTCTCACACCCTGTTTGGGTCATGATTTTGGGCCCAAAAAGTTTATATTGTTGTAGGTCTAGATAAGGGCATGTGCCCTTCTGCTTCAGGTACTTGAATTCCTAGACCTAGAGAGCATGGGACCAAGTTAAGTCTTCCAATGAAGAGGATATTTTTCTTGTTTTTTCTTGTGTAAATGGGTTCTGTACTGTATTCCAGCATTGTGACATGTTTGGATTCTTTCTTAGAAATATGTATCATGCATCATTTATATATGTGCTCCAGTTATTTATATCTATAGACTTCCAATGTTTACTGTTGTATGGTATTATACTGCATCCGCTATTGCTATATGTTTACTTCCACATTGTTACTCTACCGATGATGGCATAGTTTCCCACTATCACAACGAATTTCCTCACGGCTAGTCGGCAACCTCTGGCATTCAGAGAAGCACGCTTGAGGACATGTGACCAACCGAGTATGGGGCACCTATGGGTGGCTCCTAGAACCAGGATATTATATTTCATATCTATAAATAGGAATGAGACATTATTTATTAATCAATATTGTAATTCTATAATTATCTATTCAAAATTATATTAGTTGTATATATATAATTAAAATACATCATCTCTCATAGTAAATCAATGTTTTGAAAAAAAATAACAAATAAAAATTCATTCTATATTCTGATGTGACTAGTGGATTATGGTATAGAGATACATGACTTTGATAATGACCATATAAGATCCATTTTTATCTCATGTATCAAAAATGATTTGTTGTAGGTTCCTATTTTTTTACAATTATTGATTAATAAGATCATATTTTTATCAATTCCATAAAGGCCTATGGAGTAACAATTTGAATTTAACTAAATTTATATTGAGTATGACATAGACAGATTCTATAAAATTGTTATAGATTTAATGAAAACATGTTATAGATGGATATTAACATGGTATTACATATAATTTGACTCAATAGTGAATTTATTATAGCTTTAAAAAATTATTTTAAAAGATATCCAAATTTATTTATGGGGTATTATTTATTAAATTATTTTATACAGATGTATGTATATTTTAATTATGAATTTGAGGTTTTTGTTTTAGTTGGATACTGGTGGAAATATTCCACAACGTAAATAATAACATAAGGTATGACATAGTATATTATAATATACAACTTATAACATGGTCAAAAATTATTATATATGTCTACGAGAATAAAATTTTGGATGATATAAAAATATCATGAATTAAAAGAGAATATATATGTTTATGGGAATATCATATCCCTTGACATTAAAATATCATGAATTTATTAATATATAATTAAAACATTATGGCTAATTATATCATATATATTTTAATTTGATGTAATAGAACTACCACTGATTGATATTGTTATCAAATGAAAAATGTTAATCATAATGTGAGTCTCCCACAGTGAATATCATTTAAAAAATATATTTTTTATAAAAACATATAGTGTTGTGGAATATGTATCCATAAGAATAATTAATTAAATGGTTAATTCAATGTTAATAATGTTGTAAGGCACATGATTGTATCAATGTTTTCATAATAAGCATCCTCAAGTAGTTTCAAAATTCTATTTCAATTTTATGTTTTGTGTATACATTATTATTTATTAAGAGTATTATCTCCATAGAACCAGAATATATTTTTAGTCTTACACATTTTACTATGATGTTATAGAATTAGTTGGAATAAATAGTAATCCCACCAAAAACATGAGACCATTAAATAGCCTAATGATACCTTCGTTGTGGGGACATCTATAAGCATAATTTTTTGGTCTTCCAAAAAACAGGGTTGAAGATTTATGGATATCCATAAATTCTGACTGTTATACATTAAGTATTTCATAATTTTGATTATACATGGACTTATCATTCTTTCATGTTTCGATATCATATTGGGTTAATTTATATCTTTTATCTTCATTATTTTGACATGATAGAAATTTAAAAATTGATATTATATATCTTGGTCCCCATAGTTGAATGGAATGATTCAAATGGATATGAATTAATTTTTAAGTGATTCATAATAACATATGATTGTATTAATGAATTAATTAATGAAATGGGCCTTAAAACATATCTCATGAATTTAACTAAATATATTCTCTATATTTGGAAATTTCCATGGCACATATATTTATTTCAAAATATGATGTTAAAAAGTAGAATATAGTTGAATGATTTAGAGTATATTGAATTAAATTAAGAGATATTATATTAATAATTTAAACAATTAACTAAAATAAAATAAATGTACTTTATTCAAATTCCAGAGATCCTCTTACAATGCACTCCTCCTCCATTAAATGAATCATCATCATAGAAGCTACACATCTCAACAAGACTGATATACCCCTCATTTCTTCCAAAATGTTCTTTTATATAAATGATCATCCTGGAAAATAATTAAATAACAAAATTATTTATTTTAAATTATGAATACAATATTTAATTCCACTTCCACAATTCCAACATGTAATGTAACACAAACCCATAGGTAAACACTATATTCTAGATGCAACATGATAGTTTTTATTATAACGGTAAATTGAAATCTTATTGAATTTACGAAATCCCCTTTGTTAATTTATTAAATAAATTCAATATATTAGCCTTAAATATAAACATTCTAATAGGTGGAAAAGTAACCCTTATGGTGAAAATTAGGATATTACATCCTCATATATGAATTATGTTTATTTTTAGCACATCTATCATATAAGAATGTATTTTTTAAATAAAAAAAAATTATATAATATTAATAATAATTAAATTCTGATATAAAATAAAAATAGTTTGAGTAAGAACATAATTTTTTCATAAAAAACTTCCCATTAAATTCAAAATTTTTATTTATATTTAACATATATTCTATTATGTACATTGAAATTTTATTTATTCACATTTTAATTCATTCATTAAATACATCACTTATGTTTTTCATATTTAGTTTTTTATTCCATATTACCAAAATAACTCTATTGATATGAACCACAACATATGAATAAATTAAGATTTTTTTGAAATATTCAAAATTACTATATATTTATTGCAATTCAAATAAAAACTATACATGAAAATGAAAAATATAATGTATGTCATATATATTGTAAAAATACTACATCTCACCTATATTTCTGGATTATGGTATATAATTAAATAATTCCATTACTTTAAATTATATAAATCGGGCTATTTATACATAAACATTAGTAAAATGAAATTCTATGGAGTCACTAAAGGAAATACAATTCTATAATATTCACTCGATAAGTTAAGATAATACAACGATCAACATAATAAATTATTATGTATATTCCCTAAAATATCATGATCAATAAATTTAACTGTTTATTCTTAGTTATAGAATCCCACGTATATTTTTCATTGATTAAAATTATGTGAAAATAATTAAAAGGGAGAAATAAATATTGAAATGTGTGACTTTCCAATAATGACTATATCTCATCATATATTGATAAAAAATATTTACATGGGATATACAAAATATACCAAAGATCCACTCTATTCATTCTCATGATTCCAAGGAAGGGAAGGGATATAATAATAAGTGATAGGGGAATATAAATTCCTAGTTATATGTGGTTATAAATTACAATATCTTATTAGATTGAACTATGATATCTTTTATTCAGATAAGAAAATTCTAAAAAAAAACATTGTGAATGAAGTTATTATTATTGATATCATCCCTAATATTTCGAATTTTAACTTCATCTATTCAGAATAAATCCATATTTTCTATTTATCATACATTGTATGGTTATTATTTCCTTATTTGAATGTATGATATGATTCATATACATCCTCTACTAAAAAATAATTTCTTATAAATAAAAATTCTAAAAAATAAATTATTTAATCCGTTATTTAGTAATAACATAACCAAAATGTTATAACAAATACAGTTAGAAAAACATATTCCAATAAACATTGCCTTTATAAAAAATAACTATATAGTTTGACACTCTTTGATAATCAACAACAATCTCAATTATTTCACTTAGTCAGTGACTTCACATAACAATGAGGCCATATCATCTATGATGATGAAATTGACTAAAAATTGTTTTTTATTATTATGAAAACACTTTTGAAGAAAAAGTGAAAAACCATACATGACTTCCCCATTTCGCCACTTCACCACTTCACCACTTCACCACATCCCCACTTAAAACAATTCAAGTATTCACATCAAATGAAATTCAAGCACAATGGATGGAAAATCCATTCAAGCATTAAAACTGACAAAAATTCATAGCTAGATATGAAATATTCATGAGAAGGTTGAGGAACCATGAACCATGAAACATGAACATCAGAAAAGCAAGAAAAACCATAGAACCTGCCTCCTTGCGCACCCACCGGTGCGACCGTCGACATCAGTACAAATCCACAAACCTGCCAGCAGACTCTAATCGGAGTTTGCCCAACCAAAAAAATAATTCAGATGAACCAAAGAGTACATCCCCAAATAGAGACGATGAATCATGAACGAGGAATACTAGGCATTCCGAATGCCACACCCTACTCTGCAGACACTACCGCACAACCACGAACTAATCGACACTATGCACACCAAATTAAATTCAAACCACACCAAAAGCCTTCATGTGCAACACATAAACAACTAGAAAATGAAGATCATTAATCCAAAACACAACTACTGGAACATCGATGATGCCACCTAACAAAAACTAGAACATCCTTCGAAGGCCTATGAATAAAAAACATCTGAACCTCTAGAATCCAACACAAACCATGTCCAAAATCATAGCCTTTAGTGAATCCTTAATTCCCAACCTAAGATACTGACCGGTCGCAGCTGTGCATCATCCATCAACTGAAGACCATACTCTATTTGAGGCAAATCGATCAAAATCATGGAAAAAACATATTCAAAACCAACCAACAAACCTCAACTGAGGTTTTTAACCCGCCGATGGAACCGAAACCAGAGACCTTGTGGAATCCACATGACACCCTCTAACCTAAAGAACATCAAGTTAGTGAGGAAGTCAAACAAGATAGTATGAACCTGATTCTTTGTCACCTTAAGACTGGAAGACCCAACTGCAACTTGATGGAGAGTCACCGTTGAATTATGAAAAAAAAATTGCACATTGAAATTGTAATGAACATCTTCAATGTATGTGGAGTAACTAGAAAACAATAAAAATATTAAAAAAACACCCTATATAAATATTTATATATACCCCCACCACTATAAACGTCATTTACCGTACCTTTAATAAAAACCCAATAATATAAAATATATGAATAATATATCCACTTAAAATAATATAAAAAAATAATTCTTAAATGTTATTTATTATATGGATAATATCAAATATATAACTCAGTATTTAATTAAAAATGATAAATCAATAATTCCAATACCAGATAATGACCCAATTCTCACCAAACAACTAAAAATAATTAGTATCCCAATAATTATTATGGTCCATTATGAACTATGGGGATGTCATACTATTAATTCAAAACTACATTTATAAGGTAAAGAAATAATCATTCCCAATATAAGAAATCCCAAACCACTTTTCAATATTTCAATGAATCATATCAAATTCCAAAAGAATTTCCCTTACATGTTCCTTTAGGAACCATAATACCAATCACTCATAACATTAACATCACCTATCTCAAATTCCCAATATAAAATACCATCATAAATTATTATCATACACAAATACATTTCTCTTTATTATACATAATCAAAAACCCACATCCAAGAAATTAAATTGTTTTGAATCTACCCTTCATTAAATCTTAAATATCGTTGATGAAATTAAATGACATTATAATGAATAATTAACCACTAGAAATCACTTAAATTAATTAGTAAAAAATCAAATGTTGCATCCAAGAAAACAGAAAATAAATCACCATTTATTAGAACATTGAATATATTTTATACATTAATAATTATATATATATATATATATAATAATAATCTATATATATGATTCAAGAGACTACCTTTATGGAATCACAAATGATTTTCCATTATCAATATGGTATTAGTGTTGTTCCAATTCCCAATTCAATCCATCATCCATGGAAAATGAATATTTTTCTAGTGTAATTACTCATTTGATGTAAAATATTATAACCTCTATGAATTTCATATCCAAATTACAAGAAGCTCCACCAATAAAACAAATTACCTATACCATTGGACAATTAATATCGCTTCATTAAATAAATCCCCATTTCAAGTCTAAAATATAATATTTAACTAGTTTTCTATAGATGAGTTTGAAAATCCCAAATAATCATCAATATAGGTTAGGAAAACAATTAAATGAAATCAGTGTAACCTTAACATATATCTTATCTTCTAAAAATCACGCATACCATTAATGTATATGTCTTACCCTACAAAACAAACAGATAACTAAAAATAAAATGAATACTAATTTATATCAATTTTATTATAAATATTCCCCCATATTAGAGATACATCATTCAGTCCACATAAAAAATAAATAAACTATATTCTATTATATAGTAACCAAGATAAATCCTCCTCAAAATATTTACCATGTATGCTGTTATAGCATAAAATGTGATATCCTTAAAATTATATAGTTTTAATATATTACTGGAAACTACAATAAATATTACAAATAATTCAGAAATAGATAACATGGATTACATATTTTAATTTATATTTATTTGTATTATATTATATATATATAACCATAAATTTTAGACATTATACAATTATTTGATAAGAATAATATATATAAAAATATAAATTATTTTTTATACCTAAATATTTTTAATCATTATTACATACAATAACAACATAGTTACAATAAAATACTATTTATTTATATCAGGATATTGTAAATATAAAATTATAACAATAAAATCATATAAAAATTTCACATTAAAAAACATGTATTTTATTGTAACTTTTTATGAGACTTATTTTATATTAAAATCATTCAATCCTTAAAACTAGTAATGGTTATTATCCATAATAATTAATTTTATACTTCTTAAAACCCATTAATCAGTATATATTATACCCATATTTTTAAACGATAGACCATGATAAATATTTTTTTTAAATCACACATTAAAATCATAATGTCAATAACATGAATCATACCAATATTCTTATTTTTTATATTCATATAATTATATTTGAAAATAGAATAATGTTACCATTTAATTCAATCATGATATTTATTTATATAATTTTATCAAGATAAAAACTAAAATAATTGTTAATCTGTTATGAAATATAAATCATACAAAATTAATGACATATTAGAAGTGAAAAAATACATTTTGTATAATTAGTGAAAAAACAAATCATATCATGTTTAATGTTTAATAAAAATATGAATGATATATTAAGAAGTATAAAAATAATTAATTATCACATACTATATTTATTTATACCTTCATATTCCTTATTTTTAAATGAATTTATGGTGTGATATTTAAATGTCTCAAAAATAGTAAACATTTATAATAGAAAAAATAATTTCATATTTTTAATTATTTATTAGATTGAAAGTAAAATAAACACAAAAATATAATTGTATATCTAATCATAAAATTAAAATTATATTATTTTCCTAAAAAATACATTTTCATAAGTTTAAATGTTTTTTAAGAAGATAATATATCCACAATCAAGAATTAATTCACCAATGAAATTATCATTATTATAATTCATAAAACCATTATTTAATTATTCCCCATTTTAAATATGTCTCATTTTATAGCAATAAGAACATAATTAATTATAAATCATTAAAATTTAATAGGTACAATTACCTCTTATTGTTTCATGTAGACATAATCCCAACATCCAATAAATTAATTCATTAGTAATATATGAACCATAGTACAAATAATATCAATATTATAAGAGTTAAATATATGAAATCCTAACAACCTCATCACATACTCAGAAAAATAATTACTATCTCAAGTGTATATTGATTTTTTGATTCATTTTATCTTTGTGGTCACTCTTTTGACTATTAACGTGTTCTATAACATGAGTATCATTATCTTATTCTGAGGTCGTATTTTTCTTATATTGATATTTTTGATTATTATATAATATATAAATCCAAAATACATTTTGTTATGTCCCAGATCCGGGTGCCACACAACGGGTGCCCTGAACTCGGTTGGTTACAAGACCTCAAGCGCACTTCCCCAAACACCATAGGTCGCTTACTAGCAGTGAGGGCCTATGACTGATAGTGGGTAAAATATGCCCCCATTTGTTAATGTGTAGCATAACGGAAATAAATATAAACATCAAAAGTATAAGTAGTAAACAATATAAACCTAAAATGGACAACAGAACTGAAGTAAAAGATAACCTACAGTCATATATAATGATCCAACATGTCTCTGACCTCAGAAAGCAGCCAAAACATGATACACTGCAATTAGGCACAATACAACACAAGGTTCAAGGTACATCAAAACTAATCAAAACAGTACAAAAAAATGCATCAACACCACAAGCCTAAGATTGGTCCCATGCTCTCTTACTCCTCTACAACAATCATGTACCTGTGTAGGGACTCTTTCCCTTATTGACACTTGCAGCAATATAATCTGTTTGGGCCCAAGACATGACCCAAATAGTGTGTAAGAAATAAATCCAAGTAGGAAACCACCAAATGATTGTGCCCAACTCCCAGTGAAAATGTGGAACAATAGTTTGCAATAATGAAATGCAGTAAACTTGGATGTACTCAAAAGAAACCATTTCTACAAGTTATATTTCCATTTTAATAATTATTTAACAATTAAATATAATTGAATTATGAGTTTTCCCGATACTTAGCCTCATCCAACAATCTGTTATACAGTGGCACATCAGAAATCCCAACAGGTTATCTATCATATAAAAGAAAATAATAATAATAATAATAATAATACCAAGCCTGCGCTTTAGCTTGGCAGGTACAACCTAAGAAATCACCACATTGAGTATTCAAAGTAAACGTTGTCCTCAAACATGCAAATCCTAACCCTCAAGCAATCATAATCGAAACCCTCAGGTGACAACCCTCAAGTATAACAAATATTTCCCTCAAGCATATGAGATATTTCCCTCAGGCACGGAAGATACTGCCCTCAGGCATATGAAATGTTTCCCTCGGGCTAAACAAAACCTTTCCCTCATGCTAACAAACATTCCCCTCAGGCATTTACTAGGAAAAATAAATAACCGGGCCGAGCCCAACGCATAAGTAAGCAGTTTATATATTACCTCTCAAGAAAACTCAAAACATGCTATAAACCCGGCATACCCACAGGTATCCTGGCCAAATGGCTAAACAAAGGAACCGCACCCTCGGGGTGTCCCTGGAACAAAGCAGTGATCCCAAAAAACAATTTTTATTCACAATAAAAAGATTACCTATGAAATTCTAGGTATCTAAATAGTCAAGGCCTCAGCCACACGACACCCCGAACATGGGCACGTGGCACAATCATACAAAAAATTAACACAACAGTTGGAATCAAACGCAAGACCACCTAACTCGATATCCTCTGATCGATATATGTGAAAGGCACCTCACGAAACAACCATGAACGAAGTAGATATGAGATAAAAGATTACATGTTCAATCCCGAATAACATCCCTTAGGAAAATAATAAGAAGGATATGTTCAAGAAGAGAGAAGATCTCACATGCGCGGTTCAAACGAGATCGACGACGAAGGAATCAGAGTCTCGGTGAGTGATCAAGAGATCCTCCACGTTCCTGCTTCCTCTCCCGCAGCTCCTGGTGCGTTCCATGCCTCCTCTACCGAATGAGGAGGATACTTCATGTTTTTAACGAAAAAACATAACTACACAGTATGTACTCTCAAGTACACAACGTGTACTTTCAATTTTTTAACTATTCCACTTGTGGATTCATTCCATCGTCTCACAGTTCATCTGACAGCTTAGTTACATGGCATGTATTACCATGTACATGGCTTGTACTATCGTTCCACTGGCGGCTACTTTCACCTCCATACTGTTCAACTGTCGACTCATTACACGACGTGTATTACTATGTACATGGCATGTAGTCAGTTTTTACACCCTTAATCACCGAAAAGCCTATACACCCTGTATACTCATCCCACATGTCCAAAGTACATGAAATGTACCATAAATTTTGTATTTTCCCACATTTCCATTGTTTTCTCAAAAACACTTAAGGAAAAAGGAAAAGAAGAAACCCGTACCTCTAAAATAAGAACCAAGTTCTTACAAACTTCCCCCCTTAAAATAATTAGTCCCTGAATTTCTCTTCTAAGGGTGGTGAAGATATATCTAGGAACAATTCTTGCCACTGAGCACGTACGTCGGTCTCTTACTCCCAGGTTTCATCCTGCACTCGGCCATGTTGCCATTGCACCCGTACGAGAGGAACTGACCGGCCTAAGAGAAACTTAATTCTTCTATCAAAAAATACGAATCAGATGATTCTTAAAGGATGCATCAACCATAAGTTCAACCTCCTTAGGCTGAAAAATGTGAGAAATGTCTGAGTGATAATGACACAACTGAGATACGTGGAAGAAGTCGTGCACGACCCAGTTCCTCTGTGGTAATTGAAACTGATAGGAAACCAGCCCAACTCTCTCTAGAATCTCAAACGACCCTACATACCTCGATGAAATTTTTCCATGAATATTGCAGTAGTGCATAAAACGTTATTTACGTCGGTTATTTTTCATTTTTTACGTTAGTTTTTAGCCGACTTTAATATGGATGGCGTTATAAATAACGTTTTTACGTTGGTTATTTAAAAAACGATGTAACAAACATAACATCGCGGTGTTTATCACATCGTTTAATTAATAACTGACATGAAAAAACCTGGGGGGGGGGGTGGGGTTTATAACATCGGTTATTATATAACTACCGTGATAAACCGGGGGGGGGGGGGTTATCACGTCGGTTATATAATAACCGACGTTATAAACACGTGCGGGGGATTTTATCACATCGGTTATTAAATAACCGATGTGATAAACTCCTGGGAGATGGTTTATCACATCAATTATATAATAACTGATGTGCTAAACCAGTCCGGGGGGGTTTATCACGTCGGTTAATCAATAACCGACGTGACAAATCATTTCCCAGGTCCTTTATCACGTTGGTTATTAAATAACCGATGTGATAAACCATGCCACAGGTGTTTATCATATCGGTTATGAAAAAAACCGACGTGATAAACCCTTCTCGATTTCATTATCACGTCGGTTATAAAATAACCGACGTGGAAGACAAATTTTTTTTTAAAAAAAATCGACTGCAGTCATCTGCTCTCCACCAGAACCAACCAGAAACCAAATCAATAATTTGTACCACAAAAATAGAAGGAGATCAAAACATGACCTAAATCAAATTTAAGCATTTACATTGATAACATATAAAACTTACACCACTTGATTTCCCCCACCCTCATGTATACCCCCTGGACAGCCCTCCCCCACCCCATTGGAGCCCCCACCACACCCCTAGACTGCCCCCTGACCCCCTGGATAGCCCCAAACACCCCTCGAAAACCCCCACCCTCTTGAACAACACCCCCACCCATCACCCCACTTGATAGCCCCCACCACATCCCTAGACTTCCCCCCGACCCCCTGTATATCCCTAAACATCCCTCGACAACCCCCACCCTCCTGAACATTACCCCCTCACCCCTCACCCCACTTGACAGCCCCCACCACACCCCTAGACTGCCCCCCGACCCCCTGGATAGCTCCAAACACCCCGGGACAACCCCCCACCCTCATGTATACCCCCCACACCCTGGACAGCCCTCCCCCACCCCATTGGAGCCCCCACACCCCTGGACTGCTCCCCCACCCTCCTGAACAACACACCCTCACCCCTCACCCCACTTGACTACCCCCACCCCATTGGAGCCCCCACTACACCCCTAGACTACCCCTGACCCCCTGGACAGCCCCAAACACCCCTCTACAACCCCCACCCTCCTGAACAGCACCCCCTCACCCCCACACCCCACTTGACAGCCCCCCCACACCCCTGGACTGCCCCTGACCCCCTGGACAGCTCCAAACACCCCGGGACAACCCCCCCACCCTCATGTATAACCCCCACACCCTGGACATCCCTCCCCCACCCCATTAGAGCCCCCACCACACCCCTGGACTGCCCCCGACCCCCTGGACAGCCCCAAACACCCCTCGTCAAACCCCCCACCCTCATGTATACCCTCACTCCCTGGACAACCCTCCCACACCCCTGGACAACCCTCTCACCCCCTGGACTGCCCCCACCCCACCGGAAAGCCCCCCTAGACCCCTGGACACCCCCAACCCCACTAAACACCCCCCCCACGCTTGGAACTCCTCCCCCCCAGACCAGAATCCATACCAGAAAAACCATCATAAGTAGACTAAAACAAGAAGAAGAGAAAAATTAAACATTCACATATATAACATTCAAAACTTACACTGTCATCTTCAAAAAAAAAAAACTAAATCCAACCTAAACGACTACTAAATACATAATTACAATGACAATATTCAAAATTACATTTTACATTACAAACAACTAAAATTTAATTAAACCTGTAAAATAATTTGACCACTCCACTTGTAAGTGTTGTATGTCTTCAGCAGTATAAGGTTGAGGGTCATCAAAAAGCTACAAATGAAAAGGATAGTAGTTAACGTGTATAATGAATAAATCAAATTGAAATATTATGGAAAAGTTTAAGAGGAAATCTTACAAGGTAAAAATTCACAACTGTCCCAATTGTTATTATTTCATACATAAATCTTAACATATAATATCTGCATTATATGATGCCTTGTTGTTCATGAAAATTCTACTTGAATGAGTGTAAATTCAATATATTATTTTTATGTAATAAATCAAAAATCAAAAATTATAAATGGATATTTACCTTTGCATTTACATATTTGATCTTTGCATTCCTTTTCTTTGTGTTTTTTTGAAAGTAGGCCCATGCCCTGTTAGAAAATAATACGAATTGGGTAAATTTAAAATTCATTATAATATATAAAACTATTGAGAAATTGAAACTTAATTTTCCAATATATTCTTAAAACTTTCCCGCACATCATCATAGAGAGAGCATATCCAATAAAGTGCTTTCTCCCTTGGGAAAAAAACCCCTAACATCCAATGATCACTGATAAAAAGAAATTTAGCATTAATGGTTTTTTATGTTAAAAGATAATTAACTCTTTGAGAGAGATGTGTTTCATACCTCTCACAAAAAGGCATCATCCAACATTGTGTTAATATATTCTTTTCAAGTATTTCAGCAATATAAAGCATTCTTTGTTCCTCATCCAATGCACATGCTTCAGGGGAAATCAATTGCGGGTCCATGAATCCATATACATCTGTCAGCTCATTCCTCTAAATTTTTTATAAAGATACCTAAAACAAAATAGACATAAGTATACATTTTTCATAAATATAACATAGGGAAAATGTGTTAGGACTTACATGGAAAAAATTTGCACCACGTTGATGCCCAAATTATCTCCAGTAACAAGCTCCATGATATTAGTTTTCATAATCCCCACATTTATTTCACATCCACAAACATGAGCTTCCATTGGAAACTCATAATGACCCGCCAACAAATTTGAATATCTTGACAATCTGTCAAGACTACTAGAATCAATATCTGATGTCATAGCCATTTGTCTTTGTTGTTGTCTATACAGTATTTCTTTACCTTTGAAGTATTCCTATAAAAATAAATTGAAAAATATATTAGTTTTCAAATGATAAAACTACTTTAATAAAAAAAATAAAATAAAAGATATAACATTCATACCTCTATGTTAGTGAGTCGAAGAAGTCTGGATGGCCAAATTAAAAAATGGCCGATACTATGTCCAACTGTCACCACCTCATCTGTAGGTAATGGTACCCGAGCTGATCTATCTATAATATCCTGTACAGTGACCCTCTGATTCTATACCTATAATTGTTGATGATGAAATGTATCTCCTATACAATATACCAACCCATATTATACTATATGATGTTGAGAATCATCAGCATACAACTCACAATAAGTAGGAAGATGCGGCGAAGGAGTAGGATAAAAAATGAGGTCCGCAGGCTGAGGTGGGGGAGTGGGAGCTACTGGCAGAGGTGGAGGATAAATAATGGGGTCTGCAGGGGGAGGTGGAGGAGTGGGAGCTGCAGTCTGAAATTGTCTTTGCATGTCTACAAACATAGACCGCACCGACGCTCTAATACTTTCCTCCATCGTCGCATTAATATTATGAACTTCATCCTCCAAGGATTATATTTTTTGTTTATAAACCCCCTCAATGTTAGAATTTGAAGAACGTGGAAACCCTTTTCTTACTGATACACCTGCCGGATATACTCTAACACAACCAGGATGTCTGGGCCTTCCTAATGCTACAGATAAAATATCTTCCCTCCCAGTAGCTGTAAATGTCCCCTGTGAACTCTTCTCTTCAAGAGAGTCCTATATTAATTAATTGAACATTTCTGTAATGATTGAAATTATATGAAGAAAATGGTTAACTTAAATAAATAAAATAGATATCTTACAATCCTCTCAGCTAAGATTCTCGATTATTCCGAAATATATTGCCATTTTTTCCCTTCCGAGATCTCTTCCATTTTTCATGTCTAGATGGAGGGGATGGAGGGGACACCTCTCCAGAGCTTGAAGACTCAGCTCTTAGTTGTTGAAATTTTTATGCCATCATCTGTTCTTCCAAAAATGCATACCCTCCCCGAGATAAACTATGAGGGTATAGATTTTTATATTGGATCTCCTGATGATCTTTCCTTGTTTTCTGTAAATTAAGTATAAGAAATCATTAAAAAAACGTTAATAAGATCATTTATATAAGAAATCTTATAAAAGTTTACACTGCCCTTACCAAAAATGACTCTTTTCTTCTACTTTCAAAAAACTATCTCCATGTGTCTTCATATATAAAAGGATATATACGACATGGATTGTCAGGACTCCTATGAGAATAAATGAAATCATATGAGAGGGTTGATTTGAAATCGCTCCATCTCCTGGAAGCCAACAATAATCATTTCTTCCTGACTCCTCCAGTGTCAGGAATATCAAATGTCATCTGATAAAGAAGAGGTTAAACATATTATATATACTAGAAACATTTAAAGAATAGTCAAAATATAGAAAAATATCTTACCAAAATCGTCTCTCACAACTGGGAGACTATCTCTTTATCCACACTTCTCCAGTCATCATATAGAATGATTACTTTGCTCTTAGCCTGAGTTGCTATAAAAATCTTTAAATCTTTTTCATTTGGACCTCTAGGAATATCATCATCATCAAACGAAACTACTATCCTCTGATCCTGCGTACGAGCAAGTGATAATTTTGGTAAATGTGTGCACCCACGTTTACCAACCTTTGAACTCTTTGTCATAATAGGAGCATGTGAATATTCCTCCCCAGAGGTATGACCAATATGCTCATCTCCAGAATCATGTGGTTGATCAACTGAATGATTTGTCATTATCCTTCAAATCAAAAAAACAAACGTTAGTTCAAAAATATACAAATTCAAATATTTTAATACTATTGTAATCAGAAAATAGAAAAGTGTACTAAGTTACGTAATAGTAAACATTGGTAATATGGTAAGCATGTTAAAAAATGGTAAATATGGTAAAGATGGTCAAGATGGTAAACATGGTAAACATTGTAAACCTGGTAAACATGGTAAACCTGGTAAACATGGTAAAGTAATTGTCACTGAACAAAAATAATAGATATATAATTCATGTAATGGTAAACATGATAAAGTAAACTAAAGAAACTTAAAAAAAACAAAAACTTATACTTATTTTGTTTTAAAACATGTTTTAATAAATAAAAAACTTACAATATCTAACATTTATGAAAAAAATAAATGTAAACAAGAAATAAACATATTTTACCTATAATTTTAGGAATGTAAAAATGGATTGTTTTATCAAATTACTTCGCCGTGATCGTTCCTTATGGAACAAACCATGTCTTCAACATGCTCATCATTATGTTCTATTAATCCTTCCATGGAAGTAGAGATCTCACATAAATCAGCATCTTCATCAACTTCATCCTCACCAACATATTGTTTTTTCTCTTGTAAAACAACAACCCACTGCATATCTGATTGATCTACTACATAGAAAATTTGTTTTGCATGTGTTTCCATTATAAAAGAATCAGCTGTGTCTTCCAATCTATTCATATTAACAAGTGTCATTCCAAATTCATCATGTTTGACACTGTTGTTACCAATAAACCATTTACAGTTAAAAACAGGAACTTTAATTTTAAAGTACTCATCCTCCCATATGTCTTCAATCACTCCATAATATTCACTTGATGCAGAAATTGGGTTTTTGTCCTTATCACTCAAAAAATGCATTTCTTCTACAAACACCAATACACCACTATTCTGAACTGCACTTCTATTGTCCTGATCTTTCGTATGAATTGTATAGCCATTAATGTCATAACTGGACCATGTTATCACATTTAAAAATGGACGACCCACTATCCATTTTAATGTCTCTGATACATCTGATTTACCAAGCAAAGTCTTTTTAATCCATGACAAAAAAGTTTTGTTGTGATCATTCAAAATCCACATTTCCTTCTTCTTTGGATAACATTGTTTCAACTCATTAATATGAAATGTGATATATGGTTGAGCATCAGCTATGTTATTCAATATGTATGATTCTAACTTCTTCATCTTTTCAGCTGACACTGATTTTACTTTCAAGCCACGAATCCTCTTTCCCTCATTATTAACTCGTTCATGGTGAGATGGAGGCAAACCTATGTGTTGCGCCGCAGCCAAATAGCTCGTATAAAACTCTGCTACCTCCTCATAAATATAGTTTTCAATAATGGAGGCTTCAGGTCGATATGGATTTTTAACTTACCCCTTTAATATTTTTATATACCTTTTAAAAGGATACATCCAATGAAGATATATAGGTCCAAAAAGCTTTATTTCTCGAACCAGATGAATCATTAAATGCACCATTATATCAAAAAAGCTGTAGGAAAATACATTTCCAATTGAAAAAGTATAAAAATTTCATCCTTTTCCAAAATGTTCAAAGAATTCACATCAATCACCTTGTTACAAATTGAATTGAAAAAATAACACAACTTCATCATAGTCTTTCTAACACGAATGGGAAATATTTCACGCAATGGAATTGGTAGAATTTGTTGCATCATGACGTGAAAATCATGTGATTTAATACCTATCAACTTCAATTCCTTCAATGAGACAAATTTTTTTACATTTGAAGAATAACATTGAGGCACTTTGATATCATGAAGACACTGAAAAAAGCTAATTTTCTCCCTCCTCGATAATGTATGACAAGCCAAGGGAAGAAATGTTCGTCTTCTGTTAGGAGTGGGAGCTAACTCCAAACGTATTCCCATTGATAGTAAGTCTAATCTTGCATTCAAACCATCTTTAGTCTTTCCTTTAATATCTAACAATGTTCTAATCAAACAATCACATATATTATTCTCCACGTTCATGACATCAATATTATGTTTAACTTCATGATGCCTCCAATATGGTAGCTTAAAAAATATTGACCTTTTCTTCCAAATATGTCTATCATTACCAGATTTCTGTGTCTTTCCTAATGTCACATCAAGGTTTTTCACCCTCTCAAAATACAGATCCGGGGATAAAGGTTTTGGACCAGTATCAAATTCTTGTGAGCCATTGAATGCCTTTTTTAGTCTTCTATAAGGGTGATCCATAGGAAAAAACTTTCGACCACCCATGTACACTGTTTTCCTCCCATGATGCAATTGACAATATGACGTCTGTTGTTTGCAAATTGGACATGCTTTATGCCCTTTAACACTGTATCCATACAAATTTCCATATTCTAGGAAGTCATTTATAGGGAACAGAAGCACTTCATGCAGTTGAAAATATTCCATTTTATAAGAATCATACACCATAATACCATCATCCCATAATAGTTTCAAATCATCAATCAACGGTGACACGTAAACATAAATATCATTGTCGGGTTGCTTTGGACCAGAGATCATTATACTCAACATGAAATATTTGCACTTCATACAAACTTCAATAGAGAGGTTTTAAATTACCAATAAAACAGGACATGAACTATGTGTGCTACTGAGGGTTCGGTATGGATTCATTCCATCTGTGCACAACCCTAGTCCGATATTTCTAATTTCATTTCCAAATGTAGAATACTGCGCATCAATTTTCTTCCATTGTGGACAATCAGCTGGTTGAAGTATTTTTCCATCACATACCTACTCATCAGCATGCCATCTTAACCTTTTTTCATCATGTGAATTAGCAAATAAACGTTTGAAATGATGAATTATAGGAAGATACCAAAATACCTTTGAAGGGAGCTTTGTAATCTCTACATCAGCCTGTGATTTTTCTTTCACCTTATACCGTGATGTCCCACATTTAGGACACTCTCACAGAAATTCATATTCCTTCCTATATATAATGCAGTCATTCAGACAGGTATGTATTTTCTTGTATCCCAATCCCATCGGGCATAATATTTTCTTGGCCTTGTAATGTGAATTTGGAAGATCGTTATCTTTTGGAAGAATCTCTTTCATCAATTGTAGCAGCTCTGTAAAACTTCTGTCACTCCATCCATGTTTCGCATTCAGGTTAATCAATCTTAACACCACCAACAAAACCATAAAATCTGTACAACCAGGATATAATGGTTTTTCAGCATCACCATATAGACGCGCAACTGTCAGTTCTATCTCAATTTGTTCTGCTACAATATCGCGAATCATTTCTTCAATTCCATCGGAGTTACCATCTTGTGAATCATCATCCTCAGTGACATTTCATCCAGTTTCACCATGCCAAATCCAAGGGCTGTAACTCGGATTAAAACCATGAAAAATCAGATGATCTTTTATGTCTCTACTTTTCAACTTCTTCATATTCAAACATTTCAGGCATGGATAGAAAAAAATGTCACTACTTGGAGCATTTCGTTTAGAAAATTCCAAAAAGGAATCAACACCTTCCTCATATTCATTGCTCATTCGATGTTCCGTAATCCAACTTCGACTCATTATTACCTATAACAAATATCAAAAATATGTATATTTTTAAGATAAGAAAAATATAAGTTTATATGAAAAAAAATCTTAATTTGAATGTAAAACAATTTTGAAATATAAAACAAATCTATGCATATTTAAAAAAATATGCTTGAATATTATTATTAATACAAAATATAGTTAGATATAACAGTTTTAAATTCCATCGAATAAAAGAAAACCATGGAGCCAACATGGTTGATAAAAAATTCGAGAAAATGGAGTAAACCTGAGAATCAGATCATATTTAAAATAAAAACTCAAATGGAGAAAATCACAATGTAAATCCAATAATCATGGCACAATAATCATGTTATAATCTCAGAAACCATGATGTAGTATTAAATCCCCCTTTACACCCCCAACCCTCTGGACAACCCCACCCACCGGACAACCCCCAAAACCCTCTAGACAGGCCCCCACCCCCGTGGACATCCACCCACACCCACCCACCCCCTTGGACACCCCCCAGACACCCCAACCCTTTGGACAACCCCCACCCCCTGGACAGCCCCCACCCTTCTAGACAGCACCCCCAACCCTCCTGGACACCACCCCCCACCCCCTACCCCCTTGGACACCCCCCTGAACACCACCAACCCCCTGGATAGCCCCCCACCCCCGGACAACCCCCAAAACCTTCTGGACAGGCCCCCACCCCCTTGGAGACCCCCACCCCCTTGGATACCCCCTGGACACCCCAACCCTCTAGACAACCCCCCACCCCCGACCAACCCCCAAAACCCTCTGGATAGGCCCCCACCCCCTTGGACAACCCCCACACCCACCCACCACCTTGGAAACCCCCCTGAACACCCCCAACCCTCTGGACAGCCCCCCTACCCCCTAGACAGCCCCCACCCCTCTAGACAGCACCCCCACCCCTCCTGGACACCACCACCACCCCTACCCCCTTGGACACCCCACTGGACAACCCCCAACCCTTTGGATAGCCCCCCACCCCCTGGACAAAACCCCACCCCTCCAGACAGCACCCCCACCCCTCCTGGACACCACCCCACCCCGACCCCCTTGGACACCCCCCCGGACACCCCCAACCCTCTGGACAGCCCCCACCCCCCAGACAACCCCTAAAAACCTCTAGACAGGCCTCCACCCCCTGGGACAGCCCCCCACACCCACCCACCCCCTTGGACACCCCCCTGGACACCCCCAACCCTCTGGAAAGCCCCCCACCCCCCCGAACAACCCCCCAAACAATGGTTTACATATAAAAACTAGGCATGGTGAACAACTAAAAACACAAGAATTTAATATATACTTCAGCATGAAATAGATGGAATTAAATATCATTAAATATGGCTACTTAAATGATCGTATGATAATTAAAAGTAACCATTGATATTCAACTAGTCAAACGATCACAAGTTTTCTCGATAACTAATATCATAATGAGGTAATGTATAATTCTAGAAATATTAAACATATTGTCAAGGCCTTGGACAAGGCCTCAAAAAAATACTAGGGTAATCCCTCAGCAGAACCCATTTTTATTTGGAATCATGAGACATAGTGATGCATTGAAGGGCCATAGAGGTCAATAGCCATTACATTATATGTCTAATAGATTCTCATATAAAAGAGGATAAACATAAGCAGCAACAACACATGAAATATCATTTCTGAATTCATACATTTAATCAATAACCATTCTATGCAGTAATATAGGTGAATGAGATCATTAGTTGTCAATGACAACAAAAATTACCATCAATGTCGGGCATTCGCAAAACAAAAAAAATAAATAGAAGTAGTTGAGGCTTACGTGAATATTGTGAGTCGATCTAATAGATACAAGGATGATAAATAAGATGATTATGGCAAAAAGAGGTAAGAGGGTTCGAAATCGAAGAATCTTACCTAGTTTAAACAAAAAGATTACAAAACATAAATATAGACTATCTGAAAAAAATGAACGAAATAAATTTGTGGAAGACTTACTTGAGTGATGCGAGTTGAGATGATAGATCCGAGGAGAGTAAATATGATAAACAATGAAGGCAAAACGAGTTTAACGCAGTGAGATCAACGAGTTCATTAGGGTTTACCATGCGAGAGAGACGAGCCGCCGGACTGTCGATCGAAAAATCGTAAATGAAAATCCACAGGGCTTGTTAATTTTTTAAATGTTTTATAACGTTAGTTATTTAATAACCAACATTATAAACTGTTTTTTTACATTAATAACATCGGTTATTATAATAACTGACGTTATAAATGTATTAGATATGGCTATTTTTTACGTCGGTTATTTTATAACCGACGTAAAAAAATCCGCATGTTGGTTTTTTACGTCGGTTATTCTATAACCGACGTAAAAAAGACATCCTAAATCACAGTTTTTTACTTCGGTTATTGTATAACCGACTTAAAAAACTTCTTTGGGTTGTTTTGTTACATCGGTTATAAAATAACCGACGTCAAAAAGGCCTCAAAAGCCGCATTTTTTACATCGGTTATTTTATAACCGACGTAAAAAACGAGATATCTATGAGTTTTTACGTCGGTTATCAAATAACCGACGTAAAAAACCCCTGCGCTTTGGTTTTTTACATTGTTTATTTTATAACTGACATAAAAAACTCGTAGATATCTCATTTTTTACGTCAGTTATCAAATAACTGACGTAAAAAACCCCCGGGATTTTGTTTTTAACGTCAGTTAATTTATAACCGACGTAAAAAATGAACGCACGTGATTTGTAACATCAGTTATTAAAATAACTGATGTTAAAAATCTACTCACCTCATTTTTTACGTCGGTTATAAAATAACCGATGTAAAAAACCACATTTCACAGATTATCACGTCAGTTATATATAACCGACGTAAAAAATGGTGACGTAAATAACGTTTTCTGCACTAGTGTTGATCCGCTTGTGTCCCAACCTTGGTGAAATGTGCATGAAATCTTGATCCCCAATGACGAACTCCAAGGGTCGTCTATAGTGATCTGCATAAGATTTCTGATGAGACTGTGTAGTATCAATCCTTTTCCAAATCAACTGGACCTACACTGAAGTCTCCTGCATGTGATGTGGTCCCAGTAAGCTGTCTCACCTACCTCTATCCAGCCCAAGGGTGATCGACATGGCCTAATATATAAAGCCTTGTAAGGTGCCATCTCAATTGTTGTCTGGAAACTATTATTATAGGCAAAATCGACCAGGGGTATGTGCTTCTCCCAAGTACCCCAAAGTCCAAAACGCATGCACGTAGATTGTCCTCTAGCACTTGTATTGTATGATCTGATTGGCCATTGGTCCGAGGGTGGTATGCTTTTCTTAGAAGAACCTATGTACCCATTGCCCTCTAAAAACTCTGCCAGAAAAGAGATGTAAAACGGGCGTCCCTATTTGAAACGATAGAACGAGGGACCCCATAAAGACGTACTATCTCTCGGATATACAACTTCCCGAGCTCGTCAACTATGAAGGTCTCCTTGATCGGAAAAAAATGAGCTACCTTCATAAGTCTGTCCACAAAAACCCATACGACATCATTCCCATGAGGTGACCTCAGCAATCCAGTCACAAAATCCATCGAGACATTATCCCATTTCCACTCCGGAATGGGTAACTGTTGTAACAATTCAGCTGGACTATGATACTTTGTCTTCACCTACTGATAAGTGGAACATCTCGTAACAAAACTAGCTACCTCTCTTTTCATACTTGGACACCAATACAGATGTCTCAAGTCACGGTTCACTTTGGTAACTCCAGGATGCACTTCCCAAGATGATGCATGAAATTCCGGCATCAACTCCACTCGTATATCCTATGGAACACACACTCGTCCATGGATATGTAGTACAACATCATCGCCTATCATCCAACCAGGAGGAGGGTCCTCACTTTCCACCGAATCCCATAGAACACAGAATTATAAATATAATAGTTGTCTCATCCTCACTCTATCCAGAAGGGTAGAAGTCACAGCTAAGGATGAAAGATAGGTTCTCCCCTAACTATCGTGCACCTCTAAATGCATCTAAGAGAACAAAGACATAACCTGCCACTCCCCATTGGCCTTCTGAACTTCCTGAAACTGAGTCCTCTTACACAGTGCATCAACTACTTTGTTACCCATACCAGGTGTAAAGGCTAACTCGACGTCGAAGGACTGAAGGTATTCAACCCACCTTTGCTGTCTCAAATTCTAATCATGCTGGGTAAAGATGTATTTAAGACTTTTGTGGTCTGTAAACACCACCAAATGTTCTCTCAAGAGATAATGGATCCAACATCCTAACACATGAACAACTGCAGCCAACTCGAGATCATGCGTCGGGTAATTCCTCTCATCTGGCCTCAACTGCCGAAACTCGAATGCAACTACTAGATCTCCTTGCATCAAAACTTCTCCCAGCCCAATACATGATGCATCACAGTAAATTGTATAGATCTTCACTTGCTCTAGAAGTATCAGGACTGGTGCTGATTTCATCCTTCCCTTCATCTCCAGAAAGGCTATCTCGCAAGCTTCTGACCAAATGAACTTCATACCCTTCTTAGTCAAACCCATCAACGACGCTACAATGTGGGATAAGTCCTATATAAAGTGCCTATAGTAACTAGAAAACCCCAAGAAACACCATATTTCAAACACGTTCTTAGAAATCTCCCAGGAAACTACTCCTCTCACTTTATCTAGGTCTACTGCAACTCCAACCTCTAAGATAATGTGACCCAGAAAGTGAATCTGGTCCATCCAAAAGTGGCACTTTGAGAGCATATCATATAAATAATCCTCTCTCAGTGTACTCAGTACGATATCAAGATGGGTGGCATAGTCGTGTAGAGTGTGAGAGTACACCAAGATATCATCCACGAGGACTACCACAAAACAATCTAGATATGGGGGGTACACCCAATTCACCAGATCCATGAAAAACTACTGGCACTTTTTTGAGTCCAAAAGACATTACCATGTACTCGTATAGACCATATCTATTCTTAAAGGCTTTAAGAGGTATGTCAGATGGTCTAGCGTGCAACTGATGATATCCGGATATCAATTCAATCTTCAAGAATACTCGGGCTCCTCGAAGATGATAAAAAATATCATCAATCCTTCGTAAGGAATATCGGTTCTTCACCATCAACTAGTTTATCTTCCAATAATCCACACAAAGTATGAGGGTACCATCCGCCTTCTTCGTTAATAGGATAGGAGAACCCCAAGGAGAAGTACTGGGTTAGATGAAACCCTTTGCATGAAATCTCTCTAACTGCCTCTTGAGCTCCTACAATTCTAGCATAGCCATCCTATAAGGAGGAATGGACACCAGTTCTGCTCCTGGCATAAAATCAATAGAGAAGTCCACCTCTCTCTCCGGAGGTAAGCCTGAAAATTCATCTGGTAAGATATCCCTGAAACGATAAAACATTGGAGGGAAATCCTTCTAACAAGTTCCCCAGGCATCCAGATATAAAATCGCAATCTAGGATGTCACTTCACCTCTCCCACAATGATCTGGTCCAACTCGGCTTGCCTAGACATCCCATTTTCTCTTGTATAAAAACTCTCCACCCCTGGTGATGTGAAACTCACCATGCGATGATAACTATCTAAAAAGGCTCGATAGGGTACCAAACAGTCCATACCGAGACAGAAATCATAGCATGTCATCTCTAAGACATAGAGGTCCCATAGAAAGTGACACGCACCAACCTGGAGGGGGGACTCCTTGTACCGACGCACACCCATTGTTCTAATTTCCAAAAGAGTGTCTAGTGTCATTATATCAGAAGACGAAGAAACAAAAAGCCCAAGGATCTCCACAACAGGCACAAATATAAAGCTATGCGTAGCACCAGTATAAAAAAGTACTGAAGATAATACAGAAACAACTAGAATTGTACCTCTGATAGTGGAAGGTCTGGGATCCTGCTCATGTTGGGTATGTTGCACTGAATATGCCTGCCCAGTACCGTGCCCCTACAACACAACCTAGCTACCCTGAGCTGACCCGCCCTACTGTCTCTAAGATCCTGGTGTCTAGATAAAACAGTCACAACCACCACATCGTCTTGAATGTCCTAATGCTTCCAATTTCCTAACGGGTAAGATGATGCTGGCCCAGCTCTTGCATTCAGAGTCTGCATAGAACCCCTATCACTAGTCACTGGTAAAAACTCCCTGAAAAAATGCTGAAGATGACCCATATTTCCACAAGATCGACACTCAACTGGGTCATGTGGACACTGAGGTCTCTTGTGCCCCTCTTTACCACACTGGTAGCACATCAACTGGACACCTGAAAAATTCTTCTGGATAGTACTGTCACCGTGAGTGAAATCCATCTGCCTCTTCCTCTTGCCAGTGGAAACAGTACCAGAGAACGGTGCTAAACCACCTTGGTCCACACCACTAGCTTCCCTCAGGTGCTGATCAGTAGTCAACATCTAGTTCACAATAGCATGCACTATGGGAAACCTGAAAACATGCAACAGTGCGTAGATATCATAATGAAGACCATCCTCGAAGCATCAAGCCCTCAATGTCTCATCACCCACCAGAACTGGTGAAAAACACCGTAGCTCGGTGAAGCGGGCGAAATAGTCCGTCACTGGCATGGCTCCCTGCAGCATATTCATGATCTCTTGAGCTCGATCTTCCCTTAGTGTCTCTTGAAAGAAGAAGCCATAGAAGACTACCTGAAAATATTTCCATGCCATGTCTTTGTGATGCTTAGTATATGTGGTAACATTCCACCACCTCTTGGCAGAATCACGCAGAATGTAAGTAGAAATCTTGACCCTCCTCTCAGGAGGCGTCTACAAATGTTCAAAGAACTTATACATAGAACTCAACCATGACTCCGCAGCCTGTGGTCCACCATCCCCTGAATAAATAGGTGGATGATGCTGCGACAAAATATCTGTCAGCTCTGCCATAGATGTGGCAACCGGCGGTGCTCCCTGGAAGGTCTGCATGAACCACATAAATCCTTCACGAAACAGCGTGCCTGTGCCTACATCCGGTATAATGGATGATGCCGCATCTGGCACTGCTGTGGGATTTATCGGTAGCCCATGGCCTACTGTCTCTGGATTATAATCTTCACCACACTCCTAGCGAACAAATCATGGTCGTCTCGGCAGCATGACTCTACAAGGTCAAACACACGCCTTAGATCATGATCATTAAGGACTAAGAACTGAAAACGTAACAATAGGATAGGAGAAAGAAAAAATTCATGTTTTATAAAACAAGACTACACATCATGTATAATAACTACACGTCGTGTTCCCTTAGGTGTTTCACATGGTCATGTACTTTTTCCAAAACTGGTTGTGTGACACCCCAAACTCACGGCGTGTTGTCCTTACACACGGCATGTACATGAACTTTCTTCCCCTTCCCGAGTCCTTATATAGTGCTAAGCCGCACGGTCCTCAGTAGAACAAGACTACACGACGTTTTTCTTCCAGACACAACATGTACACCACCCTGTTTCTATAGCCACAAGGCCAAGCCCACATGGTCTTTCACTGGTCAAGACTACATGGTGTGTCCCATAGGAACGCGACGTATACTACACAGGCTTTACCGACCCGTGTTGTTCGAGACATGGCCGGATACATGGCTCACACTACACGGCACGTTCCAGATGGAAATAGCGTGTATGTGAAAAGATAACACTGACCTGTGTTGTTAGATACACGGCCAGATACCAATATTACACTACACGGCATGTCCGAAATTGACACGATGTGTATAAGATAATATTTCTTCATCTGTGTTGTTAGTCACACGAGCGGACACAGGGTCAACCCTACTCGGCGTGTACAACCGATACATGGCGTGTTTCCCGAAAGAATTTCTCTATCCCGTGTCTCTTCCCACATAGCATATGACACGGTTAGAGACTACACAGCGTGTACATAAGATACATGGTGTGTACTTAAGAAATTTTTTTTCTTCCCAAACAGAAGAACACATGGCATGTAATAAAAACTACACGTCGTGTTTAATGGGTTCTCCAGGAATTTAAGCCTCAGAAACTACTCTGGAATCCATAAAAAACCCTGAAACAAACACTTAAGTGCCAAATTCTAGTTCGTGAGGGCTCATAATCCCCACGGACCAAATATTTGAATCTTATACGTGTTATAACAATGTAAAAAAATCGATGATCCACCAAATTCCGATTTATGAGAGCCCATACTCCTCAAGAACCAACATTTTGAATTCATTCACCAAACCATACATAACAATACCTTATTGAATAACAGGTATTTTATCATGGCATCTATCACAACAACATGAATTTTATAGCACAATATCTATCATAACAACATTAAATTTCTAATGCACATACATGGCATGGAAACTCTGCATGACATGTGATTCTAACATTTTCCTAAATGATGCATGTGATGGAATACCCTCATCTCATCGGGTTGAAAATAATTAAAAACCATGTATACAAATATAAACAGCACACCATAAGTGGGTCACCCGACGGTTAAATAAAATCAATAGAAAATTATAAATAAAATATCATAATTTAATTCTAGGCAATTCGACCTTTATCTGCACATGGGGTAGCTACTCCCGAGGACAGTTTATTACCGAGTCCACTAACAATATCTCTCTTTCTATTGTCGCAAAATAATAAAATAACCTAGAGAATACAAACAAAACCTCCTTTGATAACACTTTGTAACCTCCCAGATCTGGGTTCCACACAATGGGTGCCCCAAAACCGGTTGTTCACATGACCTCAAGCGCATTTCCCCAAATGCCAGAGCCTGCCGACTAGCAGTGAGGGACTAAGACTGATAGTGGGGAAAATATGACCTCATTTGTCAAAGTGTAGTGTAGTGGAAATAAATATAAACATAAAAAGTGTAATTAGTAAACAATATAAACCAGAAATGGACTACAGAACTAAAGTAAAAGATAACCAACAGTCATATATAATGATGCAACATGTATATAACCTAATAAAGTACCCAAAACAGGACACACTGCAATCAGACACAATACAACACAAGGTACAAGGTACAACAAAACTAATCAAAATATTACAATAGGAACACAACAACATCGTAAGCCCAAACTTGGTCCAATGCTCTCCTACTCCTCTACAAAAATCATATACATGTGTATGGACTCTTCCCCTTATTGAAACATGAAAAAATATAATCTATTTGGGCCCAAGACATGACCCAAACAGGGTGTGAGAAATAAATCCCAGTAGGAAACCACCAAAGGCCCATGCCCAACTCTAAGTGAAAATGTGCAACCAATGTCTAAAATAATGATATACAGTAAACTTGGAAGTACTCAAAAGTAACCATTTCAACCAATTATATTTCCATTTTAATAATTATTTAACAATTAAATATAATTGAATTATATTTTTTCTCGAGACTCAGCCTCGACCGACTATCTCTTATACAGTGCCACAATAGAAATCACAACAGGCTATCTAACATGTAAAAGATAATAATAATAATAATAATAATAATAATAATAATAATAATACCAAGAATGTGCTTTAGCATGGCAGGTACAACCTAAGAAATCACCACAGTGAGTATTCAATGTAAACATTGTCCTCAGACAAGCGAATTCTTACCCTAAGGCAATCAGAATCGAACCCCTCAGGTGACAGCCCTCAGGCATAAAGAATATTTCCCTTAGGCATACGAGATGTTTCCATCAGGCACAGAAGCTACTTCCCTCAAGCATATGAAATGTTGCCCTCATGCTAAACAAAACCTTTCCCTCAGGATAACAAGCATTTCTCTAAGGCATTCCCTAGAAAAAATAAATAACAGGGCCGAGCCCAATTCATAAGTAAGAAGTTTATATATCACCTCTCAAGAAAACTCAATACATGCTATAAATACAGCATACCCACGGGTATCCTGTCCAAATGGATAAACAAGGGAACCACACGCTCGAGGTGGCTTAGGATCAAAGAAGAAATCCCAACCAATAGTTTTTTTGATAATCAAAAGATTACCTATGAAATTCTAGGTATCTAGATAGTCAAGTCCTCAACCACACGACACCCCGAACATGGGCTCATGGTACAACGATACACAAAATTTACTCAATAGTTGGAATCAAACACAAGACCACATACCTCGATCTCCTCTGATCGATATACGTGAAAGGCACCTCCCGAAACAACCAATAACGATGTAGATATGAGATAAAATATTACCTATTCAAACCCAAATAACGTCTCTTAGGGAAATAATAGAAAGGAGAGGTTCAAGAAGACAAAAGATCTCACCTGCACGGTTCAAACGAGATCAATGACAGAGGAATCAGAGTCTTGGTGAGCAATTGGGAGCTCCTCCAAGTCCTGAATTCCTCTCCCATGGATCCTGGTGAGTTATATTCCTCCTCTACCAAATGAGGAGGCTACTGCCAATTTTTAACAAAAAAACATAATGACACGATGTGTGCTCTCAAGTACACCGCGTGTACTTTCCATTTTCTTGACTGTTCCACTGGCAGATTTTTTCCACTGCCTCATTGTTCATTTGCCGACTTGGTTACACGATGTGTATTACTAATTACATGGCGTGTACTATCGTTTCGTTGGCAGCTCTGTTAACCACATTACTATTCACCTGTCGACTGATTACACAAAAAAACATAACGACACGGTGTGTGCTCTCAAGTACACCGCGTGTACTTTCCATTTTCTTGACTGTTCCACTGGCAGATTTTTTCCACCGCCTCATTTTTCATTTGCCAACTTGGTTACACGGTGTGTATTACTAATTACACTTTGTGTACTATCGTTCCATTGGCAGCTATGTTAACCACATTACTGTTCACATGTCGACTGATTACACAATGTGTATTTCTAAGTACAGGGCGTGTGGTTAGTTTTTACACCGTTAATTGCCAACAAGACTACACGTCCTGTATACTCATCCCACATGGACAAAGTACACAGCATGTGGAAATGTACATGGCATGTATCCATAAATTTGTGTTTTTCCCACATTTTCCTTGTTTTCTCAAAAAAACTTAAGGAAAAATGAAAAGAAGAAACCCGTACCTCTAGAATTAGAACCGAGTTCTTACAATTTTTATGATTTATCTATATTTTTATATCATATGGATATGATACTACGGTAATTAACATCCAATTTAATGAATTCGAAAATCAACACATGGTTAGTTTCTGCAAAATAAGTAATACACAAAGGTTGATATGATCTATTTCATCTATATCCTTGAACTCCAGGAAGAGGAATAAGAAAATCCTATTATAGGATTTTTTTGATTTATGGATTCATGGAAGCTATGAGGATAATATAAACCTTAGATAGAAGAAGTGTGTGTATAATTTAAAGAATATGAAAGGTGTAATTTCATGTTTCCATGTGTCTTATTATTTGTTTTTATTAGAATATTTATTAATATTAGAGAATTTTTGAAAAATTGTGTTTTATAGTTTATTCAATGATGATGCATAATGTGGAATGAGATGTTGAGTACATTAATCATTTTTTTTAAACTCAAACATGAAATGGTTTTGATTTAGTTAGATTAGTTAGATGAATTTTGATATTTTTTTATATTAATGGAATTTATATGATACGATAATTAATGATTCAATAAATAAAATTGTTTTTTAGAATTAAATAAGTGTAAAACATGGTAATTTTTTCACTTAGATATTACGAAATTTTTATTTGTGGTTTTTAATATTTATATTTATTCTAAACTAGAATCCCATTGTATATATGTGAATTGACATTACATTTAATATAGTGCCTCATAAAAATACTATATCAATATATTGTTATATAATGGAACTGAGTCATCTTATCATGATGAATATATATGTAGAGGAACACATGGTAAAGTCACATATGATTCATACAATATATTAATGTTATTATATAGTGTTATTCTCTAATAAGTGTGTAGGTTTCTAAAAATTGTGTCTTGAATAATAGATGATAAAACATGTGATAATGAAGACTATCTATACACTTCTAATGATGTACAAATTATTTGGTCAATTGTAGTGATCATGATGTTTCAAAATTATTGATATATAACCAAAAAATCATTTACTTTGGGTGAGAGCTTTTTTTATTTCGTAAAACATGTTTAGTAAAAGTATTGAGTTTTATACAATATTCATAATGTTGTTTAGTCCAGAAAAAACATGAGTAGTTTTAATGGCCCATATAACGATGTTCTTTTACTCATTTTTGAATCCATCATGTGGAATTTCATAAATGATATTATTGTATATTTTCAAACCGAATAAACAGACATGGGGTAGATTGAATAATTTTCTGGTACATTGAAAATGTAATAAAATTATTCCTCACTCTTAAATTGTAATGTCAAGAATCATGAGGTGAGATTCCTATGAAATGCAATATCAATGTATTATGTTTTTTCACATCATGAGAGGTTTAATTCTATAATTTCATTGAATAGGAAAAAAATTATTTAGTATATAGATATATAATGATAAAATGTGTTATTTTAAATGATTGGGTCATAATTATCCATGATAGAAGTGGAAAATGATTATTGAAAAATAAATTCGTGAAATTCTGGTTGGGAGAGTTTTGTGAATATAACTTATAAGATATAAAGAATATAATACCTTCTAAAACCATATTGACATTAATAAATCCAAATTAAGTCCAAATGAAATAAAGTAAAAAAATATGACATAGAAAAATGGGAGAATTAGGGAATTATGATTGAGTGGTTTCATATAGTTCACACTAATGGATAGTGATCTAATGAAACTTCTTGTCCCAATATTGGGAGATGATAGTTTTGGTGAACACCGTAATGTGTTACTTTCATTATCTCATTTATATTATTTTTATTATATATATAAACCAAATTCTCCATTAATATATCATTTTATAGTGATATGTTACATATATATATAGAGGTCATGGGTCTAGCACCCTCTAAATTATTAATATCAAAATAAATATACTATGGAGAAGGTAAAATTTTATTTGATGCCACTTGAACAATTAAATAGGTAAATGTGGTGCATGATTCAAGAATATAGTAGTGGTTTATCATCCTTATTACCATGTTATATGTTAAAATTATTGAGTATAATATAAATATTTCAATAAATTCTAAAAATATTAAATACTTTCTATTCACTAGTGAAATTTATGATCCTAAGACACTCATGTAGTATTATATTATGTAATTTAGTTTAGGTGGTGGAAAAAAGAACTTATTGGGCAGAGTATGGATGCACAATTTTTAATGGGATGGTGTTATTACAAACATATATGAGGAAAGAATTCATGCGTGCTTATGACACCATGGATTTTGAGGTACACCCTAGTCTTATGAAGATTTATCATGAAATATTATTTTAGTTATTGTGTCCAAACATTAGAATGGATCTTACAAGTTATGTTTCATGATAGCTAACCTGCTTGTAGGATATGTTCAAGAATTCTTCTCTAGAGTATCATGATAGTTAGTTGGTACAATTTCATACTGTTAGCTCCCTCAAATTAGTTAACTCGTATAACACTACTATCACTTAGTAAAAGGAACATATCCCTTCACCCACTACAAAATATAATTAATGTATGGTCCATTCATTATCCATGTATGTATCTATATGTAATTTTTATTAATGATTCTTTCAAGTAATTTATTCCCTGACCATAAAAATTGATAGTTATGATTTTTCATGGATACCACATGTTTGAATAAACACAATCATAGGTTGTATGGAAACTGATGAAAACCAAAGAGGATCGATATACAAAGTCTTTATTGGTCAAAATGACTAAATTTATTTTGATGAATGTCTGTTTAAATAAGAAGAGTCCTGTAAATATTCGGTAAAAATTTATCATAGGTTATTGGTTTTTGAGAATATTTAATGTGGGATAGATATATTATAAGTAAAATAGGCTAAAAACGATCTTCACAACATTAACACATCATGTGAATATATTACATTTCTTGTAATGTTCAATTGTTTTTTAATATTCATTTAAGGAGATGGGTTTTTGGTATATCCCATTAAAATTATTTACATGACATGTTACTACTATACACACCATGTAATTCCCCATCCTGTTAGTTTAATGTATGTTTGGATTATTATTCTTCCATTCACCAATGTGAAACTATCCCCTTCTAAACCTAGAGAAACCTTCAATGTATATTTTCAGAGCCAATATCCATTTCAGACTTCTCAATAACACATTCAATCCCCACTAAGTGTATTTGAGCCCATTTTCCATTCAGTTTTTTCTTTCCCTAGAATATACAATGTAATCTATTAATCGAGTGTATTGTTGGTTTTGATCATTGTCATTTTTGATATAGGATCTGTGGTGTGATCATCCACACTTTAATCCTCATGAATGTTTTGCATAGAACGTGTTATTTGATTTTTAGATAAAATAAGGGGTTATAATATTAACCATATGCTTTCAAAATTTTAGAGTATATGTAGTATTTTGTTTCTTCTAACATAATATAATCAAAATATGATTCATTATGTAATGTGATTATTCCTTGGTTTCCATTTCTTTCAATTGGTTTTTGAAAAAGAATGTGGGTACCCATTAGGTGATAAAATATTGAATATATTGAATTGGATAATGCCTTAATGTGCTTTTGTCATATTATGAGGCCTGTTGTTATTTATTGATATCAAATCCCTATGTTATTGCTTAATTGTTATTAATTTGAATATTGATCAGTTGTGATATAAATTATATGGAAATAGAAATAAATCTCGTAATTCACATCATTAACCCTTGAATCATATGATGTGATATTTTGATATCTATGCTATTATGACATATATTGTGATCCTTGAATAAAATTATAATTATCGGGCATAGTCCTAGAACATGAACATTTATATGTTTCAATGGTTATATTGAGAGGGATCAACATAGTCCCATGTTATAATGCTTATATTGAGGTGTCTCAACCCAGTCCCCAGGCTATAATTATTATATTTAATAGGCTCGACCTAATCTGATGTTATAATTATTATATTGGGAGAGATCTATCTAGTCCCGTACTATAATATTTATAGGGATTTGACTATGATTATATAATTATTTTAATGATTTTACCAATATTACAATGATTTTTACAATGTTATATGATTGTGGTTGTCATGGTTATGAAACATGATCCAAAACATTCTAGCATGAAATTGAATCATTTTATTTTCCCATTGTTTTATGGTTATGTTTAGCATGGTTTAGAGAAATGCTCAGATATATTCCTACACAAAGTCGAAGAAGAATTATGTTGTATTTTATGAGTAATTTGATTATTTAATTCACATATTTAATGATTAATTGAATAAAATTCTTATCATACATTCTTTTTTATACATATTGTTGTTGAACTACAGTGTTATACTGACACACAATTCATTAATTTTTTCGTACCTGATTAGATTATGTGGATTCTTGTTTAGATAACATAAAATTATATTTATTATTATTGTTTTTTGCTGGATGGAATGGATTTTGGAAGAGGGACTGACATAGGGTTCAAGACTGATGAAATTGCAATCATTATTGGAGAATTCAAGTATTTTTCTTATTTTAATTCTAGTATGTGGTTTAGTTACATACCAACAAATCATTATATTATACATATTTTATTTATTTGATAATTCAGTTGGATTTTATTATTGGTTTATTTTATATCTATACACAAAATTATTTTTTATATATTATTTATATTACATTGATACTCCGTAATAGGGGGTGTAGTCTACCTAATATAATGTTCTCACCCCTGATGCTTGTCACCAGACATTGTCAATTAGTGAGCCATGCATGAGTTCTCATAAGCATCTCAGTCTATCCTACAGTGAGTGTGACAGATCAGGGGATGTTATATATAGGAATCAACATAGGAGGTTTTTATTTTAATTTTATTTCATATTCAAAAACTTTTGAATTGTGATAAGGATGCTTTCAGACTTACTAATGAGTTTATTCATGGGAGTAGTTGGCCCTTGTATGAGGGAAATTACAAGTTCCTAGGAATGGGATTACAATTTTTATTGTTTGACGTATATTGTTGATGTTATTTCACCTCGGGTGTTTCACTGTTCTGTTAAATTTTTTTTGTATGAATTTATTGTTTCTTGAGATTGGTATTCGTGTATTGGTTTTTTGTGAGATGAGTATGCTTGCATCATTATAAGAATATAGGGATATATTTATATTAATTGTTTAGGATATAGTCATATTTATTTATCATGTGCTCTATACATTCCTATTGAACTATTATAAGATAATTATGGTTTACATGATAAATGAAATGAAATTATATTTAATGCTAAAACACATGTAAGACATTTTTAGACATACCAAGAATCATTGGAAATATTTTTCATTTACATTTTGATATTGACCTTGTTGTGTTCCCAGGTTTTATGGTGGGAATTTACCTTATATAGAAAATTAATCATCATAATATTCAACTTGATAATAATGAGAATGGTATTCGGCATGATCCTAATGTAGCAGAACTAGAGATTATAATAGTTTAGAAATATAATATTGATTTTCGTTTTTTTAAAGGTTCCTGAGGTCTATGTGATACAGGGAAGGAGTGACTATTAATACAATGAATTCTATGAATAATCTATACAGAGGGATTTAGCTTCAACATTTTCCTATATTCTCTGGTTATGGATTCCCCTAGGTAGCCATGTTATGTATTGATTATCTGTATGGAATATATTATGCATCTTCATCCAACCGCAAATAGTATTGTGATGAATACTGTATATACTTTTCAAAGACCAAGAAATCATTGGTGGGATACTCTTATAGATATGGAGAATCATGTTAAGAAATAATTGAAGGAATTATTTATGATGTTACTTATCCATTTGTATCATATGACATTCATATATGAAAAATCCTAAGAGTTCATTCATATGATAAAGGAAGACATATCAATGATGGACTATGATTGGAATTTCATATACCTACAATGTTATATGACATCATTGTAAGCTACTGATGTCTCTTGGGTGGGACATTTTTTGAATGGTCATCAATAAGGGAATTGTTTAAAATTGATCATTTTTTTGGTTAAGATGTTTTGAGGACATTATGAAATATGCACTCATCAGAAAATGGAATCTGAGAGAGGTCACAAGAAGTTCCCAAGAAGTTTCAGCTATGAAAAGTGAGAGATCTTCATCAACTACCATGAAACACTGATATGACAGTTTCCTCCACATTATTAGTGAGTAGAGTAGTAAGGGATGTTGATATCCATCTCAAGTCTGTGATCCATTATTGTTCTATAAGTGTTGCATGTTTACCCACAATCATCTAATTGTCCTTATCCCAAATTAAAGGGTCTTATTTTTGGAATAGTTGGTCATGATCAAAGGTTATTTATTAAATAAATACAATAGAAATGTGGTAGGGGATCATGATATGAACCTGAGTCACAAAGGGGCATAGCTACACCTCACAAGTAAAGTAACTTTAGTTCCATATACCGTTATAACTGAGGTCGAGGACATGGTAACCCAATTGATGATCCAAATTACCATGCATGAGAAATAACTCGGGTAGTCATTTGTTTCCTGGGGAATATTGATATATATTTTCACATTATTCATAAGAATATAGATATAATAAACACAAGACTATCTATAGTGAGCTATATGATTCTTTTATCATCTACATTATATTGTTTTTTTATAATGGTGTGTCACATTATTTTCTATTTTCACTTTTTCTTCAAATGGTATGGTCTTGTTTGTAGAAATAATGAATGGTTCTTTAACCAGAGAAACTACTTTGGGGATTGATAATCGAATATCAAAATTGTTAAGCCATGTTTTATAGGGATTTTGGGTTACTGTTGCTTTTTAGAACCATTCATTCAAGAAATTAAAGCCTCCAAATTGATTTTTAGCATTGATTGTTTAGTCTAGTAAGAATCTCATATCAACTATAAACGAATAAGAGTTTCCATTCTATCTCTAAATGGATGACATTATTCTTTCCAGAATGAGTGATATCTTTATGCTGGTTATGCATGACCAATTCAATGTACATTAGATTATGTCAGGGATAAGAGAGTCAATCTTTCTCTAGATGATGGTGTCATTGTGGATGATTATCATCATCAAGTGGTAGACCATTTTCATTATTTATTTTTTAATTATTTCTACAACTTACCACTCAAGGAAGAGAATGAGTTCATGATCTAGTTAATTCTGACAGTAGAGCATCTTTTAATCACACTATATAATATTTCACCAGAAGACCACTGAGAGTTTAAATTTCATTTGGAATATATAATTCTAATTACCTCATATATCCTAACACATATCCTTGGGGTTATTTATTTCACTCAACTGATAATGATGACGATTTTTTTTACATAACTGTTGATTATTTTAGGTTGAACTATATGATGGTCAAGAATCGATATCCCCTTCTCCACATTTATGATATTTTCGATCAGTTTATAGGTTCAAACATATTCTACTTTATTGATTTGATATCAATTTACCATTAGTAATATATGAGAAGCACAAAATTACTCAAACATTTTTTAATGTTGGTATGGCTTTTTTGAGTTTATAGTGACATTGTTTGGCATAACTAATTCACCAATAATATTAACATACTTGAGAAATATTCTATTTAATCCTTTTATAGATCAATTTTTGTGTCTTTATTGATGATATATTAATGTACCCCCACTTATAAGACATTGATGCACAACATCCTATAATCGTCCTAATAATATTGATAGAGAATCAGCTTTATGTCAGTCTAACCTAGGGTAGTTTCTAGATTAATAATGTAAACTAACAGTGCCACATCATCCCATAAAGAGGATTGACAGTAGACCTAGTGAATTTTATAGCCAAGGGTATATTATGAACATCCTAGGAACATGTTCGGTATTTAATCATTTCTATTTTTAGTAGGTTATTATATACTATTTATTTTGGATTTCCCTCTATTTGGAAGCTCTGATGTATAGGATGACAAGGAAAGAGGTGAATTATTCTTTCTATGATTCTTTAGAGATATATTTATTGGAGATAAAATGTAGGATGGCATTTTAACCAATCATTATTTTAAATATTCTATGTCAATCATCTTCCATGTAGAGTGACACATTAGGATTTGGACACAGAATAGTTCTGATGAAGGATGAAGGATTAGTTTGTTATGGATCAAATAAGATGATACTAGAAGAATTAAATAACCCTAATCATGATCCGGTGATAGTATAAGTAGTACATGACCTAAGATGTTAGAGACACTATCTCATGGGTGAGTGATTTGGGATATACATAGATCACATGAGCATTGGGTACATTTTTTATCAATGATAGCTAAAACTATAAAAGAGAAGTTGGGTGGTGTATCTATATTCTTTTATCATTGAGTTGGTTTCAAATATAGAAAAGGGAATGTAAATTTACAATTAATTTACCTGAAATACATTTATAGAGTCTTTGCAGGATTCTTGCGATGAGTTATGGATAATGGTCTTCTTTACAGACATGCACACAAATGTTTAGAACCCTTAGGGGCTGGTGGATCTGACATTAACATATTTTATAACATTTCTCTTCAAATTGACCAGAAATCAGAAGTTATCAAATATAGGGACACACTTATATGCGATAAATTAAAATGTAGGGAGACAACCCATGATATCATCAGGGCATTGGAAATTTTCATCATTTCTATAGTTATGTATGGGTTCCTACAATATTACACAATGATATTATGGGGGAGTTTCATGCTTCTAAATTGGCGATAATTCTGGGATGGGAAATATGTTTTCATGATATTGTAGATAGTATAGATTTTATGAAATGTAGAATGATGTATTAGGATTTATATATATATACTTTACTTTCATATAGGGGAAAATCGAACATAAGAGGCTTGTTGGGAATTTGAAGACTTTGTGAATTACTAAGTGGAAATGGGTTAGTTTAATTAAAGATCTTGTGAAATTATTATATCAGAAAATACATTAGAATGATTTAATAAAGGGTATTTTTTATCTAATGATGAAGTTATCCCACTACATTCTTATTAGGTATACACCCACAATATATGATCTCAGATATATTTACATGTGTGAAGTGGTTTAGTTTGATGGTGTTATGAAAAATATAGTTCAAATATATGTCCTTGTTTATTATCATGTTTTTGGAATTGGATTCAAAAGGGTCTAGGATCAAGATTTCTTATGAGCACAAACTACCATCCTTAGACTAATGGTCATTCTATGCGAAATATTAAAATTTTAGAGCATATTTTACAGGCCTTTGTTTTCAAATTTAGTGGTTCAGTTGAGATACATATGAATTTGATAGAGCATTCATAAAATAGATTCTTCTAGGAATATATACAAATGAAATTGTTCAAAACCTTTTTAAGGTAATTTTTTTCACCACTTTGTCAGATGGAGGAGAATGATTCATCAAATGGTGGGCATAGTAACATGAATGAGACATCTAAGCTGGCTCAATTAATCAACCATTAGTCAATGGCCATGAATATCAGGAATAAATTATATGTTGGGAATCATTTATTTCCAATGGAATTAGAGGTCATTAATCATGTCTTATTTTATTTATATCATAGATTGTGGAAACATGATATCAAGAACTAAGGAAATCCATCACCCAAGGTTTTGGTCCATTTGAGATAGTGGAAATGGACAGTCTAGTAGAAAAGTGTTTAAACCTTCTATATTTATATACTTCCATGAAACATGCATTTCAAATGTCTCATATTCAGAGATATCATCAGGACCATTCCCATGCGATAGAGGTAGCAGTCAAGGATTTATATTGATATTTCATTTTTATAGCATCTGATTCAGCTTTTAGATCATACTGGTGAATATATATTGCGTAGGACACTTTTTTTGGTTTAGGTGTAGTTGGAGAATGAGATATTTATTGAGGATACCCGTGAGAGGGAGATATAAATGAAAACATTATCACCATACAAGTTCACTGAGACCCCCCATTGATGCTTAGAGAAACTCTTGGACAGCATTTTATATGTTGTGGAGGTTTAAAATCCCAACATATTACATGTACGTCTCACTCTATGGTTTTCATTAATTCTTCATTCATTTTATATTTTTCATATCATTAAACATTGATGGTGGTGTTTTGTCATGGATACCTATCATTTGAATAAAAATTGTCTTAGATTGCATGGAAGCTTCAAAAAACCATAGAAGATCGAACTAGTGATCCTTTGTCTATGAAAATGAGTTATAGGCTAGAGATACAGTTTTTTAATTAATGGTGTCAAGGTATAAATGGAACAAGAGTTATCATATGTTCATGGTATATTGAGGAGAATTAAATGGTATTCTGGATATATATAAAGAAAATATGATAAAACCCATCTATAAAACATTTAAATGTCATGTAAATGAATAAAACATTGTATAATGTTTTCTTGTATTTAATATTCAGTGGTTGCGATGGGTTTCTATCATTTACATACATGACTTGTAACTACATTAACAGAACATTAATTCCCTATCCTACTATTTTAAATTATATGGTATGGTTGATTTTCAATTCACCCGCATGAATCTCTTCTCCTATCGACCTAGGGAAACCCTCTTGGAATTTTTGGAGTGAAAACCTCCCTTAATTAAATCTCAAAAATGTATTCAATCCAAATTAGTTGGATGTTTCCATGTTTTCTATTATCTAATTTGGTTTTCTACAATTTTTTTTGTAATCACTTGACCATGTTCATTGATGTTTTCTTCATAGGATTTTTGTGTGTAAGATCCATCTTAAAATCATCCCCACCTTCTTCTTATTGTGTGTTTTCCATTAGGTGTGATGTTTGATAGTAAGTTAAAGGTAGGTGGTTAAATTATAACCCTATTTTTTCATAATTACATAGTATGTAATATATAATAATTCCGTTAAACATAACACGGACATGAACTAATTAAATAATTAATGTGATTATTCCTTCGAGTCCATTGGTATTAATTAGTTTTTGAACTGGAATATAGAAACTTGTTGGGTGAGTGAGTCATAAATATTACATAAATTGGGAAAGGGATTACTGTGTTTTTATCTTGACATGAGACCTTATATTATAACATTATATAGAATTCATATGATATGTATTATTGCTCATTGACCTATTTGTTGATCGATTTTGATACAAATAAAAAGGAAATCGAAAGAAAAAGGGAAATTTTCACAATTAACCATTGGGGATTATGATGTGATATATTGATATAAATTATCCTTTTAAATGTCTTGTGATCCTACAAGTAATTATAATAAATTGGTAATGTCTCGGGAAAATTAATACATATATTTAAAAATTCATATATTGAGCAGGATCAACCGAGTCCCATGTGGTATTTTTTATATTAACGGTGTTCAGGGTAGTCCCATGATGTAATTATTATATTGAGATGGTTTTACCTTGTCTCAAGTTGAGTTTATTATAGAAAATTAACTAAGATGAACTAATTATTATAAAATGATTACCCAAACATCCATACATAATAAGATCAAGGAGGCATAAGTGGATGAACATGTGTTACAAAATTAGTTCAATTCATTAATTTAGGGGAAGCTACAAGAGTTAAATTTTGATTATGATGGTGTAATTAGGTTTGGAACAATATTTTGTGTGACTTAATAACAAGATCGAATGATGAATCTATTGGATAATACATGTATCCCATATTTATTCATACAACCTAGATGTACCATGATGTATTATGATCTTTAATAAAACATCTAGTGGGAGAATATAAAGAGGAATATTTTTGAGTACATGTCAATGTGTTTGGAATGACAACAGGTTAAATCAGGGTGATAGAAGTCCTACAAAATGAGGTAACCATCCCCAAGTCCCACATAGGAATGGAAAAATGTTACTATGCAATTTTTTGCTAGTTTCTCAAAAACATCCAAAGATAATAATGTGATATTATTTATTTTGGAATGATTCACCAATAATGACCACTTTTTCACCATTCATATAGATTTCTCAATTGAGAAACTTTATATGAAATATGTGAAGGATGTAGTGAGTATACACGAGGGTCAATATTCGATTAACATTGATAATGATGAAAGTTTCACTTAATTTAAATTTATAAGTATTCAACGTTATTTCAATAATGAATTGAATTTCAACATATCATTTCACCCACAAAATGATGGATAATCAAAATAGACAATTCTGATTCTCAGGGACATTCTAGTAGACTGATCAATTGAATTAAAATGAGGATGGGATAATAATATTCCACTGTATTTTGTCTCATATAACAATATCTTCAACTTGATTATTGAAATGACTCCTTATAAATTTATTCATTGGAGGCAATATAGAAGTCCAACATGTTGGGTTGAAGTTGGAATAAAAATATTTCTGGGACCTAATGTTGTGAATATTATGGTAATGAAGTTTTAATTAGTCCAAAAACGTTTGAAATATTCTCATGTTCAGAGGAAGAGATATTTTGAAAACCATTGAAGGGACTTGATGTTCGATTATGGATAGAAATCATTACTTCTAATATCAAAATGGAAGAAAATCATTTTATTTTGAATGAAATTGAATCATAGATTGATGTACATTGGACCTTATGGATCCTTGATCACAAAGGACCAGTTTCATATTGTCTTTATCATAATAAAAGTATAGATCAAGTACATGTTGTGTTAATTTTACCAGTCATGTGAAAGTACATACCCAACCCCTCACATATACTGACCAATAAATGGTACAACTACAAAATGATCTCTCATATGTTGAATATCTTGGAATGATCTTAGACAGTAGAGAAAAATTTCTAAGAAAATAGATAACTCAACATTTAATTATGTTGTGGTTGAACCATATGTATGAATTGGTGACATGGAAAAAAAGAAACAATGAAATATAATTACACTTAGGTATTATCAACTAAAAATATGAGTCAAAATATTATAGATGATATTCTTAAAGTGGTGACTGATTCGATGAAACAATATTTTTACTAGCTTTTTTCTCCAGAGTAATGTTGTCTCATAATATACTATATAATATTATAAATATTAAGAAACCAAAACTTATTATCTAATTAATGAACACTATTATATTAATAAAAATGAAACAAATTAAAATCCCAAACATTTCAAATGGAAAAACATATAAAATATAAAATATTAAATGGTAAAATAAGGGTCATCCAAATCTGCTATTATCATCACCCCACTATAAACACTATCGAAAAGAAACAAAATATTAAATATATAAGAAACGTTCTATAAAATGGAAACATAGAACCTTGAGGATTATTTATTTGAATAATGAAATAATTTATGTATAAGTATTAATATCAGGTAATTTTTATGTTTGAATTGTAATGTGACCATTGGTATAATAACCTGTCTCTTGGGAATTGTAATAACCCAAAAATTTGTCAAGGCAATTGTTTCCCTTCTTAAAATTATGTTATACTGTATAAAACCCATAGATATCATAGAGAGGCCATTAAGTCATATTTTTTATAATTTATTAAAGATATATGTAATATTTATCTAAATTAATTATTCTATCATGATGGAATAGTCTCCCGACCCTTAGAGTGGTAACACACCCAGTAGCTATATATATTTCTCCAACAGAATAGTAACCACATATATAAATGTATATATAAAATTTAGGTATCATATAAATCACAATATGATACAATTATATCATATTATATGTAAATCATTATTTTAAAAAATATTAATTATGATTTGGAATTTTTGTAAATTAATACATTTTATTCGGAATTTATAACTTTGTGAAATATTTTCAATAAATATTATGTTCATAAAATATTATTATAAAATATTATTATTTTATTATTATTAGAATATAATTTTATGATACCTTAAATATTTTTTCAATGTGTTGTAAAACCAATTATAATTTTTAAATATGTATATTCAAAGTAAATGCTGATATTGATTATAAATAAAATTTCTCATATTTAGAACATTATTTGAAAAAAATGGACTTCATTTTTTTTAATTTTACATGTTGAAAAATGATTACGTTGGATTTTGGGAATTTCATTAAAATAGTTGATTTTTTTTATGAATAGAGAAATATAGTAATTTATGGTATTTAACAAAAACATGAATTATTGAGTTATGGATGATGTATAACTGATATAATCCCATTATGTTAAACAATAATTCAACCATTTCTTTATTTATTCATAAGAATAAAAAAATTTCGCATCCTTGAGACAAAATTATATCATAATGTATAAAATATTAAAAAACACCCTTATCCTCTCGTATAAATAGCACTCATCCCCTCCTCTTCTCTTCACACATCCCATGCCTTGAATCTTTTATAGTTTCCTCCCAATCATCTTCCCAATCCCTTTCCCCATGTACAATATTTTTTCTTCCCAACAATATTAATAATCCTATTTTCATATGAATAATTTCAAGGAGAATAATTCATGATGTAAAATTTTCTTTCCTTCTATTTTAATTATTCAATTTATATTCCTTTATTATTACCTCTTCATAAAACCATATAAATGAGGGATAATAAGTATAATGTATAACATATACTGAAATATCAACTATTTTATGGGAAAATACTTTATCCAAGCATCTTATCCTATACTATTTACATGAAAAATAAAAACATTACCAGTGAGGTGTTAATTTATAACCATCAGGGATTACAAGTTTTCTTTTTTCCATTAATACATTCAAGGCATGTTATAAAACCAATGTAATGGTTGATATAGTTTTTAAATATCATTTTATAAAATTGTTCACCAATAAACATATATACATAATAATAAATAATAAAAAATGTGTTCATTATGATTGAAAAGATCCAAATTTATCTAAACAATTATAATTAATGTTTTACAAAATAAATAGTTCTAATATATTGGATAAAATAAAATATAAGACTATTTAAACATCGATACATTCATTAATAAAATATAACTTCATTTCTGGTTAATTATCCTCACTTAAATGATCATCTATATACACATACAAGAGAAATGAACAAGAAAAATAAGTAACAAACCTTTACATAATGATGTAATAGAAATATTTAACTCATCATAATGGTTATAGAAGAAATTAATAATATTATTTTAAATAATTCAAATTTATAAGAGTTTATGGGATTATTAATGAATGAATCTAATTTAATTATATGGGATATTAATTTGAAAAATTCATTTCTACAAACGGTAAGAAGATTTCACAAACCAAAATCCATTTATTTTGGTTCTTCCCCTTTGATTCCAAATTTTCATTTTGATGTTATTATAATTTTTATCAAACATAATTTTATCTTCCTTCCATTTTAATTTCTAGTATATACATTCTTACAATATTAGTTTACAAAAAATGCAATGAATTTTTTAAAATATACTATATAAAAACACAAGTTTAACATATCTTTAGATTCTCTCATAATCAACCAAGATTTATTATTTTTATACCATGAATGTTTTTACATTTTTATGTTTTAAACATATTTTTTATACATGAATGTATGCTTTATAAAATTCTCATGAAACACATTTCCTTTTCATTGGTCACTTTATAGTAAATTGTTTTATACATTCTGTGTGGGATGACAGATTATGTAAATATAGTGATGGGATGAGTGAACCCAAAATAATTCATCCCTCTAATTAACTGGGTAATGTGATATATCTCTTTATATTTTGTGTAATAAGCATGAACATGATGCTAGATCTGTTCTCTTTGATGATGTTATGATTATGAACACATATTATTCTTGTCTATGATGATAGATTTATTCAAAACTATGTATGGTATTTGATCACTAAGACTTGGTGTTTCATTTTTAATGCATTTCCACATTCCATGGCTTTATCTATTTCATCCACTAATAATTATTAATATTATAACATACTTGTGTTATGATAATGATTATTATTCACTCACATGATATATCGATTCATATTATTATCTATACTTTATTAGGATTTTAGATCATCCCATTATTTTAGGTATATCTAATTTTTGATACTTATATTATGGAGTACATGAGGGACACTATGAAGTTATAAAATAATAAATTTAATAATATTTATTATTTAATTTTTATATATGGTCTTAATTTTCCAATACATTATACCTTTGGATCCGAGATTTGTAACACAATTATATTTTTTATCTTTAAAATATTATAATAGTAATGTACAAAAAATTAGGATCGATATAGTCATAATAAAATAAAACTTTTGTTTAATTAGGAATTATGATTAGAGAAAATTTGTGAATATTCTTAAGTACATGTCTAAGTATACATAAGAACCAAAGAATCAATTTTTATGAATAATTATAAAAAAATGGATCCTACAACCTATAACTTTAGTGTTAATTGTAAAAGAGTATTAATAATTTATTCATCTCATGTTAACTTATGTTTTGTTCAAGAATTTTTACATTTTAAAAAATGGTGGGAATCATGAGGAACAAGGCCAACAACCTGTGCAAGGTTTAATGTAGTGAATTCCAGAATGATGTCCCCAATGCCTTGGGAAGTTCAGTTAAAAATTTAATGGGGTTGTTTACCCCGGTATTATAGTCTATGAACAATAACCCAAATAATGTTGAAAACCCTCCTTCAAAAAAGAGGGAGAAAAAATATATCCAGCCTTTTATGTACAAACAGACATTTAGATTTTCTGGACATCCTGATCCACTTGTTGTATAAGAGTGGTTAAACACAATAGATATAGTCTTTTCCATGCTCCACAATTCTAAGAAGGAGAATCTTATTTTGGATATCTATAGTTTATATAGAAATTCTTTCCAATAGTGGGTGTTGATTAAGAAAAAAAAGTAGATGGGAAAAAAATAAAAAGATGTTGATGGAAAATTTATGAAAATGTTTCATAAAAAGTATATTCCTATAATTCATTAGACAATGATGGAGAGAGAATTTATCAAGATGAAAATAGGATGGTGAATCTATCATAGATTATATAGAAAATATCACAATTATTTCAATGTATTCTTTGTTTTTTTATCAACACTGATATAAAAATTGATAAATTCTTTAGTTATTTGAAACCACACCTTTTAAAATCAATTGAAATTCCAAACATTGAGTGTTATGAGTTATTTATTTGATTTGATATCAATGTGGAGATTGATTTTGGAGAATGTTACTGTGGATATGGATATATTAAATGTGATATCTAGTTTTAACTTGGAGGATATGATGATTATGATGGAATGAATATCCATCCTACCACATGTAAAAAATGTATCAATAATCATCCTGTTAACTTTCTTAAATAGATGGGGGAATGATTCTTGTGTGTTACAAAATGACACGAAGCTCTTGAATATCAGAGAGACATGAGTATGTAGGGAAATATTGGGGTAGAAAAAGAGGGAACAAACCATGGAATAAATCTTTAACAATATGTATCAAGGGAACTATACAATAAAATTCACTAAAACTCAACATCATGGGGGTAATCAACATTATCATCCAAAAAATAGAAAATATCAAGGGAAAGTTAATTATTTCACTACAACTATGTTGGGACCCATCAATAGATTATTATTAGGCTTTCTATATATCAATTAAATAATAGGTCATGCAATATTTTATTCATGTTCTATTCATTCTTTCATAGCATTCATTTTTAGTTGAACAATTCCAACAAAACCTAAGTATATAGAGTTTGATTTATTTGTGAGAATGTAAAATGGTGAAATTATTAAATCCAAAGTATATAACTCATTCAAGGTTAGTATTTTTGAACAATACCACCAAAAAATTCTTGTATTACTATATTTCTTAGATTTATATCATATATTGTGCAAGGATTAAATATATTTTTTTCCAATCCAACATAATATTTATTGAAAGGCAGAACATTCTTCACATCTCAAAACATCCTCCAAACATTATAAGTTTAAGGATATGATGAATATCCTTTAGAAACATTAAAATAGTTATTTATATTATTTTCTATATGATAATTCATATATAAATGATATGATTGAGATAAAGGAGAGAATCTTGATTGATGACATTCCTATTATAGTGGATTACAATGATGTGTTCCATGATGAATTGTTTTGAAAACCGCTTTAAAGAGAGGTTGATCTATCAATTGAAATTATCACCAGATCCATGGATATATCATATACACCTTATATAATGAACTCAATATAGTTGTAGGAACAAAATAAAAAGCTACAAGAGATTCTGGAAAACCATTTTGAACAACGGGGTGCTTCACTAAGGGGTGCTTATATAATCATCAATAAGAATATGGATGTATCAATGGACTCTAAATTGGTTTTCATGACTTGAAAAAAATGAAAATAACAAATGTGTATACACATCAATGGATAGAGTAATTGTTTGATTATATAAAATGGTATAATTATTTCACAATGATGGAACTTCGGTTGGGATTTCACCAATTAAAGTTAAGGAAAGAATATATTCCCAATATTATCTATTGAATGTGGAATGGAATGTAGGATTTAATAGTGATTCACTTTAGACCCACTAATTCAATATAAATATTCATGTACAAAATTAATAGAGTCTTTATAGAGTACCTAGAAAAAATATCAGTAGTCTTTATTAATGATATTCAGATATCCTGTAAGAGTAATGAGGAACATGGGGATCATTTGAATATTTTTCTATAAAAATTAAGAAAAGAGAAACATTTTGAAAATATAGGAAAATGGGAGTTATGGATAGAAGATGTATCATTCTTGGGTAAATTTATCACCATCAAAATAATGTCTATAAACCCTTACATGATTAATGTAATCAGAGTGTGGCCTATGAAAACATAACCAAATAAGATACGAAGATTCCATTTTCTAGATTCATATTAATGAAATTTTTTGATGATATTCTCATGATTTTTATACACTCTAACCCTGAATAATCATAAGGAATAAATGATTTTATAGACTACTGAATGTGAAGAGTGATTCAATGTGTTAAAATAGAGGCTTATCACTCTTCAAATAGTCACATTAGCATCATGTAGGTAACATTTTTTGTTATAAAATGATACATAAATGAAGGTATTAGGATCTTTACTAATGAAATAATATAAATTCATAGCCTACACCACATGGAAGTCATATATTCAATAGAAAAAATATCCCATGAATGAATAGGAGTTTTACCAGTGATCTTCATGTTCAAAATACGGTGGAATTATCTACATGGGGAGAATATTGAAATATATACTAATAATATGAGACTTTAATATATATATATATATATATATATATTAAAATAGAAGGATATTAATGTAAACCAACAAAGATGATTAGATATCATCAAAGATTATGAATTTTCAATTGACTAACTTCCTGGTAAGGAAAATAATATTGTTGATTCTCTATGTATAAAGGATCTTGCATCATTTTAATTGATGAGATTTCATATGGATAAAATATTATTATATTTTTAGAGGTAAATATGAATCATTAAGGTTGGAACATCAGTAATACTTTCTAAAATGATTTCTCAACTATACAACATGGATAAAATAATAGTTTTCCAAGTAAAGGATGCAAAAGTTTTGAAAGAGGAAGATCCTAGGGAAGAGAACCCATTACAGTTTAAAATTGATGATGAATGAGTAATACGATTTCAGTCATGTCTATATATACAATCTGATCGAGAGATAAAGAAACAACTTTTTCATTATGCACATTGGTTAGCATTCTCAATTCACCCAGAAAAAACAATGATTTGTTGAGCTCTCTAAGAACTCTATTTGTGGGAAAATACGAATAAGGATATCCTTGAATATATATCAATGTACCTAGTATATCTGAAAGTGAAGGATAAAATAAAAAGTATATCAGGAATATGAAAACAATACTCATACTGAAATTAAAATATGAATGCATGACCATGGAATGAGTCACCATATATCTAAAGACATCTAGGGGAAATAATTATAGATGTGTTATTATAGATCATCATACAATGATTGCTCTATTTATTTAAATTTGAGAGTAAATATCATTAGATCAACTTTCAATAATATAAATTAGTGATGTGGTAAGGCCCCATGGAGTACCACTATCTATTGCGTCCCATTGAGATCTGAAATTGAACTTAATGTTCTGGAAAAAAATGAAAAATTCCCTAAACATGTATTTGATCATTAATAAGGATTTTCATCCTCAAACAGATAGTTAATCAGATAGGACTATTGAAATTGAGGATGAAATGTTGAGAGCATATTTTGTAGACATCAAAGTTGGATGAGAAAAACTTCTTTCTCTTGCTGAGTTATCTTATGACAAGAATTTTCACTCAAGCATCCAAATGGATCAATATAATATACTTTTGGTAAATAATATAAAAAAAGAATGTTGGTTTGATGTCAGTGCACATAAGCTGCAAGAACATGAAATTGTTGAAGAAATGGTAGAAAATGTGAAAAAACATCTATAGTATATAAATCCAACCTAAAAGAAATAGAAGAGAAATGTCCATAATTGTTGTGGAGACCTGTGATTTATGGTTGTGTACATGGTATTCCTCCACATATTCCCAAGTAAGAGGGTCATGAGATCATGGACGATTGCAATGCTATGTCCCTAGTCCATTGGCCCTATGAGATTTTTGATCATGTTTGAGTGGTAGAATATTGACAGTTCTTCCATAATAAATGTACCAAGAAAATGTTTTATTACATATTTCTATCATGATGAATTTTATACCAAACCCCTCACATGTACTAAATTAAGTGTTGTACTATTGTAAAATGTCATCTCTTATGAAGAGTATCTTATTATAAATCAGATCTAGTCCCCATCCAAACCGGCATCTTACTTAGTTAGTGGAAAGGCCCAATGGGAGATTCCTATCTCCACAAGATAGTACTAGTTACCATGTATTATAACTAATGGTTTGGGAATTTATTTTTCTGAGTTTAGAAGCATTAACCATACAATAATAATAAATTAACCGAATCTTAAAATTTAATCAAAATATGACATTAATAAAATTCAGAATTGAAATAAATAGTTTTAACTAAACCCTCAAGATGGTCACAAATCCATTAGAGTAGCATGTAAAACTCTTGAACCACCACATGGAAAGGGTACATCACCCTCAAAACTGATCCACAACACTACACCCAAAAAATATGCTAACATCTCAAACTGCTGTCTTCAATGGCCTTTCCCTTACCAATGTCAAACATTAGCATGTCTAAATAAAACCAAAGTTGTATGTAGGCTGTGATAATAATTACAATTAGATGAAAAATAGAAATACTCCACGTGATAAACATTTTAATTCAAAAAGAATGCGAGTTTTTGTAAAAAATAATTTCTTGAACAGTTTCAAAAAGGTGCAAAGTTTTATAGAAATAGTTTTCAATAGGGAAACACTAAAGAAGTAACACATTTAAATAATACAAACATGTTATTGAATATTTCATGAAAAAACAATGTATTCCAATGGAATATAAAATATTCCCAATGAACAGTAGTAACGGGAACTCCAATAGTAAATAAGTTGTTTTGGGGACTAGGTACATCGTATCTCGATGTAAATGTAATCATAGTAATTAAACTTCTAGTGAACGATCCTCATAGTGGTGAATCATAATGGAAAAGTGGCTTAAATACATCATCAGATTTTAGTTAGTGTTTTCATTGTCAATCATTCTCGGTGAAACTAGGAAGATATAACTACCATATCACTAGCATACATGTCCATGTCTACCCATCTAGATACCCAAGTTTTACTCTTTGTGCTCAATCAAGATCCACATGTTTTAAAATACCAATTTCACAAGAAATTAAAATTTTTAAATAGAAATAACATTTCTAAATCATACAAACAACAATTAGTATAAAATCATGTTCCACACCCTCAATGTTATTTAGTAAACCCTTTAATAATTTTATAAAACAATTTCAAAAGGTATGACAATGGTTTTCACAAAAAATCGATTAAAAAATAATATCGTAAGGCCAAATTACCAATAATACCAAACCTTACATGATTTGAAAACCCATAAAACATTTAATAAACAATTTACATGTGTTATAGAACAACCAAAATGGACACAAAATGGAATACACATGATAAAAATAAATTTTCATAAAAAAATGATTCATTAAAATCAACCACTAAATCAATACTTCAATAAAATATTTTTCACCCAAACATAATTGAATAGGAACATAAAAGATAGGTTAATAATGAATGATAAAATCACTAAATAATTTCAACCCATGTAATCACCAACCTTAGATGTAAAAAACCTCAAATATTTTTGGGAAACATGAACCACACCACTACCGCCCCATAAGGGGATGAAAACAAAGACTAATTCACAATATTTGAATGAGAATTAGAAAATTAAACCCTAGGTTTGAAGCCCTAGTCACTGGACATTTGGAACATCATAGAGGTGAAACCCCCTATCAAAAATGGAATAAAAAATGTAGTAATTCACTTACATAAAGAATCATGAACATACAACAACAAAACCCCCTTAAATAATGGCTTTTATGGGAGATTGAAAGAGATTGTGAGACATCATTAGATTCTAAGGTTGAATGGGGGAAGAAAGGGTTGTGATAGTTTTAATACTGGAAGGGAAAACAAGGAATTACACATAAATTTTTATGATCTAGACACCTGGGCACTTTTTTTATGCACGATTTAATAAACCGTAAGGAAAGTTCTGGCCACACATAAACCCACATATTCATCCAAATCAAAAGGAGGAACCTAGAGGAATCTTGTGGGGACTTATGGGAAATTAATATAATAGGAACACACCTAAAAAACGTACATTGATGTTACAATTCTTCCCACCATGACAACTTTCCTCCATGGAATGTTAACCTGAAGCTTGATTAGAAAAAAAGAATGGGTATGATTTATCAACCCATGACTTCCGTTCCAATGTATTTTGTACAACATACCCATTCTTCCCAATAACCCATACCAGAGGAATAAAATTTCCCTAAATCACCTTCTCTGAGGAATTCACTATTTTCCCTGGTCTGTCAAAATTGATAAATTGGGGTCTTTCTCCATCTCTTCCCAATTCAATGCCTAGGACATATCAACTTTGAAAATATTCAATTGGGATAAATGGAATATGCCATTAACAGTTGTCAACTAAGAGGGAAAGGATAACATGTATTCCACCATGCTAATGGTCTTGATGATTTAAATGGGTCCAACATATATTGACATAGCATTCCCTACTTTCCCAAATGATGATGGACCAAATGAAGGTCTACCATTAAGAATACATGACCACCCACAATGATATCATCGTCATGAAGATGATGTTCAGTATATGATATTTGGAATCTCTGAACAATCAATAACTGCTACCTGGTCATATTGACCTTCTCAGATATCTCTTGGACAAGGCTAGTTCCCAATAATGAGGTCTCAGCAACCTCAACCCAACATATTGGGAACCAATAATAACAACCACAGGGTGCGTCAAAAGAAACCATTCGAATTGAGGATTAAAAAATGTTATTATAAGAAAACTCAACAAATTAAAAATTTATATCCCACAAACCTCTAATGTATAAGACACATGTATGGAGCATGAATTCTAGAATTTGGATTTCCTCCTTGGTATGTCAATGTATTTGAGGATAGAATGTTATGATCAACATAATCTATGACCCCAAAGCCTTATAAATGAAATCCCAAAACTGACATGTTAATGGGGGGTCTATATCTGAGACAACTACTAACAGAACACCATGAAGCCTTACATTGGGTGTCTAGATGATACATCTCATTCTAGACATCAAATATCCCGGGGATGTTGGGATTTTTGTTTGACTTCACTTCTAGGTGAAACATGTGGGCGGAAGTCATCAAATGGGAATTGGGTGGGGGTGAAGTAGTTGTTTTTTTCATTATTTAGATGAGTCCAATTTTATCATATTTTATGTAATTACTAATTCTTTTTTAGAATTATTGTACTAATGGATCCTAATGCGACTGTTGTATTTTATAGAAACATGCCTCCCCAGAAATCTCCCATGCACCCATAGTAACTATCCTGATATATTTCTACCTCACCTATTGATTATAAGTTGGTAGATTATGTGGTCTAGGCCTACCATGCTCTTGGAATGGGAGTAAATCAGGCTCTTTCTCTTGCCCTAGCCAGAGAAGATGAGTCTGGTCCTTGGAAGAATAAATCCTTGTAGTTTATGAAGAAAAATACTCCACCCATTTGTGGTAGAATGGAACCCCAGGAATAGATGACTAGATTGACAAGATAAAGCACATATTCGAGTTCCTTTACAAACCTAAGCAGTTAAGATTAAAATGTGCCTCAATCCTGTTTGAGGGAACAAAATGAAGGTGGTGGGAATCAGTGCTTCATGCATGGAATAATGAGAAGATGAGCTGGAAGAAAATCAATTTTACCATCAATGAGTAGTAATATCCTAAATTATTGGCTTATTCCATATCCCAAGATTTCATAGAACTCATATATGGGGATTGGTTAGTTATAGAATATGCCAACCAATTTGCTAAGATTATCTGATATGCTTAAAAAATGGTCTCCAATGAGAAGATCAATGACCAGAAGATTCATAGGGGTTTTTGTCAAGAGATCTATTCTGAGGTATTCCAGTTCATGATGAAGTCCTATGAAGAGGTTTTTGGTTGAGAATTTATAGTAGAGACTGACCACAAAGGGAGGTCAGAATCTTCTGGGATGTGATCGGTGATAGTAATTGGTTGTTTAAAAGTGAATTAAAGTAAGCGAGTGGAGTGGTGGATAAGGTAGGTGAGATTTTAGTCTTTTTTTCCCATGTATGTTTTAATATTTGGATTCTAATATGATGTATGTCATGTGCCACCAGTTTGAGATGCCTGAGAACATTCGACATGTATGTATATATCTTATCAGGCCCATTTATCAGGGTGGACCTATGGGGTCATTACGATGATTTTTCATGGTGTCACATTCACTGCAGTGTGGGTATACATCAATGTCTTTAGGGGAGTTTCAGTTCATCCAACACCATCTAGAATAGTGGGATCTCGGTTTTGTGTTCATGGTGGTAGGGCTAGATTATCTTCATGGTAGATCCTGTTCAAGGGAAATCCATATGAGAGATAACATTCTCAGTAAGAGATGAGGCATATACATGTCATGAATTAGGCACAATTAGGATAAGTTATTGGGCCTTCATCAATTCAAGGAACCATTTTGATTACATGTTCTTTAGCTACTGTTCTCTTTGACATTGGTTATATTGTTTATTTTATCTTAGTCTTTATTATGAACATGATGAATTTTCAAACTAAGTTTCTGCCTTTTACAATGGAGTTTGGGATGTTATTGGGTAATAAGAAGAAGCAATGTCTCATGTTCCTATCATATGTACCTTCCAAGACAGGGTTTGATATGGAGTGGGACATCCTAGCATTTATATAGAAATTTTATATTTAATCCACTTCATGGATTAGTTAGTTCTAATTAAAGGGAATATCGATTGTTACTGGTGGTGTGTGAGTTCTATGCCACATGATGGGAGTCCTCAAGTTTTTATTGTGGAATAGGATCCTTGGTCAGGTCATGCGGTACCTACAGTCTTACATTTGGGGAATCATGTCTTCCAGTTATCATTGCTCGTGCTAGAGGATGATGGACAATATCATGAGGGTTGATTACCTAATTTAATGTATGAGATACGAAAGTATTTCCAGATGAATTTTTAGGATTTCCCCTAGATTGGATCATGGATTCATTGGTTGATTTGGTTCCAAGAACGCAACCTACATCTCTCCCTCATATCATATGTCCCCCACCGAGTTGAGGGAATTAATGATACAACTAGATTATTTTTAATCCAATAGATTCATTTTCTTGAGCATCTCTCATTTAGCCTCTCATGTATTTTTTTTGTATAGAAGGTTGATAGGTCACTCCAGTTGCACAATGACTACCCGAATATGAATAAAGTGACCATAAAATAATACACTTTCCCCTAAATATATGACTTATTTGATCAGTTGAAGGGTGAAAAGTTCCATTCAAAGATAGAAATGTGTTCTAGTTACAACCATGTTGGGGTGAGAAAGGCGGATATCCCAATGATTTCCTTCTAAAGAGGGTACAACAAATTGGAGTTATACATCATGACTTTTAGATTGACCAATGATGCAATTATCCTTATGGTTCTCATGAATGTGCTGGTCAATAAAAATCATGAATCATTCATTATGGAATTCATGGAAGACATCATGCATTACTCTCGATCCGAGGAAGAGCATGAGATTAATTTATCAATTGTATTGGTCAATATTCGATATTGTCTCCTTTATGCAATTTTTTCCAAGTGATCATTATAGATCAGAATGTTGAAGATACTAAGCCATGTTATCTCATAATTGGGGGTTTTGGTGGACCCTGAGAAAATAAATTCATTTATATCATTGGAGAATCCATTGAATGTGTTCAATATCAGATGTTTCTTTAGTATGGAATGTTACTATACGCAATTTATTTGGGTTTCTCTCAGCATTCTTCACCTAGGACCGTGCTCAAACAAAAATGTGTGAAGTTTGAATGGGGCCTAGAAATCCAGTAATCCTTCGAGGAGTGTAAACCGTGGTTTAATACCACCCCCATGATGATATTTCTAGAATATTTAATGGGATATGTCACATATTGTGATGCTTCAGGTACAGGTCTTCATTGTGTTTCTGTAGAGTGATCACATGGTGGTGTACAACTCTCACTAAATTCTTCCACATGAAAATAATTACCCGAACCACGGCTTAGAGTAGGTAGTGGTTATGCATGATTTGATGTCATGGAATCACAAAATCTATATGGAGAATTTAGTGGTCTACTCTGATCATAAGATCTTAGCTCACAATTTCTTACAGACGAATATTAATAAGAGGTAGCACTGTTGGATCTAGTAATTGAAGGGGTTCGACATTGATATCATATATACCCAGGGAAAGGGTAATGTGATGGATGACTCCTTGAGCATGAAATTACATGTCTAGGCTGTGAGTAAGTGTAGTGATGACTGGACTCTGGTTGTGATATTTTCCCAAATGCAATTAGAGACCAAGGAGGACATTAGAGGTGCATTCTTTGGTGAGAGTTCAGTTAAATCATTCTTATTTTATAGTTTATCAAGTAGGAGAAGCCATGTGATGATCTATTTCATCAGTTTATGATGTTACATCATTGTAGGGATATGTATTATGTGTAGTCATCATCTCTTGAGGGCATCCGGAGCTTCAAGGACAGTTCGATGGTGAAGGAATCTCTTAAGATGGTTGTAATGAATTTTATCAATCAATATCAACATTTCATTCATCATGGGTCTATGAAAATGTATTAGGATGTTATTCAATAGTTATAGAGGCTATGAATGAGGCGGAATATAGATAATTTTGTATCGAGGTGTTATACATGTGAGTAGGTGAAAGCAGAGCATCAATGGTCATCTGGTTTGTTTCATCCATTACCCATTCTTGACTGAATGTGGGGTGAGGTTTCCATGTATTTCATTATTGGTTTATGTTGTACACCTCGTGGTAAGAACAATATTTGGGAAGTGATTGAACATATAACCTAATCAGCCCACATTATTCAGATCGAATTTTTAGTAAACTTGGATGAGATGGGCCGAATGTATATTTTGGAGGTTGTAAAACTCATGAAGTCCCATAAAATGTTGTCTAATATAGAGAGTCCCATTTTTCCTCATAGTTTTTCAAAGGCCTTCAAGAAAGCATTGGGGTTGAAGATTAAGATGAGAAAAATATACCATACCCAAACAGATGGCCAGATGATATTGTAAATATAGATAATGTATGTCGTTCTCCATGCATGAGTCTACATCTTCAATGGTTTGTGGGATATCCAATTGGTATTGGTAATGTTTTCATATAATAATATGTATTGAACCTTGAATAAAATTGTTCCTTTTTAGGTTCTCTATGGTTATCCTTTTCAATCTCCATTTTGTTGGGATGAGGTAGGTGAGAGATCATTGTTGGGGCTAATCCTTGTGAAAGAGAAACCTAAGAACGTCAAGATGACCAAGAAACAATTATTGATAGCTTAGTTTCACCCAAAATATAATTATTACCATAGGCATTGAGACCTTGATTTCTCTGTGGGTGATTGAGTATACTAGAATGTGTCACCTTGTTTGGTTCGTCTTCATTTGGAAAAGGAGGGAAACTGATGCCAAGGTATGTCAGGCCCTTTTAAATCACCTAGGGATTTGGATAGGTGTAACACATGTTATTAATTACCTATCATTTGAAATCTATTAATGAAATACTCCATGTCTCCTAATTTAATAATTACATCCCTAATTAATCTAATGTGTTTAGTTGGGAAGATTTTGAAATTGATTACGATATATCAGTGATTGAGAAATGGGTGCAAATAGTGGATTCCCAGAAGAATTTTATTTAGAGAAAGCCTATTCCAATGGTACGGTTTCGTTGGAAACATGGGAATTATTTACACAAGACATGAGATCAGATGTAGTGGATTGAGCAAGAGTCCCCATTCTTGTGTTCCGATCAAGCGCAAGGTTGACTTTTGAAGGTGGAAAGATGTCATGATTGGAAGAATTATCACATCAATGTTATTATTTTCATCTATTTTTCTATTATATTATTGACCTGTATTTTACCCTATTTTACAGTAGTTTACCCCTTGTAATTTGTAATGAAATGTTGGTTTTCGGGTGGCCATAACAGGCCGTGTGGTTTCACTGCCTGGTTTACTAAAGCATGCCGACAAACCATGAACCTGGGTCCTGGTCATAATAAATTATCTTTCATTCCTAGTTATCCCTTAAATTATTGAACATATCTCTCCCCTATCATACCATACTCTATCATAGAATCAATAGAAGAATCCCTCCATCATTCACCCTATGACTAAATTTTGGAACTAGTGTTTTGTGGTCTAAATTATATATTCTTCAAGTAAGTGAATTAATCTCTTCTTCCATCCATTTTCCATAGGGTTTTTCCCATCCTTCTAAAAGATCAAAATTTCCAGAAACTAGGGTTTTCATAGGTAGGGATTAATTTTGTTTTTGTTGGCCTAATAATGTGGGTTATGTTTTGTTTCCATCCCCTTGTTGTGTAGTGTTGGTGCGGTTGAAGTTTCACACAATGATTTGTAGGTTTTGACTTCTAACATTGGTGATTCCTTATGTAGACATTATTCGATGAATTTGTCTCACTTAATTAACCTATTTTTCATGACCATGTTACATTTTTTGGGTTTGAAAACAATTTTTGGTTGCCTTTATTATGTGTTTCATTTTAAAGAAGCATTGTTCTGTTAAAATGAGTGTTTTTCATGTGTATTCCATGTTGTGTCCTTTGGGGTTGCATTATGGATCATGGAATAAGATTATTACATTTTTATGGCTTATATATCTATTTGGGTGTGGTATTATTTATAATTATACCTTATGGATGTTTATTTCAATGGAATTTCTATAAAAAACTTTGAGTTACCTCTTGATTTTTTTATAAATTCATCAACTGGTTTACTAGATTACATTTAGGTTGTATAACATGTTTCTATACTATTTGGAGTGTAAATTATTCCAAAATAATTTTTTTCCAAGGGTTGTTTCATGTGAAATTGATATTTTATAACATGTCTCACTTGATTTAGCACAATAAGGGAACCCCAAGTATCTATGTGGGAAGACTCTGAATGGTATGCTTGTTATCTGATAGTTGTATCATCCCTGTTTCAGTCAGCATGATTGCTAATGACAACAGCAAATAACCTCTTATGGTGTTTGGGGTCCACTATTCCATTATTTGTTCCCCTCCGTGTGGATCTTGCACGAATATTTTATTGACAATGGTTACTTTTACACTGAGATACGAAGTACCTAGGGCCTCACTACTAGCTAGTACCTAGGGGTGTTCTGATGACTAGTTCTCATTGTCTATAATATAATAAATATTGACATATGGGGTGTTTTTTAATAATTTAGTAACATGTATGTTTTATATAAAAGTGTACCTTATTCAAAGTTTCCCTCTTGGAAATTTTTTCCATTAAAAGTTTCATCTTTTTGAAATTATTCAAACATTTTTGTTTATAAAAACTTGGAATATTTTTTATTAAAATTTGTACCACATGGAATCTTTTTGGGTGGAATCATATTCATCATTGGATGACACCATCTTATAGATTTGGTTGTAAGTAGACATGCTAATGTTTGACCATGGTAAGGGAAATGTCCTTGGAGATGGAGGTTGGGGATGTTAGATTCCTTTTCACTGGTAGTGTTGTGGAGAAGTTTTCGGGGTGATGTACCCTTTTCATGTGGTGGTTATTGAGTAGGACATGAATAACTTTTTGAGTTGGGGCCCTCTTGGGGTTTTGTTATAAACTGTGTATTTCAATTCAGAATATTATTTAAGGAATTTTTGTAATAAATTTTCAGATTCAGTTTTTTTATTATTGTTGTTTGTTTAATTATTCTATACATGGGAAAATCATTCCCAACCAATTATATAAGATATATGGAAACTTATGAAAGATCATGGGTATAATGAATGCCCCATAGGGTATTTTCATGATCCAGATCTAGTTGCTATCCAAACCAGTACCTCACCTAGTTGATGGTTAGGCCGGAAAATAATTCCCTATCCCCATGGCCTAGAAAAAGACATCGGTACCATAAATAATGGTTTGGGGACTATTTACCTGAGATTTGAAGCATTAAACCACAAACCAAAATAAATACACCGAATCTAAAAATTAAATCCAAACAAGACATTAATAAAATTCAGAATTGAACTACACAGTTTTCAAAATCTCTAGAGGGAAAAAACTCAAAATAAGAAGATATTGTAACTCATGAACCACGACACGGAAAGGGGATATGAACCCCAAACCTTCTCCAGAACACTTCACCCAAAAAATTGTAGAGACCCGAAGCTTATCGTACATTGACATTACATTACTTTTGCGGAATACTTAGTACATTACAAAAACACACACACAAGGATCGTAATAGTTTAGTGTCTTTGGAAACTCGGAATGTAATCTTCTAATCGTGGTGAAAGTTCTTCAATATCTCCCATAAAGATCTTCCTTTTTTTTTACCTAAAACTTTTCTTTATATCCTGGGGAAAATAAAACATAAAAGGGTGAGTTCAAATGCTCAGTAAGGGTATACAAAAGAAATATCAATCACATCATATACATAAGAACATAGCTTTTGGAAATCTTAACCTGCAAAAGAGCTCATAATATCATAACATGGGATAAATCATAGAAGTGAAATGTAATCCCAATAATCATAACTTAAAACATTAAACTTTGTGGCATACACACATAATCATAGAGAATCATTTCTTGTTAGTCAAGACTCAATTCCAAGACTATCTTAGTGGACAAAGTCCCTTTCTGAATCGAGTAACCCTCGTTTCAGTCCTGTTTCACTGAACCGGTATAACCTACCATTTCAGCCATGTCTATCTCATGAGATATAAAATCATTACCCAATGCATTGGAGGGAGATATAGGTCCCACCCATCTTATAATGAATCCTTTCTTATGTGTGCCACATAATCATAAATCATACATCATCGCATAACCCATGTAATAAAAATGGGATTCTTAAACAACATGACATCATAAAATAATTCATATAAGATAAAGGAATTAATAAAAATGTTTCCATCACAAAATAATCAAATCCATGTAATAATAGGGATAAAAACAGAACCCTTTTATTATCTTAGATGGAAAATAATTTTGATAAAATACTTGAATTGAATTCTTGAGGAAAATATCCTTTCTTCTTCAAAAACATTTTTCCTTTCATAACATGTCATACAACTTTAAAATAAAAGAAGTTGATTAAAAATAAACTTGAAAACTTGTAAAGGAAGCTTCTTTGAAGTAATGTTTTAAAAATCCATTCATGCCGTATAAGTTAAAAAAAACATTCTTCGTACTTTTGTCGGAAAAGTCAAAAAGTACCTCGTACGGAAAAACGACAAAAGATTCCTTTCATATTCTTTACTAAAAACTCACCTAAGGGTAAAATTGGATTTAAACTATTGCAAGTGGATGGAAACAAAATTACATATTGAGGGAACATGGATGTGGATGATAAAATACACCCCAGTAAATACTTACGAATAAACAATCTCGGATAAAAATGAGATTGTGATATTTCCCTTACCTTAGGTCCAATTTGCTTTGTATGTGTCCGAACCTCCTCTTCTTTGAAGTGCCTCTTTGAGACCTCCTCTTAAGGCAATAGAATTGGTCTTTGAGGAAGACCAGGACCTCTAGGATGTTTCTAGGGAAGTGGAGAAGGGATTTTGGCAGGGGTTGGCCGAGCTTGAGTGCTCAAATTGGTGTGAGGAGGAGGGGGAGGAGGTGTCCTTTTATAAGGGAGGATAGGGGCACCTTAGGAACATCTCAAAATATTATTTTATATTAAAGTCAAAATCGGTTTATAATGGTTCCAAAGGGTCTTATTTCGAAGCTAAAGTGGGGATGGGTCGAAATCCTATCAACCAATAGAATTTAGACAAGTTTAGGATATTATTTTAACCTTATCAATTAGATTTAACTCTATGTTAAATAATTTAACTTTTACCATGTCTTTTTGTTATCTTTCACTATATGGTTAATAAACTTACTATAACATGCCAAACGAACCCCAAATTGTTTATTATTAATATATATATCCTTATCTAAGTCATTTGGCCGAACCTTAGATTTTTAGAAATACAATAACAATTAATAATATAATATTTGATTTAAAAACTATTTTGTGTCAATTTTGACACTATTTGATATATGATTTTTGTGAAAGTCATAACAGAATTAAATGTTCGAACCAAGTTGATTAAATCAACATTAATATATCATAGTAACCTAGAAAATTAGTGGAATTCATAAAAAATCTCAAATTACATTTATTTTGGTGTTTATAACATCAATTATGTCAATATTTCATTAATAAGATAATTACTGCATCATCGTTGTTTCATAAATAAATTAAATTATTTTATGTCTAAAAATTACAAATAAAATACCATCATGTAGGAAATCTTTTTAGATTTCTAATGAATATTTACAATCGAATTTATCTTATGTATAACCCCATATTAAAAATGATTTACTTATTAAACTTTGATTTTAACTATTTTAACCTTTCTTTAAATAAATTAATAATAAATGTCCTAATCTAATCCAAGTGGGCCTAAATGGTCATATTTTATTCCTAAGTTTGTTTTTGGTCGAATTACACTTGTCCAATAGAATTAGGACATGTGTTAGGGTAATATTAATATCATATTTACCCTTAGTTACCCTATTTACTATTAACCGTGGTAAAAAAAAGTAAAAAGTTACTATTCACCAAAAAATTATTTTCATCTCATTGAACCACATTTTAGTCCTTGATATTAACCGTGTCTCTCGGATTTTCGAAATTCCATTCACAGAAGCGGCAAAATTAAGTTTTATGAAAAATTCAGTTTTTTTAACTACCACTTAGTAGTTTCACTATTCATCAAAAATTGATGTTTTTCAGAACAATGCCAAAATTTCATCCTAAGCTATATTTCATATTCCGAATTCAAAAATTAAATCTATTTTACCAAATTCATAACATAGAAGTTGCATTAATTAATTTTATAATTAAATCCCGCTGTTAAAATAAATAGCGTGTTTTTAGGAAACAATATATATCAAAAGATTGACACTTGATTATGTCTGGTTTAAATGTGAAATTACAACCAATGACCAACATTGTATTAAATTGTAAAAATATATTCTAAATATACTTTAAAACCACTCAAATTAATAATTTATCACTATTAATTATTTCGATTAAAAAAGTTGTTTTTAATTATAATTTAGTAATTTTCACTATTAATCAGAATATGAAAGTTATCCGAAAAGTACCAAAATTTCACCCTAAGCTAATTTCGATATTACGAATCCAAAAATGAATTCCATTTTGAAAAATAAAATTTACAAAATTTCAAAAAGTGGTTATTACTATTCATAATGGCTTGTTTTAATAATATTTTAATAGCATATCATTGTTTCGTGAAACTCAGGATTACGTACCACACACGCTATCGAGGAAGGTTGCGATTGCGTGTAACGCAAGGCAAGTCAAGGATGCGTGTTGTGCAAGCTCCTTTTGGTGTAGCGTACAACACAAGACATTAATAAAATTAAAAAGAATATTTTTTTTATAAAATCTTGGGCTGTTACAAAAATAATCTATCAAATTGAACTACCATCTCCAATATCCTTTACCTTACATGTATAAACAATTAGCAAGTTTATGTATACCTAAAGGTGTTAGTAGTGTACGAGCCTAATACAATTAGGAAGGAGGATGAAAATATTTTATGTGATAAAAATTTTAAGAAAAAAATAATGCATGTTTTTATAAAAATAAAATCTAGAACAATTTCAAAAAGTTGAATCTTTTAATGGAACAATTATTAAAGAGGGAAACATTGAAAAAGGTAAACTATTAAATAAAACACACATGATAATAAATTTTCCAACAAAAACAAACCATATGCCAATGGTAAGTATAATATTTCCAATAAGCACTCTTCATGGGAAGACCCCAAGTAACTAGCTAGTTTTGGGGAGCAAGGTGTATCATATCATAGTTTAAAAGTAACCATAGTCAATAGCCTTATCATTCATAATCCACTAGGAGGGCAAACCCAATGGCCTATTGGTCCCCAAATATCATCAGTTCTTAGTTATTATTTTCATCCTCAAACATTCTATGTGAAACATGGGTGATACGACTACCCGATCACTAGCATAATAGTTCATGTATGCCCACAAAGATACCTAATATTCCTTAATTGTGCTCAATCATGTTATACTTATTATAAAATAACAATTGCACATGAAAGTATTATTTAAAGATATAAATACAATTTATGAATCATACAGACCCCAAACACTACAAAAACATGTTATATTCCCTCATTGTAATTTAGTATACCATTTAATAATTTTATAAAATTGTTTCAAGAGGAAAAATAATTTTTTTTCACACAAAATCCATTCAGAACTCCATTATTAAGGCTAAACACCCACTATAACAACACCCAAATAGGATTGGAAGCCCTACCAATGTTTAAAAAACCAATTCCATGAGTCCTAAATCAACCCCAAAGGACACAACATATAATAGACATAAAAAACACAAATTTTAATACAAAAATGATTCTTTAAAATCAAAAACTTAATAAATTATTCCAAAAAACGCTTTCGCACAAAAATAATGGTATAGTAACATGAAAATAAGTCAATAAAAAAATGATAAATTCATAAAATAATTTTTACACATGGAATCACATATCTAAGATGTTAGAAACTCCAAATATTTATGTGAAACTTTGAACGCACCACTGCTACACGAAAATGGGATGAAAATAAACCATAATCCATAGTATTGGACCAAGAAACTCAAAATTAAACTCTAGTTTTAAAACCATAGTTTCTTGAAATAGGGATCTTTCTGAAGTAGGGGAGAAACCGAAAAGAAAATGTTCGAACGAGAGAGGAATTCTTTTGAATAATATTGAAGTTCAACCACCAAAAACCCATTTAAAAATGATTTCCAAGGGTGATTTAGGGATATTGGGACCCATTTATAACATCTAGTGTATAATGGGAGAAGAATAGGGTGATATAGGTTTAATCCTAGAATTGTAAACATGAAATAATAAATAAATGTTCATTTACTAGAAACCTCTATATGGGTTTTCTGCAAAATTTACTAAACCATGAGGCTGCACCATGCAGTCAGTTATGGCCACCCGTAACCCAAAACTTCATCCAAATTACATGGGGGTACCTATGTAAAACTGTGGGTAAATGATCGGCCCAAAATATAATAGAAAATACTAAAAAAGTATGACACAGATCTGACACAACTAGGGATGATATTCTACCATATAAAAAATGTTTTACACAATAGGACTACACAATTGGTCCAAGTACGATAGAAGAACCATATGTATTAATAGTCAACATAGAAATTGGGATAAGAGATGATGGAAAATAAACCTGATTTTTTTTTTGTAAAATGAAAATTTGAGGGAGAAATTTCAAAAGGGAGAATTATGTAACGACCCAAAATTTTATCAATCAATTTTTATCCATTTTAGAATAAACATATATAGTATAAAACACATAGTTATCATATTAATTGCAATACATACATCATTAATATAAATTATAAATTATATTAGTAATATTTAATGAAATTATGAACCTATATTGATGGAACTGTAACATGACCAATAGAATAGTAATCAGACCCTTAGAATTGTAACATGACCATTAAGAATATTAATTCATCCAATAAAATAGTAACCACTTATATGGAAGCATAAATAAAATTTTGGTATCTTATAAATGAAAATTTTAGATAATTATAAAGTAGTATAAATAAATAAATGTTCTATAATATATTTATTATGTGTTAGTATTTTTTACAATAAAAAATATTTATATTCAATTTTATAAATAATATAATGATTTAAAAGAATTGGTATTTTATAGAAATATATTCATAAGAAATATTTTTGTCCTACTGTTATAATATAATTTAACGAGACCTTAATTAATTATTTATGTGTCATAAAATATGTTCTATTTTTAAAATCGATATTTTTTGGGTAATTGATGATTTTAAATAAATATTAATTTTTTTTCATAGTTAGAAAATTATTTTCATAAAATGTTGTTCATTTTTTAATTATAATCCTTAAAAAATTGTTAGTATTATTTTTTGTGATATTTCTATAATAGATGAATTATTTATGAACAGTGAAATACATTAATTTATGGTATTCAACTAATTCAAGATATATTGAGACATATATGAATTTTAGTCAATGTAAGACCATAATATCAAGAAAAAAAATCTGGCATTACTTTATTTGTTAAATAGAATAAGTACTATTAATAGTCTTGTGCAAAAATAACAAACGAATGAATAAAATGAACCAAAAAACAACTCACTCTTCCCCTATAAATACCACATATCAACACCTATTATAATCACACCTTACAATCCTTGATGCCAGACCAAATTCATCCCAATCTTATTTCCAAGACCCTACCCCTCGTTCATGATCCATTGTTCTCAAATGAATACGAAATCAAATTAATCTATGGAGGTTCTCATGGAGAATGATCAAACTTGTAAAATCCACTTTAAATCTCTTTTAATTTCATTGGAATTTATTTTATTTTATAATTCTCTCATAACCTCCCATTTCTAACTGAAATTATAACTCATGTATCATAAATATAACATGATTGTATTATGTTTTTGGAATAATCTATCATCGAACCTTTTCTCCACTCCAAATAACTCCAAAAAATGAAAAAAATCATCCAAGAGGTATTAAATTTTCACCATTGAGGATGCAATGTATTCATTAATCATTAAAACCTTCATGGATGGACATAAAACCATTATAATGTTTGAAAAAGACTATAAAATTTATCTTAATAGTTTTATTTCTAGAACTAACATATTTACATAATATTACATAATAAATAAAAAATAGTATTTTATGATTGAAAACCACCAATTTAATCAATTACATCATTAATATTCTTTTTAATAAATTAGTTTCATATCAAGAAGATAATATATATGAAAATTTAAAATTAATTATTTTCATTAATAACTGATAATTTCAATTATTTCTAATTATTTTCATTTTACATGATCTTCCATACATTTATAGAAGCAAACCAATCTTGGAAACCATAAAATGAACACTGACAAAACATCACAATTGAATTCCAAAACTAATCATAATGGTCCTAAAAGAATTTAATAAAAATATAAACAAAATAAATAAAGGTATAATCGGATTTTAATCTATTAATTAATGAATCTGATTTTCTTATCTAGGATATTAATGCGAATAAAGCATTCAGAAATCGGATAATTGTATTTCTTGAAGCGAACTCATTTTCATTGGGTTTTAATTAAAATTTTTAGTGTAGATGTTCATATAATATTTTTAAAACCAAATTATATTTTCATTCCCATTCCATTTCATGGAAATTCAATCTTCAAACTGATTTATTAAAAATTTAAATATATTTGTAAAAAATTGTTTCATTCTCAAAACACAAGTTTTACTTCAGTAGTTATTATCACTACTTCACAAATGATTAATAATTATTATACCAATTATGGTATTCACTTTTTCTTTTTAGAACCACAGGGTTTAATAATTAATGCATTCTATTTTATATTCAAATAAAGATATATTTTTTTCATGGGTTATTTTATAGAAATGATTCATATATGTTCAATGTAGAATACTTGATTATGTAAATGTAATGATGTACCATGTGTTCTAAAAATAATTTGGAACTCCAATGTATTGTGTGTTGTGATATATCTAAATAGATATTGTAAAATACTTATGGAAATTATTATATATTTATTTAAAATGATGATATTATGAATATCTACATATGTTATATGTGAAGATGATGTAAGCATTTATATCAAGTATGTGTTGTATTTCACCACTAAGGCATGATGTTTCATTTTTTTGTATTTCCACATTCCACGCCTTTACCTAATTTTCCCTATCATGATTATGATGTTGTTACCATACGTATGTTATGATAACAAAGATTATTATCACCCATTTTATATTGATTAATGTTCTTATACATACTTTTATTGGGATTTTACCTCACTGATTTCTTTATTGTATATCCAATGGTTAATACATATACTAAGAAGTACAAGAGGTCCACCAAGAATCAAGATAAGAAGGATATAAATAATTATTTGATTTTATTATGTAATTTTTAAGTATGGTAAACACATTTAGCAACTCGATAATTGGTAATTATTTTCACCCCTAGATAAATCTAAGTGTTAGAGTCATAATTTATCATATTATTTATTTTTTGATATGGTTAAATTAATATTTCTATGGATATTCCTTAAATTTAATAACATAATGGACATTTTCCAGGAAAATGTCCTATATAATAATTCATGAAATGAATAAAAATCATACAGTTGGAATTTAATCTATAATTTATGTGTTTTCATAGGGATAAAAGAATTTTCATAAATAACCATTCTACTTATATTCAAAACAATTATTTTTTTTCATTATGGTATTATGTTTATAATTTTTTTGATTATATAATTAAATTAAATTCTTATTCTACACTGAAAAAATATTTCAACAATTAATTGAGAAAATAAAATAAAATGATTTTAAAAATGTTCTAAATAATACAAATTTATAGATTTAATGTGTTTCATGAAATTTATTGATGAATATTAAATATTAGTGTTATTTAAAGGATTATATTAAAAATAAATATTCTTTTTTATGTAATTAATGTAAAATTAAATTTATATTGTCAATATGTAATTCTTGATATTTTTTGTAAAAATAATATTACATTATTTTAAAAAATTCATGAAATATAAGATTGGGTAGAATATATCTATTATGATATCATCCATTTATCTATTATAAGATAATTTTTACCTTATAAGTAAACCTATAATAGATTAAGAGTGATGACAACATTACCATAATTATGGATGAAATTGGCTAACTAAGAGATTAAATCAAAATATGTCATTTAAAATACAACTTAAACTATCCAAATTATTTGTGATGATAATTGATAAAAAATATCCAACATTTTTTTTAAATAACATCCCAATTGGAAGATTTTTTCATGGGAAATACATAATTATATTTTATTAAGTTAAGCAATTCAGAGTGCCCCTCTAAATCAAATATAAAAACAAACCCCCTTTCTATTCATTACACCAAATTTTTCCAACAATCATGAAAAACCCATATAATTTTACCTTCTAAAAATAACTAGAAATAATTTAGGGGTGTTTTTATTATCAAAATACCACTCCGTGGGTCCTTAATAAGGCATATAAAAGAAGTAATTCCAATGAATTTGTAATTATTGTAAGAGAATGAGTTCTCCTAGAGTTATCTCTTTTTCTAATTAATGTAATTTTCGATTATTTATGTACCATTGTTTGGTGTTACGCCTTGAGGTGTGTTTGGGTGATGTTTTGAGGAAAAAAGCTGAAAATGGGTCTGTGTATGGTTTGTGCACAATCAGTGTATACTATTAACCTAGCCCATCTATCTATGTCAACCATGGAAGAACGATCCACCCAGTTGGCATAAGATTTGGAAAATTGTGCACCCAATCCTGTGTAAGAGTGAAATTGTCGACATTGTTGTCCACACAATTAGCTCACAAGTTTTTAAACTATGTGGCTAGACCCTACACACATGTTTAATTAATATAAAATTTAATATTAAAAACACATGAACCCTGAAAAAACAACTATTTCAAAATATGTCTGGGCTTGAATATTTTTGCGTGATTATTGAGATTTATGGAGGGGTTACAAGGAATTTTTACCTCACTTCTCCAAGATTCAAATCCAGAATCGAAGATCATTTCTTCTCCCAATAAAGGGATCTCAGCATGAACCTGTCTCCATATATTCTTCTTTCTTCTCAAGATCTTTGGGTAGAGTTTATCCTATGTTTTTCTTAGATCTAAACCATATTAGTGTTATATAGATATATGATTGTAGGTCTAAATCTAGATTTATTAAATATTTATTTATTTTCCCTTTATTTAGGGATATATGTCTAGAACTCATATCTACATCGTGGGGCTGCTCAGATTTTGGAGATTTATGTTCAGTGAACATATGTCAACGAATTATGGTAGGTGGTCCAAATTTTGTATCTCATTGTTGTGATTTATTCTCATAGATGCACGCAGTAGGATTTCAATGTTTCTTTAAAATTGATATCATTAATTGAAGTAATTAACGTGGTAAATTAATTACTATTGAAATTTGGGATTTTTGGTATTTTTTGATTATTGAATATGATAATTAATAGCGATGATTAATTATGATTGGATCGTGAATGAAAGATTGGGATAATGAAATGGAATATAAGAATATTAAATTTTTGAATTATATATCAATTTCAATGATTGATGAATTAGGATAGTTAAATGTTTAGTTAATTATCTATTTGACTTGCTTGTGGTTAAGAATAATTAATTGGTTAATTAATTATATGCCATTGTGATTTTGAATGGTTAATTAATTTTAGAATTAATTAAATGGAAATTTATGTAGCTAATTATTTGTTGAATTAATTAATTGTCTGAATTAACTAATTTATGAATTAATTAATGCATGATATTTCAAGTTTTATACATGGAGTTCTAAACCTAAAAGAATTGGGGTGATATACATGGATTTATGCATGAATTATATTAATGAATGAACATTTTTTTTGTGGTGATATATATGGTGTCTTGAAGTAAGGGAATTTTGGGTGTTTGGTATCGTGTTCAACACCGCAAATAGATCTATCTATACTATTATGAATTAGAGGGTTAGGCCTGACGTTATGAACCCATGATAAAAAATACGACTTTTGATTTTGGGTGTTAGATATGGATTTATAGACCCATTAGATTTTGGGTGTCATAAATGGCATCATACACCGAAGGAATTTTGAGTGTTAGACATGGAGTTCTATACTAAAGATAAATATGTATAAAAATGTTAATTGATTGAGTGAGATAATTGAACTCTGATAGTATATGTGGTTAATAAAGATTAACTGAAAATGTTATAACTGTAAAATTATTCATTGTAATTATTTTCATTATACTACTACACAAACTTTTCGTCAAATGGATTTGTTTTAGACACCATTGGTGGTGTCCTACCGAGTTATAATCAGACCATATTTGGGAGGCCAAATCAGTATATTAATAGAATTAGATTTAGCAGGACATTTCAGGAAAAAATATACCTAGGTTTGATTGTTGACTATGATTGGAGATGGGTAAGCGAACCAGATGTTATTTGGGATCTTCTTTGGAGTTTTAGTGTTGTTGTTTCAGTACTTTTTTAGAAATATGAAGATTATAATGCAATTGAATAATTCCCATTCAGTTGAGTATTATGTTTCCTATTTTGTTTATCCGGTGATATTGATAAGGTTTATATTTATATATTCTTCCACTATTTTATGTTTTAATATATGATGGTGATTAACCTTATAAAAGAAGGTATTTCCTCCCCACAAATGACTTAACATACCCTCATTGCTATTAAGAAAACATTAGAATATGGGGTGGCACACCTGAGGTCATGTGTTAAACCAGAATGAAATTTCATTGCATGCCCCCTTGATCGGGACACTACAATGTGGTATTTGAGGTACAATTCTCTTTCTTCGTCATTTGTATTACCATTTGGGAAAAGGTAAAAAGGAGATTACGAAGATTCAGGGATTTGTAATGACGTCTTTCATGGGAGTTTCAGTACAACGTATGGGGGAAAACTGATGTAGTCATGGTAGGATTATTGTTATTTCGATTTAATACTGTAGTTGAATATAATTTCACCATGTGTGAAGACCTTGTTTTCTATTGTGATAATTGATGTATCGATTTATAAGAATTTACTAGTGGTAATGAATGGCATGAGAGATGAGTCTGCATGTGTAATTTTAGTCACTCAAGAATATTTTGTGTCATGCATTATTTTAGATGTGCACAATAAAAATAGGTTTTGGGTACGTGGTTGAACATTGACTATTTTTTATTGTTATTTTAAATTTAGAATGGTTTCTAACATTAAATTGAATTTGATGGTAAAATGATAAAATGATGTGATTAAATGTGTTTCTAATAGAAAGTCTTGATAAATGTGAATGTGTTAGCCTTATTAACTAGACCTAGGTGTTGGGTGGTCATGGGTAGTAATTGAGCCTCGGTTTATACCATGTGGAGAGACATGGGAATGAGACATGTGTTAGCTTGTTGTGATTCCATAATTCGTAATCATTTAAATTTGGTTAATTGTGTCCTAATTTTTTTTGGGAATTATAGTGATATTCTTTTTTTTTGAGGCTTATTGAAAGGATGAAAAAATAATTTCGGATTGGATAATCCTACAGTGGTGGATCCTTTGGAATCGATAGTGTAGGGTGGGGAAGTTGGAGATCATTTCTAAAAGAAAATTGCGTGTTTCATGCGATTGATGGAAAAAGATATATGGTGGGTAGTGAAAAGAAAGTCTTATCTGAAAAGGGATTTTCAGTTGCATCATCCTTTGACTTTCACCGAAGTGGGTTGAAATAAATGAGTTTGATTTTTATTAGAGTCTACGAGACAATACATGACCTCTCAAAAATCATATTGAGAAGAGAGTCAAGATGGAAACAAACATTTTGCATGGTCATGTGAAACTTTGGTGGTATGTCCATGTGCAGACTTGTCCAGATGATGATATGAAGGGATGGATTTTGAAGATAAGTTCATTGAACACTTATACCTAGAGAAAATGACACAATGAAGAGAAAATGAGTTCATGATAATGAATCAGGTTAATATGTCTATGATAGACTATGTTAGACACATTATAGACTTACAACATTTTTCTCCTGCTTTGGAAGTACATAGGGATACTTTAGCAAGACAATTTCAGGATGGTATTAAATGTGAACTATGTATCAGGTGAATATTTTTCATGAAAAAGACATTTATGGAAGTGCTAAACCATCCTATCATTTATGAGAAGAACATAAATGAGGCATCTAGTGGCGGAAAATTTATTCTTTTTGTATGGTTTGGTGGTACAACCTTCAAGAGTAAGAAGAAAAAAATTTAGAATGTTTGGCCAAAGTGGCGGGAAGGAGATTGGCTAGTTTGAAGGACCAGTTGCATAAGATACTAGACATGTTATTTTCCACTGGTGAGGTAGGTCGTGAAAATTGTTGAACCATTGTTTTCAAACTCCAATTGAGTGTCAATCCTACATCATTATGGGACATCTACAGAGGTTCGACCAGCACCAGAGGCATCCAGGTAGTGAAGGTTGATCTAAGAAGAACCGGGGTGTGGGTATGAGGTCTTCTACACCATACCAATCTCGAATATGGAGTTCTTCTTGACAAGGCGGTAGAGGTAGTGGATGTGGTTATTATGAGAAAGAACGCCCCTATCAGCAGAGAAGTGCAACTCAGGGTAGTCAAACAACATCAATGGGAAGTGGGGCATGACAGTTTCATGCATTGAAACCTACCCTTATGGATAATGAGGCTGGTCCATCAACAATTATAGGTACTATTCAAATAGAATCAACATTAGCCACTTCCTTGTTTGATACGGGTGCCTATTATTCCTTTATATAAGCAAAACATGATAATGGTTGGTGACTAGTGGTGGATTTTAGGAGTGGATTAATAACAATAGATACACCATTGCAAGTACAGTCTAGAGAAATCATTATGTGCAAGAGATATACTCTTGAGATTTGTGAGTGTCATTTTCTATGGGTTCTCTATATCCTTGACATCACATGCTTCAACATAATCTTAGATATGGACTGCATTGTGGCATACAGAACAAACAATGATTGTCACAGAATTACAGTGACGTTTACATCTACTAATGGTGAAAAATAAATTCATTGTGGGAAGTTGGATATCTAGAAAGGCCGATCTAGGCCAATTATTCAGCAATTGGGAGTGCTCACAACCCATGTTGCTTGTTTTTTTTGACGATGAAGGTTTAAAGAAAGATAACATTACATTAGTAGTAGAATTTATTTTAGATTTCATTACAGAATACTTATTAGGGATACTAACTAAGAGTGATGTGTAATTAACTATTGATCTCATGCTAGGGAATAATATTGTATCTATTCCACCATATAGTGTGACTCCGACTGATCATCAAGAACTCAAGACTAAGCTAGTTGAGTGTAATTATAATGTATTTATCTGACCACATTCATTTTCATGGGGATAACCTATAAAGTTTATAAATAAGGTTCATAGGAGTTTATGTTTGTGTGTAGATTACTGAATGTTGAAAAGAAATATAGTAATGAAATGAAATCCGCTTCCACATATCCATGATCATTTTGACCCACTGAACAGATCTTGTGAGTTCTCAAAATATCTATTTGCGATCAGGGTATCATGAGTTGATATTTCTGACTTTGGACATACTAAGGACTAATTTCAAGGAATTGTATATTCGTTATATGTTTTTAATGCCATTTTGGTAAAATAAACATAGTATAAGTGTATATATTTTTGATGTATAGGTTCATCTATCCATACATGGATCAATTTATGTTTTTGTTTTAGGATGAAATATTTTTGTACTTTATGAATCATGACAATCATTCCCAACATCATGAAATCATCATGAGTAAACTAAGAGAGCATATTATATACACCAAGCTATTGGAGTGTAAATATTGTATAGACTAGGTACACATCATGGGGAAAATCATCTTAGAGGAAGGTGTGTCACAAGATTTCGGGAAGGTTTAGGCAATGGTTTCTTGGGAGCCACACAAGAATGTTTTTTATATTTGATGCTTCCTAGGATTAGCTGTATATTATAGTAAATTCATCAAATACTTCTCTCATTTGGAATCATCACATTTGGAATTGATAAAAAATAGAGCATGGTTTTAGTGGTGAGAGGAATACGAGGAGGCCACTCGGGAGTTGGATAAGCGGTTGACATCTGCACCAATATTTTTCAACTAGATTCAGGTGAAGAGTACACAATGTATTGTGATGCTTCTAGGATAGTAATCAGAGCTATACTGATATATAGGGATAATTTTGTGGAATGAGATTCTCAGAAGTTTAGTCCAAATGAATACAATTACCCTACATTGTACCTCGAGTTAACAGAATTTGTTTATTCTTTTATGTGATGGTGACATTAATTATTGTGAGAAATGTTAACAGTTTATACTGACAAGCAGAGCATAAGGTGCATATTTTCCCAATGATATTGGAATCATCAGTAGTGGATATGGCTTGAGTATAAGTAGTATTTTGGTTTTGAGATGGAATATAAGCAATGTCGACAACAATTTAAGGATGAAAACTCATATACATGCATTTCAATAGTCTAGTGCAGATTGAAAGATGATTAAATTGCTGGATGAGAAACATGTTGTGGTTTTGGAGAGAAAATAGAAGATAAATCATGAATCAGTTTCTATGGATTCAACTCTTTTTAGATAGATTAAGGACTTAATGTGTGAGGATGTAGATTTCATGCCCTTTAGGAAATGTTTTGAAGGAGGGTATACTCATTAGGACTAGAAGATATATGAAGATGAGATAATCTATGTGATAAACCTAGTTTTTGTTCCTGCAAGAATGTGGGAGGATCTCTTGCAAGAATTTCAACTCTCAATCTGTATAATGTATCCGGATGTGACTAAAATGAACCATGACCTACGTTGACAATTTTTGTGGCCAAGAAAGAAGAAATGATATTAGGGTTCATGACATGTTTCTACACCGGTATATTGGTGAAGGTAGAGCCTCAATGACCTAGAAGGTTACTGAAACTATTTAATATTCCAGAATGGATGTGGGATGACATGACCATAGACTCTGTGATAGGAATTAGAAATATAATTAGGAATAATGAAACTTTTTTTGTCACTGTGGAATAACTAAAAATGGAATATCATTTCTTTCATATAAAGAAAACCTTTATGGTAGAGAAGTTGGGGGAATAGTATGCTCGTGAGATAATCCATATTCATGAGTGCCACAGACTATTTTGTCAGATCATGATTCATGAATTACATAATAATTCTAGCATGGATTATAGAAGGAATATATAACATAGGTTTCTGTGAGTATGGAGTTCCTCCCACCGACAGATGGGAAGTCATAGCGTACTATAAAAGTGCTTAAAGATATTCCACATGCATGTGTTAAAGACTATAGTGGGTCATGGAAAATAATCATGCCTCTAGTAGAGTTCACCTATAAAACAATTTATCAAAAAATAATATATATGGACCATAATAGGCCCATTATGGTAGACTATATAGATATCCACTATGTTTGTTGGAGGCTATTGAGTCAGAGTTTTTGGGACCGAGTCTCGTTAGGAGACATCAGAGCTGGTACAAATGATTCAAAATCATATGGATACTGTTCAGAGTAGGCAGAAGTCAAATAAAAATATATATAGATGAACCTTATAGTTTTCAGAGGGTGATGGTATATTTCTTCCGGTGTCACCTAACATGGTTCTCTACAAGATACAGAGGTCAGACAAGTTGGTTCCTAGTTCTACTGGACCCATTGAGTTGATGGAGAGAATCAGGCTGGTAGAATACCAATTTGATATTACATATTAATATAGTTCAACGAATGATGTTTTCCATGTATCACAACTATGATGGTATCACCTCGACCATTCTAGTGTTATCGATGAAGATGATGTCGAGCTTGAGAAAGATGCATCCTTTGAGGGGAATCCGATACAGTTTTTGGATAGTTGAGAGAAGATGTTGATAGTAATGGCAGTTATAGTAGTTCCTCTATTATTGAAACAAGGTAATGTACATAAAGAGACAAGATAAATGAATGCAGATATGTGAAAAAATGGCCCTATCTTTTTCCCTCAGAATCATTATATGTCTTGAAGTGCAGCTCGACAAAGAGATGTTATAGTATGGGGGGAATGTATGATCTGGACTTTCTCTAGATTTATCTTAGGTGCAAGTTCATGCACTTTTTGTTTCATTGAAGTAAAATTTATTAGACATATGACATGAGGTGTCTTTGGGTGGAATCTTTAAGATTTTTTTAAAATGGGTCTATGAAATCTTTGTGCATAGTCACGGTAAATCAGGATCACATCCAAGATTACTGTGCAAACCCATATAGAGAGGTATGCATGGTTGGTGCATGGTCTGTCAAATTTTTCATAGAAGATAAATTAATTTAAAATTTAATATTAAAACTAACAAAACCCATGGAACACCCTTATTTTAACATATGATAAGTCTTGATGAGTTTTGTAATATTCCAAATAATTTTGATGGGGTTCTAAGGTCATTCATCCTATATTCATCAATATTCAAAGCCTAGATTGATGATCCGATCTACTCCTGTTAACGGGATCTAATCTCAAAAAATTATTCGTATATTCCCCCTTTTTCTATAGATCATTTGGTGGAGTTTATCCTCTATTTTGTTATATCTAGAAAATATTGGTGAGAACTAGAAATATATTGATTATACCTTGATGCCATTGATCTTGATTTTGGTATCTTGACTATGAACTGAGATCTACGCTATTGTGCTGCATCAATTTTGGGGAATTATATTGAGAGAACGTCCATCAACTAATTGAGGTGGATGTCCTGAATTCTAAATCCCAAAGTTGTGATTCTATATTGCATTTTCATGTTGTTGGATTGGTTGGTTTTTTTAAAAAAATATATTTAATTGAATTAATTAATGTTTTAAATAAAATAATTGTGAATGTGGGGTTTTTTTAGGAGTAAAGTATTTTTGATTATGTTAATTCATTATGACGATTAATTATGAAGGGATCGTAATAGATAGATTAGATTATTGGAATGAGATGTATGTATAAATTATTTGTTAATTAATTAACATTTTAAATGATCAATGAATTGGGATAAATAAACATTGAGTTAATTATCTAGTTAACGATCACATGATTAAAAATAACTAATTGGCTAATTAATTATTTCCCAGTGATATTTTTTAATGGTTAATTAATTTTAGAATCAATTAATTTGACACTGATGTTGTTAATTAGTTGATGAATTAATTAAAAGACATATTTAATTAATTTAAGAATTAATTAATGAATATGATTACTGTTGATAGACATGGATTTCTACAACAATGGGAATTGGGCTGTTAAACCTGGAGTTATTCACAATCGATATAAAAGATAGAACATATTTTTTGGTGTTATACATGACTTTCTACACCAACGTAATGTGGGGTGTCAGACATGGAGTTCTTAATTTTTAATATATATATTTATATTGTTTAGAAATTTTTGTGTCAAATGTGACCTTATACGCAAATTATAAATAATAAAAATGGGATTTCAGATATTATAAAAAGTGTTCCACACTGAGGTGATTTTGGGTGTCCGACATGGAATCCAGCACTGACATGATTTTGATTGTTAGAAATGGAATTCTACCAATATGAGAAATGAGTATAATGATATTTATTTTTTAAGAGATAATTCAACCATGATAGTCTATGTGATGAATAAATATTAATAGGTAATGTGAAATATATTAAATTATACCATATAATTATTTTAATTTTATAGTAGATACACTTGTTATCAACTGGATTTGTTTTAGACACCTTTGGTGGTGGGCTACTGAGTCTTACTAACAATTTATTCAGGTGGCCTAATCGGTAATGAATAGACATTGTTTCTATATGATTGGTTAAGGTAAAATGCCCTGGGTTAGATTGCTGACTCAGATTGAATATGGGTAATGGAACTAGATGATGTTTGTGATCTTATTGAGATCTATAGTGTTTTTTTTCTATTTTTTTGTAAACACCTAACACATAATGTATAAGGCCCCGGCCTTAAACCTTACTTAATATTGAATTAAATGAATAATTCACATTGAGGATCTTTTCAGGTTTAGAGTTTTAGAGAATTAGGACATAACTATTACATCTCAAAAGATTACAAAGTAGTCACTTATATTAAATTTCCATAAAATAAAAACTCTTAAAAAGAAACATGTCTAGTTCCATGTATTAGATAGCATGACTTTCCCTTGATCCCATCCTTGACCCTATTCCACATTAAGTCCTGTGAAAAACATTTCAAAAAAACATGGGGTGAGCATAAAAAGCTCAGCAAGGGATACATAAAGAATGAAAACTGTTAGTTTTTCAAAACAACAAGTAAACCATGTATACTTTATCAAAGTAATACCTTTCACCTTTAGGAAGTAGTAAAAACTCTTCACTGAATAAAATATCATTACTTACCCTTTTGTAACCAAAAGATTACCATAAAACCCATATAAATAACACATAAAATATAAAGGTAACTTGGGACATAAACATACTTAAATGGAATAACCATACGGTCTACTTCCACACATACTTAATGGAATAGCCATACGACCGACTTCCATACATACTTAATGGAATAGCCATACGACCGACTTCCATACCCAATGCATTGGAGGTTATAACGTAACCACCCGTCCTGGTATTCACGGAACCACCCGTCATATGGTTTATCACGTAACCACCCGTAAAATGTCCAAGTACCATCATTACACATAAAATATTTAAAATATAAACATTTCAATAACAAAATTTCATTTTCAATCAAAATAATTAATTCCAAGATATTGAATTAATCAATCCATTTTCAAAAATCATTTAAAAGAGATTTTTGAATCAAAGTGTCCCATACCACTTTGAAGATTTTATTGGAATTATAATTTTTAAAACATTAATGTTCATATAAATAAATACTAAAAACCACTTTGAAAACATGGACATTAAAGATAAGGGTTTAGAATAATAAATCTTTAAAACATTTAAAACGATATTTTTGTTAAAGAGTTTTTAACAAAATGAGAGACTCTTGAATAAAAATAATTATGGAATAACATTTAATCCGAACTTTATAATATCATGAGAATAAAGGGATTCATGATATAATATGTCAAAGGACAGTATACAGACCATATAAGAGTTAATTGGTGCATAACAACAATGAAGTGTCAATGGAAATGTAAATTGAGATGAAATCCATTATAAAGATGGTATCCTTAAATTAAGGATAAATATATCAAATAATTATGTGTGAGAAATATAAATACACCCAATATAAGTGGATATTAAGTGTGAAACAATCAGAGTCCATTCACACATATTCATAGGATGACATGTTCAAGAAGTACAAGTTGAACCCAAAGAAATCGAAATTGGGTTAAGACGTTCCCTTGTAAAAGTTTGATAGCCTAACAGCATCACTTCAAAATTCAGAAAATTAGTCGATGAGAGAGTGAATGGTATCTAATCACATGGACATAAAATTTACATCAATAAGGATATAGAAGAACATATTCCAACATAATAAGATGTAAATTAAAAGACATAAAAAAGAAGTCTTTTAAAAAGAGGAGGGTGAAAGGTCCCCTTACCGAGTTGGGTAACTTTCAAAACGTACACCCCATGGAAGAAGGGTCATACAATGAAGATATAAATACCCATAAATTATATTATACTACAAAAATTGTATAATAATGGGAATTACATACAACACTAAAAGGAAATAGTGGCAAACGTAGCATAAATGTCACGGTAATAAAAGTGAGATGAAAAATCCCTTACAAAAACTCGGCAGCCTAACAACGCCACTTAAAACTTCCAAAAATGGATTTATGAGATAAAATAGGGTCTCTCATAATATTACCATAAAATTAAAGTATTAGGAATATAAAAGAACACCCCAAAACATAAGAAAGATGAGCTTAAAAGAAATGACATAAAAGAGAGTACTTAAAAAGAAAGAGAGAGGTTGGATCCCTTATGAAAATTCGGCAGCCTAACGGCACCACTCAAAACTTCAAAAATGGATTGATGAGAGAAAATAGGGTCTCTCACCATATGAAAATAATATGTACAGTAGGAGTAATATAAAAGAACATCCCAATCATAAGAAATATGAGCTTAAAAGTAATGACATAAAAGAGTGTACTTAAAAAGAAAGAGAGGGGTAGGATCCCTTACCTCAAGTCCGACTTGTCTTGTTCGTTTCATTATATTCCTGAGTAATAAACTTTGGTCAATTTATAATCGAATAGGGACTTCCTTTAAATATTATTATTCAGTTAATATCACATATTATAATGTTATTATAATTGTTTAATAATGTTAGTTCATATCAGACATTTTTGCCGATGTTTGGTACATGAGTAAAAAATGAACTTGTTTGAAAAATGATTTCCCATGTAGTTATAAGTAAATAATTTCCAGAATAGTATTAATGATTAAAATATCATATATATCCAGTACATATTCATTTTATACTATTCCATATCATTTGGAGATAAAAACAAAAAGCACCGTTCATGGAGACGGTAGGCCGTACGTACGCATGGACACTACTTTCTTTTTTTCTTTGTCATATTAATGGAATTAAAAAAAATAAATTATATATATATATATATTATAATTCCAGTATAATATATATTTTATATAGGTCACATATGTTTATTAATTTCATTCTTTATATATTCCATGTATTGCATGTAAGAGTCACATCACTTGAGGGGGCGATAGTCCACACTTCCTCATATGAAATTATCGCATTTACACAACATGAAAAGAATAAAGGTATGGTTTAAATATAAAATACAGAAGCATATTTTAAACAAAAATACCATATATATATCATATATAAAATACAGTGACATCATAATGGCCACCTTTAAAGGTGTTAAAAGAATATTGAACAATCATCGTTTCGTGAGGCAGAAAATCGCCAACCACAGAAACAGTATGTTCTTTAACCATTAGATGAAGGTGTGTGTAAGTGTAGCTAAAATACTTCTTATAACAACATACTAGTATATTGAAGATACTGGAGTTGTTACAAAAGAAATGAATAAAAATAGTTTAGGGGGTTGGAGAAGCAAAATAAAACAAAAGGACACAATTGAAGACATTACCTTAAAATCAGGTAATTTCCTTTGGTTTGAGATTAAAGGCTTCCTTGGGAAGACTTCTGCCCCAATTGAGGCTTCAAGGAGTTAGAGAGGGATGTGGAGAGACAAAATAGGCAGGGTTTGGCTGAGCCAAAGTCTTTGGAAGTGTGTGTAAGGAGGTAGAGGTGGGGGCCTTTTATAAGAGAGGAGGGACACTCTTGGAAAGTAAAGAAATGTTACTTTATTTAGAATGAGTTTCGGATTTTAGTGGTCCTACATTGATGTTTTTCTAGGATAAGGTGATAAGGGTTCAAAATCCACCCATTAAATAGGTTTTGGACAAGTGTAGGTCTTAGATTTTACATTATCTTTCCATTTTATTTAAATCGTTAAATAATGAGGTCATCACTGCATCACAATGATGTCATACATAATTTAATTTATTTAATGTCTAAAAATTATAAAAAAACTACTATGAGGTAGGAAATCTTTTTATATTTCCAATGAATATTTATAGTCCAAAAGATCATTTATGTAGACAAAATTAAAAATATTTTACTTAGGTGATACATTCTTTGTTACATTTAGCATTCTTTAAAAATAAAAAGATAAAAAGTCACTTTCTCACAAAAGTGATTCCATGGGGCCCCCAAGTTTGGCACAAGGCATCCCATGGTCGGCCATGAGACCACCAGTAGCCTTAGGAAACATTTTGTGGTAATTTTATTATTATTATGATATTTTTTTATTATATTTAACTACCTGATTACTCATTAATCAAGATAATTAAAGATAATAACCGTCGTTACTATTCATAATGTCCAAAAATAAAAGAGTCTTAATTACATAATTTGGAACTTCTGATTACAAATATGTAATACATTTTACCAAATTCCAAACACATAAATTGCAATAATTAATTTAAAAATAATCCCTGTTGTCAAAACAAATAGCGGGTTTTTTAGAAACAATATTTATGAAAAGTTTGGCACTTGTTTATGGCCAATTCAAAAGTGAAATTAATCCCAATTACCATCATTGGATTAAATGGTAAAAATATATTATAATTAAACTTTTAAAAAAATTAAAATGATAATATAACCATATAATTAAATTATATGAAAAAGTAGTTTTGATGTAAAATGCTGTATTTTTCACTATTCATTGAAAAATGAACATTGTCGGAAAAATACCAAAAATTAACCCAAGGTAAATTTCAATGTCCCAATCATAAATAATATGTTTATTTTGAAAAATAGAGCTTATAAAATTGTCAAAAGTTTGATTTAAAAATGGTTTTCCATCAAAAGGTAGTAAAACAATCTTTTAAAAATACTAGTGTATTCAATGCCTAAGATTGGGTTCATTTGTATTTTAAGCCTCTAAAATTAATTGGATAAAAGTAAAAACATTTAACAAACATATATAATCGTATTTTAGTTATTTCTATTCATTCCTATCAATAAAACGGCTATGTGTTAACTACCATTTAAAATAATATTATTTTATTATTAGAGTGCAACATATGATTTCAAAGGAACTCGTTGTTGCATATTGGGTAAGCCATCGAGCATAGCGTTCCATTTAAATTAATATTGAAATTTTATTCACAAATAGGGATAAATATAAAAATGACATATTCTTTATTTACCTGGGGTGTTACATCCTTCCCCCTTTTGGGAATTGCGTCCTCGCAATTTTGAAATTGGGCTCGGAAACATCCTTGAAAGTCCCACATCGGAACAAGAGTCGGTAAAACAATTACTTTAAAATAAAGAAAGGTAAGTACAGAGGTCACCTGAGTTAACCCATACTAAGATTACATGTAGGAGAACATGGACATAGAGGAGAAAACATAGGGTCATGTTCTGATGGAGAGTGATAGAAAACATGTTTAGGAGAAAGTTAACCACAAGAAAATCACAAACTTGTGATGGGTTAAACAGTATTCGATTCCCCAGTAGGAAAAGTTAATAGACAACATTTTTGTTTTAAGTTACTTTTTATTGAGGAATTTATTCATAAGGAAACATAATCACTTATCATGTTGACTTTCAACTTTTATTAGATTCCTTACACAAACTCATATTTTCTCCAAAAGACGAGTATTTAAGAAGACTTGTTCTCATTAAGAGTACTATAATCAACTTCTAGAGAATCACCTAATCCAAAAAATATAACTATATACTTTCCATGTATTTAGACATTAACCAAAACCAAAACCAAAAAGGTTAGTACAAGATCAGATAATCCAGAAAAGGATAACCCTTTATAAAAATAAAATCTATTCTTAATCTCCAAAACTTGTCCAACAAAACCCAAAGTTCAACGAGGACCATTCGATAAACAATTTTTCCATAAAATTCTTCAAAGTAAACCAAACTAAGATTGAAACCCAAATATTTTAAGGATTTAATGACATAGTCTTCCAAGTTAAATCGTAACATTTATCTCCAAACAACATCAGTTGCTCTTAATTTCTCGTATTGAAAAGTAATTAACCTAATCACATATCCTCCATGATAGGTTAATAAATTTACATAGATAACCCAAAATAAACTTACTCTTAATTATAAAATCATCTAACTAAAAATAATCAGTCAAACTAACCAGGGACTTCACGTAGTCCAGTGGTAGGCGATAAATACCAGTTGCACTTTGGTTGTGGGTTCGCTTCCCGCAGCTTTGTCCGACGCGACGGGTTGTCACACGGTCTGCGTGTTGTCCTTTTTCCAAAACTATATAATTCTTAAAACATTACCAAAAACGAGATAAAATCTTCAAAAATAATCATAACATATTTTAACCTCAAGTTTATCTCATGCCTTTCACTTTCCATCATAACATATAGTAACCCATAATTACCTCAAAAGTAAGGATCATATAAACCCAAATGGTTCTTTATAACTATGTCAACAAAAGAACAGATAACTATTCCTTGAATAAAATTTTCATATATCAAACATCAGGGTTACACATACTATAAAAAGTCTTCTAATGTAACCCCAACATCAAAAGAGACTTAATACTCTTAATAATTTCACCATAACTCTTGAAGCCTTTATATGTTGACTTCTTACTCATTAAAAATTATTCATGATCCATTAACCATTCCTTTCCAACTTATTCTGAAATAATTCTTTCCTACAAACAAAATCATGAATCATATCCTAAGATTCCAAAATAGGAAAACAAAAGTTATGAAATAATCCATACCTTTGATTGGTTATTGTCATTTTCTTTATCCTCAATTGGAATGGAATTAGGTATTGGTAAACGAATATTTGTACAATCTTGGTGATCCCATTCCCGAAACTTCTTCATAGGACATGTGTTTGCATAATGTCCATGCACACCACATTTAAAACATTCAATTGATCCCTCAGAAAGAACTTCTTTCCCTTTCCTCGAGTCAACTGGATTCTTACTTTTTCCATGGTAGGTTCTTGCTTTATGACCTTCATTTCCACATATATAGCATATTTCTGTCCCTTTGAAACATTTTCCTAGGTGTTTCTTTCCACATATTTGACACATAGGTTTTTGAACACACTTACCTTTATGATTATTACCTGTAGTTCCATAGGGATTTGTTTCTCGCATATATGATGCCTTATAGAAATCACCAAGGTTTAGGTGGTCAATCATGACTCCAGATAGTTGGTTGAGGATAAACACAAGAGTTCTCATTGCAGCTCCCATATCATTCAGTTGCTCGCTCAGAAAACTGTCACAGTTTCCTTCACATCCACTATTACTTTGGTGCCTGCTAGATCCAGCCATTTACTAAAACCAAAAAGGTCAGTGTGAGCATATCAACAAAACCATCATGTACTAAAGAGAAAGATAAACACTAAGATATACTTACTCGTTAAATTTATCTAAAACTAGGACTCTTTTTGAAATCCTAACCATTATGTTAATGTCACTTATGCTTAGAGAATAACCTAACCTCTAAAGTTATCTAAACCAACCTCTGATACCAACTATAAGGACCCGACCTTAAACCTTACTTAATATTGAATTAAATGAATAATTCACAATGAGGATCTTTTCAGGTTTAGAGTTTTAGAGAATTAGGATATAACTATTACATCTCAAAAGATTACAATTTAGTCACTTCTACTAAACTTCCATAAAATAAAAACTCCTAAAAAGAAACATGTCTAGTTCCATGTATTAGATAACATGACTTTCCCTTGATCCCATCCTTGACCCTATTCCACATTAAGTCCTGTGAAAAACATTCCAAAAAAACTTGGGGTGAGCATAAAAAGCTCAGCAAGGGATACATAAAGAATGAAAACTGTTAGTTTTTCAAAACAATAAGAAAACCATGTATACTTTATCAAAGTAATACCTTTCACCTTTAGGAAGTAGTAAAAACTCTTCACTGAATAAAATATCATTACTTACACTTTTGTAACCAAAATATTACCATAAAACCCATATAAAGAACACCTAAAATATAAAGGTAACTTGGGACATAAACATACTTAAATGGAATAACCATATGGTCGGCTTCCACACATACTTAATGGAATAGTCATATGGCCAACATCCATACATACTTAATGGAATAGCCATACGGCCAACTTCCATACCCAATGCATTGGAGGTTATAATGTAACCACCCGTCCTGGTATTCACGACACCAACCGTCATATGGTTTATCACGTAACCACCTGTAAAATGTCCAAGTACCATCATTACACATAAAATATTTAAAATATAAACATTTCAATAACAACATTTCATTTTCAATCAAAATAATTAATTCCAAGATATTGAATTAATCAATCCATTTTCAAAAATCATTTAAAAGAGATTTTTGAATCAAAGTGTCCCATACCACTTTGAAGATTTTATTGGAATTATAATTTTTAAAACATTAATGTTCATATAAATAAATACTGAAAACCACTTTGAAAACATGGACATTAAAGATAAGGGTTTAGAATAATAAATCTTTAAAACATTTAAAATGATATTTTTGTTAAAGAGTTTTTAACAAAATGAGAGACTCTTGAATACAAATAATTGCGGAATAACATTTAATCCGAACTATATAATATCATGAGAATAAATGGATTCATGATATAATATGTCAAAGGATAGTATACACACCATATAAGAGTGAATTGGTGCATAACAACAATGAAGTCTCAATGGAAATGTAAATTGAGATGAAATTCATTATAAAGATGGTATCCTTAAATTAAGGATAAATCTATCAAATAATTATGTGTGAGAAATATAAATACACCAAATATAAGTGGATATTAAGTGTTAAACAATCATATGTCATTCACACATATTCATAGGATTACATGTTCAAGAAGTACAAGTTGAACCCAAAGAAATCGAAATTGGGTTAAGACGTTCCCTTGTAAAAGTTCGACAGCCTAACAACGTCACTTCAAAATTCAGATAATTAGTTGATGAGAGAGTGAATGGTATCTCATCACATGGACATAAACTTTACATCAATAAGGATATGGAAGAACATATCCCAACATAAGAAGATGTAAATTAAAATACATAACAAAAGAAGTCTTTTAAAAAGAGGAGGGTGAAAGGTCCCCTTACCGAGTTGGGTAACTTTCGAAACGTACACCCCATGGAAGAAGGGTCATAAAATGAAGATGTAAATACCCATAAATTATATTATAATACAAAAAGTGTATAATAATGTTCATTACATACACCACTCAAAGGAAATAGTGGCAAACGTAGCATAAATGTCACGGGAATAAAAGTGAGATTAAAAATCCCTTACGAAAACTCGGCAGCCTAACGGCGCCACTTAAAACTTCCAAAAATGGATTTATGAGATCAAATAGGGTCTCTAATAATATTAAAATAAAATTAAAGTATGAGGAATATAAAATAAAATCCCAAAACATAAGAAATATGATCTTAACAGAAATGACATAAAAGAGAGTACTTAAAAAGAAAGAGAGAGGTTGGATCCCTTACGAAAATTCGGCAGCCTAACGGCGCCACTCAAAACATCCAAAATGGATTGATGAGAGAAAATAGGGTCTCTCACCATATGAACATAATATGTACAGTAGGAGTAATATAAAAGAACATCCCAATCATAAGAAAGATGAGCTTAAAAGGAATGACATAAAAGAGTGTACTTAAAAAGAAAGGGAGGGGTAGGATCCCATACCTCAAGTCCGACTTGTCTTGTTCGTTTCTTTATATTCCTGAGTAATAATCTTTGGTCAATTTATAATTTCCTAAGGAACTACTTTAAATATTATTATTCAGTTAATATCACATATTATAATGTTATTATAACTGTTTAATAATGTTAGTTCATATTAGACGTTTTTGCCGATGTTTGGTACATGAGTCAAAAATGAACTTGTTTGAAAAATGATTGCCCATGTAGTTATAAGTAAATAATTTCCAGAATAGTATTAATGATTAAAATATAATATATATCCAGTACATATTCATTTTATTCTATTCCATATCATTTGGAGATAAAAACGAAAAGCACCGTTCATGGAGACGGTAGGTCGTACGTACGCATGAACGCTACTTTCATTTTTTCTTTGTCATATTAATGGAATTAAAAAAAATAAATTATATATATATATATTATAATTAAAGTATAATATATATGTTATATAGGTCACATATGTTTATTAATTTCATTCTTTATACATTCCATGTATTGCATGTACGAGTCACATCACTTGAGGGGGCGGTAGTCCACACTTCCTCATATGAAATTATCGCATTTACACAACATGAAAAGAATAAAGGTATGGTTTAAATATAAAATATAGAAGCATATAGTAATCATAAATACCATATATATATATATATCATATATAAAATACAGTTTCATCATAATGGACACCTTTAAATGTGTTAAAAGAATATTGAACAATCATCGTTTCGTGAGGCAGAAAATCGCCAACCACAGAAACAGTATGTTCTTTAACCATTAGACGATGGTGTGTGTAATTGTTTCTCAAATACTTCTTATAACAACATCCTAGTATATTTAAGATACTGGAGTTGTTACAAAAGAAATTAATAAAAAGATTTTAGGGGGTTGGAGAAGAAAAATAAAACAAAAGGACACAAGTGAAGACATTACCTTAAAATCGGGTAACTCCCTTTGGTTTGAGCTCAAAGGCTTCCTTGGGAAGACTTATTCCCACAGTGAGGCTTCAAGGAGTTAGATAGGGACGTGGATAGACAAAATGGGAAGGTTTTTTCGAAGAAAAAGGCTTTGGAAGTGTGGGTAAGGAGGTAGAGGTGGGGGCCTTTTATAAGAGGAGAGGAGGAGCACTTTTGGAAAGTAAAGAAATGTTACTTTATTTAGAATGAGTTTCGGATTTTAGTGGTACCACATTAATGTTTTTCTAGGATAAGGTGGTAAGGGTTAGAAATCCACCCATCCAATAGGTTTTGGACAAGTTTAGGTCTTATATTGTATATTATCTTTCCATTTTATTTAAATCGTTAAATAATTAGGTCATCGCTGCATCATCATGATGTCATAAATAATTTAATTTATTTAATGTCTAAAAATTATAAAAAAATACTATAATGTAGGAAATATTTTTATCTTTCCAATGAATATTTATAGTCCAAAAGATCATTTATGTAGACAAAATTAAAAATATTTTACTTAGGTGATACATTCTTTGTTACATTTAGCATTCTTTAAAAATAAAAAGATAAAAAGTAACTTTCTCACAAAAGTGATTCCCTGGGGCCCCCAAGTTTGTCACAAGGCATCCCATGGTTGGGAATGAGACAACCAGTAGCCTTAGGACACATGTTGTGGTCATTTGTTTATTATTATGATATTATTTTATTATCTTTAACTACCTGATTACTCATTAATCAAGATAATTAAAGATAATAACCGTCGTTACTATTCATAATGTCCAAAAATAAAAGAGTCTTAATTACATAATTTGGACCTTCTGATTCAAATATGTAATCCATTTTACCAAATTCCAAACACATAAATTGCAATAATTAATTTAAAAATAAATCCCGTTGTCAAAACAAATAACGGGTTTTTTAGAAACAATATTTAAGAAAAGTTTGGCACTTGTTTATGGCCAATTCAAAAGTGAAATTAATCCCAATGACCATAATTGGATTAAATGGTAAAAATATATTCTAATTACACTTTAAAACAAATTGAAAAGATAATATAACCATATAATTAAATTATATGAAAAAACAGTTTTGATGTAAAATGCCGTATTTTTCACTATTCATTGAAAAATGAACATTGTCGGAAAAATACCAAAAATTAAGCCAAGGTAAATTTCAATGTCCAAATAATAAATAATATGTTTATTTTGAAAAATAGCACTTATAAAATTGTCAGAAGTTTGATTTAAAAATGGTTTTCCATTAAAAGGTAGTAAAACAATCTTTTAAAAATACTAGTGTATTCAATGCTTAAGATTGGATTCATTTGTATTTTAAGACTCTAAAATTTATTGGATAAAAGTAAAAACATTTAACAAACATATATAATCATATTTTAGTTATTTATATTCATTCCTGTCAATACAATGACTATGTGTTAACTACCTTTTAAAATAATATTATTTTATTATTAGAGTGCACCGTATGATTTCAAAGGAACTCGTTGTTGCGTATTGGGTAAGCCATCGAGCATAGTGTTCCCTTTAAATTAATATTGAAATTTTATTCACAAATAGGGATAAATATAAAAATGTCATATTATTTATTTACCTAGGGTGTTACATAATGTGTAATTGTGTATTTCCCATTCATTCAAGTATTGTGTTTCTTATTTTTTATCCCTTGATATTTTTATGGTTTATATAAATATATATATATATGCTTCCTCTATTTTCTATTTTATTTTTTTCTAGTGCTTAATCTGATTAAAGATAGTGTAGACTCCACAATAATGACTTAACATACACTCACTTCTAGTTGTTACCCTCATTTGTATGGGGAGATTCACCTAATGTTTTATGGGGAACCAACTCAGAGCACCATTTTGTGGCACTCGGGCCGGGATGTTAAATGCATCTTATCCAACATCTTTCAATATAATTGATCTTTAGTACCACCAAAATCTTACATATTCATCATAAAATAATAACAATATTATACTAATGTCACATAAATTTGGTTTTTATTATGGGACCATATTTTTTAACATCTATTTTATCAAATGGGAAATTAAAGCATCCATTATGTATACGTAAGGATTACAATATCCATGTAGCGATACAATTAATTTTCAATCCCCATATTTCATAGAAGGATTTTATGTTTAGATTAATGTTTATAAATTTTATTTGTGAATTGTTTTCATAAGTAATTATAATATCATACCTAACATCTAAGCATCTAATACAGTGTAAAAAGATATTGTCACTCGTGAGTAAGTGAAAATTACCACCCCATTGAAGTAATTTGATTCATTTTTCATTTTTGACTAAAAATATTTTTAATAATGAAATATTTAATAAAAATTTAAAGAATATTATATAATAGATATATTATAAGGTTGAGTTATTTATTATATTTGTTTTGTTCTATAAATCAAAAAATTAATATAGAGTTTTTACATTTGTATATCATAACATCTCTACAAACATTGTAGTTAATTTATTATATCTATAATTTATAAATGAAAATAAATATATAAAAAAATATATATTATATTGATATCATTATTATCATATTAGTGTTATGGTAATATTAAAAAAATTCAAGGGCTCAAACTCGACACTAAAATCCACATTAATATGAACTTGTTAACATCCGAGAAGAACAATTTTAATATTGAAATATTAATTATTGGGTTATGAAATGTTTTCTATAAATAATATATGATATTATAAAAATTTACATGTATATAATATTTTAATAAATAAAAATTTATTATATATGATGTTAATGAATTTTAAAAACAATCTGAATTGAAGGTTAGAGATTATCATCTCAAACATTCATTCTATGGGATATATATTACTTTAAGAACCTATCATCATTTATGAGAAATATATGAGGCCTATGTGATATGATATATCATTAATAGATTTATATTAATTATATATAATGTTAAATTTCTTGTTATATCTTTCAAATTTTAGTGGTTAGAAATATTCAAATGTTGTATGAGTTTTCGGTTAGAATGTAATTGCCTTTCGAGATTGTTTATGATTATGTTTAATATGATGAAATTTCATTATCTAGATCATAAAAAAATAATGATCTATTTTATCATCTATTAAATTTAAAAATAATAATCTTTCTATTTATTCTCCATATTTAAATTACTAAAGAGACTTAATGAAATTTTTAGGGAAAACTGAGTTTGATTGATTTTTTGATCAAAAAAACATTTTCTTCAATATAAATGTTTCCATAAAATGTTTTCATTATTTTTTATATTATTATATGAATAGTTAAATCAATTTTAACTCTTTATTTATTTTTAACATTAAAATTTAAATACAAATCATCATTTAATTTTCCAAATTAGTTTATTTATAAATATTTTTAAAAGATTAAATGGAATTTTTTATTTTGACATATATCAAATTGATGAAATTTCCCACAATCAGGACTACTCAATATTGTAAAGGTTCCAATACATGTTTCTAATTTTATATTCATATAACATATTTTCATTAATATTCAAGACGTTTTTAGATATTATAAAAATGATTTCAATTTGAAAATTTTATTTTTCATGATGATATTATTTATGTGTTATCTTAAAATCATGAATATTATATGATAAAATAAAATAATATTGCATAAATATTTAATAGTGATATAATTAAATTATATTAACCCTATGAATTCTTTATATTCATTATTATTGTGATAAAATGGTTTTTATAAAACAAATTTTTTCCCATGGGCTTTGCTATGACGAAATGGTTGTGATATATTTTTTTTCACAAGGGTTTGGATAAAAAGAAATGTTTATGAATTAAATTTCCTTTTGATGATATAACACATGATAAATTATTTATAATATTTTGCCACACACATATATTATTTTCATGTTGAGCTGGTTGTTCCAAAATTTATATATCCCACTAATGTATTATGAAAAAATGTTATCTCATGAGGTAAACGAGATTATAATTTGGAGTGAACCCTATTTAGTATGGTAATTCTATCCAATATGATGATTTTCAGAGTGAACACTGATTGATATGATAGAATTGGTTATGAACCCAATCCATGATGATAGTCATGGAGTTGAGCCTTGACTACTTAAGAACTTATTTAATATTCGTATGTGCATGCAAAAAAACTATATATTTTTCCAATTCTATGCTATTATTAAATATTTTAATTGAATCCATAATGATTTATTTCTTATTAAATGTATATATTTGTTCATGAACCTGTATTATGACCTATGTTTTGTAGGGAATGGTAATTTATTATTAATCATATGTTCTCATACCAATGTACACATTTTTTGGCTTAAGTGATCATTGATTTCTACCTTTTTCCTTTCTGAAAATATGTTCTCACCATTTCTTATGTTTCATTTTTAATGGGTTATGATGAAATAATTTATATATTTCCTATATTAGAAGGGTTCTAGTTTTGAAGAAAGTAATGGGAGATTATGTAGAAAAAATGTGAACAAGTTATTTATTTTTCCATGTTACAAATTGAATTATTCTTACAAATTTATGGCATGTATTATTAAGAAATACAATGAATGTTCAAATAATATGATGTAATATATATTTAAAAATATTATATTTATTTATAGTTGGTATATGAGAATAGTTTAGTTAATATTTGTAATGTAGGATTATAATTCCTTATTAAGAACCCTTGAGATAATTCTATGAATATGATTTCATCATAATGTTATTATAAGGATAAAATTATTTGGAATTTCAAAAAATAAATCCATATATAGATAAAACATGTGGATGTGGGGTTTTCCAATATTCATATAGTGATAGTAACCCTATAAAAATATGGTTGAGTGTATATCTTCTGTCATTCTAGTTCACGGTGAGAGTGACATTTCAAGGTACCTAGTTTGACAATCCCAATAGATATTCATGGGTTTATTTATAATGTTATAGGAACCAAATAGATTGATTTTACAATTTTAGAATAATGCATTGACTATAAAATAACAATGGTTTCATAGAAATAAATGTATATATCATAATCTGGAAACCTTATGAGTTATTTTTAATGACAATAATAATACTCGATCTGAATATTATTTCTCACATTGTACCTTTCAGTTTTAGTTCGTGTATTGAAACATGAGTAAATTTATTAACACTGAATGTGCCAAATAGTGGAATAATTTACCTTATATAAAAGTAGGTGAAATTGGAACTATAGTGTCAACCCGTTTTATTATTTCTATTCTCCCATCATTTCATATGATTCACAATATAAAAATGGGAGTGTTTTGAAATATAATTAAAAAAGATATTTATTTTCATGGTGAATGTCAAATTAAGATGATTCAATTTCTTACAGGTAAAATATATTAGATATAAAACCCATTGAAATTACCCAAATAACAATAATTTTTTTCTTATGAATAATAAGAAATATAATGTAATTAGTGATGTAAAATAAAATGTTTGGTAAACAAAATTGATTATAATAATGATTTCCCTTATTTTTCATCAATTTTTTTTTCTATTAAACATGTAAAATATGGGAATTGTGAATTCAATGTCTTATGAATAATAATTAAAAATATAATCAAGAAGGTTGTACTAGATAATTTCGTACCATATGATTATTAAGAGAAAACAAAAAAATATGTAAGGAAGGAGGAGTTAATAAATAAGATAATTATTCCATGTAAATTGTTTTTAAATGTAATGGAATGAATATAGTGTTTATGTGTAATAATTAATGAAATAATTTGTATCTTGATTTTTATCAATGTTATTCTTATTATTTGATTCATAAAACATATATAGACTATTCAGTGGTAGTTTTTTCCTTAAGTATTTTTAAAAATATAATGAATTGTACTGATGACCAATAATAGATATTTTTATCAAAAAAATGATTAACAGAAATATAACCATTAATATATTAAAAATAATAAGATAACTTTGTTTACATGAGATAATGATATTATTAAAAATTAAATGGGATTATATTGATTAATATGGAACTCATGCAATACTAGATGAGAATGTGGTTTATTTTATCAAAGATTGATTTTTCATAATTTTAGATTTATAGAATATATTTTATTATATGTTATTTAAATTAATTTTTGGAGGGGAGTTAATTTTTGGAAGCAGGAATGATTACATAATGGATTTATAGAAATTCAGGTTTTAACATGTTTCAGGAGAATATAAGATCAAGGTATTCAAATATTTTTATGTTTAATTTGGTGTTAATTTATATTTTTTGGGTCGATATTGTTATTTTAAAATTTTAAATTCAGTTAAAATATTTAAAAAAATTGAATTCTGATTTTTTAGATATATTTGGGAAGGGTTTTATATTTAATAGTTCTTGGAAAGGATTAATATGAAAATAAGGTATTATTGTTTGTGGTCAATTTTTTAACTATCATATTGGATTAAATGTGCTAATTAGTTTAGAATTGGTAAATCTATACAGATAGAGGTAACATCTTTTCAATATTTTTTGGTTCTTATGATTAGTTAAATGTTAATTATAATGCCAGAGTTATGAAAAAATCATCTATAATATTCATTATATGCAGTAAGATATGTAGTAAAAATTGATCGAATCATAAATAATGTATGATATTTTTATTATGTTACCAAAATAAATCAAGTATGTATATATTTAGAATTTATCTATCAATATATTAAAATAATCCATGGATATTTGGTAAAGAATATTGAAAAAAAATTTACACATTTTTTCTTTATTTAGGATGAATTGATGGTCTATTGACCCATAAAAAATACATGGATTCGTGGTCATAAATTTTTTTCTAATGATGTTATATTTCAATCTATATTGGATTTTGGAATTATTTTTTATCCTCCATGTTCTTATTTTATCTTCACACTATTTTTATCCTATTTGTAAACCTAGATATGTATTATTTTAAATGACATTACTGATTCTATTTACAAATTTTTATGAGAATGTGTTATTAAATTTTTTTACTATATGGGATTCCAATAATGGAATTTAACAACATTAAACACTTGATTACTGAAAACAAGATCATATTTCAAGGATGAAATTTTTTAATGGGGGAATATAAGAATTATATAATATAATAGAATAGAATTATGTTTTTTCGTGTATATGACATGCCACAAAAACTATAAATGAACATGAAATATTATTATTTATTTATGGTTTATAAAAAATAGCATTAGAATTGATGAGTATGAATCAGAATATACAAATTATTATATATATATAATGATATATATATATATTTACTGATGTATTTAATAATGTTTAGAATATAAACGTTCAATTTTTTTAAAATAAAATATGCTTCTGAAAAACATTCACTTCATATTTTTTTTCTTTTTGTGAAAAATATTTTATTTAATATATCATCGACATTTGAATAATTTTATTTCCAAAAATACAATTAATTATTTAATACAATAATATAAATTTTATTAACAGTGATTTTTTGAAAAAAAAGCAAACTGATTAATTTTTTTACTTTATTGTGAAAAATAATATTTATATTGAAAGCTGTTTTCTTATTTTAAACATTTAAAAGTTATATTATTTATTAAAATGATTTAAATTTAAAAATAGTACACTTATAATACTATTTATTAAAAAAACATCATATTATTAAATTTTATGGTTGGTTTTGTCATAAAAACATTTGTATATAAAAAATAAATTATTTTTTAAAACATCAATTAATTTTTTTTATAAAATTAAAATATTACATTAATTGGGAATGTATAAGAAAAAATAGATTGCATATTTATAATCATGAACTTAAAATTAGGTAATTTTACACCGTTTAATTATATGCATTATGAGTAGTTATTTTTTTAAAACTTATCCCGTCGATACAAGGTAAATCATGTAAACGTAGAGTAAAAATGATTGTTGTGTCAAAATATTTAAAAAACTATCCTTATTTGATGAAGTTAATGAAACCATTATAATATTGTGCTATTAATTTTATTTTTGAAGGGTTTTTTTAACCAGGATAAGTACCAATATAATATTTAAATAAAAGGAAATAAAACATTTTGATCTCTTATTTGGAAATATCCCCTATGTGCATACTTTGGGATTCAGGATTATTTAAATTACTAACAATGAAAATTTTTAGAATAATAAAAATAAATTCATGGTGATAATTTGTTTATGATTTTTAGTGATAATATAATTAAATTAAATAGTTATTCAATTCTAATATATTACATCGTCATCTAATATAAAGTTAAATAAATGATTTTGAAATTTTTTAAATTAAAATATTCTGAGAGATGTTAATTTTTTAAAATTATTCATTACCAAATGTAATATATTCTTATTATTATTTAAAATTATTTTATTCAACTTACATCATTTTCCAGATTTCATTAGTGGAATATTAAATTAATAGTGTAGAAAATTAAATTAATGATATTACATAGAAATAATATTTTATTAAAAAAATTAAAAAAAACTATATTTTCCAAAATAGGAAAAGTTGGATACTATATGGATTAAATATTCAATCCATGCCCATTTTTATGTATTTTTTAACATATATGTAAAATTTTTACCCTTTAACTGTCAAAAAACATTATTATTGTAAAGGTTAAAATAGGTTAACTAAGGGGTTAAAGAAATATACATGTTTTGAAATGCAACATAATCCCATAATAATATTGTATTCTTATTTTATTTCATTAATATCATACCTTATCATTAAATATCAATAAAATTGGAAAATAAATTTATTGTTAATGGGATAATTTTGCTATATTTGTTTAATAAATTCTAAGAGTTCTCCTCCACTTAGTTATAAAAGTTCTCCCCTCCTTTCACATCATTACAACCCACTGATCCATATATAATGAGAAAAACCTACTAAATATTACCCTATAAATTACAAGACATTAATTTTATATTATCATTTTTTAAAAATATTATCCAGAGGGCCATTAAGAAGTGATCAAAATTAGGATTAACAAATAAGAGGCTATGGTATTACTCGAACTCTTTAAATTGGATTCTTTTTCTACATCCTATAAATACAATAAAATATTCCAAAAATAAAATTTCAATAAAAATAAATATGTTAAAATATTATTATGAATATGAATTCACCTTTATTCTCCCTCTTTTTCATTAATTCTAAAATAAAAATATCCATCATGTGTATGATGACTTACTATATACACTCATAAATACAATTAATTTTAAATAACTATCTGGAATGGATGGTTATTATTATAGTTTTAATTTTTATTTATTTAAATTATGATATAATTTTTATTTTCTAATTATAACAACAATTCTAACTTCATACCTTCAAATCTATTGTGGATAAATAACACCAGTTGTATATACTTGGGGATTACAACCTCCACAAAGTGATGTGATACATTTATTGGTTTCTAATAGAAATGAATTGTAATGAGAATAGAATAATTTAATATATAACATTTATATGATATTAAAATTATATTTTTACAATTAATTATTATTTACCTTAATTTTGATCCATTCGTAAAAAATTGAAAATATTGTTCCAGTCTACGTATGACTTACAGTATCCATAAACTATGTAAGTCATTTATATATCAAAATCATTTATGGATGAATATAAATTAATATATATATAGTCAATATATTGAATATTTTTATCATGATAAAAATCTTGAGATGATGGAACCAAGAACAACGTTCAAGGATCAGAACTACTGAAGAAATGTTTTTATGAAAAATGAAAAAGTTAGTGGTCAGAAACAATGATATGGACATTGAAATCAATATAAATGGATGTTGAGATGTTATAAGTGGAACATATATGATATTATAAATATTAAAATAATTAATTCTTATTATGTTAAAATAATGAAAATAATTATGTAAGAGGTTAAATTTCATCTACGGAAAGTCAAAATTGATTTAAGACATTACTGTCAAAAAATTTCTTAATTTGGGAAATATTATGTTATATATCATTATAATTATATGATGTTTCTATAAATACTTTAAAACATGTTATATAATGAATCTACATATATTAATTTTAATTACTATTTTATTTGATATTAGTCTCTTTATATGGGAATGGTTCACAATGCACTAAAGTATTAAGGTTTTTTTATAACTAAATTGGTTCTCAGGATCATTTTTCATTAGATTTTGATAATTCAATTCCAGTTTATACCATTAAATAAAAAATTACTTTTATACTCCCCTAGTTATACCATAGTAAACTTTTTTTATTTCATTTTTCTCATTATTAGACTTTAATATAATAATTAAACAATTTTGAAGGAATATCGAATTTACTTCCCTTTCGGCCAATAAACCATTCCATTCAATATCAATTATTTCTAATTTTTTTTAATTAATTTTATTATTTTGTCATAATAATATTTAATGTAATTTTTCCAAAATATTTAGTTTTTAAATTTTCATAAATGTATTTTTTTTATTTTAAGAGAAAGGTATTTTAGACTTTCTATAGAACTATGAATGGAATGCATTGGTTTACCTATTATTGAATGAATGAAATTTTCCATCCATAATAACCACTATATTCCTTAAAAAATTCATCTAATTATTACAAGTATAATATTACAAATAAAATATTTCAATTCATATTTTAATACAGGTAAATATTATTTACTTGATTTCGAAATGAAAATGTAATTTTCATCATGAAATTACTAAAGTCATCTTTTATTGGTTTTTTATATTCGATGATAGAATTTTATGTTACATAAATTATATTGTCAACATCATCCAGTTAGATAATTCTTATCCTTTATTTATATGGTTTATAATTTTGGTCTGAAGTTTTTATTAAACCTATTTCTTCTCTGTGGTTTATTATATTTTGAAATGATGACATATTTATGAAACCCATTTCGTTTCTATGGACTATGATAAGATAAAATATTTATTATAACTAATTCATTTTCATAAGTTATAACATAGAGAATGATTTACGATATTTTCGAACACTTATGTATTATTTTCATTATGTGACATGTGGGACACAACTTCTATAGATGTCAAATGAAATGGGAAAACCTATAAATATTGGGAAATTAATCTAACTAGAAGGGTGTGTGAACCCATTTATGTAAGGGAATCATTCATCTACGATTTAACTAGGATTGACCCTTTCATAATATGATAGACTTGAGAGTGAATATAATCTAAAATGATTGTCTTCATAGTGATCCTTCACAAATAATGAAATTTTTACCTATTCAAACGATTTTGCCAATAAAAAAAGTTGAATGAAAATGTTATTCCATAATTTATTATGTTCATTGATTCCATTATGAATAATTACTTCTTAACTACCATGATTTTTTCTAAGACATATGATTACAATATACGATTTATTGGAAATTGTTTTTAATTTAATTCTCAAGATATCCTTATATTTTTCTCAAGTTATGATGGATTGATCATTAATATATCCCATTTTTAACCTTATTGAGCACTTATGCTATCCAATTTTCATGTTTTACTTTTTTCCTTTGGTTATGAAGAATGATTTTATGTATTATATTTCTTATAATTTTTCTACTTATTTGGATCATATTTTATATTTTTAGACCTCATATGAATAATATTTTTATGTTTCTATGACTCCAGAGGCACTATAGTTATATGATTATATCATGGATCATTATTTAATGTTTTAAAAATCCCACTGATATTTTTTAATGTATACGTATAAAAATTATGGTTTTCTATACAGAGAATAATGGAATGTTCATTCATAAAATTCATAATGATAGGTGATTTAAAAATATTATATTTGAAAATAAATACCTATATCAAATGGGATGGAATATTGTCATAATGTGTTTCATTCTATGGAGAGTGATGAATTGGGTCTTGAATTAAAATGTAAATTCCCTAAATTAAAAAACACCAGGATAAAATCAACCTACACATTATACACCCCTTATAAATTATTAAATTTATAGAGGAGATAAAAAATCAATGGAATATTTGAGAGGGAATTTATAAGAATATATGGGGGTAGGGGAAGCATGAATACCATGATAAGCTATTTAAAAATTAGTAAGGGGAATAAAAAAATTAGTGGTGAATTAGATAGATCTCTCCCTGGATATCCACAGGGGATGGTATAATGAAATTTGAAGAATTATAGACACTGTGTGAATTTAACTCTTAAGGGGAAAGAATAACATTCAAATTTCAATATAGACATGGTATACCACAGTGTTTAGCTGTATAGTTTTCCCAATAATATTCCATCCCAATGATTTTCACTATATATGCTCTGGTAACCTTCATGGTTAGGCCAATATATAACTACAATATTAGTGACATGTGTGTCACCCACCAAAATAAAATGTTTATCACTATTAATTGAAATAACCACATGGATTAGTTGATAGAGGACAAATATTGACAATTTTAACTTTTATGTATACATCATGGATAAAATTTCAACTGTGTATTTGATAATAATCATCTCCATACTTGTAAAACACCCTAAAATAGTAATAAATGTAACTATTTTTGAAACAATCCAACAAATAAATAAATTTTATAAAAATGAACATATTTTAGTAAAAATAATAAAAATAGTTTCATATGTTGTTATAGTTAACCTATCATGATAATTTTATCCACTAGATAATATTTTATTATATTGGATGGTTAGAAATCAATAACTCTTTCAAACCCAAATAGAATATGTGATTGTATTGATGAATGTTCGAGTGATACCTACTATGATAGAACTATTAAAAATCATATATTATCATAACCATCCATTAGAAATAATAAAAATAATAAAAACCAAATAATAATAAAAAAATATTTTCAAATATTTCTCAACCAAAAACATCTAAAATGAAGGATTAAACGGATAAATACAAGTAATTGGTCACCAAAATATTTAAAATAATTCCAGAATGGGGATGAAAAATAAAAATATATCCTAAAATTAAATTACCACAAAATATAAATTTCACTATAAAAATATCTCTAAAATGAAATCATACTGAATCTACAAATATATATTCCCAATGACCTAATCACCTCATTACAAGAGTGAAAAATAGATAAAAAATTCTAATATCTAAAAGACCAGTTTATCTACCATTCTATACCAGCAACATTTGAACAGAATAAAAATAATAAAATTTAAAAAATTAATGCTAACTGTAAAATGATCAATATCTCTAGACCCATGTTAGACAATTTAAAATGGGCAACATGGATCCCAACTATGGGAAATTAACTCATGATTATACAATGAAACAAAACATTACAATACAATTAAAAATGATATTAATCCCACATGTCTATGTAACCTCTATAAAGAACCATGGTTCTCCATTAACAATCACACTTAGTCATCCATAATATTAAATGAACCATATACACAAAACTATTGATTAGTATCCTAAAAATGTATATATAATCTAAAAAATTAATACAATGATAAATTATCAATAAGGAACTACTAATTGTATTCAATGAGATTAAAAAATATTTAATCACATATGAATCAAAAAATTATAAATTTAACAACAAATATACATATAAAAAATTATAAAAGTAATACATATTCTTCTAAAACATTATAAAAAGCTATATTAAATGAATTATAACATTATTTATTGCTCAAATAGAATCATGATTTATAGAAAAAGAACGAAAATACTAGTGTGAGTAGTCTATGAACAAATCAGTCTAAAGAGAAGACCTCATACTAACAACTCTTATCAAAATAATTGTACTATATATAAATAATGTGGGTTTCTCCAAATAATGAGAGGATTCAACTTGATGATCTTCAATAGAAATATTAATTTTACTATCTCTCTCTTTCTCTTCTATTTTGGAAGGTATTTTATAAATTACACTATACATGAACCCATAAAATAAATGCTTGGTAATTTTATATTAAGTCAGTACCAAAACCATCCAATGGAAACATAAACAGATATTAACCACATGAAACAAATACATCAATAAATATCATAAAAATTTATTTTCATTAAAATTTTCCATCATTACAAAACCAATTTTCCTTTAAAACCACTCATATCAAATACCATGTCATGCACATGAAAAACAATTCAATATTATTCCATTTAAAATTGAACAACCTTGGTGAAAACCTATACATAATTTAAATACAAAAAACTAATTTGATTAATTTATTCCCATGTAAAAGAAGACATAGTATTAATGAATTTTTTTTAAATAATTTAAATAATAACCCACATTAATATTTCAAAAATTTATAAAAACCAAAATGATGTGAATAAATTTAAAAATAATCCATAATATATTAAACGATTTTTTTTCTAACAACAACAATAATTGTTGTTGACAATAAAACATATTATAAAACTATTTTTTTATAAAAATATGAGTAATAATTTCAAAATTAAATACATTAATTATATTTTTTAAAAAAAGGTTATCAATGGTTTCCAAACAATTACAAAAAATAAATTCTTTTATAATATATTTCCAATAACGATAATGGAATCTCTAATTCCATATAAAGCATAAAAAGGAGATAATGATGTTCATTTCAAATAACTTTTATATATTGGTTTACCAATCCACATTTAATGAAAATTCATTTCTGAAACCAATCAAATCATTTAAATATGAATAATAGTGAAATATAATACAAAACATAAATCCATAATGCATTTCTAAAACATCAAAAAAAATAGTAATCCCCAAATGAAATCATTTTTAATAGGTGGAATATAATATTGGATAAATTTGGTAAAAACAAAAGAAAAAAAGATATAACTAGTGGGGAATAATTCTATAAAAATATAGGTATCACAATTTTGTCGGTTGTATTCCAGACATGACAAAGCTGCTAAAAATTTCACATCACTTCCAAACACAAGAAAAACATTACATAATAGATTGTGTGATATTTTTGTAATGAATAAAATCTTATTGTAATTGAAACACAAAACAAAAAAGTGAAAAAATCGCTTTTAACTCATAGGGGATTGACATTTATTATTATCATAAAAAGTTAATGAGGAACAAGTCAATAACATAATCACAATTTGACAATCATCTATAATTACCCATGGTAACTTAGAATTCATAATGTCAAATGGATGGCAAAGGAAACATAACTTACACATCACATATGTCAAGATACAACTATCTTGATTATATAATGATAAATCCTAAAATAAAAAGATAGAAATATAAAAAAACCAATTCCTTTCAAAGACATCTAGATCTAACCTCCATTATTAACAAACCTTATAGGGATAAACCGACATTCTACCCAACCAAGTATACACTAAGAACACAATAAAATCCAAAGCACTATGATATGAGAACTAGTTCATTCGAAACAAAAATTCGTTTTGGGAATGTTTTTTAGTGAAACCAAATAAAGAATATCAATAACTATATCTCTAGATGTTTTGTGTGGATTATATATACATTATATTATAATCAAGTACATATAATATAATTTGTTTTAATTTTGGATTTAAAATAGTTAAATTCATTATAAATTTATAATGAAAAATTCATATTTATAGAAATTAACGAATCTATAAATATTGAAAAGTAAACTCACCTATTAAATTACAAATATAATTTATGAATATTATATGTGAAAATATGATATATTTTTATCATGGAATAAGTAAATAAATTTTTTAAAAATGATAAATTATGTGTTGGTATTATTGTAAAGCAGAAATTTTTAATTAAAATGTTATAATTATTATAATTATATTTATGAAAAAATATCATCATAATATATATTGTAAATTTTATATTTTGTTGAATAAATGATTAATTTAATAATAAATTAAATTTCATATATTTATAAAATTATTTTCAAAACATAGATTCAATTTATTAATATTACATTTTAAAAATGGTTAGTAGTAGTTTTTTTATTTTTTGTAATATAGTTTAATTTTTGGTGAATATTGAAACACATTAATATATGATATTTAAAAAATACATGAATTACTAAGTCATATATGATTCAAGCATGATATAAGAACCATTATTATTAAGACCCCTTCTTTAATTACTTTATTTAGTCATGTAATAAGAACTATTTAATGTCTTGACCAAAAATAATAAACTAATGAATGAAAACATAATAAAACACCCTCTCTCCAAGATAAATACCACCCTTCATCACCTATTTCTCTCAGACCTTCATGAAATTGAATCTTGTCTAATTTCTACACCATTACCTTCCCAATCCCGTTATTCACATCAGAGAACAACAAGTCTAACCAAAATATGAAAAAACAAGGTCCATAAGGAGGATTCTAAGGAGAATAAATCAAGAGGTGAAATTTTATTTCTTTTATTTTTTATTTTTTTCAAATTTAATTTCATTTATTATTCTATAATCACCTCCCCTTATCCAAATTACATGATAAATATAGTAAAATACATATACTTGTAGATTATAGTGCAATATCCACCATGAATCCTATAATTTTCTCATCTTCTTCTGGAAAATGAAATCACCATTTGTGATGTGTCAAGTCACCATCTTCTCGGATGAGGAGTTATAATTTTTTTATCAACATGAAGGATGGTCATAAAAAATTATTATGTTAAAATAAGATTTTATTATAGATATTTTATGTTAGATCATGTTCTTGAAGTAGTATATAAACATGATATTAAATAAAATGATATAAGTTCATGATAGTCGCAAATAACCACAAGAATTAATTAAATCTATTTAATTGTAGATTTAATCTATTAAATCCTCCAAATATCAAAAAATATAATTATATATGGAATTATGTAATCATATTAATACCTTTCTTACTTCTAGGGTTTTTGTACATTCAACAATAAATTATATACAGAATGAAACACGTAAACCGTGAAATAGATGCAACATAACCATTGAAAATAACATTATATTATTAACAAATGAGTGGAAATGTTTTATAAAATATTTTATAAGTAATTATAAGTTCAAATATATTTATTTAATTAATTAATAGATTTATTTATACCATTATACAAGAGGTTTGAACATGTTTTATGGAATTCAAACTTGATGTTTGAGAATTTTCATTATAAATACTCTAAAACATCTACTTTTGAAAAAATCAAAAGGAATGCATTAATGATGCAAGAGTTCATATTTTATTAGTAGGTTTTTTTATCGATCTTTGTTTATGGTGACAGGTGGGCCTGTAAGGGCCCTTCAAGGCATTTAGTTTGGTTATTCCAAGTGAAACTATAATAGTTACACCATAATGTAGTCATAAGGGTTAAATTGTAAGGTATCCATGAGGGTTACAAATTAGAAGTTATCTGTGTGGGTAACACTCATATTTAGAAAATACATGAAAATGATTCCCTATGATACCTAAAATTTATATTTCTATCTTTCATGTTTCATGGAAATCATACATTTTCACAATGTCTGTATATTAAATATTATGAGTGATATGTATATCTTTGTGTAAAGGATTTAATTTTTTATAAGTATTCAAGGAAAAATTGTTTATTTACTTATTTTTATTTACAATACTATCCTTTTTGTGCCCATCCCATGTAATAAAAATTAATTTCATAGTTTTTATGGACTGGTATGGGAAAAGAAGTATCAAAGTAGAATGTTGTAAATAATTTTCATAAAAATAGTATCCTCACTGTATGCTAGTGTGTTTTCAAGATTATGTTAATATATACATATCTTATCCTAATAACTAATAATATATTTTGGAATGAAATAATGTAAACTATATTTTAATATACTTTTTTTTATCAGAGAACATTTTAGATGATATTAAAGGATATGATGATGTTTATAAAATACCATAAATGAATATTTCCTTGTTTTGTTTCAAAATGATAGAGAATTTTAAGATTACAATGTTTCTTGATCTATGATTTTTCCATTAAAAAAGATTTTACAAATAATAAATATAGAAGATGAAGTAGAAGGAACAAAATGGATGATATATTTCATAATCTTCCATCCAAAATAGTTTTAATTGGAAATATATATTTTATGATAATAATAGATTTGTTCAAGAATGATAAAAATGGAGATGACATCCATCCAAAAAACATATAGAGCATCCACAGATATACATAAATATAGTGATAAATTTTATATGGAAACACTCTCTTTATTTAAGTGTATCTTCTATCATAGTGGTGGCTGACATGTGGATTACTTCCCTTGAAATGATATATGGTGTAATGGGTTTTTTAGATAATAAAAACGTAAGCCCTATTATTTTCCATTTTGAACTTGTAGTCGACCAATTGTTGTCAATGGTCAAATATATAAGGGAAAAATAAGATATTGATTCATGGGAATGTGATGAACTTATAAATCATTTCCATAAAAATTCCTAAGGGTGTTTGACTAATGATGGAAATTAATATACATTAATTGACAAAATGTGGAAGCATTAATATCCCTGTATGAAGAAAACATCACATGATTGGAAAGGTATACTCAAAATACTATGTGGTGCATTTAATGTAAAATAATTTTTTTACTCCAGATTGAATATAGGGTATCAAAGAGAAACAACATCCTAGGAAATAAAATGTTATAGGAAACTCATTCAATGTGATTAGAGGGATGATATGGTGTTTTATGTCAATCATAAGTACCATGAAAACTGGTAGAAGAAAAGATGATGATGAAATGTAATGGGTAAGAATCAATAAAAAACAATATGAAAGTATGAAAATCCAGTTTCACATTTCTGGATAGGGTGGAAAAAAGAACCATGGGGATTTCCTTAATAAGTCCTATAAGTGTTTCTGAAATGATATGTTTGAAAAAATTCTCCTTTATTGATATTAAAATGGTTATTGTTATGGAATATTTAATTATGATAAGAAAAATATAAATTGTTTTATAGTTGTATAGATGTGTCATAATGAAAAAACGAGCCTAATGCCTTAACTGAATGATGGTAAGAATCCATAATAAAAGGAAAATGTAGAAGTGAAATCCATTGTCACTACATCACCAAATATCTGGCTATCAAATGATGTGGTATCAGAAATATTTATTGATTACTTTGAATTTTTAAATGTATTGTATTATATAGGGTCTACAAATTACCTTATTAATATGAAATTATCTACTAAATTAGGAATTTCATGATGTGAAATTAAATTAGTGATTTCATCCATAATACAATATAGAAATATTAAAGGAAAATCGATAGATTCTACCAAAACTCTATCATATATTCAAAAATTAAAAAAATTAAAAAAATTAATTATAATAGTGATAAATGGGTGTTAAAAATAGAGTCCCCTTGGTGATGACACTGTCTCAAATATCACATTAGTATAACACATGTGATAATTTATTTGATAATGTATTTTAATCACTCTAAGATCTATAATTAAATGATTTGGTCATTTAAATCACACTACTATATGATTAATCTAAATTCATAGAAAATGATATGGATGAGATCAATGAAAAAATAATAACAAATAACATATAGTTCAAGATTCATTATCTAAAAAAACAATGGTTTTATGGAAATATATTATATAATACTACTTAAAAATAGAATTATAACACTAGATTCGACTAATAATGTAAATATCAGGTGGTGAGTAGTAAATTGATGTTTTTATTATAAACAATATTCCATGGATGTTATCTACAAGTGAGGCTTTTAGGGAGTCCTCTTCATCCTCCTTATAGGATGAGAGAACCTTAATATCATATAGAAATTCAGTTTCAGTAAATGTGGTCCTCATCAATCTAGAGTTGATAGAATTCATAAAACCAAGATATATGAGAAATATTTGAAATTTTTTATGCAAGACTATGTCATGTTAATGATGTTAAATTATGTTTATCAAATAAATTTCTATTTTACTCAAAAACCTACAAAGCCACAATACACCACAGAAATACTCTTAATATTATTTAATCTGGGTAATTGAATTCAGTGGGCATATCTTCTTGAAAGAACCAGAATGTTGATATATATTACTACCATCCAACAAGTTATTATCCATGTTGGATGAGGTTATATATCGCAAATAATTCAAAACAATAAATTTCCTATATATAATAAATAAAAATACCATTAAAATAATTCATGTCTCACTTGTAATATTGAGGAAAGATGGAACCAATTTTTTTAAATAAGAGTTATAATGGTTGTTTCAGGATTATTAAATCCACCACATCCATTCATCCCATTATCAAGTTGCATAGAATAGATATATATAGAAATTAAATAACACATTTATAAAATCCCTAACATGATGCTGGAGAAAGCCACAAATTTCTTGCAAGAGGAACTCTTTCATTCAACGTGTGATTATCTCACCACAAATTATAATACCACACATGTTACTCTATTTTATCTTTTATATGAAAAGAAGTAATTTATCTCCCTTGTGTTTTCATTTAAACCCCTTCATATATATTTATATATATTAAATACATTTTAGAAAATATGAAAAATATTATCAAACTAGATGAATTTGATAAAATAAAAATCAAATGTTACATGGACTACATAACATAGAGATCAATAAGATCACATTCATATGAATATTTAATAAGAAATTTATCCTTATTTATGTCCTGTATGTAAATTGGTTATACCATTTTGAACATCAATATTATCTTGAAATATGCCTCCCAATGTGGAGAATAAATGAGCATGACCCTATAAAATATACAACCACTACTATAATAGACCTTAATCAATTACTAAAATGTATAAAGATAATATCAAAATATCTCTATAATCAATGATTCCACAGAATCACTTTTAATAATTTCACATTGGTTGACTCGTCCATATCACATCCTATTAAACTGTAATTTATTATGTTCATAATCCATGAAAAAATTAGATATTTAAATGGACTTCATTGTATAAACATAAAGAATAAAAAATCATTGTCTTTTTCACATGACATTGAAATGCATGACATAAATACATTACTATATGATAATAAATAAATTTTTTTAATGGAACTCATCATACAAGCATAAATATTAAAAAAAATATTATCATATTTCTCTTGATATAAAAATACATGACATAAATTCAACTTCATATGACATTAAACTGATTAGAGTGAACCAGTCCATATGAAAATAATATTTTTTTGAGAGATGATTCTGTATGAATCAGACAATTATTTTCTTTCCATATGTATGAGCTCTATCAATATAAGATCCCTTTAAGTTCCCTTTAGATTTAATGGTTATAGTTAACATGAATAGAACAAATTTCATGGATCACTTAACATAAAAATGAAAAATCCAATTTGATAGAAATTTGTGTTTTGTGATGACATTCGGAACATGATATGCAATGAATCATGGATCACTTATCCTAATATATGATAAAAGTCCGAATAAAAAAATAACAACCTTTTTATAAATGTATTTATAAATCATAATAGGTTTTCTTCAATTTTAAAACATTATTAATAAGACATTTATCCTTTTTAAAACATAATAAAGCTCTATAGAAGGACCTCATTTATATGTCCACATTGGAAGGCCCTAATTTTAATTCCATTATAGTACATATTTAATGTCATTAATCTCTAGTACACATAGTCCACCCAACATTACCCTAAAATTTATAGCATGGTTTCTCTTCTGACACATAAAATCATTATGTATAAAAAATATATAAAACAATCGCTACCTATGATTTTTCTTCTATCAGCCTTTATTTAAAAAAAATAAACCCATTTTCTTATGTACATCCAATTTGCGATACCCCTTTCATTAATTTTTTTCCAAACATGATGTCCTATATTATATATCTCAAGGAAAGAAAAATTCCCTCAATAATGATTTAGAACTATGTGGGGCATGATTCCATTTTATTATGGAATCATAAAAAAACCCATATCAGTAATAAAAATTATTGACATAAATTCTCTTAAGCCTTGACATTTGCATAATTTTTTTAAACATTTAATTATATTTTATATTCACTTCAAATGTTAAACAAAAGGGTTATTCAATTTTATCTTGTTAATGAACTAGATCGTTAAAATTAGTCGGTGTTAACGTCCTTCTAGCATAACTCTAAAATATAAATAATTGGACAACTTTTTTATTACATTAAAATAAACGAAACATGGTCCGAGTCTCATGAATATAAATTATTCATGATTTCCCACAATATATGACCCCACTTCCCTATTTGATCACCAATTCTATGTATTCTTACCAAACATATACATTGAAATAACACTTCTCTTTTTTACTCATTAATACAATATGTAATATATAATATTAAAATTAATAAAACCTGGTATATAGATAAATCTATTGTATTTGGGAATTAGGTACATATAGTATCATCTTAAACATAGGACACAACAACATTATTGAACAACTACTTACATGCTTCTAAAATTTGATGGATTTTAAAATTGAAAATGATTACTTTGGGAAATAAATTTGAAAGAGATGATATAAAAATATAAGTAAGAAAATATTTATAGAATATGCCAATACATGTTACAGATCAAGAATATCAATTGTGAATAAAAGGATCATGAATAATAAGCCCTAATATAGGATTATAATCATTTAATGGGAAATATTTTAACAATATAAAGAACTATATCATAAATAATGGTCAAGGATGTCTGCTAAGACAACATGATGGAAAAATTCCCATAAAGGAATCATGTTAATCTACTTTACCAACATTATTGATCATGATACTTTACATTACCCAATGCATTGGAGCGATATATTAATACCGGGGCACCTGTCAAATTCATTTTATTCTAAAGCTTAACTGGTCCACATAGATAATAAAAAATGAATTAATTCATCATCATTTTTTTTATGATAATAGATTGTGGAAGAAATATATGAATTTAACTATTCAATGTGATATATTTTTTTAAATGTGAACATCGTTGATATTAAATGGGTATGGTTTTCACTACACAATTGTTTTGGTTTGGAAAATCATGGTAAAATTTATAAGGCATAACGACATCACATAATAATTATTTAAATTTTTTTATGATATATAAATAGGTATATCAACATTTTGAAATGAAATAGTTAGTAATAGGTAAATGTAAATACATTTCCCAGTGCAATGAATCAGAAATTGAAGGCATTAAAAACTATGGAAACTTGAATAAAGATGAGAAGTCATAGATTCTTTACTTGAGTGTGAGAATTCAATTTCATGGTAGTTCCATTGTGTAAACTTGGGAGAGACATGGGAGTAATTCAGATAGAGAAGGTAAGTTTAACGATATGATACAATGATTTTTGAGTGAATATAAATGGAATATTGGTGGGGTTATATTAGAAATTATTGTGGAATTCATTAACATTTATCGAACTTAGGTTTTGGAATATATATAATAAAATAACAGAAAACAATAATACTAAAATGTTATCTTCCCATTGTTTTTTAATAATGGTAGTGTTTCACATTTTTTATAGGTAAATGGGACAATATTAATAAAAAATACAATTTTGTATGTGGTAGTGAGTCATACTATAAAAAAGGATTTTAAAACCATAAAATATTTTACATGTTTTGGATGATTCATAACGGATTTAATAAATTACTCAAATAAAAATTATATTTCATTAAATTAACCATTAAAATATAAATTTTCATGGATCCCATTTATTGTTTTTATTACATCACATTTCAGTCATTATGATGTAATAATAATCAATTTTTATTAATACATGATTTTATTTAGATCATAAAATTTGACTACCATTAAAATTTTTAAAAAATTCCCTATTTATTAAATTGAAAGATATGATAGTAATAGAAAATATTATTTTTTTAATAATAATTTTCTAAATATGATAATTTTATCTTTTAAAAAAAATCTACTTTTATTACGAAATGTTGGGATTTTTTGAAAATAACAATTTTCCTACCGTTATAAAAATTATGTTTGACATCATAAAAATTATATAATCATTTCAAATAAATAATAAAAATTTAATAATAATATATTAATAATATATAATTTCTTTCAATAATTGATTAATACATCCTAATAAATTCAGAAATTTAATTTCAATATTTTTCATAATACTCTTTCTATTTTATAGTGTCAAAATATAAATTATTAACTATAATAGGAAGAAAATATAGAAATTTTTATATAAAACTAATATATATAATAATGTTTTTAGTGGCTTGATATATATAGCTTTAATAAACTAGTAAACTTCCTAAGATTAAGGTGTGAAATGGTGAGATTATCATGGGGTGGTTTGACATTCATGGTTCTGGTTATGATCTCGATGAATGTGAACTTCTCCCATAAATAGTTTCAAATATACATAACTTGTTAGAAATCATATTGGTATTGGTCATGTAAAAAAACTAGTGATGTTTTCTCCCTCAGAAACTCAGATTAATGGGATTTATGGGGTACGTTCCTACTGGTTTTTCCATCACTTCTTTTGTCAATTTCAATTGGATTTGTTAAAAATATATATTTATATTAGTCATGTGATCACGATTCAATGCTTATATTATCTGTGGTAATGATTCTTAACTTTATTTTAATCTAGATAATATATAATAAAAACCTATAAGTGCTTGTGTTTTCTATAATGATATTAAATAATAAGACAATTAATAAAATTACGAATCGAATTTTATTCATAATAGTTTGGTTCATTATAATTAGCCACCATTCAGATATTTTTTCCACAAAATTCTATTTCCTAACACTAAATCCGATGATGGTAATTCAATTTCATCACTTCTTATGGTTCCCAAATGGATTCATCAATATTTCAGTTTCTCCATATTAATTTGACCAAGTTTTATGTCTTAGTTCATAAAACATAACCACTTCAAACTAAGATATTCACCAATAGTACCTCATTGTAAAGAACAATCTCCAATTGTACCACCTCTAGATTGATTAAATTTTAGAGTATGGTTATTTAACATATCATGAAGGATACATTGAATGCATCATGTATATGAGATAGGATGTGTTAGAGAGAATGTTGAAAGGCCTCCGGTATGAAGCGATCATGGATCTCAAAGGGGTCGATGTATCATGGACAAATCATTCTTTTCATATTAAATCTGATAACTTTAGTTCAAAGAGATATTTGTATGAAATCCATTTATCCAATATCAAACACTATTTCCCATTGACAATTATCAACATATTTCCTTTTGGTTATGCGATAAGATTTATTCTGTTTTTGAATGGTCATAACATTTCCTACTATTTCCTGGACCATTTCAGGACCAAGCAGTTTTCATTCCCCATCATAATCCAAAAATGCAGATGTTATTCACCTCTTCCAATAAAATTCATAATATATAACCCTTTGAATGCTTGACTATAAACATTTATTTTATGAGAAAAAGACCCAAGTAATAGGTTGATCCCATAATTCATTGAAGTTAGTAGAATATTCTATCAACATGTTCTCAGGTTTCTCGATTGTACGCTCTTGATTTTCCATCAGCATTGGGTGATAAACTATGCTGAATTTCATATTAGTGTATATATAATTATAGTGACTTGTCTAGAACATGTTGGTTAATCATGGATCTTTATTGGATAAAATCGATAGTGATACCACAAGAAGCCCCACCAAGTAAGTGATATATATCCTTCCATGTTTATCTAGTGAGAAATTGTCTCAAATCACTATGAAGAAATATGTATTTGTAATATGATAAATCAAAACCCATATAGAATTATTCACTCTTATTGTATTTGGATGACTAGTGAAAAAATACATATATATATTTTTTTCCATTTTAATGATATATGGTTAATAGGTACATCATCCTCCTGTATTTATTCTGTTATAATTTCACATAATGATATAAATGACATATTGATGTATATTTCACAATCTAGATCATCATATTTTCCAATCAATAGTGTTCTTAGAGAACATGATATGTATTTGTGATTCCTGGTTGGATAGAGAATGTTGTTCTACATGCATCATCCATTATCTCCATCAATAACATTGGATTTCAGAGTACATAGAGTATTGACCTAAATATCAAAATTCCTTGATTAATATTTAAATGTGACTATTTATCCTTACTTATAGTTTCTAATCTCTTCTAAATTCACACATAAAATCTTTGATCAACCTTTAACCTCCCTATAAGGGATTGTTGGGTAATAATTTGTGAATATATTGATTATGTTTCTTCATTTATAATTCAAATGCCCATCCTTTTCATGCCAAAGAATATTGGACACCCCCCTTAATTCTCATTAATGTTTGAATTATTATATCTTTTCAACATTGAGAATACATGATTTATTCTATTTACATTGAGGTTAATTTATGATGTAGTGATAGTCCAAGATCAGATCTGACCATCTTCATTTGTGGATATCCTACACTTTTTTCTTGATATATACCTGAGATATTTTGGATCAATTTATATTTCACACATCTCCACAATGAAATAATTCATCCATATTTTCAAAGATTATTTCACTATAATAAACTTTATATAATTCATTGGGTAATTCCATTCATGAACTATCAATTTCCTTGAATAATATGATTTTAAATTTTCTTTTCTCATTAACATAGAATATCCCATTCCCTTAATCAAACCATATCTAAATACCAATAAATTTTCTACACTTCATGGTAATTTGAGCACATGGTTAGTAATAAGAGTCATTTCTAATACATTGATGTTCTATTCACACACACCATTATATGAAAACGTGACAACCTTCCTGTTTACCTTGCTTATAGGGTTTGTCAATCATGATAAATTTCTTGAAAATCGACACTAATACCCAAATAATTCAATGAAATTATAGATGTCTATCGCAGATGTTGGCATCATCCATTATTTAATTGGTTTTATTTTTATGGGTCCATATATTACCCATAAATTTTGATCATATTACCTATGAATGAGACTTCTTTCAACTAAAACTAAAATTTTCAATACTTTTCATAAATAATTTCATTATTATCATAGATATAATATGGTTCTCATTATACTTTTTTGTATATGAGTTTATTATAATTTCATCTTTAAATACTACTAAAAATTCTGTTACGTAATAACTAATGACTGTATTTATCAAGTGCATGATTATTTATGGAGGATTATTATACCCAAAAGCCATCAATATGAACTCAAAGTACCCATACATCATACGAATTTAGAATTGGGGATATCATCCTCTTCACCATAACATGGTAATATCATAACCATATATCCAACATGAAGAATAATTTTTCTACACATACCTAATTGAAAAATTAATTAATAACAGGAAGAGTTAAAGTGTTTTTATTGACATATGATAGATATCATGATAATCAATGAATACATGCATTGAAAAATCCTTATTTTTGATAAAGAGGGCTGGTTCACCACATATTTATACACTTTTGGGTATGATCCCATTATCTATATTCTCTTGTAATTATTTTTTCATCCCCTAATTTTCAAAAATATCCATTCTATATAGATTCTTGTATAATTGAATTTATGAATGTAGAATCTCAATTGAAAACTCATCCTCTCAACTAGGAGGAGGACCAGGTAGTTCCCTGGGAAACACATCAGTGTATTCCCTCACAATAAGCATGTATTTTTGGATGATAATTTCCATATACTCAATCATTTAAGCTAGAAATGTTTTTCATAGTGAATTAGTATACATTCATGTGATGTTGGTGTTAAAGAACATTCTTCCTCTTCCTTTCAATTGTAGAGAATTAAGGGATGACTTGTAATATAGAGAGTTATTTCATTATCACTTAAATTTAGGTTTGATCATTGTAGGTTATGACAATACATTGAATGAATTGCATCAAATAACATTAAATGGTCTATGAAAATATTATCTCAGAACCATAGTCCAGAAATATTGATAGGGGTGGAGTTAAATACTTGGGATGAAACAATTTCTCCATTTCTTATTTCCATTGAAATCTATACTTCCATTAATTGTGGTGGTGATTGGATATTTATACTAAACATTAATCATATTATGGTATGTGTAGAGCCATACTCAAACAATATTTTTTCTATACATGAATTAAAAACTAGCATACGAAAAAATACATCATTTTCAGGACCCAACTCAGTGATTGTGATGGAAGAATCTCTATTTTACTTCCTTATAATTTTTTGGTTGTCTCTTAACACTGTTATCTTAGTTTATTTATAAAAAAATAATAGTAAATTAATTATTAATCACAAAACAATGTGATAAGAGATTACTATAGTATTCCAGTCCTTCATCACATTTCTAGGTTTCTTATCAGAAATCACTAGCTAAGGTTTCCTCCGTTACAAACATTATTTATTTCCTCAGCATCATTAGGAAATTTCCAAGAGATTTTTTTCTCACCTTTGACATTTTAGATGTTGATATTTCATTGAACCATTATATTTATACAAAAGGGTACCACAATTAAACTCCATGTTCTTGTTTTATAGAATAATGATACCCTTGAGACTCATCGATCTCCAATTCGATATTGAGGGATCAACATAAAATTTACTCATAGATATTAATGGACCAGATCAAAAGGGATTTTCATATAAAAGGTTTTATCCAAAAAAGAATCATTCAACCATTCATTTTGGGTTAATGAAATATATCGAGGCATGATTTGTACGTCATCCAATTTTTTCCTTATATTCTTAGATTGACTCATCATCTTTTCTCTTATGGTAAATAAATAACTTTCAATTTTATGTGAGAGGGTGTAGGAAAAATATTTATCTATAAACATTTTCAAAAAATCCTTCCACTCCCAAACCTAAATATATTCATCAATAATTATAGTCTTCATAAATTTCCACCATTAATCTAATTCTCGTTCGATATTTTCTAAAACCATCTGAACCTTCTCTAATTCAGAACATTGAATGATGGAGAACATATTATATGTGTATATTATCTATTTATCCATTATTAAGGGATCGGATGATCAATTGAAATTTTAGGGTCTTTTTTTAGAAATTGACTCATCTGTAGAATTTTCATTCTGAGGGGTGTATGGTATTTCTTAACTATTAATGTTTCTATTCAAAAAAAAATTCCATAATAGATATTATTCTCACAATTTTCATGATTCCTACACCCATTGGGTTTGGAATCTCATTGGGGAAGTCATCACACATTCCATTGCATTTAATTTTTACCAAATTCCTCTAATTTTTAACCAATGGGAAGAATAAATGGATTGTCGTACATGATTATATTTGAACTATTAATTTAATTTAGTGGAATCTAGTGACATTAATTTCATAATTTATAAAATTCATTTTTATTTTGAAAAGTGAATTTTTTGGCTTCAATTTATGTTATACATCATCTATTTCATAACATATAATCTTGTGATAATATTTTTGGTTCTATTAATAATGGTTATTAATGAGGATTTTAATATACACAATAATATCTTATGTTAGTGGCAAACAAGTTATAAGGACCTGCCTATAAACATTAAATAATATTGAATTAAATGAAAAATTCACATTGATGGTCTTTTCAGGTTTAGAGTTTTACAGAATTAGTCCATAACTATAACATTACATCTCAAAAATTACAAGGTAGAAACTTCTACTCAGTTTCAATTTTTTTAATAAAATAAATACTCTTGAAAAAAAGTGTCATGTCTAGTCCCTTTTTTAGACATCATGACTTTTCTTTGATCCCATCCTTGACCCTATTCATCCTTAATTTCTATGAAAAACATTTCAAAACATGAGATGAGCATAAAAAGCTCAGTAAGGGTTATAAAACAAAGAAAGAAAACTTTAGTTAATCAATGCATACATTACATAAGCTCTTTAACATAACTCATGCAATCATAAGATTTATGAATACCACATAAAAACATAAATCATAATGGTAACTTGTGGCATCCAATTAGACTTACATTGTAGCTATCACAGATATGTAAAGAGTTACATTTGCAATACCCATCAAAGTATATTCCCTAAATCTCTTAGGAGAAACATTCATATTTACCTCTGTCACGTTACCTAATTAATTTTAGAGATATCTTGGGCTCACCCACCCTAGTTTTATCATGGAACCAACAGTATACGTAACAATGCCCAAGAAACATAACATATTCATAACACATAAAACAAACATAAAGTAAAGATACCATTTCCAAATTTCAATAACAATATATCATTTAAATATATTGAAATAATAAATCCATTAACAAAACAATTTTAAATACCAGTATACATAAAAATAGTAAATGGTATTTACTTTCCTTTTAAAAACATTATGATATGTTAAGGAAGACATAGATCAAATAATACTTGTGGTGGTGGAAAGGTCATTGTCACCGCTTATGTTAAAATAAAAACATTCCTTTTTGTTGTTTAGTAAAATCACTCATTGAAAAGGATTCTATTAGAATGAAATGATAGGCCTAAGGAGTTTATACAACATATAAATGAATTTCTTGTATAAAAACAAAATATGCCTCAATGAAAAGAGATTGAGATGAAGTCCCTTACCTCGTGTCTGACTAGACTCGGGCATTCTTTAATCTCCCAAATAATACAATAATGATAATTTATACTTTCTTAAGAACCTTTTCATGTTTTTTATTCCATTTATATCCCTTATTACCATTTTATAAACATTTTTTAATAATTTATATTAATTATGGTTGTTTTGTCGGTATTTGGTACATGAGTCAAAAATGGACTTCTTATTAGTACAAGTTGTTCACCTTGTCTAAATTTCATTGTATCCATAATAAAATTCATTATTTTGATATCATATATATCATATATATCCACTATATACATGTATATATAATATTACATAACATTTGGATGTAAGAAATGAAATGCACCGTTCATGGAGACGGTAAGCCGTACCTACAACTGAACGCTACATTCATTTCTATTTATTATTTTAATGGAATTAAAACATAATTATATATTGGTATATTATAATTACATTATAATTTCATATATAATACCATTATCTCCATCCTTTATACGTCCCACATATGGCATAAACATGCCATATCACCTTGAGGGGGTGATAGTCCACACTTCCTCAAATGAAATTATGACATTTACCCATTATGGAAACCGTAAAGGCATGATATAAATGGAAAATACATTAGAATAATGAAAAAAATAAACACAATATATATCATATATAAATAAAGTTCTATATTTATGGAAACCATGATATACGGAAGGAGATAATTGAACAATCATCATTTCGTGAGGCATTAGATTTCCATCCATAGGAACAGTATGTTCTTTACCCATTAGATGGAGGTGTGTGTAAGAGTAGTTTCAATACATATCATAAAAACATACTATTATATTTATAATACTTTAGTTTTTATAAATTAAAATAATAAAAAGAGTTTAGTTTTATAGAAATAAAATAAAATAAAACAAGTTAATAGAAACTGTTACCTTTAATTTGGGTAACACTCTTTGGTTTGAAACAAAAAAAATTATTAAAGAGACCTCTGCCTAGGGTAAGGCTTCTAGGTGGAATATAGAGATCTGGAAGGATTATTTGTGTAGGGTTTGGATGATCCAAGGGGCTTGAGAGGTGTGAGTAATAAGTTAGAATTGATGGATTTTTATAAGGGGGAGGAGGGGCTCTTTAAGAAAGTGGGAAAATATTATTTTATTATATAATGATATTCAGTTTATAAAGGTCCAAAACAAATTATAGGTGAAGATAATATGAATAATGGTCGAAATAAAATAATCCAATAAGAATTGGACTTGTTTTGGATATTTAATTAATATTTATAATCTTATTTAATTAAATCATTTATTAATGACGTAAACAGTGTATCATTATTGTGTCATAAATAGTTTTAATTATTTGATGTCTGAAAATTATAAATAAAACTACCATGATGTATGAAACCTTTTTATCTTTCCAATGAAATTTTATAGTCGAACGTATGACTTATATTACCCCATGTAAAAACTAATTTACAAAAAGATATTTGTTTTGGTCATTTTTGCCTTTACTTTAAGTTATATAAAATAAAGTGTCATTAACAATCTTAAGTGGCTCCATGGGGTCCCAAAATAGACCCATAGATTCCCATGGTATGATATGTTTCAAAAAATAATATTAGAACACATTTATGTGTAATTTTGTATTACTATAATAATATTTTTTACCCTTATTTACCAGATTTACCCTTTAACCATGGTAAATAAAATATTTACTGAAGTAAATATTCAAAATGTCTAAAAATTAATCTTACCTATTTAAAAAATTGGAGCTCCCAATTCCAAATATGGAATCAAATTTTCCAAATTCAAATCATAAAAGTAGCAGAAATTAATTTAAAATTAATTTCTGCTGTCAAAATAAAAGGCGTGTTTTAAAGAAATAATAACTATCAGAAGATTGACACTTGTTTATGTCCAATTTCAAAGTGAAATTAATTGAAATTTCCAAAATTAGATTAAATTTTAAAACTTTAATCTACATACACTTTAAAAAAAAATAAAAATATAATCTAATAATTTAAATAAATTAGATTAAAAATGCACATTTGAATTAAAATACATTATTTTTCTCTATCCATTAAAAAATGAACATTATCATAAAAATACCAAAAATTTATTGAAAGTAAATCAAGTTCTCCTAATTCTAAATAATAATTTATTTTGTCAAAAATAAAATATAAAAGTGACCAAAACTAGATTTAAAGAGGGTTCCCCATTAAAAGGCGGTAAATCAACCTTTTAATATAAATTATGCATAAAATTAGCTTCATTCACATTTTAAGCCTATAAATTTTATTTGATAAATGTAAAAATATTTAACAGACATGTATAATAATATTGTAGTTAGTTTAGTTCATTATCTCCAATATAATAACAAAGCATTAACTACTTTTTAATATAATAATATTATTTTATTATTGTGCAACGTAAGATTTCAAATAATCTCGGTGTTACGTATTGTGTACACTAACAAACATAGAAAACCCTTTAAAGTAAAATTAATATTTAATTTAAAAATATTAATAAAAATGAAAATGTATTATTTCTTTATTTTCCTTGGATTTTACATCCTTCCCCCTGTTTGAAATTGCGCCCTCAGAATTTTATTCACTTATCAAATAAATGGGGGTACTTGTCCCTCATTGCATTTTCAGATTTCCACGTTGCCTATTCAACCATATGGTTTTTACACAAAAAATTTACCTAGTGAATTACTTTATTCCACAATACTTGCTCTCTACGGTCAAGAATCTAGACTGGTTGTTCCTCATAAGAGAGATTCTCTTCCAACTGAACTACCTATGGGCTCAAAACATGAGATGGATCTGGAATATACTTTCTCAACCTAGACACATGAAAAACATTGTGTATGTGGGATAAAAATGGAGGTAATGACACTCTATAAGCAAATGATCCAACTTTCTCTAGAATTTTATAAGTTCTAATGAACGCTAGACTCTACTTTCCTTTCTGACTAAAACGAATCACAATTTTCAATGGAGAATCTTTGTGAATGACATGATCACCTACCACAAAAGAGATATCCTTCTTCTGGTTATCCACATAAAATTTCTTCCTACTCTGAGCTGTTCTCATGTTCTTATAAATCAATATATACTTTTCTGTCATCTCTTCTTCCTATTTTAATCCCATTAGCTTCCATTCACCCACATCATTCCAAAAATCTAGAGCTCGACACTGAATTCTATATAATTCCTCAAATAGAGACATCTGTATACTAGAATGAAACCTGTTATTATAAGAAAATTTAACCAAAGAAATATGTTGGTCCTAATATCCTTGGTAATCTAGTGAATAAGCATGAAGCATATCCTCCAAAGTCTGAATTATTTTTTCTAATTGCCCATCTGATTGAGGATGAAAAGCTATACTATAATATAATTCAGTACCCAATGACTTCTAAAAACCATTCCAAATTATTGAAATAATCCGGGGATCACGATTAGATACAATGTAGAGGGGAACTCCATGAGACTTTACTATCACTTTAACATAAACTCGAGAAAGTTGATCTAGTGACTAAGTATCTCAAATAGGAAGAAAATGACCACATTAATTCAATCGATCAACAATAACTGAGATTTCATTATTACATCATTATGTCTTCGTTAATCCCACAACGAAGTCCATGGATATATTTTCGCATTTCCACTCTGGAACTGGTAAAGACTGACGACTCCCTTTCAGAAACTATCACTCTTCTTTAAAATGATGAAAAGTCAAACACTTCACAGTAAAATCATCAATATCTTTTTTCATTCCATCCCACCAGTAATTCTCTCGAATATGTGTGAGGATACATTGGATTGGAACTTTCATACCACTAAATTGATGAACATGTTTCTTCGTTGAGATTATTTTAATATGCATATTCCATTGATTTTGAGGTTTCTTTACTCGTTCTAATTGAATTATATGAAATATATTAAAAGTGTGTTTATTAAGACATTGTTTGAAAGGATTCCATGTTTTGAAATGAAATGAATGTTCTGGTTAAAATATGAGATCGTACAAAAATTTTATTTTGTCTAAAATTGAATGATTTATTTGATTTATTTATTATGTAATTTTATTAAAAAAGACTTTATGAGACCCTACAAGGATTTTTCCAAACATCCAATAATTTTTATTCGGTGTTTTTAGATTTTCTTCTATATGGTTCAAGAAAAGGGAATGGATCTATTTTTAAGGGGAAGTTTTTTTTGATCCTCCTGTACTGATGTTTTTTATCCATTGGAAGTTTAGTTTTCCATCTTGAAAATTATGAGTTATTTGACATTTTAATTTGTTTATTTTGATTTAGTTATCATTAATTATCTAGTATTGTATGCCATGCGGTGTTTTCTTTTGAGCATACATATATGTATATGTTGAATCCAATTTTTATGGAGAAACATTTCCCACATTATCTTGTATGACACCAGGTGATAGTCACAACTATATGGAGGATTTAAAATTCACTAAATTATGTGTTAGATTCAATTTTAGTGTACCAGGGTATTTGGTCTAGTTCATGACAAAGTGGTATCAAATGGGAAATTAAAGCATCACTCCTTGGTGTCAGGTTGTAGTTTGAAATCTTTTGAGGACATGTGAAGTTGTTGCGAGTGAGATCATATAGAAATATCATTGTAATGAGCCCTTAGTCACCGTGGGTGGTTTTGGAATGTCATCTTGAGGATCAGTTCTTGTCTTTTCCGATTATTATATTTGAAATAGTTGACATCTAAATATGGGGTTTGAATTTGATGTGATTAATATCCCTATTTATCTTAGTTGAGGGTTTCACTAATTAATATTTTGATTCCCTCAATGTTGTTTCCTAATGTAATGTATCACCATGCCTCTGAGAAACCATATGAATTGTTTTTTAGATAATGAATCTTATGAACTACATTGATAAAATACTATCATGGAATATAATATGGGTGAGGTTATTATGCATGTTTTACCTGCTATTGGAGAAGAACTTGCACCAATTGTTGTTTATGTTCTATCAATTAACAATCATATGGAAGAAATCTAGATTCATAAAAGGTGTTCCTTATCTAGATTCCATCAATATTCCATGTCACAAATAATTCTAAAGAGTCTTAGGAGTGGAAGATAAGTACTTATCTTTTTCTGTGTTCATTGAGACTCTTGATTCAATAATGGAGAGATGTTCCACTTATATGCTATAAGGAAAAAACAGGAGATGATGAAACATTATGGAGATGGAAATGATAAATAGGGCCATATAGTGTAAGGGAATTAATTTTTTTTCACTTACTAGTTATTTTTATATTCAACTCATATGGGATGACAAGTCTACGACAGAACATGAAAATCACATGTGTGATCTTGCGATGTTTTTACTTAATATTTTATCAAATGATATATTGATGACTATATGTTCCCAGATGGTACATTGAACTTATATTCATTAATCTTTTTTTCATGATGAGTTACATTTCTTATGATTATATTTTAGATAGAGATTAAATGGTTAGTCTATACTTGGTCTGTATGTTAGTTTTCACATGTTTTTCTTTTTCTCCCAGTTGAGATAATGTGAATTTCATCATTGGAAATAGAGAGAGTCGTGAATATAAATTTGGTTCTTTATAGTATGATTTTTTAAACTACTTTTTGTTTTGGGAATATTCCATCTTACTTTATACTAGTGTGGAAATTAGGGTATTATAAATGTGTTTTTGCTAAGGCACTCAAGATATGTGGTTCGTACAGATTCTCTGGTCACATTGAGAATATAATTCATATATATTCTACTTTACATAGTGTCATAATATCATCAATGCGTAAAATTATTTTGGTTAAATCAGATTATTAACATGGTAATGTTTTAAAGCCATTATATAACAGAAATTTGATTTTATACACAGGTGAAATGTCTCCATAGAGAAGAAAATATCAGTCCATCAACTAAGTGGTGTGCCATAAATATAGATTCATCATTAATTTCCATTTTATTTATCATTTTTTAACCTCATTAATTCATTTAAACTAATACATTGAATCTAAAAAATAATGTCATGGTTCATTATTCTTATAATATGGATATTAATACACTCATTTTAATGAGAGAGGTAAGCATGTATTTTGTCTTGTATGTGTGTTCACATTATCTGATATTTATCATACTTTTTTTTCTTATTTACAGAAAACCTCCTAATATCATTTCTGAGATGGATTAAATCCGTACTAAAAAATCCAATATTTATTTTTGTCTTTGATAATTCTCTATTACTATAACTGATGGGGAGTGTTGTGTCTTTGAGGGAGAATGAGACTTGAGGTCGAGTAAAGCATGAATTTCTCATCCAGAGTTGCAAAAGGAAATGTTACTATATTTTTTTATCTATAGTGGAAATATTTTACGAGTGATCTCCCTCTCATTTTGTTCTAGTATCAAAATGTTTTCCATATCAAATCTCTTGTTTAAAACCAGTATGGATGGTAATGTTTTCAACTGATTTATTGACTGGTACTGAATCATTATCTATTGATTCTTTTTTTCATAGAACGATCTAAATTGAATTATTTGAATACCCATTTTGATGATATTATATATAAATGATTAATAAACATGATTGTCTCACTATAGGTGTATACTGATATATTTTCAATGAAATATGATGGGTTACATTTCCATTGTGCTGATTATCAAGAACTCAATCAAGTTATAGTAAAGAAAAAGTATTTTTTGGTATGAATTAGTGATTTATATGGCTAGATGAAGGGGTGAAGTGATTTTCAAAAATTTAACTTTAATATAGTTATAAAATTTGAGAAAAATAGAACCATAATTTCTTAAACATTCATTCCGTATAAGGTATGTAATGTATAATTACAATTTCATGCCATCTGGTTACACCAATGATCCTGTATAATTTATGGATTTTGGAACATGATTTTCCATGATTATCATGATACTGTCATAGTAGTTTTTTTGGATGAAATCATTATTTAATCTATGTCTGAGTAGAATCATGTTCCTAATTTGATAGTAGTTTCAGAATTTCATATAAATTAAAAAAATTAAACCGATATATTGAAATATAATTTATATATTAGGGATGTTATTTTATTGTGACATATGTTGTTATAAAATATTATATATGTTTATCATAAATAGTGAATGATGTTATGACATTTTAGCAACCCAAAAATATTTTTTCTATATTAATATATTCTTGTGATTAAAAATATATTATTTTTAGTTTGTAATGGATTTATATAAATTCTCTTCAATATGACTTCTCTATCATGGAATGAGATTAAATTATCACGGGATAACAAATATCAGAGATATTTTATTGAGCTGAAATGTATTTTTAATTCTGTAGTGGTCTTTACTCTTCCAATGATTTGGAATGGATACATGTTCTTCTTATGATGAATCATGTTTTTATTTGGGTTTTTTCCAATATAGGGTAATCATGAAATTTCATTTGGAACATTTAATCTTAGGTCAGACAACAATAATTACCCATCTCCTAAGCATGAACATGTTTTTTTTGATTCTTGCACTTAAGAATTAGTGGCATTAACATTTCATGGAATAGTTTACCAGGACATTAAAATAAAATAGCATGAGATATATCATTAAGAAAAAACATTAGAATATACACTAGAGGCATTGGGTGGAAAATATATAATTTTTGTATATATATATTTCTTATAACATGTGGAAAGGTAAATTTTTCACAGTCTTTGATCATTAATGATCATCCCCATTCCATTAATGAATAAAAAGAAGACTAGTATTTGATAGAACATTCAGTGGAGATGCATATTGGAGATCAAGAAATAGTCGTAGAGGTTTTTTTGGAATGTGTTCAGTTGACATATGATATTATCTAGATGATTATTCTAGAACAACAGCTTGATGAAGAATTTCTTGTAATTAGGGAATCCCTGTATGTTCTGTGGACCATTATTTAGTGTTCATTCTCGATGTAGAGTATTGATGTTTTCCAAACCGATAAATTTTACTTCTTCCTGTGATAAAATAATTAATTCGGGATTTATATAATTCTCCATGGGCAGTGCACAAAAGAACGAGAAAGATGTTTTATGACATGCAATGATGATTATTGTTTCTTGGTATGATATAGTGCATTGATGATTTGTTTTCTCATCTATTTTAATTCCTATTATTTATTACTGATAGTGAAGTACATACATGTTTTAATTTTCCACTTCCTCTACCAATATTAATGTGGTGTTTTTTTATATATACTTTTGTGGATGGTCTGACACATAACCAAGGAATACAAAATTTGTTATGGGTTAATTTTGGCAGTATGACCACATTGGCTCACATTAAAAACATTCATGATACAAAAACATTATATATTTTTGACATATATCTGTGTGATATATTTTTCATTTACACTTATTTCCATTAGTTTTTGTCTCTTATAGAGATTACAATTTTATGCCCCTCTTTTGTAGAGGTGTTTAGGTAGCACTGGGATCTCTAGATAGTTTAATTACTGCATAACATATGTATCTAGTTTTATTTTCACAAAGAGATATATAGATTCATGAGTATATTATAAATGAAAATTTCATTCAATTTTATGGAGAATGGACTCAAAATATACAATTTCTTGATTTTTTTAAAAAACTAGTATCTAGACCATGATCATAATGTCTTCTTTTGATGGATTTTAGGGAATCCCCAATAAATATATAATGTGTTGGTATGAGATTGGTGATTGTTACATAGTTGAAACATAACAGTTCATTAGTTTTAAAAAATATTTTTTTATTCTTTAGAGGATATTTATGTCATAGATTAGTTATAAATATAATGTTAGTCTTTAGCGGGCCATTGTAATTTGTAGTTAGTGATAAGATTTTCTTGAATGTTTCTCCTTATTTGTGAAGTTAAAATCATGGGAGGAATGTAAATTAGTATCTTTATTTTGATGGAACGTTTTTTATTGATCATGAGGAGAATGTCCCTTATCATTTATCTCATCTAATATAGTTTAGGTTGATATACTTTGTGTTCTATTTATTAAAGCGGTGAATGAATCCTTCAAATACTTATATTTTTATTAGTTATAGTTTTCTTGATGATGATACTCATTTATACATTACTGAGAAACCGTACTAGATAGATGATTCTAAAACCATGTTACTTCTTGGGAGGATGATACGTTTTCTTTTAGTTCTATGGAAGAATGACTTTGACACTCATGAGATGTTGGAGAGAAAGAAATTTATGAGAGAGTTGTGACCTCATCATTAATACATGGAGACTTATTAAAATGATTTTGGGTACATGAGGTTTATATTATGGTTAGATTATATCATTATGTAACTATTTTCAGCAACTCAATGAACTTATATTTCAGTATTCTTTATGGGGTCTCATTTTAAGGTGATTTTAGTGAAAACTAGTTAATTTTACTATGTTTCTGGCCTTTTAAATATAAGAACATGATTTTACCAAACCATTTACCACCCTAGGATAATCTATAAAAATATTAGCATTTGGGGTTATTATGATTGGTTCATGGGATTAGGTACCATGCTCACACCAAGTAAAATCAATGTACCTTATTAGAGCAGTTCACTGTAAGGGCACATGGTTTGACATACCATGTGGCCCCCTCTTAAAAATTGTATGTGTGTAATTTTATAATTCCTAAAATGATATTTAAAATTTTGGAACCCCTATAAGAGGCCATTGTAAATACAAACTCTATATTCAACGTTTTATTATGAATTTGGAGCTCCCAATAATCCTTTTGTATCATTTAAATCTATTTCTAAATGAATTAAATTTTGGAGAACATTGTTCATTTAATCTATATTAAGAGATCTTCTCCCATTTATTCCCTTATGCTATATTTATCTATCATCCTTAGGTCTTGTTAAATCTTATAATTATTGAAGGATCGAAACGCTATATTTTTTTATATTGACACTATGTTTTTTCCATGATCTCAGTTATAAAAATTCTTTTTTGTAAATTCACATCGTGAGCATTGTGATATGTGGTCCCTATTTGAATGGTACATGGATCTGTTGAGATTTTATATGTTTTAATCCCTTGATTTTCCTTATTTACAATAAATTTAATTCCATTAAATTGTAAAGAAAAATATTTTGATGTGAATTGGGAATGTAAATTGGATTGGGATGAATTTTGGGGAAAATCCCCAATTCCAATGGATTTTGAAATTCCAGTGTGGTTTGAAATTTAAGGAATTGGATAAATTTATTTTTTTATTTTTTAGAATATTTTCCAAAATTTATTTGATTGAATAATAAAATTTATTTTACCATGAAAATTCTTTAATTGACTAAATCCCCATGTCATATTTTAAAATTTAAATTTTAATATTCAAACTAAAATATAGGGATTTTTTATTTCAAAATGTTTTTATATAATATTCCCATGTTTTATTGGTTTATTGAACAAATTTGATTTTGGGTAGTAATTGATTTCTTATGTATATGAACACTCATATGGGAATTCCATATAATATTATTGACAACTTAAAATGCTTAAAAAACCTACTTTGATTGATCTTATCCCAAGGGGATATTATTGATGCCCCATTAGATAATGGCTTTGGAATGTGTTTGCACATTATCATGATCCCTAATATGAGATGTGTAAGGATCACAATGCATGTACCTATCTTACCTATTAGAGGATAAACATGATAATTTTTTGTTAGTATATTGATGTCATATTCTATTGATATTTAAACATCTTTACCCATTCCTAGTGAGTTATATAAATTATTTAATAGAATATCTTTATTAATCCATTGGACGAAATGTTTACATATCATGAAATGAAATAAAAGTTACTATTAAATATGAAAATGTACTTCCATTACTATTTTCATTAAAATTAAAATCATAATTTGGGTTATTAATTATGGAATCTTATTATAGAACACTTTTTGAAACCCTACAAGGCTTTTATCTCACACCATACCTATGGATTCAGGCATTTATAGATTTTGTTCTACCATGTTTGAGAAAATGTAAAGACACCCATAAGAGGTGGTGGTTATATTTGATAATTATGTTTAGAGAGTTGTGTCTATTGGGAACTGTGTTATTTAAATTTCATGTTATGATTATCTTTTTCATTAAACATTGTTATATTTTTTAGACTATTTGATTTATGTAATATTATCCATGTAGAGTTTTCTATTGAAAGTACTAATATTTGTAAATTTATTTCAATGTTTTGATGAAAACAAATTCCCACATTTTGTTTTTGATTGCTGGTGCTCTTATCCAACACATACTGATTGGGTGTTCCTTTTGAGCTATGTCAATTCCGGAATGGGTGCTAGGGTACCAAGGTTTCAATTTTGAATTTTTTACATCATATCCATGATAAAAACACATATTGTATCTAAATGTTATAAAACTACATTATGGTTATGTTATATATTATTCTATATCAATCACTCATATACATATCAATGTGGTTATTTCTATAATTAAACAAACATAATGGATTAATCCATATTTTATCATTGAAATGGAAATTTAATGATTATGATTTAACTAATCTATAGGAACGAAATATTCATTTCATTTTATTTATTCCTTATATTAGACAAGTTATATTTCATAAGATATTGGGGATTGATGATTAAATTGAGGCTAATGATTTTCAAAAATTTAAATTCCAAAAGGGAAATTTTATAATCCATTGATTATAATAAGTGGGGAGAATATATAGTATATATTTTTTCTTATTAATAAAAACTTAATATTGTTATACCATTATGTGGTATTATCAGTTGTTTGTTGGATGTTGCGGCATTAAAAGATCTAATTTATTAATGTATTGAAATAGTTTATCTATCATCATACATTTGGACTCCTCATCAATCCAGAAAATATACCCTTATAATGAAAAACACTATGTCATCATATCCTTCCTTGATCACATCTTTCTAATCCGCTACCACATTATCAGATTTATCCAACACAACAAAATGTATGACTAGATCCTGGAAAATTCATTATATCAAGTCCTTTCATTATTCGACATCATGTTGCATCTTTTCTTGTAATAACATAAGTTGTAAAAAATTATTGTATAGATTATGGGTTATCAAGATATAGATACTGACTCCACCATAAATAGTTTCAGTTTGGATATCTTCTCACATTCTAGTTAATGAAAAACTATCATTTATTATTTTATGAATGTCCTAGTAATTGAAACTATTTTATCCCATGGAATACAATGTAAAAATTTTGATATATTAATAAAATGGTTTTATGATTTTTTAGAACAAGAAAATTTATATATAAAAATGATCTATATTAACATTAAAATATTCTCATTGCGTCATAGTTTGAGAATTTGTAGTTATAAATAGACACAAATACATTGTGAGATAAAAAACAAATGAAATAGTATCATGTAGTATAAGATGTCCTTATGATACGTGTTTTTCATATCTTTGAATGAAGGAATCTTTAATTGGGTTTATAATTGATTAATCACATGATTAACTCCAATTAATGGTTCTTGGGAATAATATTTTTTCTTAGAAACCCATGCTTGTAGAAATCACTACGTTGTTCATGCTAGATGAATCCCCATACATGGATACCATTGATGTATATCATATCCATTAGTCTTATGTGGAAATTTTGAGGGTTAATTTATATATAAGAAATAGAGATATTAAATTTTTTATCATATATAAAATTTAAAAATTTGATACACATAAAATAGTGATTACTTAGAATTTAATGAGTTTAAATTTATTCTAGGCTTCAAAGATATATATATATATATATATTAAAGGTGTTTTTTTAATTATAATAACTTATATTAAAATAGTTATTTATGAAAAAAATTCCAATAAAATATATTTCATATTTTTAATCAACAAAAACATTTTGGGTTATATGTTTATTTTAATTTTTAATATAAAATTATGATTTTGATGTAGGTATTATTTATCATGGTAAAATAATTTATATTTATGGAATTATTTACTATAAATGATGTGTAATTTTTATCTAAATACATTAAATTGATCCTATTTATGTTGACACTAATAATATTATTATAAAAATAAAAATATTTTAAAACTCATCATATTAAAAATTTAATGTTTAAGAAATTTGAATTCTTTATTTAGCCCAGATGAATTGGGATAAAAAAGATTGTACATGGAGTATTAATGTAATTTAGGATATGGGGATTCCCTTAAATTTTGTAATTATAGTTTGTAAGAAGGGATGTAAATCTCAATGATGTGGTGGTAGACTCATTCTAATAACCTTATTATATATAAATATCATCCACATATTACCCACACTTCACGTATGATGAATTTCATCATACCCCTAATATATGATCCAATAGTTATTGTTTACATATCAAATATTTTAATATTTATAGGAATCCTCTATTATTTAAATAACATACAAAGAAGAATTAGATTAAAACAAAATAAGAAGGTATATTATCTGGATATTAATTATTGGTACTAGTGACAATAGTAAGAGCATTAACATGGTTGAATTTTTCATCTTCATAGAAGCGTGTGAAGGAAAGGATTCTTATCCATTTTAAATCATTGAATATGGATTCTCTATAGACGATCCAATTATGTCATGAACCTTTGATATTTAATGTAATCTGCTTAATTGATGTGATCCTTTACACATAAATATCATTTTTTACTAAATTACTTATGGGTTTTTTTGAATGATTCTATATACTGAACTAATGAATATGACATAGAGATGCCATAATTCAAAATATTTTATGATAGTTATCCCAATAGGGGATTTCATATTCAGGGTTATTCCATTTGGGAATCATTCCTTATAACTACTCAACATTACTGGTGTCCAATTTCATTGAGAAAACACTATTAATGAGAATGAAACAACCTTGGGAATTTGTCTCACCACCTAGATGAGTAAAAAAAATGACACAACAATTTCATTAATGGAATCAAAAATATGTTCAATTGCATAGAAACTTAATCTGATATAATGTTCAGAGTCCCCATTATCATATAGATAAAACATTGATTCAGAATTAGTATTTATTGAACGCTTATATTCAGTGAGTAGTTGGATACCAATTTTTTAAACAATGAAATTTATGGGACGTTATCGATTCAAGAGGAACCAAAAATATTTATCATTTTAATGTGATCTTTATATGGTATATTTACTCCTACTAATTTATAATTCTAGTTTGTATGTAACAAATTTTAGAAAACAATATATAGTGAAGGATTCAGATTATTGTGTATTGATTTACAAATTTGGAACATCAATCCACTAGATACAATAATACAAATCATATTTACTAACATTGAAAATATCCTCAAGGAACTATGTTTAATAAGAATATTACATAATGAAAAGGTGAATAATTGGTAAATCATGGGGAAAAGAGGAGATCTAGAAAACATATCTTTCTTGATAACAATATGACCACTAATAATTATCAATTAAGTTTTCTCACTAATCATGACAATGGTTCTATGATGAAATGGTAAGATGTGGGAGCCTAAAGATTTTATAGGCAATATAATAAGAAAATAACAATATATTACCATTAAAAAATTTTACAATGTGACTGAAGAGTGATAACATCCCAAGATAAGTTTTTCTAGTATATTATAATTTTAACAATTTTTCAAAGGTTTATACCACATTATCAATATGCATAGACATTTTATACTAGTTGTTCTAGTGGAAAATACCAACCAAATGAGAATCCAAAATATATTTGTTAATAATATGATAAATGATAATTATATAAATTCTTGTAGTCCTATAGAGAAAGATAGTTTTCATTAGTATTGATTAAAGAAAACTACTGTACAAAATTAGCTGGCATTAAAAACTCTAAATGTATACACACTCATTTTTCAAAAAAAAATATCTTTTTATATTTCATCGGTTAATTTATATTTAAATATTTAAATATTTAAAGATTGAATTAAATTTTATGATTTCCATATTATGAGCCATAAAATTAGGTTTTTTAATGTGTTTTAATTATATCTTTAAAAAAATTATATATATAATATTTATTATGTAATCAATGTTGAACAATAAAAAGGAATATCTCTACCATGGATTGAATTTTTTAAAATTAAAATTAAACATTAGACATGTTTATTAACTTTATTATGTAGGAAAAACATTCCCACTTGTCTTAAAAACATTTACACCTAACTCTGATGTTATTCCATCCATTCCCTTCCACTATGTTTTAATTCCTTGTAAATTCCCCCTATTTAACATATAAACGGGCATCATATACACCCATATCATGCAAAATTTATCATTAATACATCTATTGAAAATATTAAAATTTTATATCTCATATATCCTTATTATCTATTCCTTATATCTTTATTATTATAAAGTGTACCAAGTAATCTAATTCCAATAATAACTCCAATATAAAATTCATATCGTCGAGGTTTTTATTATCTACTCCATAAAAATTATCCTCTATCATTCGCATCAACCCACATCTAAACGTATTAAAAAAATATCAATATACTAGAATTAGTATCCTTATTATACATAAATTTATTTACAGTAATTTAAAATCCATTATAAACCTCCGACTAATACATAGGAATATTGAAATGTTATACCTTCTATGTGTGGACATCTACCCCTATAAACGATGTACTTCATATTCCACCATAAAATTACATAAAGGGTTTTAATAATTTATATAAAGAATAATTTTTTAATTAATTAATTTAAATATTATAGAATTATTATTTAGTCATTCTATTAATACGTCACATGTTATTAGCATACCATATTTCATCGGTTGAAAATTACCTAAAAACGATCTTATCAAATATAATTATAAAAAATAATAACTAATATAATAAGGTAATGTACATTATAAATCAATTAAAATATATATTTTATTACCATAAATAATTTAGGAATAATGAGATTTTATATGAATGAAGGACGATTGACTTTTACATTATGCAGCCAGTGTGAAAAAATACATTTATCAAACTTCCACCAATTAAAATAACTAATAACAAAAAATTATATTATTATAGATGATAATAAATTAAGATAATAAATATAATTTTTTTAATATGGTTGTAAAATAGTTGATTATGATGTTTTTTTGATGATACAATATGTTAAATCTCTATAATTGAATTTGAGAGTAAAGGTAAGGGACATAAATAATCCAATTTATTCTCATTGAGTTATTTGGTCTCATATTTAATACCATGATTTTATATTCCCATTTCTATTTTATTTAATATTTCATATAATAATTTTTTTTCTATTTGTGTGAAATTATAATCATTAATAAAATCCTCATCAATGATGATGTTCTTACTAATAAATCTGAAATCTTTTATGCATAATTATTTCAATATTTAATGATTATTTTTCCATAGGGTCCATATCTTATATTTCCAAAAATTATTTTAGTATTTGAAAAAATATAAATAACATTTCAAGTGATATTTATATATATATATATTTTAAATAATTTCAATTGGAAATGTTAATTTATATGTTGTTTATGCGGGTTTAAAAATTTCAATATAATAATAATAAGTTTTTCTCTATTAATGTTTTATTATTTAATCATCCACTACATATTTTTAATTAATAAATATTCCATTTTTAAGGTATAATTATTGGAATATATTTCTAAATTTTTTTTCCAAAAAATAACATTTTCAACTTCTAAAAAGTAACTTTATTTAAGACCCATACCCTGATGTTTTTACGACAAAATTATTGTGTGGTTTCTGGAAAAAATAATTTGTCATCCAATTAACTCTTTATTTTAAAAATATCTACCTCCTCTAGAGTTATGTATTATTAATCACCCTATAAATGACTTTAGGAAATTTATATTTTCAATGATTTTTTATCAATATATAAATTTATTGAAATCATTATATATGAAACTATTTAGAAGTGTTATTTTTTTATTTGTATCGGTACATTATGATATAATAAACTAGTTATATCATGTGTCACATACATGTATATAAAATAATATCATGATTTTTAGGCTCCTATATCTCTATCCAATTAATCTGTTAAGGTTTCACCTATCATAAAAAATGAATAATATACATGATTTAGTTTTCTACATATTTAATGGTGGGAATGTTTGTTTGTTTTTCGTAAGATTAATAATGGGTATGATTTGGATTTATTACAAAAAAATGGTAGGAATGATTCTATTTAAACATAATAAGTTTATTTTTAACAATTATGTTTATTCCACAATCCCATTTATGTAACATTTCCTTGACATGCCATATCATAATTCTTATATTATCTTCTATCACTCGTATTAATTATCAAACGTCTCCACACTACTTTGATATGGAATATGATTGACCATTTTACATTACATGTTATTATATAATGTATTTTTTATAATTCTACTTGTTTCTTGTTCTTATTAATCAAATATTTAAATAATTACCATGTTTTCTCAATAATATATGATCTAACCCTTTATGAATCATTGATAAAAGACTCAATTAATTATTATTTAGATCATCCCTACTTATGCGTCACAGTTCTATATGATATTATTTGACGGGTGATCTGTACAATAAAGTCATACATAGAGGTTTTACAAAAGATGATGAAGATGTGATGCTAAGTAATATATTTATTTTTCAAACATCTAAAGGAAATAATTTTTTCATTTCTAGGACAGATCTCATATTTTTAAGAGACAATGGTCAATTTATTGAATTACTATAAAATACACACCTGTTTGTGTTGTTTTTTTGAAAGACCATATATTTAAAAAGATGTTATTTTTAATACTAATCCCCATAACTACAATAAAAATAGGTTTCAAAATTCATATAATAAACCAAATTTTAATAAATGTAGTTATATTTTTTGAATAACTAAATTATTTTATTTGAAATGTTATTATTGAATAAATCGTCCACGAGTTAGTTATTTTAGACATTTATAAGTTATATTCTATCATATTTAAAAGTATATAATTTCATGAATGAATTTGGTATGTCATATATCCTAACACACAACCAAGTCTAAGAGAAGGACCAAGAGGCATTATAAATCCTTCTCGGCTAGGTACTTGAACCCAAAACAAATAATAACTCCAATAAGAATAATTTCATAAAAAAAGAGGATCAAATAACCAAAAAACACACGTAGATACAATGAACTGAACAATAATAAATATATACAAACCAGTCCAGATTAATTAAATGATGAAAAAAACCAAAATTGAAATAAAAAATGAAAAACCGATCCATGTTAACATGATCTCCATGTGTCATATTGGTCACCACCAACAAGATACCTACCATTTCTTAGAGAAAACGTACTAGAAACTATAACATACAAAAATGTTTGGTTCTACCGATGATGAGTGGCACTAGTAGGGTGTGAGTATACAAAAACTCAGTTTATATTCAACATAGATTCCATCCATTTTCATTCAAAAACTAGTCCACGAATATTATTTTTAGATATGTTATGAAAAAATGTTTTCTATCATTTTAAGGAAACAAAACACTATTCTCCAGGAGTACCATTTTTAAAACAACAAATGAAGATTTCCCTTTAAAAACATGATCACATTGCGAAAACTAGTTAATAACCAAAAACCCAAATAAAAATACATACTAGATGTCAAAATGGGGTTATGATGATACTGATAGAAAATAAATTGGAATACATAAATTAAAATGGATAATATATACACACATCAAGTTGAAATAGAACATAAATATAGTCTATCATGTAGATTTATTAATCATATCTATATGTAATCCTCGGACATACTATGTTCAAACTCACTGGACAACCTATGTTGTGAATCCAAAAGAAATAACTAATATGCCACTCTAAACTAGAAAATCCAGTGGAAAGTTACACCTGGCCTCACCTAATCTAGCGAGTACGAACCCATCTAATAAAGGTTAACAAGATACAGTAACTCATCCATATATATGACACCCAAGAATCCAATTATAGTTGTTCTCATTTAATGGGATTTTCCTCACATGCATGGTACAACCAATAAATCATAGCCACCATGCATGCATAGGCCAAAAATAGAAAAATATATATATATAATGAACCTATCCTTATAATATCCATCATGGAGGATTATATGTCAATCTAAGTCATACACAGGTTCCTACTAGACCTTCATAGAACATAGGAATTCATCCATTTTTTAAAAACATGCTATGATGCCAATCAGGATATCAAACCCCATTTGTATCAAAAAAATCCCCAAAACAACAAAATGTGCTAAAAGGGATTTACCTTTCCAAATCAAATACAATTTCTAAAACTATTTTAAAAACATATATTATATCACTCAATCATATGTAAATATTACATGTAACACCCTGACCCCCGTTACCTAGAGTCGGTGCATTATTACATAACATTGGTATGATCACAAAAGATCATGTATCGAATGACCAATTAGTTTAGTAGCCTTGGAATCACTAGATACATTCATAATGTTTTCATTAGATCATAAAATGGAAAACCTCAACAACATTGTTTCCAAAGACTACACTAAGATCCCATAGACTACCCCTACAGGTAAGTCATAATAAACTTCTTCACATCCTAGGAAAAATAAAACATAGAAAGGGGTGATCTCAGATTCTCAGTAAGGATAAAAATATAGAAGAAACTTTCTTAAATAAACATAATCATTTAAGGCAATGTATAACTAAAACAAAAACCTTTTAAACTTGAACATCATCATAATATGGAAAAAATAAAATGAAATAATTCCAATTACTTATTCGTATGGATATTCTAATAGTCTAATAATTAGATGTAATATCAATAACCACTTTCATAATGATGGAATGCATAATAACAGACTTTCATAACCACATAGTCAAGGCCTTGTGCCAAGACTACAAATAAGATTTTGTCAAGGACTTGTGCCAAGAAACTAGTTTGTCATATTAAAAAAACCGATGCATTGAGGAGATATAGAGGGCTCCACCCGTCACTTACTAAGTCCAATGCATTCCTCATATGAAATGGTTTAAACATATCATAAACATTCATATTAAAAATATCACACGAAATGTCAATACTTTATCCATAAACCATGAATGGTGTAAAAATAACCCATACACAGTCAAACATATCACAAAACCTTCAATAAAATATGGAAGTTTTGTAACATAATAAATCAACTTCAAATAATCTTAAAATCCATAAATGGATGTTGACATAGATGAAATCAAAACCATTTTTTATTGAGAAATATCTCTTTATATTTTGAAATTATTTAGGAGTCGAATAATTATAAAGAAGACATTTATTTTGAAAATATTTTTATTAAAGTAAAACAGGGGTATTAATGACTTTACCATATAGTCTATAAAATAGTAATAATGTTTTGAGATACATTTTTAAGAAACATGGATGTGGATGATAAAGAGGTTCTAGTAGATAATTACATATAAACAACATCGGATAATGAAGAGATTGTGAAATTAACCCTTACCTTGTAATTTTACTTAGTCTAGGGTAGGTTAACCTCTTTTATAATAGTGAAATAATTATTATTAAATTATACCAGAATCATATACATTCATTTGATATCGTATTTGATCTTTTAACATTGCTTTGTTAATAATATCTTAGTATTATCATCGTTTATAGTGTTAACATATTTGTTTTCCTTTATATTCTTTGTTATGTGAGTCATATTTGTTATAGATGGGATTTATATTATTAATATAAATATTGATATCAAGTATTTAAACATTATTTTTAATCATAAAATGGAAATTATTCTTGAATGGATACGATGAGGATTGAATCTAATCACGTTCGTGGAGACGGTGATCTGTACGTACGTACGAGCGGCAATATCATTCTTTTGATATTAAAATAATATATAATTGGATGGTATATCATATATACAGAATAATTATCATGTTATATTTGTTATTTACATCAATTACTCATCATTATTATAATCATCCAAATAATAATGTATCGAATATCAATTACACCACTACGTGGAGACGGTAAGTCATACGTACACACGTATGGTGACATGTCATTCAAAGGATGGATAGAATAATGAATATTGTTGTACTATATTTATACTAACATCATAGTATATAGAAGATACTGGGGTTATTATTTTATAATTGAAACAACAATGAAATAGGAAGTGGGAGAAGAAATGAACTTGAAAGAGGTGATGAAAAATTTACCTTTTCTTCGGGTTATTCCTTTTGATTTGATTAAAAGTGCTCCGTAGGTTGGATTTCTAAGTAAATTAATTCCTCTAGGATGAATATACGATAGTTCAGAGGGTATTTGGGAAGATTTTGGATTATCCAAATGGCTATGAAGGTGTGAATTAGAGATAAGGGGAAGTTCCCTTTTATAAGAGGGGTGAGGGGCACCTTAGGAAAAGCTAGAAATATTATTTTATAATAAAATAATTTTCAGTTTCTAATGGATCTAAAGTGGATTATTTAAAGTCTATGGTGGGGATGGGTCTAAAACCACTCAACCAATAGGTTTTATATATGCTTGTCTCACTATATTAACACTATCTTCTAGATTTAACTCTTAGTTAAATAGTTTGACATTTACCATGTCTCTTTGTATTTTTATATTATATGGTTAATAAACTTACTATATACATACAAGAGAACCACAAGTGGTTAATTAATGATAAAAATATAATTATATAAGTTCTTTGGCCTATCCTTGATTTTTTAGGAATATAATATCAATTAATAATATAATATTTTTTTAAAAAAACTCTTTTATGTCAATTTTGACACTATTTGGTATTTTGTTTTTTCTAAATTTATAACAGCATTATTACTTCAAAAAAAATTCATCTAACCAACCCTAAAATTTCATATTAACCTAGAAAATTAGTTTAATTCATAAAAAGTCTCAAATAACATTTATTTGGATATTTATAATATCAATTAGGTAAATATTTCATCAATTAGGTAATTAATGCATAATCATTGTGTCACAAAAATAAATAAATTATTTAATGTCTAAAAAATATTAATAAAATTCCATTATATAGGAAATCGTTTTAGATTTATAATAAATATTTATAGTCGAATTTATCTTATGTATAACCTTATTTTAAAAATGTTTTAGTTATTAAAATTTGATTTTAACTCTTTTGAATTTTCTTTAAATAAAATAATAATAAGTGTCTTAATCTATTCCAAGTGAACCAAAGAGGTTCATATTTTATTCCTAGGTTTGTTTTTGGTCGAATTAATAGAATTAGGACATGTTTTACAGTAATAATAATATCATTTTTACCCTTAATTACCCTATTTACTTTTAACTGTGGTAAAGAAAAGTAAAAAGTTACTATTCACCAAAAATTAATTTTCATCTCATTGAACCAATTTTTACATTATGATATCAATTTTGTCTCTTGGATTTTTTAAATTACACTCATAGAAGAGGTAAAATTATGTTTTATGTGAATTTACAAATTCTCATAAGAGGTGGGTAAAAGACGGTGAAAAGTACAATAAAATTTTTATATATCTAAAATTTTTATAAACTGACTCCAATGAATTACATTGAACCTATATAGGTATTAGGTATCTATTTTGACCTAAAATAAATTTACATAATATAAATATTTATTTAAATAAAAATTCGATTTTAAACTATAACTCAGTGGTTTTCACTATTCATTAAAAATTGAATGTTTTTAGAAAAATAAAAAATATTCACCATAAGCTAATTTCGATATTCTGAATCCAAAAATGAAGTCCATTTTTTAAGAAAAAATTTATAAAATTTCAGAAAGTGGGTATTAATATTAATAACGACTAGTTTAATTGGTTGTGGTGTGTTAGAACTCAAAGTTGCGTACAACACATGCTACTCTATTATTCAAAGAGAAGCGTACCGTGGAAGCTTGGGGTGTTACATTCTCCCCTACTTCAAATAATTTCATCCTAGAAATTTCTAGAATATTACTAAATAAAAAGACTCAAGTGGTTCTTCGTCAAAAGTTCCTCGAGTTCCCATTTTGCCTCTTCCATCTTATGGTTTCTCCATAGAACTTTTACCAGACAAGTCGTTCGGTTTCCCGGAAATTGTTCTCTTGTATCAAGAATCATGACATGGTCTTCGCAATAAGATAGATCGAGTTCCAATTCTAATTCCTCATAGGTGAGTACATCCATTGGGTCAGGCATTTATTTTTTCAACAGTGATACGTGGAACACATCGTGAACTTTAGAGAGACTTGGCGGCATTTCTAAATGGTAAGCTACAACCCTAATTCGTTATAGAATTTCAAAAGGTCCGATGTATATGGGACTCAATTTACCCTTCTTACCGAAATGTATAACACCCTTCCATGGAGAAACCTTCAAGAAAACATGATCTCCTACCTAAAATCTCAAATCCTTACTTTGGTTATCGGCATAGCTCTTCTGCCTACATTGAGATGCTTTGATGTGGTTTTGGATTACCTTCACCTTTTCCATCATTTCCTCCACAAGTTATGGGCCTACGTGTTTTCTTTCACCAAAATTATCCCAACAAGTTGGTGTTCGACATCTCTTTCTGTATAATGCTTTATATGTTTCCATCAGAATTATTGAATGGAAGAAATTGTTATTGGAAAATTCTACCAGAGGAAAATATTGATCCAACATACCTTTAAATTCAAGTGAGAATGATCTCAACATGTCTTATAAGGTTTGAATATAATGTTCTAATTGTCCATTAGTTTGGGGGTGGTATGCAGTGCTCAAACAATGTTCAGTATCCTGGGATTTCTGAATACTTTTCCAGAATCTTGATGTAAAACGTGGATCACAATCAGAAAAAATCAATAGTGGTACTCCATGAATTCTAACAACTTCGTTAATATATAGTCTGACCAATCGTTCAAGTGGTAAATATTCTCTTATAGCACGAAAATGTGATGACTTGGTAAGACGATCAACAATGAACCATATTGAATCTTTCCTTATAGGAGTCTTTGGTAGTCCCATGACAAAGTCCATCATAATATTATCCCATTTCCACTCAGGTATGGGAAGAGGTTTCATGACTCCTACAGGCTGTTGCCTTCCAATATTCACTTGTTGACAAATCATACATCTTGACACAAAATCAGAAATCTCCCTCTTCATGATGTCCCACCAAAATTTTTCCTTCAAATATCTATACATCTTAGTGCTACCAGGGTGTATAGGGAAATTAGAACTAAGAGCATCATCCAACAATTCCCTTTTTAGATCAGATATATTGGGAACACAATGTCTCTTCCCAAATTTCAAAATTCCATCTTCATACACAATGTCACTCAATCTCCCATCATTCACAGCTTTAATCTTCTTTTGAGATGCTTCATCACCGGTCTAATAACTCTTTATCCTTTATAGTAAAGATGGTTTGGAAACTATTGGAAAAATAATTGATGTTTCACCTTCCATGGTTATTCCCATGTCATTCTTCACTAGATCCATGAAAATAGGATCCCTTTCAACTCTCATCTTGTTCAAAACACCATGATCCTTTCTACTCAAAGAATCTTCCACCTTATTTGTCTTCCCTAGGTGTTAGTGTATAGTGAAATTATAATCCTTGAGTAGTTCAAGCCATCTCCTTTGCCTCATGTTGAGCTCTTTCTTGGAAAAAATATACTTCAAACTCTTGTGATCGATATATATATATATATCACATTTTTCACCATAGAGATAGTGTCTCCAAATCATCAAAGAAAATATTACGGCTGTTAACTCAATATCATGAGTAGGATAGTTATGCTCATGAATTTTTAGCTGTCATGATGAATAGGAAATAACCCTATCATTCTACATAAGGAAACAACCAAGTCCTTTCTTTGAAGCATCACTATAAATAATAAACCCATCATTCCCTGATGGTAGAGTAAATATAGGATCATTTATGAATATTCTCTTCAATTATTTAAAACATTCTTCACATTCTTTTGTTGAAAAAAATTTCACCCCTTTACGTGTGAGCTCGGTTAATGGTTTAGCCAATCAGGAAACATTCGGGACAAAACGTCGATAATAACCTGCTAAACTAATAAAACTGTGTAACTCAGTTATACTCATCATTTATGGCCATTCTTGGATTGCCTTGGTCATAGAAGGATCAATGAAGATTCCATCCATAGAGACGATATGGCCAAGAAAAGAAGTCTCTTGAAGCCAGAATTCACACTTGCTAAACTTCCCATATAATTCATGTCTCCTAAGAGTCTTTAGGATAACACGCAAGTGATTTTCATGATCTTCATAGATTTTTTAGTATACCAAGATATCATCAATAAATAAAGCTACAAAGTCATCAAGATTTTCCTTGAAAACTCTATTAATTAGATCCATGAATATAGAGGGTGCAGTAGTTAATCCAAAAGGAATTACAGTAAACTCATAATGCTCATACCTGGTTCAAAATGTTGTTTTTAGAATGTCTTCCTTCTTCACACACAACTGATGATATCCAGATCAAAGGTAAATTTTTAAAAAGTATTGTGCTCCATGGATTCGGTCAAATAAATCATCAATGCGAGGTAGGGGATACTTGTTCCTTATCATTATAGCATTGTTCTCCCTGTAGTCAATGCACAACCTCATAGATCTATCTTTCTTCTAAATAAAAAGGACAGGGGCTCCCCATGGAGAAACACTAGGGTGAATAAATCCCTTATTAATCAATTCCTCTAGTTTTTTCTTTAATTCCAATAATTCCACTATGGCCATTCTATAAGGGGTCCTAGATATGGGCCTTGAACCAGGAATTAAATCAATGGAAAACTAAATTTATTGTTTAGGAGAATGTCCAAGTAAATCTTATAGAAACACATCCACATATTCCTTCACAATAGGTACATACTCTATTTGAACATTACTTTCATCACCCACAGTTATTTCATTCTCTTCCTCCAAAATAATTGAATTTAGTTGAGCTACTGAGGGTGGATCAAGATAAGAATCAAGTGGTGACGATTCTTCTCTAAATATAAGGTGTTATTTATCATCGTCATCAAAAACCATAACCTCCTTCTTCTTTCAAAAAATCTTTGCATCATGGTCCAAAATCCAATACATACCGAGGATTATATCAAATTCAATCATGGGTATAATGATGAGATCAATAGATAAAAAACATTTATATGCTTTAATGAGAACTGATTCTCAAAACTGTGTTGCGATGATACTTCCATTAGGAGTTTTTACTGAAAAATCCCTTGGTAAATCAAATTGGAAATTTCTAATTTTATTAGAAAATTTGGAAGATATGAAACAATGCGATGATCCAAATTCAAATAAATCATTGGCTAAACTTGAGGAAACCATTAAATTACCTGCCGCAATATCTTTCAGAGCTTCAACCTCAACAGTAGTGATAGCATAATCTTGGCCTTGATCCCTTGTCCTTTTTGAGGTAAGTTCCCCTGATGCATGAAACATTCATTCACATAATTCCTCCTTTCTCTACAATTGTACCATCCAACATCGACAACCTCTTTCTTCCCCTTGAAATCACGAGCTTGGTTGCCTTTTCACCACACTAGTAACAGAATCCCATTCCCTTCTGGAAAGTACCAGGGTGTTTCTTCCAACATTTACTGCAAGAAGGATATTCAAATATTATCTTCCTTCCCTTATTTACATTCCCTGAGTGTTTAGAAGATCGCTTCTTCTTTTTCTTTTCTTTAAAGTCTCCAGACTTAGAGAATTATTTTTCTATCTTGATAGCACATGAGACAATATATTCGTATGACGGGAAGGACTGTGATTCAAATACTCTATGGAGAAATGGTTTTAAACTATCACAAAAATGATCAATCTTACTTATTGGGTTATATATATAATCTACCGTATGCCTCACTAAACATGTAAAGTTAGCTTCATACTTTGCGACATTCTTATCTTCATTTTTCCTCAGACTCAGAAATTGACTTTCCATATCCAGTCGATGGTCATGAGGAAAGTATTTTTCTTAGAATATTTCTATAAACTCTATCAATTACATATTTTATACTTCATCATATTCCATTGTGTTTTGAATCAATGACCACCATTGATCAGCATCTCCAGTGAGGCGGTAAACTTCCATGGAAACTTTTTCTCTTTCGCTACTCCCCAAGGCATGGAATATTTTCTCTAAGGAATTTATCCATTTCTCTGCTACTAATGGATTTGTACTATCATTAAATATTGGTGGTAGTTGGCTCATGAAGCGGTCTATCATTAATCCCCCACGTTGTGGATCAGGGTGCTCCATATGAGTAAAGTTATTATTCATAACATGAGTTAGTTGTCAGAGTATAGTGATAAGCTAATCAGCACCAGTTGTATCACCAGCTCCACTATAATTATTTTGAGCAGGAGGGAAATCCCTACATGGAGTGTGTGCGTTGATACAGTTTCCATTCCTTCCCCTAGGAGACATTTCTATATAATGGCATAAACTAGATTAGTTTATGAATCGAAATACATAATTCCTAACATTTAAAACACATAACATAAACTGAACAGTTTCTAGATATAATTCATAATCATAAAAATGTTTTATTTGAATAAGTATATACTCATAAACCCTTCATAATATTTTGTAAAGAAACTGAGAATTATCCTAAGCATATCCCCTGGTAGTGTCAAAACCATGAGTCTAGCAAGGCCCATTTTCCTGCACCAGTTCCCGTTCGAGTCTAGCTCCAAGCGCTGTTTTCTAGTTTTACCCCTAGGTACATCTGTGTTAGAGTCGCCTCTACCTGCTCGTATCCATATAGGGATGTATTGCTTAGAAAATTCACAAAATCTCTACAATTCCAAAATTCAAGGATGTTCTTCTATACTAACCATCAAAGAATATGTTAGGGTAATTTGCTCTAATCAGAGTTTATCTAAATATAGATTCCAAGGTTTGTACTAAACTTCCTTTGATACCAACTGTAACACCCTGACCCCAGTTACACAGAGTTGATGAATTATTACAGAACATTGGCATGATCACAAAATATAAAGTCTCAAAAGACCGTTTAGTTTAGTATCCTTAGAGAGACTAGATACATTCATAAGGTTTTCATTACATCATAAATTGGAATTCAACAACAACATTGCTTCCAAAGACAACACTAAGATCCCATAGACTACCCCTACACGTTAGTCATAATATACTTGTTCATATCCTGGGAAAAATAAAACATTGAAAGGGGTGAGCTCAGATGCACAGTAAGGATAATAATATTGCAGAAACTGTCATAATTAAGCATAAACATTAAAGGCAATGCATAATTAAACAAAAGACTTTTAAACATGAAATTCATCATAATATTCCATAAATAAACTGAAAATAATGACAATTACTTATTCACATGGATATTCTACTAGTCGAATAATCACATGCAATATCAATAGCCACATTCATAATGATGGAATGCATAATGCCAGACTTTCATAACCACATAGTCAAGGCCTTGTGACAAGACTACAAATAATATTTTTTCAAGGCCTTGTACCATGACACTAGTTTGTCGCATGAGTCCTACCGATGCATCGAGGATCTATAGCGGGCTCCACCTGTCACTTACTAAGTCCAATGCATTCCTCATATGAAAAGGTTTAAACATAACATAAACATTCGTATTAAAACTAGCATACGAAATGTAAATACATTATTCATAATCCATGAATGGTGTAAAAATAACACATCCATAGTCAAAAATATAAAAAAAACTTCAATACAATATGGAAGTTTTGTACCATAATAAATCAACTTCAAATAATCTTAAAATCCATCAAAGTATGTTGACATAGATGAAATCAAAACCCTTTTTTTGGAAATATATCCTTCTATTTTGAAATCATTTAAGAGTCGCATAATTATAAAGAAGTAATTTATTTTGAAAATTTTCTTATAAGATTGTAAGGGAAGCTTTGAAGATATTATAATTGATGAAAATAGCTACACCTTCCGTATAGGTTAAAAAAACATTCCTACCTTAATTTTGTCGAAAATGACATAAAGTACCTTGTTTGGAAAATGACTGAAATTTTTCATTATAAATAGCTTATAAAAGTAAAACAAGGGTATAAATTAATTTAACCCATAGTCTATAAAATAGTAATAATGTTTTGAAATACATTTTTAAGATACATGGATGTGGATGATAAAGTGGTCTCAGTAGATAATTACATATAAACAACCTTAGATAATGAAGAGATTGCGAAATTAACCATTACCATGTACTTTTCATTGGTTGAGGGTAGGTTAACCTCCTGTATATTGGTAAAATAATTATTATTTAATTATTCAAGAATCGTATACATTAATATGATATCATATATGATATTTTAACATTTCTTTGTTAATAATATCTTAGTATTATCGTCATTTAGGGTGTTAACGGATTTGTTTTTATTTTATATTTTTTGCTATGGGATTCATATTTGTTACACATGGGATGTATCTTATTCATATCCAGAATGATATCTAGTCTTTAAACATTATTTTTAATCATCAAATGAAAATTATCCTTGAATGGATACGATGGGTAATGAATGTCATTGTGTTCATGGAGATGGTATTCCATATGTACGCCTGAGCGACAATATCATTTTTTTGATATTAAAATAATATATAATTGGATGTTATATCATATATACAGAATAATTATCATGTTATATTTATTATTTACATCAATTAGACACCATTATTTTAACCATACAAATATTAATTTATTGAATAATAATTGCACCACGACCTGGAGACGGTAAGCTGTACGCACGTACGTATGGTGAAATTTCATTGAAAGGATGGATAGAATAATGAATATGTTTGTACCCTATTTTTAATAACATAAAATTATATAGAAGATAATATTGTTATTATTTTAAATGGAAACAACAAAGAAAGAGGAAGTGGAAGACGAAAGGAACTTGAAAGAGGTGATGAAATATTTTCATCTTCTTTGGGTTATTCCTTTTTATTTGATCAAAATGGATTCCTAGGATGGATTTATGACTAAAGGAAGGCCTCTATGATGAAGGGAGGATAGTTGGGAGGGTATTTGGGAAGAGTATGGACAAGAAAAATGTCTTTTAATGTGTTAATTAAAGATAAGGGTGAGTGTCCTTTTATAAGTGGGGTGAGGGGAACTTTAGGAAAAGTTAGAAATATTGTTTTATAATAACATCATTTTCGGTTTATATGGCTCCAATGTTGATTATATAAATAATAATATAGGGATAGGTCTAAAACCACTCATCCAATAGGTTTTAGACTGGTTTGGGACATTATATTAACATTATCTTTTAGATTTAACTCTAAGTTGAATAGTTTGACATTTACCATGTCTCTTTGTATTTTTATATTATATGGTTAATTAACATACTATATACATCCAACATAACCCCAATGGGTTCATTAATTATACACCTATAATTATATAAGTCCTTTTTAAAAAACCTATATTTTTAGGAATATAATATTAATTGATTAGATAATATTTTTTTGAAAAACTATTTTATGTCAATTTTGACACTATTTGGTATTTTGTTTTTGCTAAATTCATAACAGCATTATTAATTCTACAAAAATTCATCTAAACTACTCTAACATGTCATTTTAACCTATAAAATTAGTTCAATTCATTAAAAGTCTCAAATTACATTTATTTGGATATTTATAATATCAATTATTTTAATATTTCATTAATTTGGTAATTACGACATCATCATTGTGTCACAAATAAATCAAATTATTTAATGTCTAAAAAATATAAATAAAATTCCATTATGTAGGAAATAATTTTATATTTCTAAATAATATTTATAGTCATATGTATCTTATGTATAATCCTATATTAAACAATGTTTAGTTATTAAACTTTGATTTTAACTCTTTTTACTTTTCTTTAAATAAAATAATAATAAGTGTCCTAATCTAATCCAAGTGGGCCAAAGAGGTTCATATTTTTTTTTCCTAAAGTTGTTTTTGTTCGAATTATACTTATTCAATATAATTAAGACATGTTTTAGGGTAAGAATAATATAATTTTTACCCTTAATTACCCTATTTACTTTTAACCGTGGTAAATAAATGTAAAAAGTTACTATTCAACAAAAATTATTTTCATCTCATTCAACCACACTTTACTTACTGATATAAATTGTGTCTCTCGGATTTTTGAAATTCCACTCACAGAAGTAGTAAAATTATATTTTATGTGAATTTGAAAATTCTCATAGGAGTTGGGTAAATGACGGTGAAAAGTTCAATAAAATTTTAATATATCTAAAATTATTATAAAATGAATCCATTGAATTAAATTGAACCTATATAAGTATTAGGTATATTTTTTGACCTAAAATAAATTTAAATAAAATAAATAATTATCTAAATAAAAATTCAGTTTTAAACTATAACTCAGTGTTTTTCACTATTTATCAAAAATTTAATGTTTTCAGAAAAATACCAAAAATTCAACCTAATATAATTTCGATATTCTGAATGAAAAAATGAAGTCCATTTTGAATGATAAAATTTATAAACTTTCAAAAATTGGGTATTACTATTCAAAACAGCTAGTTTGATTGGATATGGTGCGTTAGAACTCGAAGTTGCGTACAACACACACTACTCTATTATTCAAAGGGAAGCGTACAATGGAAGATTTGGGTGTTACATAACATATTTTCCATTATAAAATTTAGAATCCCACAATATTACAAAGTTAAAAAAAGGACATAATCTCCAAAAACCCACTTGAAACCAAATTATATTCATTTGAAAACAATGTATAATGAATAGAACACTATGTTACTGAATTAAATGTAAATTTGTTTTGAAAATATGGGTTTTGTGTAATGCATGTGTAAAATGGATAATTATAATTTTTGTGATCATCCATATGTGCACCCAGTAAACTTATTGATGTGCGGACATCAAATAGAACACTTTTTGAAACCAAAGACGTGACCAAAACCTATTTTTAAATAAATAACTTTTTCTTTACCACAAAATAATGCACACCACATATAACCTCCAAACCATAAAACTATCCAATTTCCAAAGAACATCAGATACACATCCAAATAAAATTACCAAATTATTATAAGGGATAATCACCATCTGAAACACACAAATTCATCTTTAAACCCCATTTTGTATTTTTTCAAACAACATTATTTCATTTTTATGTTATCCTATTTGAGAAATAACTTTGAACACAGTATATAAAAATTTCCACCCACATGAAAACACAATAAAAAATAAAACAAACACATAAAAATATTAGGAGGCAAATTTTAATTTTTTAAGAAACACACAAGAATCAAATAAAATGTACCAAAAATGAAATGTATGGAAAAACATACCTCAATGACTTGTGAACACAATAAAAATATGTTGGAAGTATTATTTGATCCTAGGAGACAATATAAACACTCTAATATAAAATAAAACAACACACATAATCCATTCCACCTTTTATGGTTCGATCATGAAAGATCCCACAAAATAAAACCCAACGAACAATGACAGAAGGAAAATGAGATGAATAAATCGACCAAAATAAAAATGAAAAATACATAGTAACCTTAATGTATATTCAATGGAGAAATGGGGTCAATAGAGGAGGGTTTTTTTGGGTCCCCCTTGTGTGGCTATGTTGTGAAATGGATGATCATTTCGAATTGGGGTCAAAACTATGGAGGGTAAAAGCTGTAATTTCAATTATTTAATAACATGAGAAACTATGAGGGTTATGCCACATGGTTTGACAAACTATTCTCAAACCATGCACACCCAACTATATTGGAGGTTCATTTGAAATAGTTTGGCAACATAATTTTTCAAACCATGAAACAACTATGAAAAATGGGGTTGTAAAATTACACAACATCCCTGCATGTTTTCCACATTATTTCCACTAATCGTGCACAAGTTGTTTTACATGACCCAGACACCAACCCTTAAGAAAGTTGGGTTATCTATGGAATTTAAAGGATTCCCTTAACCCAATATTATTCCATGAAAGACTAAATGTTTCAGAATAATTAAAACTAAATAAATATAATCGTTTTCATGCATCCTAGTTATCCTCCAAACCATTAACGTGCTAAAATGCCACATGAAAACCAAAAATTTGAAAATTCATATATGTAAATCAACATGAACCTCAAAAAATTATCAAAAATAAAGAATAAAATAAAATAAACTAAATTACATGTTTGGGATGTGACAATTATCCAAACCAAATCACTTTATCCTCCAGAATGTCTCCTAGCCAAATGATAAATAAAACATGATCCCGAACTGAGTGAATCTGAATGAAACTATGAACATATAGGTTACTTTTAACTATAAAAGACACACCCGACCAATAATTAAGATAATTATCAAGGTAATGAACTAAAGAAATAGAGGACAGTTCTCCCCACAATAAGAACCCGACTAATAACAAGGAACATATTTGAATCGACCTAACATGGGAACTACAAACACAAAACAAAAAATCCCCCTGATGGGGAAATCATTGTAGATATAATGACCAATAAGAAAACATGACCAAATTTTTTCCTTTATTCATGAAACAAAAATATCCAAAACATACACAATGACTACCCAAAAAATATCCACAGAAGGATAATAATACAGGATATCCATAATGAAGCACAATCGCTAGAATTCGAAGAAAAAAAGATTAAAAAACGTTTAGAAATAAATGAAGGAACATGAAACTTCATAAAATTCTATAATGTGTATTATTTATCCACCTCCAATGAAACACTATAGAAAAAAATATACCATGGATCCCCACACCCTTAGATATTGTAGACTATGTTAAAAGCTTCACTCTTGGGCCTATGTCCAGATACCTGATGACCTAAAGCATCTGATGTCCCAAAGTTAGCAGCTAACACTCTATGGACCATGCTTATTCCTTGAGTGACAATTCTTAAAAAACATATCGTAGTGACCCAAACATCCACAATGAAAACAAACATTATATGTATTATTATAGGATGCCTTTGAATTCCCAAACCGAACACACAAAAAACACATATGTGAATGGTTTGATGAGCGAGAAGCTGAATCCAGTAAATGAGGCTTTTCAGAAACATGTTCAGTTCTACATACATATTGTTATATGGGTATACTTTTTGATTGTAGAGAATTTATGTTTCATAAAAATCCACTAAATTCAATACAGGAGACAACTCATCTAATAACTCTTCATCTACCATCTTATTGATATGAAATTGACCTGAATAGAGGAATCACTACTTCATCTATGGGGGAAGACACCAAATAAAATGAGTATATTTAGACTAATTATATGATGATACCTTTGAGGAAAAGTAATAAATCTCATTTATGTGGTCAGAAAATGAAGTTAAGATCTATTTAACTCTCAAGACAACCAATAGCTCCCCCAATTTCCTCAAATTAATCTCCTCTGGTATGATACATTATACAAAAGAGCTATTAAACACTATCCATGACATCCCATAATTTATAAATTTATGAAATAATAAACTTCCACCAATCCAAAATTGGACCGTAGAATTACATTATAACTATATGTAATTTAAAATATTTGGGTATTTCCATGTTTCTAAAGATACACACATCTTCCTCAAGACACTCTTTAGCCTAAAATATGCTTCAGTTACCACAAAAGATAGGTGAAGTCCGAGAAATACAAGAAACAAGATGAGTCCCACTAGAATATTTTGGACCATAATAGGTGCCATATTCTAAACCACATGAATAAATAAAAAAATTAACATCAATCAAAGGCTAAACAAAAAATAATATCTCCTTCCAAAACAACAGTCTCACAATCCTTAAAATTTGATCTAAAGTTCTCCTTAAAAAACAATTTCATTCCAGTTTCCAAACCACCATTCTTCCTAGGAAACCACCCAAATTACGAAATCATTATTTTTAATACTACTCAAACATAATATAATACATTTATAACAAAAATAAATTTATAAATTATTTCCCTTTTAGAAAACTATATTTCGAAAAACACATTCCATTTTTAATATCCTTTTTTCAAAAAAGTAACTCGATTTCCATTTTCAAAATAAACCCATAACTGTCGAATTCAAACATAATCAGAACATACACCATACTCCCATTATGAGGAACTAGTTTCCATGCCAATCCTACTGACATGGTTAGTGGGCCATGACCCAAGTGAGAATCTACCAATATGATGAAGTTAAACCATGCACTCAGACTCCACATGTGTCACTACTATGTGAGAGATCATGCCATTAAATGGGATCACCACCATTTGCATTCCCCATACACATAAAAATATATTGGGACCCAACTCCTGGACTACCCCTAGAAACTAGGGGATCAGAAATAGATAGGGATCATGATTTCAATATCATACCTACCTCTCTTGTCATTAAAGTAGTAGAATATAATCTACAGGAACCCCCAAATAACATGATCTTACATTGATAAATTTTTTTCTTGATCCCTTCTTGGATTCCATTCATCCAGACACTCATCATGATTCAAGACATGGACTCAGAGGAATTCTTGATCATCTTAGGGTGGTGAGAAGAACTAGTAACCAAAGATAATCAAAAGGGGAAATATTGTTTCTAGAAATTCATAATAAATATAAAAACAAACACACAGTGATAACAACAAATAAATTTTAAAAAATATATAAAAATAAATCCATATAAAAAAATTATTAACAATACAGAAACTGAACTAAAAAACTAAAAACTAATCAACACTAACCTGAACTCTATGTATCCACTTTCTAACCATGAACTATAAGACTTACCTTCTCGAAGGAAAACCAATACAAAAACCAAAACATTCCAAATATCATAGATTGACTAACGTTGAGTCAAAAAATTATTGTGTGAGCATACAATATCTCAATAAGAAATCACAAAAGAATCCATGAATTTTCATTATTAAAAAAGTCCAAAAACACTAGTTTTAGATATATTCTGAAAAGGGATTGGTAATATTTTTTATGAAACTAGACAATGTTCTCCAAGATTTCACTTCTTTAAACAATACATGAAGATTTCATTTTTTTTTCATATCCCAATAACCATTAACAAACCATAACAGAAATAAAAATTCATGCAGGATGAAAAAAGGGGGGATATAATGAATATCAAAGAATCAAAATATGAAAGAATAAAATTGATGGACTCATATATATATATATACATCATAAGTAAAAATATATACAGACAATCAACAATGGGGATTTTAAAATCCTCTCAGGATGTAATCCATTGATGTACTTAGTTTGGACTCAGCTACCACAATATTGCACATCTTCATAGTTAATAACCAACGGGCTGATCTAAACAAGAAAATATAGTTGCACTTCCAACCTATAATCATCTAATCCAGGGTGTACCAACCTTTCTAATTAGGGTCAATAAGCTATAATAACTTGAAATATTATATGGTATTCATAAATCCCATGATAATAATCTTTATGGAATGGGATGGTCCACACATTTAGGTATTAAAAAATAACCCATATAAATAATGATTTCCTAACCCAAAAATCATCACAATAAATGAAATTACCCCCTTCCCTAGAGTATCCACATTGTATTTCTCAATATCATACTATAAAATACACAAGTAAAAACCATTCCTTTACACCACAAAAACATTCAAATGTTTTTTCAAAAAATGTTATGATGCCAAACCAGATTTAAGATTGCATTAGTTAAAAAATTAATCAAAAAACATAAAAGTGATAAACGGTTATTAAATTTCCAATTAAAGTTCTATTTCTAAAACCATTATTAAAAATAAGATAAAATTATACAATAATCCATAAATATTAAAAAAATTCCTTCATAATTTTTAGAAACCAACCATATTCAAAAGTAAAAAAACAAGACATAAACAAAAATACAAATTTCAAAACACAATTTATTCACATCAAACCATGGAACATTTAGTAAAACCGCATGGGTTTTAATGAAACATTTAAATGTTTTTGAAATCCAGGTTTCACAATAATAAATATTTTCTAATACCATTGTCTTTTGTGTTACCATCCATATGTGAACCTTATGGATATACAGTTTTTCGAAAAATCCAATGTAACATATTAAGAATACATCAAACAAACCAGAACCATGTTTAATGAACCATCATTTTCTTTTCCATACATCACAATGATACCTACACAAGAACCGAACAAAAAAATTCACCAATTTTCACCCAAAACACCCAATTCAAAACCCAATCATGTAAAAATGATTAAAAATGGATAAACACCATCAAAATAACCCAATTTAATCTTTTAACCCCATTTATAATTTATAATACACCTTCTATGCATTTATGAATAATCATAATTAAATAATTCCATTTAAAACCATCCCTTTTAACTTTCACCAACTTGAAAATATTGTAATAAATCATAAAAACATTTGAAAATGATGTAAATATCATTAATATTTTATTTAATATTATATTTCCCATGTGTATTGACACAGATATTCCATTTAATATTCATTTGTAAACAATTCCATATTGTGCATTAGCTTATAAAATTATGAATTTTATGTCAAAATTCTAATTTCATGTATTTTGTAATAGTCAGCAATAATGTAAATTTAAATATTCCTAATCTCAAAATCATAGACTTCATTTCATCATGGTTATTTTATTTCAATGAAATTAATAATTTTTTCAGGTTAAATTTGGGTCATCATATGGTTATTCCCTCAATGAGAAAAACTATACATGTAATAAGGATCATTTTAATTTACTAGGTAACAATAAGATCAAGGACAATGTGCCCTTTTCAATGTGATTTCCAATAAGTACCTATATTCTAGAACCAGATCCACATATAGTATTCATACTCAAATGTATTTATAGTTATAACCAAACAATCTCATTCATACAAATTTTTTTGGATGTTCTTATATACTAAGACTTATTGTCTATCATAGTTTTTTGTTCTCTATTTAATGTTTCCATTATTCTATTTCTCATTTTTCAATTATAATGAATTTAATAAAAACATTAGTAACCCATACATGTGTATCCTAGAGGTAGTTTCTACTTTATAAAATTATCATAAATGAAAAGGGTAAAATCTTGAATGAATGATCAGTCTAGTATTTATTAATTACTAGATAAATATATGATAATCATTTTACATTAAAAATATATAAAAACATAATGTGTAAAAATGAAATAGAACTGAATCCCCATAATCTAATTCCAATAATTATTCATCATAGTATGGGAAACAAGAATAAAATAAGGGTGAGATTAAATGATAAATAATAGTTATGTAAATTAGAAGTTATCATGAATCAATGAACATAATGAAATAGAAATATAAATGACTGAACTAATGTTATAGTTACATAACTTACTATAATTATATGATAATGTACAATAAATATTTCCTGGAAAAGATATGAAAAAATTTCATTTAGTTAATAAACTGAAAATGATACTCATGGATAGATAATATCTTGTTGAAAATACCATTGATATTAAAAATAAATGAATTATAAATGATGAAATTAATTAATTATTAGATTCAATGACTGAGTGAAATGATACATATACATTCCTGATACATCTTCAAGAACATTTGAATCTACTAGGTAAAAACTATTATGATTTGTCCGACATGCTTTTCTCATGAGACTTGTCACGAACCAGATCTGGTTGCCACCAAAACGACACACGACCTGGCCACTGACATGTCCTGAAGGGCTTTCCTGACCCCCCAAGTTGGTAAAAGTGCACGAGTATCATAAAATGAAATTTGTAAATTATTTACCCAAGTTAATAAACAAAAAACCATAAGATAATCACTTTCATGAAATCTAGATTTTTTATATAAAACCCACATTTACTAAATTTCATAATACAATTACACAATTTAATACTTTGTTTAAGGTATATTACAAAGGAAAAAAACCAGAAAGGGAATCTTAAGAACTGCCTTATAGAATGAGGTACTTCCCTCATTTAATCTCCCTGAAAACGCACAAAGAAGGACCATTAGAAACATGAACCATCAACACTAAAAGTATTACCGAGACATGCGATAGAAAAACCAAGACTACATACAAATAAGGTGAAAGTATGGTATTTTCCAAAGCCCAGTAAGAATCGACCACAAAATATTATAGGTGATATTCACTACAAGTAAAAAAGATTCCAATTTTTTTAAACAATAAATGAGAGAAACAATTTCTAAAATATGGAACTTTAAATAAAAATTTCATTAATTTGTGATAACTTAAAAAACTAAATATATTTAAATAGAATGAAAAATAAACTTAATATCTCCAAAAAAACGTACCATATTACAATAGTAAGCATAAAATATCTAATGGGCACTACCATTGGGAAATAACCATAGGCACCAACACGCTATGGGTCCCAGGTACCACGGACTCGGTGAATGTATCCGTACAAATATCAAATCTCATGCGCCTGAGCCGCTAGAAGGGATCATACCCATAACCTTGTTGTTCCCAAACATAATCGTCATCATCATATTCATAATAGTTTAGTTTTTATTGTCATAATCAAACTTGCAATGTGAAACAAGGGCCAAACCCCATGGCATTACTTGCATACTAGTATACGTTCACCCACCACGATACCTTGGTGTTCCCTCTTATGATCAAACAAGTTTTATAAGACATAAAAAATTGAAACATGAATATAACACTTCCAATTCACACACACCAAACATCACTCACAAATGTCACATAATAAAAATTTTCATTTAAATTATTTTTGGAAATCAAACTCACACAAAAAAGCCCACAACACGTTAGACCTATATTTCACACTTCAAAATAACCATTAATTCTTTTTACAAAAACCATTATGTGATAGTAAACATCACATAAAATCCATTTAAAATTAAAATAAACTATTTCAAAAATTCACACCTTCTAAAATAGTTTGGAAACATATTATCAACTCTTACATAAGTCCGGAACCCATTTATACCCTTCACAAAACAATTCCAAGGAGTGTAACCATTTGTTTCACATAATATAATCCTAAAAACCCTATATGAAAACTAAAATCATACCAATATCACATAAAACAATATTTGGAATCCCTAACTTCATTTAATAAAAATATTCAATGAATCATAAAACAACCATAATGAACACAACATGGATCACACAACAACAATATTCTTTTTTTGCACACAAAAATCCAATTAAAAACAAATAGTTTAGAAAATTATTCCAAATATAATTTTAGAACAATAAAATGGAAGATAATATTGATAAAAATATAAATAATGAAAAATTAACTCATCCAAAAAATCTTACACATGGAATCACAAATCATTTGTGTCAAAAACTACCAACTGTTGTGTGAAACATCTATCACACCACCGCTGCACCACAAGAAGTGAAATCATGCCATAATCCACAATATTTCACAAAAATGAAAACAAATCAAACCCTATTTATGAACCCTAGATGCTGGAAATTTTTAAACCTCAAGAAAAGTGGCAGAAACCCTATGTAAATGGAAAAAACATGAGAGGAAACCTACTTACATGAAATATATTGAAAAAACGTCCCAAATATTCAATTATATTAATTTACAGAGAGTAAAAAATGAATGTGAGGTAATAATAAGGATTATTAGGTCATTTAAAAAATGGAATGGAAAAAATAGAATGCAAAATGTATGAGTTATGAAGGAATAAAATTACCTCTTTAAATCTGGATGATTTGGGAATGCTTTAGAAGTTTCACTCTAATAAGATAAAAAAATGAGATCCAAAGAGGGAGACACAAGAATGAGGGCGTCTTTGGGGATGTTATAATATAGTTGGATGTCAAATCACTAAAAATGAGTATATAATGAATATGACATTAAATTTATATTTTTTTTTTAAAAATTAAATAGGCTTACGGGTTGGCACGATTCCTTAAATTAAAACCAAAATTCACCAGGATTATGGATTCCTAGAGGGTTCAAATTGATATGGTGGTGTGGATAGGTGAAGGGAGGACATATAGGAAGTGTGATTGGTAAAAATTATGAATAACTAAAGATTCATAAATAAAACAAAATTGGTTTTTAAATTGGGAAATTGGCTCCCAATTTGGCCCAAATCATGATAACACACCATCTCCTCCAAAAATGTAATAGAAAACCCCAAAAAAGGAATAATGAAATTAAATGAAAAAATTAATCTAAAACAAGTAATGGATGTGATGATTCACATCATAAAGAATTCTTCCCTAGAAAGCCTCTTCAAGGACAAAAGAAAAAACTAATCCCAACCGAAAGGCCAAAATGGACTCCTTGGCTATGTTTTTCCCACCCCCAAAAGGTGCAAAACTACTCCAATTGATCAATCAAGGAAGTAATACATTCACCAATGAAATCATATACCTCTTCCTTAAATGATCAAGAAAATTCAAACTAAATCCCAAAACCAAACACCTCAAACATTAGCCTAACAAGACTCTAGAATCTTACCCAGATGAAACAACAAAAACGAACGAGGTCACCATAGTGTTACTTTCAAAAAATTGTTGGGCGCACTATAATACCAACATTTTTTGATGGAGGAAGTAGGCAGTTAAATAACTCCAAAAAAGACTCATTATTGTTATACCAACACTAAAGAAAAAACCATGTTACTGAGAAGGAGAGACACAAATAGGATCCCCACCATATGGGGAAACTAAATTCTTAATGAGATAGAATTGGGAAACTAATAGGGGGAGACCCGAACAGACTCTCTAGAATAAGGAGAAAAAATTCATTATAGTTTTCCAAATGAAAATACATGAGACAGATAGTGGATTTCCACACCATAAGAACTAAACATCTTAACTGAAAAGAATGGAACAACACAAAAAGACCCCGAATGTTAATGATTTCGCACAACTACATGGTTAGTCCGCACGGTTTGGGAAAACATGGGCTAACCATGAAAAACATTCCATCTAAAGGGGAAAATTTGCCTAGTTACATGGGACAATGTTTATGGATATGCTGAAATCATGCAATAGCTACTATCTCTTATTACACTATTTCATAGGTTAATACATGGTTACAACTAACTATGCACAAACAATGCGCTACCATATGCATAGTCTAACATTAATACTTTTGTCAAAAAACTAAATGCAAACTAGAGGAGAAAATAATGAACTTATGTGATAAAGGGAGAATGATATTCTCCCACCTCCTTCAACTGAACGAGAACAATTTTAGAAAGATGAAAATTCCAAATGTTGAAACTGTTCACATCACTCAAATCAAGGAGGATAATTAGACCAAAAATCTTTAACAACCCTTAGATTTCCATGACTATGCGCCTGCTTCACTATGGGACCTATGGCTTGAGCTCATATGATCGATGCAGTTTCCACCCAGCTGTTAGGCCTTGGGAAACCCCCTAATGGAACATCTTCTTTTGGTGCCAAAAATTGCTACACTGTGATCCTAGATAGGTTCAATGAGACACAATTCACTCCATAATAACACTAACCAAAACATTCATTTTTCCTAAACATGAGCTTAAAAGATGCACACACATCACCACTTAATTCATCAGTTGATAAATTGAAATTGGAAAAGACATATTCTATCAGCTTCCTTTAAACTGAGGATGTTTTGATTTCTTGAAGGGAGGCACACTTCTAATAAAACAGAGACTCTCAGAAGATTACACAACCGTTACTTTTGAAGTTTAACGAGAACATGGAATATCATGGTTTCATCAGAATTTACCCATACGTCTGAAAAAACAATACATTGAAAGGGACAATATGCCAAGTCCCCAAACATTACAAAATTCTAGAAAGTGTACATAAAAGCCTCTCATGACTAGATTTATTATGATGGTGGCTTAAAATGAACCCCTGGTTTGAAGAGACTATGAAGGACCAATATTACCTCTTAGACACCATCCACACTAACAACCCCAGACTACATTCACATTCGATAAATCAGGTTACTTAAGAAAATAAGGTCTTTTAATACCTTCCACGAGAACTCTCCTGCTAAAAAGGGATCCAAAAAATTATAAACGAAAATATTGCAGTCTCAACCAATAATTCTCAAGAAAAATACTCCTAGTGTCGACCAACTAGATGAAATTTGAAAAGAGAATAAATTTTGGATTCACTTTAGTCGTGCATAAAATGTTTATGGGGACGTAACCTATCCAATTAGATAGACGGAGGACCCATCTTAGCTAGTCCATTCTTCAAAAAATATCACTAGTTAGACCCAAACACCTGAGGGAGCCACCCAATGACCTCCCGAATGTTTCTCATAAGAGAGAACTAACAAACCCTTCAACCCAAAAAACTGACCAAACACAAACCCCAAAAACAATCATTCAAATAAGAGGGGATATTGAACACAAAATATCCCAAAACAACTATATTTCAAAAAATTCATAAGACAAACAACCCAAACCAGGAATCAAGACATCATGTTTTATTTTAAAATATTTCACTTCATTGAAAATAAATGGTATAGTGGTTAGCATACCGACCAATGGTATCCTATGGGCTTCACACATGCATATTTTTGTGCCACACTGGACAACCTCCTCATATACTTCCCAGAACCAATCATTCATGCCATTAACCATCCATAATAAAATATATCCCCATGCATGTGGTCACTCATATAAATAGAAAATGATAAAACAATAGTTACTTCCACATTTCAAAACCAAAACATTCAACTGATGCTACCTTTTTTTCTCAATACTACTAACCACATAATAAAAACCTAATTTACATCTTAAAAAACATTTTAGAAATCCCCAACCATTCAAATAAAAACTCACATTAAATCCATACCTTAATTTCAAAATATTCTATCCCATTTCAAAACACACCCAGTTTAATGAATAAAACTCCATTTCATCAACACCCATCCATTTAAAATCACATCCCTTCTTATTTATACAAGATTCTAAGGATTCATAAATTTTTTTATATGATTACAAGATACCATATCAAAATTAATCTTAAAACCCCACTCCAAAATCCCCAATAAACTACAATCAACTAAAAACACCTGTCCATAATTCAATAAAGTCTATTTGTAAATGATTTTAAAAACCCACTCTAACATAATTCATACTTTTATATGAGGTGTAAACACACTATATAACATTTCAAAATAGTTCGGAAAATTCATTTCCACTAATTTAGAAATCAATCCACTTCCACATTACAAATAATTCATTTCATAAAAGTTAGAATTTCTTATATCAAGTCTTATTTATCATTTTAAAACCATGCTTCCAACATTCCAAAACAAAAGAACACAAGATAATATATGAGGAAACTAGTTTTGGTGGGTAAATTAGACATATTTTTGGTTCCCAGATTCCAATGAACTCACCATGATAAAGAGTGTTATAGGAAAATAACCCTAGCTCCACATCTATTTCTAGTCCTTACGATCTCACTGAAACCACTACCCCAAATCTGTTTTCATTTCCCCAATCAATGAGGACCCATGAAAAAAAGGAATCTGATAAAACCCAACTTCCCCTGGAAACATGAATCATGTCATGAGGTGTGCGGTCGAAGAACCCAACTCGTAATCAGAATTTCATTCCTGGGCAATCATAACTCAGGTCTTTCCTAACACTTCCCCAATCAACATGACCCAAAGTGTGAATCTAACAAATTTGATACCATTTTTTCACGAACTAGATCAGGTCACCATCAGAACCGTACCCGAACCAGCCCATGGAAAATCACTAAAGGTGTTCCTGATCCCCAATGGATGAAACTTGTGCACGGGTATCATAAAATTATATTTGGGAATGATTTACCCGATTTTATAAACATAAAAAGAGTGAATCCCATAAAACCAATTTGGGTTATTCAAACCTAAAAATATGTTACTAAAATTATCAATGAAATTAAACAATTTAATTCAATGATTAGATACTATTACAAAGGGAAAACCAAAAAGGACAGACCATGAACCTCCTCATGTCCAGAGGCACCACCAAAAAGAATCTCCATGACAACACACCAAGAAGGACCGCTAGAAAACTGTACCATTGGCACAAAAAGCATTACCCAAACCTGCGACAAAATAACCAAGACTACATAAACCCAATGTTTTTTGAGGTTGTGAGACAAATCCCAATAATATTCCACCACAAAATATTCCACGTGATAATCATTATAAGACAAAATGATTTCATGTTTTGTAAACAATAAATGTATGTAATGATATCTAAAAGATGAAAATTTAAATAAAAATTGTTTTCACATGCGCTAATTTAATAGAAATCATAAATTATTTGTTGAATGAAAAAGATAATGAATTTTTAAATCCAATCATACCATATTCTGAAGATAATAAAAAACATCTAATGAGAACTGGCAATGAAAAACAACCATAGGCACTAGCTTGCTGTGTGGCCCAAGTAACTCGCACTTGGTGAATGAAATGATACAAATATCAATTATCATACTCAAGATCCAATAATAGGGATCATACCCATTACCTTATTGTTCCCCAACATCATCATCATCTTAATCATCATAGTTTAGTAATTTTGGTCATTGTAAAACTTGTTTTTTGAAATAGGGCCCAAAACCCATGTGATCACTAGCATATTAGTACATGTCCACCCACCAAGATACCTGGGTGTTCCCTATTATGATTAAACAAATTTTTCAAGCGATGATTTTCAATTTTTCTATGAAATAAACAATTCCATTAAAAACACACTAGAAAATACCACACACTTGAAACACAATCCCCTTTTTAATACAAATTCATTTTGGAAATAATACTCACACCAAAACAACCAACAACATGTTTAACCTTGATTTCACTTATCAACAAATACTTTAATCCATTTTGAAAAAACATTTCCTAGATAGTACAAATAACATAACATCACTTTCACATTAAAATAGAACATTTCAAAAATACACTCTTACTAAAACAGTTTGGCAACATATTTTCACCTCTTACATAAATGTAGAAACCATTTAATACCTTCACAAAACAATTCCAAAAAGTGTAACCATGTTTTGCAGATAAAAACCTTCTAAAACACTCTTTGAAGACCAAAATCATAAAAATATAAAATATAACCAGAATTCGAAGGAACAACATAATTTAATAAAACTATTCAATGAATCATAAAACAATCATAATGAACACAACATGGAATACACAAAAAATATTATTTTTTTCCAAAAACCCACTTAAAAACATACAACTAAACAAATAATAACAAATATAATTTTTTTCACAAAAAATAATTGAATAGAATCATGATAAAAATTTAAATAAATAAAAACAAACTCATCAAATATTTTTTTCACATGGAATCACCTACCATTTGTTCCAGAAACTCCAAACCGTTGTGAAAAAACATCAATTACACAACTAATGCATCACAAGGTACTTAAATTAAGCCATAATCCACAATATTTTACCAAAATGACACAATATCACACCCTATGTATAAACCCCAGCTACTGGACATTTTAGAACCTCATGAAAAGGGGAAGAAACCCTAAGAAAAGGGGATGCATATGAGAGGAATCCCACTTACATGAAATATATTGAGTAAAGTTACCCAGGTGCACCGGTAGATGAATATACAAACAACAAACAATTTAGGTGAGGTTCAAATAAATATGAGGAGGTCTTGTTGGAAATAGAATGGGGGGGGGGTGATGGTAAAAAATTTAAGAGTTTTGAAGGAAACAAATTACCACATAAAATCAGAATGATTTGGGAATGCTTGAAAATATTTTCCCTAATACTCGATGAATATGAGTTCCAAATTTGGAGGCAAAATGATGGGGGGATCTCCTAGGGATTTTTTTTCTTGTGGGAGGTGTAATCACCTTAGAAGAGTAAAAAATGAATATCATATTCAATAGTTTGTTTTAAAAAACCGGTAATAGGCTTACGGGCTAGCCCAATTCTTTAAATAAAAACACAAATCCACCAGAATTAAAGATTTATATTGGGTCCACAATTGATATGGTGGTGTTGATAGGTTATGGGATTCCATGTTGAAAGTGGAATTGGTGTAAAATGATGATAAATGAAAAGGATATAAAAGAAACAATATTGGTTTCTAAATCTTGAAATGGGCTCATGGTTTGGTCCAAATCATGAAAACTAACCCTTTCCTCCAAATACGTTTGGGAAACCCCCAAAACAATGATAGAATTAAAATTAAATAAAAAATTACATAAAAATAAGTCATGTATGTAAGAAGACATTTTGATACATATAGGGCCTATCTAAATCTAGACCCCACTCATTAATACATTTTTGAATCTATCATAATATATTAAATAATATATTCAATTCATTAACCTAGATTCATATAATAAAATATATGTGTTTAGTGAAATATATGAATTTATAAATAATTATAAAGTTAATAAAATTACAGTCAATGTTGACATAGTATTTAGAATTGGTATATAGATTAAAATATAATAATATCCATCATAAAAGTGCTTGGATTTCTTAGATCAATTTAATTTACAATGAGAAATTATGTTAACAAAATGATTTTTTAATAAAAATATATCAATAAAAAATAATTTGATATTTTACTTTAACATTTACCATAAATTTTTTTCAATTCAATCATATTAGAATGAATTATTTAAAATTAAGAATTAAAATATCATGAATTATGATTGAATCATGATATTATATGTCGAAGTGGAAGTAAATACACCATACAAAATAAATCAGGTGTATAAAATTATAATATTCCTTAAGAAAGGTAAATTGAGACAATGTATAAGGACCTTACCTTAAAAATTACATAATCATGATTTAAATGAATAATACACATTCAGGATCTTTTCAGGTTTTTTGTTTTAGAGAATTAGGCCACAACTATTACATTACAACTAAAAAATTACAGGGTAGACACATCTACATAGTTTCTAATTTTTTTTTTCATAAAATTAAAATCTTGAAAAAAGAGTCATGTCTAGTCCCATGTTTTAGACATCATATCTTTTCTTTGATCCCATCATTGACCCTATTCATCTTTTTGTGCTGTGAAAAAACATTTCAAAATGTGGGATGAGCTAAAAAGCTCAGTATGGGTTATAAAACAAAGAAAGGAAACATTAGTTCATCATTACATACAAAAAATAAGCTCTTTTACCTACTTCATGAAATCATAAGATTTTTGAATAATATATAAAATTCATAAATCATCAAGGTAACTTGTGGGATACATTTCATACTAACATTGTAACTAGCACAGCTACATAGAGAGTTACATTTGAAATACCCATCATAGTATATTTGCAAAATATCTAAGGGGAAACATTCTGTTTACCCTTGTAATGTTATACAATGCATTGGAGAGCTATCTAGGGCTCACCTGCTCTAAGATTATCACGAAACCACCCGTATATGTAACAATTCCCAAGAACCATAACATTTTCATAAGACATAAAAACACAAAGGAAAGATAAAATTTACACATTTCAATCCCAATATATAATTTTAATATATTGAAACAGTCAATCCATATCAAAACAATTTCCAATACCAATATACGTAAAGAGATTAAATGGTATTTACTTTCCTTTTAAAAACATTACGGCTTCTTAAGGGAAAAAAAGATCTAATAGTACTCACAGCGACGGAAAGGTCATTGTCACTGCTTACGTTAAAAAGAAACATTGTTTTTTTCTTTTTGTAAAATGATTCATAGAAAAATATCCCCTTTAAATGAAATGAAAATTAAATGGTGTTTATACATCATATAAAATAATTTCATATATAAAACAAAATATTCCTCAATGAAAGGAGATTGAGACGATGTCCCATACAAAGATCAATTTGTAAATAAAATAGATCAATTATGTTTATTTACTATAAGTACACATGAATAATTTAAAAATAAAACATATTAAATGAAAAGTTATTTCATACATAATCACAGCACAACATAATTTAAAATAATAAGATTAACCCAATGAATGGAAATTGGGTTAAGAAGTTCCCTAACCTCTTGTCAGACTTGACCCGTTCGTTATTTAATCTCCGGAATAGTAAACTAAAGTTAATTTATAAATTCATAAGATCCTTTTTCAAGTATATTATTTCTTTTATATCACTTATTACCATGATATAAACATTATGTAATTATTTATGTTAATAATGGTCATTTTGTCGATATTTGTTACTTGAGTAAAAAATGGACTTCTGATAATTACAATTTGTTCACGTGGTCAAAAGTTAATTTTATACAAAATGATATTCATGATTTATATATCATATATCATATATAAACATTACATACATGTATTTATAATATTACATAACATTTAGAGGTATGAAATGAAATGAACCATTCATGGAGACGGTAAATCGTATGTATGCAAGAATCCAACTTCCATTTCAATTTCTTAGTTTAATGGGATTAAAACATAATTATACATAGGTATTTAATAATTCCAGTATAATATCATATATAATATCATTAACTCCGTCCTTTATACGCCCCATATATTTCATTAACGAGTCATATCACTTTGAGGGGGCGGTAGTCCGCACTTTCTCGATTATAATTATCGCGTTTACTAGTAATTGAAACCATAAAGGCATGATATAAATGAAGAATATATAATAATAATGAAAAAATAAATATAATATATATCATATATAAATACAGTTCTATCAAAATGGCTACCATGAGAGGTGGTAGGAGATAATTGAACAATCCTCGTTTCGTGAGGCGTTGGTTTTCCATCCACAGAAATAGTATGTTCTTTACCCATTATATAGAGGTGTGTGTAAGTGTAGTTTGAATCATTATCATAAAAAAATCCTAGTACATTTAGTATACTAGTGTAATTATTAAAGAAAGCAATAAAATGAGTTTACCAGGTTGGAGAAATAAAATAAAATAAAAGAACATATGGGAAGACGTTACATTTAAATCGGGTAACTCCTTTTGGTTTGAACCAAAATGGTTTTTGGATGTTCCTTCTGCCTATATTAAGGATCTAGAAGGAGTATTGAGATGTAGGGAGAATAATTGGTCTGAGGTTGGATGAGCCAAGGGGATTGAGAGGAGTGTGTAAAGGGTTAGAATTGGTGTCCATTTATAAGGGGAGGAGGGGCTTTTTAGGAATGTTTAAAACTATTATATTATTACATAATGATTTTCTATTTATAAAAGTCCAAAACATATTAAAGTTGAAGATAATATTACTAATGGTCGAAATAAAATCATCCAATAATAATTGGACTGGTTTTGGTAATTATTTTTATATTTAGAATATTATTTATTTAATTCATTTACTAATAACATAAACACTGCATCATTATTGTATCATAAATAATTTTATTTACATGATGTCTAAAAATTATAAAAAAATACCATGATTTAGGAAATAATTTTAGCATTTAAATAAATTTTTCTAGTTGAAAATATAACTTATATAACCACTTGTATGAATTGTGTTTATAAAAGATATTTATTTATGTCTATTTTCTCTTTACTATAAGTTAATTAAAACAACGTTTCATTATCACTCTTAAGTGGCTCCATGGGGTCCCAAAGTCAACCCAAGGATTCACATGGTCTGAAATATATCATCAAATAGTATTATAAAACATGTTACGGTAATTTTATATCATTATAATAAAATTTTATACCTTTATTTAACAGATTTAACCTTTAACCATGGTAAATAAATTTTATTCTGTAGTAAATATTTAAAATGTTTAAAAATAAAATTTACCTATTTACAAAAATTGGACATAATAATTCCAAATATGGAATGTATTTTTCTAAATTCAAAAAACCTAAGTGGATGAAATTAATTTATAATTTATTCTATCTGTCAAAACAAAAAGCGTCTTTTTTAAAGAAATACCATCTATCAAAAGATATACACCTGTTAATGTCCAATTTCAAAGTTATATTACATCCAATGACTAAAATTAAATTAAATGGTAAAAATATAATCTAATTACAGTTTTAAACCAATTATAAATATAATCATAACATATAAATAAATTAGATTAAAATTCCATTTTGAATTAAAATACAGTATTTTCTACTATTCATCAAAAATTGAATTTTATTAGGAAAATACCAAAATTTTACCCAAAGTAAATTTTGATATCTTGATTTTGATGAAGAATTTCATTAGTCAAAAATAACATATAGAAGTGTCCAAAACTAGATTTAAAGGGGGTTCTCTATCAAAAGATAGTAAATCACCCTTTTAAAGTAAATTACGCTTAAAATTAGATTCATTCACATTTTAATCATCTAAAATTTGTTGGATATTTGTAAAAACTTTTAACAAACACGTATAATCATATTTTAGTCAGTTTTTTTCATTCTCTTAAATTCAACGGCTAGGCATTTAAAACCATTTAAAAAAATAATATTATATTATTATTTTTCAACATAAGATTTCAAAGAAACTTGTTATTGCGTATCAGGTATGCTATCGAACTTAGAAAACCATTTAAGGAAAAATTAATATTTAAATAAAAAAAATATTTATTAAAAAAAAATGTATTATTTCATTACTTACTTGGTATGTGACATCCTTCACCTCTTTTATAAATTGCGTCCTCACAATTTTATTCACTTATAAAATAAATGGGGGTATTTATCACTCAAAGCATTTCTAGATTCCCACATTTCCTCTTAAACCATTTGGTTTTTCCAAAAAAAAACCTTTACATAAAGAATTACCTTATTCCGCAAAACTTGCTCTCTATAGTCTAGAATCTAGACTATTTATTCCTTATAAGAGAGATTCTATTCCAACTGAACTATCTCTAGGCTCAAAACAAGAGATGGATCTGTCATATACTTTCTCAATATTGAAACATGAAAAATATTATGTACCTGGGATATAAATGGAGGTAAAGCGACTCTATAATCAACAGATCCAAAATTTTCCAGGATTTCATAGGGTACAAAGAACCTCAGACTCAACATTACCTTCTTACCAAAATGCATAACACTTTTCCATGGAGAAACATTGAGAATGAAATGATCACCTACCTCAAAATAGAGATCCATCCTATGATAATCTGCATAACTTTTCTACCTGCTCTGAGCTGTTCTCATGTGATTTTGAATCAACAGAACCTTTTATGACATCTTTTCTACGAAATCTAGTCCCATATGCTTCCATTCACTTACTTCATCCGAAAAAGATGGTGTTCGACGCCACTTTACTTATAATGCCTCAAATGGAGCCATCTATATACAAGAATGAAAAATTTTATTACATGAAAATTAAACCAAATAAATATGATGGTCCCAACATCCCTCGTAATCTAGTAAACAAGCATGTAGCATATCCTCCAATGTCATAATTGTTTGTTCTGACTGCCCATTTAATTGTGGATGAAAAGACTTACTAAAATTTAATCTAGTTCCCAACGACTTCTGACGTCCTTTCCAAAAGTTAGAAATAATCCTGGTATCACGATTGATACAATGGAGAGGGGAACACTAAGAAATTTTACTATCCTTTTAACACACAACTGAGAAAGTTGATCTAGAGACAAATATCTCGAATAGGAAGGAAATGAGTAGATTGAGTCAACTAATCAAAAATAACCAAGATTTCATTATTACATCGAGATGTCTTCGGTAATCCACAACAAATACCATTGATATATTTTCTCATTTCCTCTCTGGAACCATTAATGACTAAAGCATCCCATTCAGTAACAACCACTCTGATTTAACCTGCTGACACATCAAACACAACATAGTTAAATCAGTAATATGTATTTTTATTCCATCCCAGCAGAAATACTCCCAATGATCTTTATACATCTTAGTACTGCCTTGATAAACTGAAAATAGAGAACTATGAGCTTCACATAACAACTCATTCAACAACTGTTAATCACAAGTCACACATAATCTCTTCCCAAACATCAAAACACAATCATTTAAATGTTAAATTCAGGAAACATCCCCTCTCGAACCAACTCTACCTTTTTCTACAAATCACTGTCTTCCTTCTATGATTTCTTTATTATGTCTGATAGAAATTATTTCACACACACCTGAAACAAAGAAGAAAAATTTATTGCTCCAACAACTTCTATTCCAATGTTCATCAATCAAAAATCAAAGGATCTCATTCCATACATAGCATGTTTAATGAAGAATTACTTTTATGACTCAAAGCATCAACCACTTTATTTGCTTTTCTTGGATGGTAAAGGATCGTGCAATTATAATCCTTGATTAATTCCAAACATCTCCTCTTTCGCATGTTCAATTATTTTTGAGTTAATATATACTCAATATTTTGTGTTGAGTATATATTTAACATTTTACTCCATATAAATTATGCCTCCAAAATTTTAATGAAAAAAACAACAAAATTTTATTCCAAATAATGTGTACAATGATTTATCTCATGTGGTTTCAACTGATGTGATAAATACGCAATTACCCGACCATTCTGCATGAGGACAGAACCATGTCCATTCAACGAATCATTACTATAAATAACAATCTCACCATTTCTATAATGTAGTGCCAAAACTAGTTCATTCACCAATATACTTTTCAATTCCTAAAAACAATCATCACATTCTTTTCTCCAAATGAACCTAAAAACATTAAAGTTATCTTAGTCATTGGACTAGAAAACCGTGAAAATTTGTCAACAAACCTCCAGTAATAACCTTCCAAACTATGAAAACTACGAATCTAGGTTATATTTTCGGGTCTTGTCCATTCTTCAATAAATTTTGTTTTAGTAGGATCAACGGTAATGCCATTTTTTGAAACAATGTGACCAAGATATGAAATTTGTTGCAACCAAAACTCACAATTGCTAAATTTACCAAATAGTTTCTTTTCTTTTAGGTTTGTCTAGACAACCCTTAAATAAGTTTTGTGCCCCTCTTTACTTTTAGAATAAACCAAAATATCATCATCGAATAGAACCACAAACTTATCCATGAACACACGGAAAATAATATTCATAAGATCCATGAATACATCACGTGCCTTGGTTAAACCAAAATACATTACTAAAAATTCATAATGGCAACATCTAGTACGAAATGCGGTCTTTGTAATGCCTTCTTCCTTTAATTTCAATAGATGGTAAGCCGACCTCAAGCCAATCTTCGATAAAAACTGAGATCCCCAGAGCTGATCAAATAAATAATTGATATATGAAAAAGGATACTGGTAATTAACATTGATGGTATTAAATGGTCTACAATCAATGCAACGTGTCAACGAACCATCTTTATTTTTAACAAACGAGACTGGAGAACCCCATATTGATGTGCTAGGTCGAATGAAACCCTTATCTAATAACTGATGCAATTGATTATTTGACTCTAAAAGTTCAATTTGATCCATTCAATAAGGGTGTTTTGAAAATTGCTTAGCATCAGGAACTATGTCAACAGTAATTTCAACTTCTCAATCAGGTATAATACCCAAAAACTCATTAGAAAAAACATCAAGGTACTCATTTACCACCGGCACATCATTAATCTGTACAGTTCCTTTGTTTTCTACAATATGTGAAAGGTATCATTCATTTCCATCTTTTACTAGTTTCTCAGCTTTGGGATATGTTATCAAAAGTAAGGGTTCATTCATTTACACAATCAGAAAATAATCATGAAAAGAAAACTCTTTAGCCTTGAAAAAAATCATAGCATGATAAACAGAAATCCAATCCATACCCAAAATAACAATAAACCCTACTAGAGGCAAAACAATAAGGTTTGCAGGTAGATTCATTCCGCACAGAAGGACATGAAGGATCTTATAACTTTTTTTGTATCAATATTTCCTCCAAGTGTTTTTACCATAAGTTCAGGATTCATATCATGAGATAGAATTCCTAATTTACTAGAAAACATCTTAGAAATGAACGAATGTGTAGACACTGAGTCAAACAGCACATTGGCATAATATGAAAAAACCAATCGTGTTCCTGATATTACTTTATTTGATCACCCATCATATGATGAAAGAGTTTCAAAGAACATCACCACCCCTTTATGATTGAACTACGGTTTATTTCCCCCATTTTATTTTTTCCTTGGACACTCATTTTCATAATGACCCATTTCATTGCACATAAAACATTTTACTGGTAGTAAATCAGATTTTATCATTCCATTACACTGCTATTTTTCATTGAAATTTCGAGCCTTATGTCCCATTTTACCACATCAGTAGCACTTACTAGAAATAAAAAGAAATTCCCAAAATTATTTTTACCACAATTTTCACAAACTATAAACTTAAGTATCTTACCGTTAGACTTTTTTGAAGAGTTCTTCCAATTCCCCCGCCACCTTGACCACTTATTCTGTTGTTTTTAAAAGAACACCAGATCAATCAAAAACACCATTTCCACCTTCTCCCAACATCTAACAAGTTTTCATAACTTTTGAACTCATGAAAAGCTAAAACACTTCGATACATTGGATTTAACATTGAGTAAATCAGTTGATTTTACTATCAATATCTCGTATGAAATTTGGAGAATACCTTTCCATTCAAGGGACTTCTTCTTAATAAGGTTCTACTAAGTCATCCTCCTGCCTCCATTATAGGAATGTTTTTCCATCCGAAGATGAACCACCATTGGAAAATATTTCTCAAGAATCATACATTTGAATTCATCCCAATCAAGAGCATCAATATCTTCACTATCACTGATATTTTTCACCATAAACCACCACTATTCATATTATCCTTCAAAACGGTAAATAGTGTGACTAACAACTTGATGTTCTGAACACACCATGACATCAAATATTTTCTCTATTGCTTTAATCCACCCTTCAGCTAGCACTGGGTCAGATGATCCTTCGAATGGTGGGGGATGTTTCCTCATGAAATGATCCACTACTGACATGTTCTTCTGTGGTTGATCTAGATGATCTCATGCCTGGATACCACCACCATTTATATTCTGAGTCAATTGTTCCATCATTGAAACAAACTCTTCAGTTCTGATTCCGACCATCTAAGGTTGTTGATTTTTTAGTTTGGCTTGCTCCTAATGTCATCCCATCATATCTTCCCTGTTTCCTATGTGGAAAACCATTCTGAACATAGGAATACCTTAGGAGAAGCAACATGGTAATCAGTAAATGCTATTTGATTTCAATATTGACATAACATAATTTATGGATATTAATTTAACAATACCCTAAATCCTAATGTTATCTAAACTTACCTCGAATAACAACTATAAGGACCTGACCTTAAACATTACATATTCATGTATTAAATGAATAATTCACATTGACGATATTTTTAGGTTTAGTGTTTTAAAAAATTAGGCCATAACTATTACATTACACCTAAAAAATTATAAGGTAGAAAATTTTACTCAGTTTCCATTTTTTCATTAAATAAACACTCTTGAAAAATACAGTCACATCTAGTCCCATGTTTTAGAAAACATGATTTTTCTTTTATCCCATCACTGACTATATTCATCTTTTGGTCCTATGATTTTTTTTCAAAACTTGGGATGAGCATAAAAATCTCTGTAAGGGTTATAAAAAATATAAAACATTTTTTCATCATTACATACATAACATAATATCTTTAACATACCTCATAAAATTATAAGATTTATGAATAACACATATAAATTATAAATCATAATGGTAACTTGTGGCATCCATTTCATACAAACATTGTAGCTATCACAACTACGTAGGAGGTTACATTTGGTATACCCATCACAATATATTACAAAAATATATTAGGATAAATATTCATGTTTACCTTCCTAACATTACCCAATTCATTGGAGAGCTATCTCAGGCTCACCAACCCTTGGTTTATCACAGAACTACCCTTATACTTAACAACACACAAGAACTATAGCTTATTCATAACACATAAAAAAATCTTAAAGGAAAGATAACATTACAATATTTCAATCAAAATATATCTGTTAAATATATTGAAATAATAAATCTATTATCAAAACCACTTTCAATACCAATATACAAAAAAAAATAGTAAATGGTATTTACATTCATTTTAAAAACATTATGCCTTGTTAAGGAATCCAAAAATCAGATAATACTTGTGGCACCGGAAAGGTCGTTGTCACAACATACGTTAAAAAGAAACAATATTTTTTGTCATTTCGTAAAATGATTCATAGAAAAATATTTCCTTTTAAATTAAATGAAATGTCAATTCTTTTTATACATCATATAAAATAAAGTTGTATATAAAAGAAAATATGCTTTAATGAATGGAGATTGAGATGAAGTACCATACAAAGATCATTTTGTAAATAAAATATATGAATTATGTGTATTTACTTTAAGTAAACATAGATAATGTAAAAAGGCAATATTGGACATCAAATGTTATTTCATACATAATAATTGCACAACATAATTTAAAATTAGAAGATTAACCCAAAGAATGGAAGTTGGATTAAGAAGTTCCCTTACCTCATGTCTCACTTGACCCGTTCATTCTATAATCTCCTAAATAATAAACTAATGTTAATTTATAACTTTTTAAAATAATTTTTAAAGTTTATTATTCCTTTTATATATCTTATTAACATGTTATAAACATTATTTAATAATTGATGTTAATAACGACTGTTTTGTTGATTTTTTGTACTTGAGTGTAAAATGGACTTCTTATAATTAAAATTTGTTCATGTGGTAAAATTTTCATTATATAGAAAATTATATTCATGATTTAGATGTCATATTTATCATATATATCAATTATATACATGTTTTTATAATTACATAACATTTGGAGATATGAAACGAAATGCACCGTTCAAGGAGACGGTATGTCATACGTACGCATTAACACTACTTCCATTTCTATTTCTTATTTTAATGAAATTAAAACATAATGATACATAGGTATATAATTATAATTCCAGTATAATATCATATATAATATCATTAACTCTATCCATTATACGCCCCACATATGGCATTACCAAGTCATATCACTTTTAGGGGGCAGGTGTCTGCACTTCTTCAAATAAAATTATCACATTTACCCATAATGGAAACCATAAAGCCATGACGTAAATGGAAATACAGAAGAATGATGAAAACATAAACATAATATATCTCAAATATTAATATAGTACTATCATAATGGCCACCATGAAATTTGGTATAAGATAATTGTACAATCATAGTTTCGTGAGGCGTTAGTTTCCCATCCAAATAAACAGTATATTCATTTCCCATTAGATGGAGGTGCGTGTATGTTTAGTTCGAATCCATATTATAAAAAAATCATAGTATATATAGGATACTCGTGAAATTTTCAAATATAAGAATAAAAGTATTTTAGGGGGTTGGAAAAGTTAAATAAAACCAAAGAAAATAAGAGAAGATGTTGCCTTTAAATTGGGTGACTCCCTTTGTTTTGAAGCAAATGTTTTTTTTGGAGTGCCTTATGACTAAGTTAAGGTTTATTTTATGAGGGGAGGGATGTAGGGAGATTATTTGTGAAGAGGTTGGATGATACAAGGGGCTTTATAGGTGTGAGTAATTGGTTATATGTGGTGTCCTTTTATAATGGTGTGGAGGTGGTTTTTAGGAATGTTTAAAAATATTATTTTATTATATAATTATTTTTGGTTTCTAAAGGTCAAAAAATAATTAATATAGAATCTAATATGACTACTGGTCGAAATAAAATCATCCAATATGAATTGGATTGGTTTTGGATATTATTTAAATTTTTATAATATTATTTATTTAAATCATTTATTAATGAGGTAAACACTACATCCTTATTGTGTTACAAATAATTTTACTTATATGATGTCAAAAAATTAAAAAAATACCATAATGTAGGAAATATTTTTAGATTTTCAATTAATATTCATAGTTTAATAGATAACTTATATATCCTCTTGTAGGAATTTATTTTCTAAAAGATATTTTTAGATGTCATTTTGGTCTTACATTATGTTAATAAAAACAAAGTGTCATTATCACACTTAGGTGGCTTCATGGGGTACTCAAATAGACAAAAGGATGAAAATGATCTGAAATTTATCAAATAACAGGATTAAGGAAAATGTTATGGTAATTTTATATTATTATTATAATATTTTATTTCTTTATTTACCAGATTTATCCTTTAACCTTGGTAAATTAAATTTTTACTGTAGTAAATAATTAATATTCCTAAAAATAAATATTATCTATTTATACAATTTGGACCTATTGATTCGAAATTTGGAATCCATTTTTCAAAATTAAAAAACTGATGTGGTATAAATTAATATAAAATTTATTTCTACTGTTAAAACAAAAAGCATGTTTTTTAAGAAATTATAACTATCAAAAGATCAACACTTTTTATTGTCCAATTTCAATGTGATATTACATCCAATGACCAAAATTGGTTTAAATAGAAATATATAATCTAATTACACTTTAAAATCGATTTAAAAATAATCTAACCACATTAATAAACTATTTTAAAAGTCAGTTTTGAATTAAAATAATTTATTTTCTACTATTCAAAAAAATTTGAATTTTATCAGAAAAATACCAAAATTTTACTGAAAGTGAATTTTGATGTCCTGGTATGAATAAGAATTTTATATGTCAAAAATAACATATTAATGTGACCTAAACTAGATTTAAAGAGGGTTCAAAATCAAAATACGGTAAATAAACCTTTTAAAGTAAATTATGATTACAATTATATTCATTCACATTTTATGCCTATAACTTTTCTTGGATATATATAAAAACATTTAACAAAAATTTATTATCATATTTTAGTTAGTTTTGTTCATTACCGACAATACAACGGCTAGGCATTAACAACCATTTAAAATAATAATATTATATTATTATTGTGCAACATATGATTTAAAAAAAATCATTGTTGCATATCAGGCACGCCATCCAACATAGAATCACATTTAAGGTAATATTAATATTTAATTCACAAAATATTAATTAAAAAGAAAATTTATTATTTCTTTATTAACCTAGAATGTTACATAAAGTCCTTTAAAAGGGTAATAAAACTAAAATGAGGATTAATACATGAATTGATTATGTGTTAAAAATGTATATACAATGAAATATGTGGAGATAAAATAGAAAATAATCAATGGATATTACACACATAAAATTATAATGACATTTTCAATGAAGTATAATATTAACACATTGAATGAAAATTGAGTTAATAAATCTCTTATCTAATGATACATTTTTGATGAATTTCATTTAACCTCTTTTACAGTCCTCCAAATTTTCATCTAAATTAACCCAAAAACAAATAAATATTTATTATATATAAAATTATCCTTTTATAACTTTTTATGTCATGTTCTTTAATAATCATTCAAAATTTTAAATGTTTGGGTGTTAATTGTGTTTTTTAAAATTCATTATCTATCATAATATTCCATGTTTATGTGCATATTAAAAAATATCATCATCTGAATAATAATAACCATGAAATAATTATCATATATAGAAATTAATTATACATTTATTACCTATAATTAATGATTATTTTGGATAAATTAATTTTGTTATAATAATTGAGAAGATATGTTGTACATTCTCATGAGTAATGATTCTATTATTCTATTATAACTATTGAAAAGGGAGCATAAATTTAAAAACATTATATAATGAATATCATATATTATTTTTTATTTTTATATACTCATACATATCATCCATGTGATGTGGTTTTGAAAATATAGTTGCATCACATCGTGTCAGCAGTAGTCCACACATACACGAACCACATTATAATAGTTTAGTGATTGAAATAGGTATGAATGAAAATGATATATTACCCTTTAATAAGTTTGAATATTTTGTTAGTTTCATAGTAATTACTTTTAAATAACCTATTATCATTAAATGTTTTTTTATCACATTCCATTTATTGTGTTAGTGGTAGATGATTCACATCGCTATGCGAGGAGGTAGCATGTCATACAAACATGTGACATTTTTGTATCCCCGTAAGAATGGAAAATTAAAAAAACATATATAATGTAATTACTATATGGGTATAATAATTTCATAAATTTTATATATGTAATTCGTAAAAATAAATATTCCCAATCGTAAGTGGTGGTACATGAAAAATGAAACACATTTGATTGTGAGGTAGAAGTCTGTGGTACACACAAATGACTATTTAAAAACCCATTTTATGGATGTTCGGATGGTTTTGGTTAATTACCAGAATATAAAAATATTATCATATGGAATATAATGATTATTTTATATCATCATTTTAGGATATGAATTTAATTAGCAGGATAAAAAATTGAAATAAAAACCCTTATTAGAGAACATGACCTCTAGTTGGAGTAACCTCCTTAGGCATTCAAAAAAATCCTAGCTTTTCTATATTGGTAAAACAATACTCTTAAATGATATAATTAATATTAGGTAGTGATAATTTTAGATATTTCTCAATAAAAATGGTTTTAATGTATCAAGAAGAGTGGATAATTGATTTTATTTTATAAGTAAAGCGAGTTTCACACTTGTAATAATTTCGAATAATATTCACTACTAACCTTTACCACATTATAAAATAGTAAAAAATGGAGTATTATCAATATATAAAAGATATATTTATAATATGTATTCATAGAATTAATTTTTGAAATTAATCTAGGTCAATTTAATAAATATATTTCATTTTAACCCCGTGGTAAAAACATTTTCAACTTAACAAAGGTAAATAAGTATTTATGTTTTCACAATTTATTTGGTCCCAAATTAGTTTTACCTTATAAATAATTTGGGATCCAAATATGTAATCCATTTTACCGTATATAATTCATATAAATGTCAAAATATAATTTAAAATTAATCCATGAAACTCTATAACAAAGTCAGTTTTTTGAAAAAAAATCCAAAATTATATAATGTTTTTATATAATCCTTGAATGGGAAAATTTATCAAATGTAATAAATTTGACTAATTGATATATAATTGTTCTAATTTATCATTAATACAACATGAAACAATACTTTTATTCTACTAATTGTACTAATTTAAAAATAGTTTTCAATTCGGATTCTGTACTTTTCAATATTCATCAAAAAAAGAATCATTTAAAAAAAATACTAAAAAATATACCAAAGAAATTTATTATATATTAATTTCAAAAATTAAGATAATTTTAACAGAATAATATTTTTAATAGTGGTAAAATTTAAATTTGAATTATGGTCTAGAAGCCTGACTAAATCTAATTTTTGATAAAGATAGTACACTCAAAATAAATTTAAATCTAATTTAAATGATTGTAATTTTTATTTTAAATAATAATTAATACAATTTTTTGTTCAAACAATATATTTTTCATCATATTTTAGGTTTTACTCATATCTATTATTTTAACATTTTTATTTAAATTTTATAATTTGAAATATAATTTAATAGTTTATAAATTTTCATTTAAAATCAATGTTGCGGATTTCACAAGATAAAAAATAAATAAAAATTATTCTAAAAGATATGTATTATAAATTTTAGGGGTATAACATGAGTTTTTATTAAATTCATTTCAAATGTGTGTTATTAATAAAAATGTAAGTCATGATGTTAGATTTAGTATTTCATGAATGATATTTTAAGAACCCTGTATGAAATTAATGGGTTTACTTAGATTGATAAAATGATTAATATGGAGAACATGAGGGCCTATTTATTTAAATGGGATGAACACACACAATTTTTTTTATCCCTACATATAATATTATTAATGTTTTTTACACTGAATACTATATGTTGAGTTATGGGAGTTTTTTCTTTTGTCTATTCTCTTATTTCTTTCATTGCTTGTGATATATGGTAGTGTCCACACCAAGAGAAACAATCCATTGATATTTGTGAGAATCATAATACTAGAATAAACCCATGATATTTAACCATAATGTTATGATTGAATATGAAAAATAAAAAATTATTTACACATATAAATATTAATGAAATTAGAAACCCACATATTTTTTTATTTAAATTATTATCCATGCCTATTTTGATTGAAATTAATGTATGTAGTTATCTTATACTACCCAATGATTTTTTAAATGATCTTTATATAATTAAAGAAAAATATATTTTCTTCCCATGTATTATTATAAATTTAAAATTATTTTGTTTAATTCATATTGAATTACTATTAAATACATGATGGGATTATATTGTGCATTTTTACTCACATTGATTTTCTATTTGGGAGCTTGTTTAATTTATTATGCAATGTATAGAATAATTTAAAGCACCATTGTGTGGAAATAGATGTTCATGATTATTTACACCACGTGGGATGGTGGTGTAATGTGTATTAATGGATCCCCATATTATAAATTGAACAATTGATACTCTTTTCATCATTAGTGATACGATTTAAGATTACAAACCATTGTTGGGACTTGTACTTGTCAAAATGTGCAAAATTTGTTGATCAATGTTTTGATATTAAACCATTTAATGTATTCTTATCCAATTCATTTATCTTTGTCGAAGTATTATTTTATGTAAAATCTTTCCATCTTGATTTTTCAGATTCCCATGAACTAGTCTTCAACTATTGGTATTCATAACACCCTTCAGGACATGTCAGGATCGACTCAGGCCCATGAACTAGTATTCAACAATTGTTATTCATTACCTAGAATACAAATATATTTGTTACATCATGATTATGTTCCATATTTCTTATGCCACTGAAATAAAGAAAACTCCAAATCCAGGTTACTTGGGTTGGGGTTGCTACAAATTGAACGTAATAGAAATTTTTTCGTAAAAACCTAGTTTTGGTGTAAAAATTGTTTTTATATTTTTAAATTAAATTTTTCGTATTTTATAAATTATTTTGATTAAAATTATATAATATATATATTTTCCTTTTTTAACATTCATTTAACATTGTTTAAATCATGGGAAATGAATAAATATTTTTTTTTGATTAATGATATATTTTTATAATAAGTTATTACATCATTCCATAATAATAAAATTAATGTTTTACAATAATAGAAATTTAAATAAAAATTAATTTATCAGGTCAAATTTTTTTTCCTTGAAAATAATTATAATTTTCTAAAAAATTTACTTTTTCACTAATATTTGAAAAATCACTACATTTCTTAAAAATACATTTTAATTTAATTCATTTAAAAATTTACATGGGTTTTAAAATTTTATAATGAGAAATTAATGATGACATATAATCATTAATAAAATTTTGGGTCACGATAATTAATTAAATTTGGAATTTTTGGAAAAAATCTTTTTGGAATTTTGAATGTTTTTCCATTAAAAAATATTTTCATAGTGTATGTGGAATAAATAATAAATTAAATCAATGTATATGTGATTTAAATTTCTATAAATTGAGAAACAATTTTGAATTAACATAATAAAAATAAAATAATAAGGTAAATTTTATTTTTACTCCTATTTAATTTTAAAAAAATAAAAAATTACATACCTAGGTTAGGCATAAAACGTGTTTACCGAGGAGTTAAACCAAATGATATGGGTTATATTGATAATGAAACATTTTTAAATTCAATTGGATGGAACTATTTTTAGAAAATAGTATATAAATTCCTAATATAAGTTTATTTCAAATCATATTACTTAAGAATTAAGTTATGATTTTGGATTCTTTTTGGAAATTTCCATATTGTTTCCAAGTGGGTTCGTTTCCCCACTTATTAAAAGAAATATCCTCACCTCCCCTATTAAAAAATCCATAGACCATCAGTTCAAAGTTTACATACCAAATAAATCACATAATTATCTCTCTATAACATAAAATACTTTTTTATTAAGAGATAACCCTATGATGGATATTTATCTTCATCTAATCAGGTTGTCCCATGAATATGAATCATTCTTAACCAATCGTTTGAATTTTATTTCATCACACACATCTAAAAATTACATTTAAAAAATTTATGATATTATAATAAATTATTAGCCCATATATTTATATTCAATTGTGTTATTTTTAAAAAAAATTATACACATTTTCTTCCATAAATTGGTAAACAAGCAAGTCGATTTTCTGTACGAAATACTACGACCTAACTAACAATTATACATAATTTCTCATTAATACCAGTAATAAGTGGATATAATAATGGATAAAAATGTTATATATAATGTTTATTAAAAATACTAAAACATTTGAATTATCATATCTCATTTATATTATTAATTTCCAATCTATTGGGAAATTATAACATCGCTCGTGAAATTGTTTGAACTATGGCCTCCATGAAGTGATGAAATATGTTTTTAGATTATTTTTTTTCATTTATGGTAATAAAAATATATATAATCAATATATATGAAATATATAACATAAAAACTCTTATATAAATTTGAAATAATATTTACTTTTCTTTCATTCCATCTATCAAGTAAATTGAAACCGCATTCAAACGTATGCACGACCTACCATCTCCATGAACAGTGTAATTCGTTTTTTGTTTCAGCAATTTATAGATTATAATTAATAAAAATACAATTAAAAAATATAATTTTTTACATGATTTATATAATATGACTCTGATCATAATAAACATACATTAAATAAAAACCATAACATATATTATAATGAAGCAGTTACCACCCAAAACATGATTTTATCATAGAATTGTTAATTAACATGTAATAAAAGGACTATGTAATTCTTATATAGTAACTCACTTTTGATAATGGTTATTTTATAGATATATAATAATACATTATTTCTTATACTACAGGTTTGAATGTGTATGAATAATTTCAAACTGGAGGGTAAGACTATTCAATTCAATATATTAATTTTAGGAGTCATAAAATTTTTACCACTTTTTCCATTGTGTTATGCATGTAATTCTATATTGACATGTTATATCATGAATATAAATATATTAATCATTTTTAATGTTTTAATTAATTTAATACTATATTGGGGGGTACGATTCAAATCATTACAAATGCAGTAAGTGAATTTCATCTCAATTTTATTTTTTTTGAACACATGCCTTGTACACCAATTGTTCGTTTACTATAGTGTATATACACACATCCCATGAATTTATTTTACTATTATTATAATGAAAATAATTTTATATAATAATTAAATATGTTTCTTTCTTTAATGAGGCTTACTATACAAACCATATGGAATTGTTATCTTTTTTATGTCACAATCTCATTTTTTATCAACAATGATTATTATTATTTTTCCGGTGATGAAATATTGTGATATATCTATCAATAAAATAATATATATTTTATCCTCTTCAGGGTATTACTATATAATATAAATTTTAATATCATTTTTAACCATTAATAACATATATACAGTATCAAATATTTTAACTAATAATAATATATTTCTTTATTTGGTTGAAAATCCATTTTCATCATTGTCCATGTTCACTAAAAATGTTATAAATTATGATTATACTATTTTTAGATTATTTTTGGATGATATTTTTATAAATTTTTTTTTAAAAATATAAATTGAATGTTATATTTTATTACCAAAAGAGTAATTTTTGACATTTTATTAAAAATTTGAAAAGAATCATTATTTTTACATGTAATGCATTAAAAAAATTTCCAACACCAAGAAAATTGAATTATTTTAAACATATGGTATTATTTTTCATTTATATATTCATTAAAAATATTTTATATTTTATTTCTTAAATTTTTATATTTTGAGAATAGATTTAAATATGGAATTTATATTTTCTACATGAATTTATTGATAATAATTTTTTGGAATTTATATTCATTAAAAAGATATGCCTTAAATATTACCTATTTTTTACTAGGGATATGTTCCAATTACAACATCCTTATTCTTTAATTTGGTGGTCTATTTTTTTTATAATGATGAAGAGGTGTTCATGAATCATATTTCTATCCCATGGGTTATACTATAATGAAATTATTGTTAAACCCATTTCCATTTAATTTCATATATTAGGATAAATATTTTATGATATTTTGAAAATGGTACGTACAGATTCTGTGATGGCTGGGATCTACATACCTCCCAATTGAACTTTGTACTCATAGATAACATATTAGTTAATTAATTTATGACAGAAACAACATTTATTTTGGAAATTCTATTTGTGATACTAATTTCATATCCATGATGTTATTTGTGGACCTAATTTCATGTCCATTATCATTTTCATTGTCAAATATTCATAATCTTATAATTATTGGTATACCTGCATTCCTGTAGATAATTTCATTTGTGGACCTTTTCATTTCTAATAATTTTCCCCCATGGACATGGTTTATTTTTTATAAGTATATGTTAGGGATTTAATTCATGTAATAACATAATGGGTGATCCCATTTCTATTTATATATGTTCACAATATTTGAAACATATGTTTTACCACGTTCGCAAGTATTTGTATTCTCTCACAGACTATGTTCTCTGATGACTATACGATTCAAGTCTTATGAACATCAAATAAATCTTCCATGACTTGAGTGTATTATATTTTCTATGAGGGGTATGGTGTTAAAATGTTTTGTTCAGGTTCTCATACCCTCATTCTCATGATATACCAATGTGATGATTGATATTTACACTTTTTATCTACTAATATTCTTAGATAACAATTTCATTTTGATAGAGTCCTGAATCTTGGATGAAGGCATTTATATGGAATATATATAATACTACTACTACGGGGGACTATTCAAATTGGAGATAATGAACATATTATAATAAATAATATGATTGTATATTTTTTCATGAATGAAAATAAACAATTATGTTCTTTGGGGTTTGAAATAGTTACATGTATTGAATATCCATCTGATTGAGGTAATATATATTTATCGAAATCTTGGGTCACTAAAGATGATATCATAAGAAATGATTTGTCAATCTTTGAATTTTTTTTTGATATAACTCTTGTGATTAATCTTAGGTTATGTCAATGAATAAGAAAATAAAATATAAATTTAGACAAAAATAGGGTGAGTGGTTTCAATGAAATTGAATCCGTGTCAACATACTAAATCATGATATATCATTAGAGTAGTTTTATCTAGGGGTGAAAAATATGAATTGGTTTCATTGGTATTATCTCAATTATCACATTGTTTTTGTAAAATGTCCATGATGCACACCTAGTATGACACTCTTAGTGGATATGTTCTACATATTCACAATCTCGTTACAAACTATCTTGAAGTATTCAAACAGATGGTTCCCTATATTTCCAATGATAAAACTATATTTTCATTGATAAAAAAGAATGTTTTATAATATAGACATCCAATATATGAGTTTTGTACGATTATTTATTTTTCCACAATGAATATTACATATTAGGCTCTGCAATTTGATTTTTTTTTTCAATGACATGAACAAGAAGGAATCATATAAAAAAACAATGTACATAAAATACATTCACCATCATCATGAGGATACAAATTTTTTAAAATATGGGATATAATATTTGGAAATTATGTTCAGTTAAATTTATTAATAATTGGAATCAACGTTCTTATTGAGATTTTGATTTTACCATAGATGGAGTAATATTTAATCAGATAACTTATGAAATAGCATCCACCCTCCATCTATGGGAATTATGATCCATTGGTTTCTGTTAAATGGATCCATGTGATGGAAATTTTATTTTTTGTTCTTGAAATATGGAGCCATGAAAAATTCATCTGAGTTTTTTATTATTTGGAATAAGAATATAATAAATTTTGAAATATTATTTAGAATATTATTTAAGAGGATGAAATAGAATCATTTCAATGGGATGAATTTATTGGGATATTTTTAGTATTTTATCATCTTCTATATTATGTACAAAAATTTAGAAAAAGATTGTGGAACTTATTAATAATGATAATATATAATTCGTATATATGTGGAAAACTTTACATTAATTTCATGGTCTGACCATAGTTTAATAATTATCTAAGAAATAAAAACAGATTGATTCCTTAGTTGTTTTGAACCACGTCTACAGAAACATTTAGTTATAAGAGACTTATAATATTTTAAAAAATCATTTTATGTGTACTCAATGTGAAAATTGAAGATGGAATCCCTCATGGTTCCACTGATAATAAAATTAATAAAAGGATTTATGAAATCTCTTGTGGCATAACTCATAAAGGTATGAAAACATGGTAAAAATCATACTTATAAAAAACATAAGAAGGAAAAATCTGGTGAATTCTTAAAAGGAACAAATAGATATTTCAGGTGAATGAAATAAATCCATATATTATAAGACAATAAAATTAGTTTAAATAATCTTGTTAATATAACCAATGACGATATGGTTCTACATAATACATAGCTTAAACTTCAAGTATATATTAGAAATTAATTAGGGAATTATTTATACCAATGACACAATACAATGGATAATGAGGATAATAATTCATTATAGCCACTGCAGGCAATGCACAAAGGGAATTTTTATGCCCAAAAAAAAGATGTATTGAATTAGGATAAATAGATAACACATACAACACACACAAACATTAATAATTCTAATTGTCTATTTTATATGAACGATCACAATTTGAATATTATTTCCCATCCATTGTTGAAATTTAATGTGATTTTTTACATTGATTATCTCACTCAACATAGAAAATGGAATGAAGTAATCAAATTTTACATTCTAAATCAAACTGTGATGATATATCAGTGAAATTATAAACTAGATACAATAATGGGGAGGTTTTTTATATTTATTTTATTCAGTGTTGTTTACATAATATTTGGGGAATTTTATTTTGGAAGAATATATATTTTTTGGGACTTTATTTTGGAAATTTTTTTGAGTATATACTTCATGGTGTGAAACAATATCACTAAATAATATTATATAAAGGTAATAAGTATGTTAATATATTTTTTATATAATATATAACAATAAAAATATATTGGATTCCATTTTGGTAAGAAATGTTTTAGAGGATCATTTTGGTTAACTATTTTTTGATTTCAATCAATTGAAATAATGACAAGTTATTAGAAATAAATTAAGTATTTTCATAAATGAATATTTATTCAAATTTAATTACATATGATTACCGTTTTTTTATAATAACATGAACTAGAAGGTACAAAATATAATTCTTTTATAGATCTTACAACACATTAGTACCCTAGGATAAAAACCCATCTTTATTACATAGAGAAAGAGATGAAGTGGTAATTTATTTGACCACAACCCCATAGTGATAGTTTTCTTATGTAGTTGTATGAGATTGAGTATGAATATTTATTCATGAAAATTTCTCCACATTGGAAAAAGGATATTAAATAAAAAATTATTAATATTTACCTTCAATTTTGATGTCTGAGTGGTCATTACATCTAACAAAGATTTATCAAATTATGATTGTTAAAGTTGTTTTAACAATATTATTTGTCAATATATATTCATATATTGGAAATTTATTTTCTATTTCATGTTGAAATTTTCACATCCCAAGAATTTTCACTTATTGGGAAAGCTATATATGTGTTATTACAAATGACTTTCATAATTTCTTTTCCCCCATTTAAAATTATGTTTTATTATCCTTCTTTATAATGTGGTTTCCCCGTAATGTAATTGTCAAATTTAAAACCCTTAACTATCGAGATCTATTTAAAATTTTTAGGAAATAATTTATTTTGGGTGGTATAATGTATCACTATAATATTTTATGAAATTTTCCACAAATAAATTTTATTTCATGGATTTTAGGATTTAAATTTCACATAGAGTTTAAATAATTCATCATATAAAATTAATATATTTAAACATGCTCTTCTAGAAAAAGATGTTAATATGGCTGATTTGAATAGGACTAAAAAAATATAAAAAATATTTTCTCAACACATGTATGATATAAATTAATTGGTGATAAATTAATTATATTTCACATCCCAAGTAAATAAATAAATAATATATTTTTATTTTTATTAATATTTTTAAATTAAATAATCATTATACTTTAAATGGGTTGCTATGTTTGATGGCGTACCCGATACGCAACAACAGGTTTCTTTGAAATCTTACGTTGCACAATAACGAAATATTATTATTATTTTAAATGGTTGTTAACACCTAGTAGTTGTATTTGTGGGAATTAACTTAACTAACAAAAATATGATTATACAAGTATGTTAAATGTTTTTACATATATCTAATGAAATTTAAGGGATTAAAATGTTAATGAATCTAATTTTATGCATAATTTACATTAAAAGGTTTTTTTACCGCCTTTTAATGGTGAAATGTATTTAAATATAGTTTTGGTCAATTTTATATAATCTATTTGACAAAATAAAATCCTTCTTTAGAATCAGGACATCAAAATTTACTTTGGGTAAATTTTTTGTAGTGTTTCTGATAATGATCATTTTTTAACGAATAGTGAAAAATATTGAATTGTAATTCAAAAGTGCCTTTTCTTATAATTTATTTACATGAATAGATTATCCTTTTAATTTTTTTTAAATTTTAATTAGATTATATTTTAACTATTTAATCTAATTTTGTTTGTTGGAATTCATTTCACATTGAAATTGGACATAAAAAAATACCAAACTTTGGATATTTAATATTTCTTAAAAAAAGACTTTTATTTTGATAGAGGGAAATAATTTTAAATTATTTTATACCACTTATGTGATTTGAAATTTGAAAAATTTATTCCATATATGGAATCAGGATGTCCAAATTTTTTAATTAGGTAACATAAATTTTAGGTCTTTATGAATATTTATTTGAGTAAATATTTTATTTACCATGGATAAAGTGTAAATCTGGTAATCAAGGGTAAACAAATATTATTATAATAATATAAAATTACCATAAAATGTGTCATAATCTTATTGGTTGATACATATTCGACCATGGTCATCTTTTCGACAATTTTGTGACCCCCTAGAGCCACTTAAGAGTGATAATGACACTTTATTTTAAACAACTTAAAGTAAAAGAAAAAATGGCCTAAACAAATATCTTTTTGTAAATGAGTTTTTACATGTGATTATTTAGGTCATCTTTTAAACTACAAATATTTATTGGAAAGATAAAAATATTTCCTATATCATGGTATTTTTTTAATAATTTCTATACATCATAATAATTATATTACTTATGACACAATAATGATGCAGTGGTTATCTCATTACTAAATTATTTAAATAAATAAGATTATAAATGTTAAACCAATATCCAAAACCTATCCTATTATTAATGGATGATTTTATTTCAACAATTAGTTATCTTATCTTAAACTTTAATTAGTTTTGGACTTTTATATAGTGAATATCATTATATAATAAAATAATATTTTTACACATTATTAATGAGCCCCTCCACCCCGTTATAAAAATCCCTCACTTATAACTCATTACTCACACATCTAAAGACCCTTGGATAGTCCTTCCATGGAAAAAATAATCTATAATGATTCATCTATTCCATCTAGAAGCCTTACCTTAGAAATATGTCACTTCATGAAATCCTTTTGGTTCAAACCAAAAAAAGTTACCCAAATTAAAGGTAACAATTTCTCTTATATTTTTTAATTTTATTATACTTATCCCAGCACTAAAATATTTTTATTCCTTTATTTTATAACAAAGAAATTATCCTCAATATACTACGATGTATTTATGAGAAGGATTTAAACTATACTTACACAAACCTCCATCTAATGAGTAAAAAACATATTGTTTCTGTAGATGGCATCTTAACCCCTCACGAAACAATGATTTTTTCAATTATCTCCTACCACCTATCATGGTGGCTATTATGATGTCACTATATTTATATTTGTTATATATTATGTGTATGTTTTTTAAGCTTCAGAAGCTCCCATTTATAGCATGCCTTTATGGTTTCCATTATGTGTAAAATGCAATAATTTAATTTAAGGAAGTGCAGACAACCGCCCCCTCCAAGTGATATGACTAGTTAATGACGTATAAGGGAGTTATAAGGGTTAGATATAATGATATTATATATTATATTATACTTTAATTATAATATTCCTATGTATAATTATGTTTTAATTCCATTAAAATAATAAATACAAATGGAAATAGCATTCATGCGTACGTACAACTTACTGTCTCCAAAAACGGTGCATTTCATTTCATAACCCCAAATGTTATGTGTTATTATAAATACATATATATACTAGTTATGTATGATATATATTATATCTAAATCGTGAATATTTTTCTGAATATAATGAAATTTTTACCACTTTGACAACTTGTACTTATAAGATGCCCATTTTTGACTCCAGTACCAAATATCGACAAAATGACCATTATTAAAATAAATGATTACATAATGTTTATAACATGGTAATAAGTGATATAAATAGAATAATAAACTTGAAAAAGGTTATTAAACAAGTAGAAATTAACTTTAGTTAATTATTCAGGATATTAATGAACGAACGGGTCAAGTGGGACGCGAGGTAAGGGACTTCGTCACAATCTCATTTCATTGAGGAATATTTTGTTTTAATACAAGAAGTTCTTTTATACAGTGTATAAACACCATTTAAATTTAATTTCATTCAAATGGAATATTTTTCTACAAAGAATTTTACTAAATGAAAAAAAAGAATGTTTCATTTTAATGTATGCGCTGACAATGACCATTCTGCCACCGTGAGTATTATTTGATCTTTGGCTTCCATAACAAGTCGTAATGTTTTTAAAGTGAATGTAAATACCATTTACTCTTTTATTACAAATATTGGTATTGAAAATGGTTTTGATAATTGTTTTATTATTTCAATACATTTAAATGAAATATTGTGATTGAAATGTAGAAATGTTATCTTTCCTTCATGCTTGTTTTTATGTGTTATGAATATGTTATGGTTTGTGGATATTGTTACTTATATGGGTGGTTACATGATAATCCTTGGGTGGGTGAGCCCAAGATATCTCTCTAATGCATTGGGTAACGTGATAGAGTTAAATATTAATGTTTCTCCAAAGTGATTTTGGGAATATACTATGATGGGTATTCAAAATGTAACTTCCTATATAGTTGTGATAACTACAATGTATGTATGATATGAATACCACAAGTAAACTTTATGATTTATATTTTCTATTTTTTATTAATAAGTCTTATGATTTCATGAGGTATGTTAAAGAGCTTATGTTATGTATGCAAAGATTAACTAATATTTTTTTCGCTGTTTTATAACACATACTGAGCTTTTTATGCTCTTCCCAAGTGTTGAAATGATTTTCACATGACATAAAGATGAACAGGGTCAAGGATGGGATCAAGGAAAGGAGATGTTGTCTAAAACATAGGATGAGACATGAATATTTTTTCGAGTGTTTTTATTTTATGAAAAAATGTAATCATATTAGGATTGTATACCTTGTAATTTTTGAGAAGTAATGTAATAGTTATTTCTTAATTATCTAAAACCCTAAAACTGAAAAGATCCTATAGGTGAATTATTCATTTAATTCAATATTATGTAATGTTTATGGTCGGGTACCTATAGTTGGTATTAGAGGTCAGTTAAGACAACATTAGGAGTAAGGGTATTGTTAAATTAATATCCATAAATTAATTTATGTGAATTTTGAAATGATATAGCATTAATAGATTACACTATTTCTTTGCCTAAGATATTTCTGTGTTCAGAATGGTTTTCAACAGAGAAAACAAGGAATCTATGTTGGGATGACATCAGGAGTAAGAACACCTTCCAAATTAGCAACAAATGATGGTCGGAATCGGAACAATTTTTTTTGTAGTGATGGAACAATTTCTGAGGCTATAAATTGGGGTGGTATCCATGCATTAGATCAGTATGATAAAACACCGAGGAACATGTTAGTATTGGAGCATTTCATGAGGTTACATCCCCCATATTTCATAGGATCATCTGACCATGTTCTAGTTGAAGGGTGGATGAAAGAACTGGAGAATATTTTCAATGTTATGGGGTGTTCATAACATCAAAAGTTTAGTATAATTGTTTACAATTTTAAAGGTGAAGATGGTCAGCGGTGGTCGATGGTGAAATATATCAGGGATAGTGAAAAGATTGATGCTCTTGATTAGGATTAATTCAATGGAATGGTTCATGTGAAATATTTTCCAAAGGAGGTTCATCTTAGGATGGAAAAAAAATTCCTGGGATTGAGGCAGGTGGTTGAATCCATGGATACTTATGAAGCAAAATTCCCTCGACTGTCAAGTTATTCTCCAAATTTCAAAAGAGATATTGATAGTAAAATCATCCGTTTTTAGTCAGTATTAAAACCAATTTATCTAAGGGATTTATCTTTTCATGATTTCAAAAGATATGAAAAAATAGTTCGATGTCCATGGAAGGTGAAAATGGAGTTTTCTGATGATTAGATATTCTTTGGAAAACAATATAACAAGAGGTCACACTAACAGGAGAAAAGGAAGAACTCTTCAAAAAAGCATGATTGTAAGAAACTTATGTTTATAGTTTGTGAAAGTTGAGGTATAAATCATGTTGGGGAATGTATTTTGAATTCTGCTAAGTGCTAATAATGTGTTAAAATGGGACATAAGGTTCACAATTGCATGGAAAATGATCCAGGTAATGGTAAGAAAAAATATGATTTATAGTCAGTAAAATGTTTTAAGTGAAATAAAATGGTCATTAAGTAAATGAGTCAGCAATGAAGAACTCGACTGAGGGAAAGAAGCCAGACTACAAGAAAAAAGTGGTGGTGAAATACATTGCAACTACTTCAGCAGATGTTGGGCCATCAAAAGAAGTAGTATCTGGTACACTATTTATTGGTTCAGATTATGCTAATGTGTTGTTTGATTAGGGTTCTACACATTCTTTCAGTTCTGAGAAGTTTTCAAGATAAATGGGAAATCAATATCAAGATATGAATACAAAACTTATGTTAAAAACACCGTGAAGAAATTTTGAAACCAAAAGAAATTATAATAACGTTATAGTCCTTGTGTGCAGAATGAATCTACCTAAAAACATTATTGTTTTGCTTCTAGAAATGTTTGATGTTATTTTGGGTATGGATTGGATTTTTTTTATCATGCTATGATTGATTATAGAGATAAAGAGGTTTCTTTTCAAAAAGATATTATATTTGTGTACAATAATGGACCCTTACTTTTGATAACATATTAGGAATCTAAGAAACTAGTAAAATATGGAAATAAATGTTACCTTGAACATATTGTTGAAAAAAAGGAACAATTAAGATTAATGATGTCCCAGTGGTAAATGAGTACCTTGATGTTTTTCTTAATGAGTTTCCTAGTATTATACCTGATCAAGAATTTAAATTTATTGTTGAATTAGTTCTTGATGAAAATCTAATTTAATAACACCCTTATCGAATGGCTCAAATGTAACTTTTAGTTTTAAAGAAACAATTACACAAGTTATTAGGTAAAAGTTTCATTCGACCTAGCACCTCACCATGGGGATCTCCTATCTTGTTTGTTAAAAATAATGATGATTTAATGATACTTTTCATTTATTAATAACATCACTATTAAGAACAAGTATCCTTTACCTCATATCGAAGATTTGTTGGATCAGCTCCAGGGAGCTCAGTATTTTTCAAAGATTTATTTGTGGTCGGGGTACAATCAGTTTTTATTAAATGAAGTAGTCATTATGGATACCATGTTTCATACTTGACATGGCCATTATGTATTTGTAGTTATGCTTTTGGTTTAACGAATGCACCTACTATATTCATGGATCTTATGAATAAAATTTTATGTGTGTTCTTGGATAAGTCTATGGTTGTGTTCATTGATGATATTTTGGTTTATTCTTAAACTAAAGATGAGCATGAAAGTCATTTATGGGTTGTATTACGAACCTTAAATGAAAATAATCTATTTTTAAAATTTATCAAGTGTGAGTTTTGGTTACAATAAATTTCATTCCATGGTCACATTGTTGCAATAAATGGAATAACTATTGATCCTTCTAAAACAAAAGTTGTTGAAGAATTTCCTAGACCAACAAATATAACCGAGATTCGTATTTTTTAGGTTTGGCATGTTATTATTAGAGGTTTTTTGGGAATGTTTCTCGGTTATCTAGTCTAATGAATCTATTAAATTAAAAATGAGTTAAGATTATTTGGAAAAAAATAATATGTTGATTGTTTTCAGGAATTGAAAAAAATAATTGTGAATGCTGTAGTTTTGGAATTGCCTTCCAAAAATGGTGTGTTTTTATCTAAAGTGATGCTTCATTGAATGGACGTGGTTGTGTCCTTATAAATAATGACCAGGTAATTGATTATGCTTCAATTCAGTTGAAACATAAGGATTTAAATTACCCTACACATGATTTGGAATTAGGTGTTGTTGTTTTTGCTTTAAAAATTTGGAGTCATCATTTGAATGGAGTAAAATGTGAAATATATACTAACCACAAAAGTTTATAGTGCATATTCACTCATAAATAATAGAACATGATATATAGGAGATGGTTGGAATTAATCAAGGATTATGATTGCAAGATCCACTACCATCCGAGAAGTGAAGATAAAGTGGAAGATGATTTGAGTAAAAAATGTAATGCTTCATTAACCATGCTACATTTGGAATGAGATCCTTTTGTTTTTGATTTTATGAACTTTATAAAATATGATTTTGGTGCAAGAAATTATTTTTGTTTTTTTAGGTTTCAGTGAAATCATCTCTATAATACAGAATAAAGAAATCACATAAGAAATGCATTGAGTTACAGAAAAAGGTAGAGTTGCTTCAGAAGGGTACGTTTCCCGAATTTAACATTGATATTGATTGTGTTTTGATATTTGGGAAGAGATTATGTGTGACATATGATTCATTGTTGAAGAATAAGTTGTTATGTGAAGCTCATAATTATCTGTTTTCAGTTCCTCCTCATAGTATGAAAATGTACAAAGATCTTCGAGAGTATTACTGGTGGAATGGAATGAAAAGATATATTGATGATTTAACATTTAAGTTTTTTAATTATCAGTGGGTTAAGGTAAAGAGGAAGTTACCTAATTGGAGTCTTCAGTCTTTACCAGTGCCAGAATGGAAATGGTCAAATATATCCATGGACTTCATTGTGGGATTACTGAAGACATCACGAAGTAATTATTCCATCTGGGTTATTGTTGATTGATTGAATAAATATGGTCATTTACATCCTATTTGAGATACTTTGTCTCTAGAAAAGCTTTCCCTATTTTATGTTAATGTGAAATTCATTTAGCACAGATTTCCCCTCTGCATTGTATCTGATCGTGATCCTAGGTTTACTTCTATCTTTTGGAAAGGCCTTTAGTTGTCATTGGGTACTAAATTAAATTTTAGTACAGCTTTTCATCCTCAATTAGATGGGCAGTCAGAACAAAAAAATTCATACATTGGAGGATATGTTACATGCTTGTTCACCAGATTACCAGGGAATTTCATACCAACATATATCATTGGTTGAATTTTCATAAAATAATAGTTTTCATTACAGTATACATATGGCACCATTTGAGTTATTATATAGAAAGTAGTGTCGAATGTAAGATTTTTGGGATAAAGTAGGAGAAAGGATGCTAAGGTGACTAGAATTGATAGAAGAGATGTCAGAAAAGGATTAGTTGATTCATAAGAACATGAGAACATCTCAGAGTAGGTGGAAAAGTTATGAGGTTAACTAGAGGAAGGATCTCTCTTTTGAGGTAGGTGATAATTTTTTTCTCAATGTTTCTCCATGGAAATGTGGGATGCGTTTTGGTAAGAAAGGAATATTAATTCGAAGGTTCATTGAACCTTATGATATACTAGATAAAGTTGGATCAGTTGCTTACAGAGTAGATTTACCTCCATGTTTATCCCAATACACAATTATTTTCATGTTTCAATGTTTAAAAAGTATATACTAGATCCATATCATGTTTTGAGCTAAGAGGTAGTTCAGTTGGAAGAAAATATCTCTTTTGAGGAACAACCAGTCCAGATTCATGACTATAGAGTCAATGTGTAGCAGAATTAGGTAATTCACCAGGTAATGGTTTTGTGGAAAATCCATTTGGTTGAAGAGGATACGTAGGAATCTAAAAATTCAATGATGGATAAATATTTCCATTTATTTGATAAGTGATTAAAATTATGAGGACACAATTTACAAAAGGGAGGAAGGAGGTAAAATAATAGGTAAATAAAGAAATAATATATTTTCATTTTTATTAATATTTCGTAATTATATATTAATTTTACTTTAAAGGGGTTGCTATGTTAGAAAGGTGTACCCGATACACAACAACATGTTTATTTGAAATCATACGTTGCACAATAGTAAAATATTATTATTATTTATAATGGTAGTTAACTCCTAGACATTGTATTGGCGGGAATGAACTGAACTATGTACAATATTATTATAAATGTTTGTTAATTTTTTTTACATTAATCCAATAAAATTTATAGGCTTAAAATGTTAATGAATGTAATTTTAGGCACAATATAATTTAAAGGGTTGATTTACGACCTTTTAGTGAAGAAACCTCATTAAATCTAGTTTTGGTAACTTTTATATGTTCTATTTGAAAAAATAAAAAACTTCTTTAGAATTGGGACTTCAAAATTTACATTGGGTAAATTTTTGGTATTTTTATTATAATGTTCACTTTAATGAATACTGAAAAATACTGTATTTTAATCCAATGTACCGTTAAATATAATTTATTTATATGGATAAATTATATATTTAAATTATTTTAATGTGTAATTAGATTATATTTTTACCATTTAATCTAATATTTGTTATTGGAATTAATTTCACTTTGAAATTGGACATAAACAAGGGTCAATCTTTTGATAGTTATTATTTCTTAAAAACACGCCTTTTATTTTGACAGTGGGAATTAATTTTAAATTAATTTCGGCCACTTCTATGATTTGAATATGGAAAAATGGATTCTATATTTGGAATTAAGAGGTCCAAATTGGGTAAATATGTAACTTTAATTTTTAGACATAATGAATATTTACTTCAGTAAATATTTTATTTACAATGGTTTAAGGTTAAATATGGTAAATAAGGGTACAAAGTATTATTATAATAATAAAAAATGACCCTAAAATAGTTATTAATCTTATTGGTTGATACAAATCTGACTACAGGATTATTTGAGTCGATTTGGGGACCCCATGGAGCCACTTATGAGTGATAATTATACTTTCTTTAAAATAACTTAATGTAAAGGCAAGAATGACTTAAACAAATATATTTTTGTAAATTAATTTTTACACGGGGATATATAAGTCACATTTTCAACAATAAATATTCATTGGATAGAAAATAATATTTCCGAAATTATGGTATTTTTTTATAGATTTTAGACATCATATAAATAAAATTATTTATTACACAATAATGATGTAGTGTTTACTTCTTTAATAAATGATATAAATAAAAAATATTATAAATATTTGAACAATATATAAAACCCATCCAATTATTATTGGATGATTCTATTTCGACAATTAGTGAAATTATATTCAACTTTAATTATTTTTGGACCTTTATAAACAGAAAATAATTATATAACAAATTAATATTTTCACATTTTCCTAAAGAACCCCTTCTCCCCCTTATAAAAAGATCTCACTTAAAACTCATTCCTCACATATCTCAAGCCCCTTGGACCATTAAAACCCTACCCAAATAATCTCTCATGATCCATCTCTTCCACCTATAAGCCTTACCTTAGGTGGAAGTGACTTCAAGAAGTCCTTTTTGTTCAAACCAAAGGGAGTTACCTAAATTAAAGGTAAAAGTTTCTCTAAATATCTTTTCTTTTATTTTAATTCTCTAACCCCTAAATTCTTTTTATTACTTTATTTTATAACAACCATAGTATCCTCAATATACTAGAATTTTGTTATGAAATTTATTCAATCTACACTTATAGACACCTCAATCTAGTGGGTAAAGAACATATTTTTTCTGTGGATGGGAATATAACGCCACACGAAATGATGACTATTCACTTATATCCTACCACATATCATGGTGAAAATTATGATAGAACTATATTTATATAAGATATATATTATGTTTATATTTTCATTATTCTTCTATATATTCCATTTAAATAATGAATTTATGGTTTTCATTATAGGTAAATGCGATAATTTTATTTGAGAAAGTGCGGACTACCACCCTCTAAAGGTGATATGACTCGTTAATGCCATATGTGGGACTAATAAAGGATTGAGTTAATGATATTATATATGATATTATACTGTAATTATTATATAACTATGTATCCTTATGTTTTAATTCCATTAAAATAAGAAATAGAAATGAAAGTAGTGTTAATGCGTACGTACGACTTACTATCTCAATCAATGGTGAATTTCATTTCTTACCTCCAAATGTTATATACTATAATAAATATATGTATATACTGGATATATATGATATATATGATATCTAAATCATGAATATTATTCAGGATATAATGAACTTTTGACCCCATGAACAACTTGTTCTTATAAGAAGTCAATTTTTGATTCATGCACAAAAATATCAACAAAACGACCATTATTAACTTAAATGATTACATAATTATTATAACATGATAATAAGTGATATAAATGTAATAAAAAACTTGAAAAAGTTTCTTAATAAAGTATAAATTGAAATTATTTTATTATTTAGGAGATTAAAGGACGAATAGGTCAAGTCAGACGAGAGGTCAGGGAATTCGTCCCAATCTCCTTTAATAGAGGCATAATTTGTATTAATACAGGAATTTTTTATAAAATGTATTAAAACAATTTACTTTTTGTTTCATTAAATGGGTATACTAAATGAAAAAAATTAATGTTTCTTTTTAACGTAAGAGGTGACAACGTATAAGGCCCTGACCTTAAACCTTACTTAATATTGAATTAAATAAATAATTCACATTGAGGAACTTTTCAGGTTTACAGTTTTAGAGAATTAGGACATAACTATTATATCTCAAAAGATTACAAAGTATACACTTCTACTAAGTTCCCATAAAATAAAAACTCTTAAAAAGAAACATGTTTAGTTCCATGTTTTAGAAAGAATAAATTTTCCATGATCCCATCATTGACCCTATTCCACATTAAGTCCTGTGAAAAATATTTCAAAAAAACATGGGGTGAGCATAGAAAGCTCAGTAAGGGATACAAAAAGAAGGAAAACTGTTAGTTTTTTAAAACAACAAGTAAACTACGAATAATTTATCAAAGTAATACTTTTCACCTTTACGGAGTAGTAAATACACCTCACTGAATAAAATATCATTACATACCCTTTTATAACCAAAAGATTACCATAAAACCCATTTAAAGAACACATAACATATAAAGGTATCTTGGGACATAAACATACTTAAATGGAATAACCATACGGTCGACTTCCACACATATCACTTAATGGAATAGCCATACGGCCGACTTCCATACCCAATGCATTGGAGGTTATAACGTAACCACCCATCCTGGTATTCACGGCACGACCCGTCATATGGTTTATCACGTAACCACCCGTCAAATTTCCAAGTACCATTATAAAATCATAACACATAAAACAATTATAAAGGAAAAAAACATTTCCACATTTCAAGAACAATATATCACTTAAATATATTTACATAAAAAATCCATTATCAAAACCATTTTCAATACCAAAAATATTATATGGTATTTATTTACTTTAAAAAATATAACTTCTTGTTGAGGAAGCCAAAGATCAAATAATACTCACGTCGGCGGAAAGGTCATTGCCACTATGTACGTTAAAAAGAAACATACTTTTTGTTGTTTAGTAAAACACTTCATATATAAAAGATTCCTTTCAAATAATAGTATAAGTCAAAAGGTTTTATACACCGTATAAAAGAAAGCCTTGTATTAGAACAAAAATATGCCTTAATGAAAAGAGATCGAGACGAAGTCCCTTACAAAGATGGTATCCTTTGATTAAGGATAAATAAATTACATAATTATGTGTGACAAAAGAATACACCAAATATAAGTGGATATTAAGTGTAAAACAATTAGAGTTTATTCACACATATTCATAGAATGACATATTCGATGAGTACAAGTTTATCCCAAAGAATCAAAATTGGGTTAAGAAGTTCCCTTGCAAAAATTTGACAGCCTAACGGCGTGACTTCAAAATTAAGAAAATGAGTTGATGAGAGATATAAAGGGGTATCTCATAACATGGACATAACATTTATATCAATAAGGATATATAATAACATATCCCATCATAATAATATTAAAATAACTAAAATAAGACGTCTTTTAAATTGAGGAGTGTGAAAGGTTTCCTTACCGAATTAGATAACTTCTGAAACATACACCCCATGAAAGAAGGGTCATACAATGAAGATGTAACTACCCATATATGAGAGTATATTATACAAATAGTAAAATAATGGGCAGTACATACACCAAACAAAAGGAAATAGTGGCCAATGTAGCATGAATCTCACGGGAATAAAAAGTGAGATGAAAATCCCCTTATGAAAATTCGGCAGCCTAACGATGCAACATAAGACTTAAAAAATGTATTGATGAGATCAAATAGGGTATCTCATCATATTTAAATAAAATTTACAGCAAGATGAATATGAAATATCCTCCCCCAACATAAGAAATATGATCTTAAAATAAATGACATAAAAGAGAGTACTTAAAAAGAAGGAGAGAGGTCGAATCCTTTACGAAAATTCGGCAGCCTAACAGCGCCACTCAAAACTTCCAAAATGGATTGATGAGAGAAAATAGGGTCTCTCATCATATGAACATAAAATTTACAGTAATATTATTATAAAATAACATCCCAATCATAAGAAAGATGACCTTAAAAGGAATGACATAAAAGAGTGTTCTTAAAAAGAAAGATAGGGGTATGATCCCTTACCTCGTGTCCGACTTGACTTGATCATTCTTTAATATCCCGAATAATAAACTTGAGTTAATTTATACTTGATTAATAACCATTATCAAGTTCATTATTCCTTTTATGTCACTTATTACCATGTTATTCACTTTATGTAATCATTTAAGTTAATAACGGTCATTTTGTCGATACTTGGTACTTGAGTCAAAAATAAACTCTTTATAATCACAATTTTGTTCATGGGGTAAAATATCCATTATATCCAAAATTATATTAATTATGTAGATATAATATATATAATATATATCCATTATATACATGAATTTATAATATTACATAGTCATTTAGAGGTAAGAAATGAAATGCACCGTTCATGGAGACGGTAGGCCATAAGTACGCATGAACGCTACTTCCATTTCTATTTCATATCTAATGGAATTAAAACATAATTATACATAATATTATTATAATTAAAATATTTTATCATATATAATATCATTAAATCTATCCTTTATAAGTACCACATATGGTATTAACGAATCAAATCACTTTGAGGGGGCGGTAGTCCACACTTCCTAAAATGAAGATATCGCGTTTACCCATAATGGAAACCATAATGGTATGCCATAAATGAAAAATACAGAAGCTTAAGGAACAAATAAACATATTATATATCATATATAAATATGGTGACATCTTAATTTCCACCTTTGAAGGTGTTAAAAGAATATTGAACAATCATTGTTTCGCGAGGCATAAATTCACCATCCACAGAAATAGTATGTTCTTTAACCATTAGATGTAGGTGTGTGTAAGTGTACCATGAATAATTCTTATTACAACATACTAGTATATGTAAGATACTGTTTTTGTTACAAAATAAATGAATAAAAAGAGTTTAGGGGGTTGGAGAAGCAAAATAAAACAAAAGATCACAAGTGAAGACGTTACCTTAAAATCGGGTAACTCCCTTTGGTTTGAACCAAAAGGGTTTTTTGAAGAGCTTCCTGCCAAATGTAAGGATTCTAGGAAGAGGAGAGGGATGTGGATAGAAAAAATGATCAGAGCTTGGCCGATCCAAAGGCTTGAGAGGTGTAAGTATGGAGGTAGATGTAGGGGCCTTTTATAAGAGGAGAGGAGGCACACTCTTGGAAAGTCAAGAAAGGTTACATTATTTTCAAATGAGTGTCGGATTTTGAAGGTCCCAAATTGATATATTTAAAGGATAAGGTGATAAGGGTTATAAATCCACCCATAAAATAGGTTTTTTACATTTTTAGGTCTTACATTTTACATTATTGTTTCCTTTTAATTAAATCGTTAAATAATGAGGTAATCGCTGCATCATCATGATGACATAAGTAATTTAATTTATTTAAGGTCTAAAAATAATAAAAAATAATATGATGTAGGTAATATTTTTATCTTTCCAATGACTATTCATAGTCAAATATCTGACTTGTATAAACCCATGTAAAAACTGTTTTATTAAAACAATACATGTTTGTGTCATTTTTTACTTTTACTTTAAATAAAAGGCATTAATGTCATTATCTTACCCATGTGGCTCCATGGGGTCCCAAAAATCGACCCATGGGTTGTCTTGGTCGTAAATGACTCATCCAATTGGGGTAGGACAAGTGTCGAGATATTTTCATTTTATTATAATATATTTTTTACCATAAATCACACTAATTACCTTTAATCGCGATTAATAAAACATAAAAGTTACTTTTCAAAAAAATTTATTTTCATCCCATTGAACCAAATATTACTTAATAATGAAAATAATTTATATTTTATTTTTTAAATTCAAATAACTTAAGTGGTAAAGTTCCATTTAAACAAAAAATCAGTTTTTGTAACTAGCACTTTGTGGTTTCACTATTCATAAAAAATTAATGTTTTTCAGAAAAATACCAAAAATTAACCCTAATCTATATTTGATATTCCAAATTCAAAAATTATGTATATTTTAACAAATTAATAACATAGAAGTTTCATTAATTAATTTTATAATTAAGTCCCACTGTCAAATCAAATAGCGTGTTTTTAAGAAACAATATATATCAAAAGATTGACACTCGTTTATGTCCAATCTCAAAGTGATATTAATTCCAACGACCAAAATTGGATTAAATGGTAAAAATATAATCTAATTTCACTTTAAAACCAATTAAAAAGATAATCTAACTATATAAATAAATTTGATTAAAAAGAGGTTTTGAATTAAAATACAACACTTTTCACTATTCATTAAACAATGAACATTATCAGAAAAATATCAAAAATTTACACAATGTTAATTTTGATGTCCCGATTCTAAAGAAGAATTTTATTTTGTCAAATAAAACATATAAAATTGTCAAAAGAATATTTAAAAATGGTTTTCCATCAAAAGGCGGTTAATCGACCTTTTAAAGAATATTAGAAGATTTATGCTTAAAATTGGATTCATTTTCATTTTTAATCCTCTAACATTTATTGTAAAAAGTAAAAATATTTGACAAACATATATAATAATTTTGTAGTTAGTTCTGTTCATTCTCGTCATTACAACGACTAGGTGTTAACTACCATTTAAAATAAAATTATTTTATTATTAGAGTGCAACGTAAGATTTCAAAGGAACTCATTGTTGCGTATTGGGTAAGCCATCAAGCATAGAATTACATTTAAAGTAATATTAATATTTTATTTGCAAATATTGATAAATATAAAAAATTTCATATTATTTATTTACCTGGGGTGTCACATCCTTCCCCCCTTTTTGGAATTACATCCTCGCAATTTTAAAATTGGGCACGAAACTTCATTGAAATCCCCACATCGGAAAAGGAGTAAATTAAACTATCACTTTAAAAGAAAGAAAGGGAAGTAAAAAGGTCACCCGAGTTAACCAATACTAGGATTCCATGTATGAAAACATGGATATGGAAGAAAAAACAAAGGGTCATGTTCTGAGGGAGTGTGATAGAAAACATGTTTAGGATAAAGTTAACCACAACAAAATCACAAACCTGTGGTGGGTTAAACAGTATTTGATTCCCTAGTAGGAAAAGTTAAAAGACAACATTTTTATTTTTAAGTTAATTTTCATTGAGGAATTTATATATGAGCTTAACTAAATCATAAGGAAACATACTTACTTGTCGTGTTGACCTTCATTTATTACTAGATTTCTTACACAAACTCATATTTTCTCCAAAAGATGAGTATTTAGGCTGACTTTTTCACATTAAGAGCGCTATAATCAACTTTTAGTGAATAACCTAATCCACAAAAGAGAACTATATATTTCTCATGTATTTAGACCTTAACCAAAACCAAAATTGTTAGAACAAGATCAGATAATCCCCTGAAAGGATAATCCTTTATAAAAAGAAACACTACTCTTAATCTCCAAAATTTGTCAAACATTATCCAAAGTTCAATAAATACCATTCAATAAACAGATGTCCATAAAATTCTTTAATGTAAACCAAACTAATATTGAAAAGAAAATATTTGATGGATTTAATCACAAAGTCTTCCAAGGTACAAATTAACATTTATCTCCAAATAACATCAGTTGCTCTTAAAGTCTCATGTTGAAAAGTAATTAACCTAATCATATATCCTCCATGATAGGTTAGTAATTTACATAGAAAACCCAAAATCAACTTACTCTTGATTCATAAAATCATATAATTAAAAAGGATTAGTCAAACTAACTCGGGACTTCACGTAGTCCAGTGGTAGGCGATAAATACCAGTCGCACTTTGGTTGTGGGTTCGATTCCCGCAGCTTTCTCCGACACGATGGGTTGTCACACAGTCTGTGTGTTGTCCTTTTTCCAAACTAGATAATTCTCAAATCATTCCCCAAAGAGAGATAAAATAATCAAAAATAACCATAACATAATTTAACCTCAATTTTATCTCATGCCTTTCATTTTCCATCATAACATATAGTAACCCATAATTACCTCAAAAGTAAGGATCATATAAACCCAAATGGTTCTATATAACTATGTTCACAAAATAATAGATAACTATTACTTGAATAAAATTTTCATATATCAAACATCTGGGTTACACATACTATAAAAAGTCTTCTAATGTAACCCCATCATCAAAAGAGACTTAATACTCTTAAGAATTTCACCATAACTCTTGAAGCCCTTATATTTTGACTTCTTACTCATTCAACATTCTTCATGATCCATTAACCATTCCTTTCCAACTTATTCTGAAATACTTCTTCCCTACAAAAAAATCTTGAATCATATCCTAAGATTCCAAAATAGGAAAACAAATGTGAAGAAATAATCCATACCTTGGATTGGTCATTGTCAGTTTCTTCATCCTCAATCGGAATGACATTAGGTATTGGTAAACAAAAATTTGTACGATCATGGTGATCCCATTCCCGAAACTTCTTCATAGGACATGTGTTTTCATAATGACCATGCACACCACATTTGAAACATTCAATTGATACCTCATAATGAACTTATTTCCCTTTCCTTAAGTCAACTGGATGCTTCCTTTTTCTATGGAAGGTTCTTGATTTATGACCTTAATTTCCACATCTATAGCATATTTCTGTCCCTTTGAAACATTTTCCTAGGTGTTTCTTTCCACATCTTTGACACATAGGTTTTTGAGCACACTTACCTTTATGATTATTACCTATAGCTCTATATGGATTTGTTTCTCACATATATGATGCCTTATAGAAATCACCAAGGTTTAGGTGGTCAATCATGAATCCAGATAGTTCATTGAGGATAAACACAAGATTTCTCGTTGTAGCTCCCATATCATTCAGTTGCTTGCTCAGAAAACTGTCACAGTTTCCTTCACATCCAATGTTACTTTGGTGCCTGCTAGATCCAGCCATTTACTAAAACAAAAAAGATCAGTGTGAGTATATCAACAAAACCATCATGTACTAATGAAGAAGATAAACACTCAGATATACATACTCATTCACTTTATCTAAAACTAGGACTCTTTCTGAAATCCTAACCATTATGGTAATGTCACTTATGCTTAGGGAATACCCTAACCTCTAAAGTTATCTAAACCGACCTATTATACCAACTATAAGGCCCCAGACTTAAACCATACTTAATATTGAATTAAATAAATAATTCACATTGAGGATCATTTCAGGTTTAGAGTTTTAGAGAATGAGGACATAACTATTACATCTCAAAAGATTATAAAGTAGACAATTCTACTGTGTTTCCATAAAATAAAAACTCTTAAAAAGAAACATTTCTAGTTCCATGTTTTAGATAGCATGAATTTTCCTTGATCCCATCCTTGACCCTATTACACATTAATTCCTATGAAAAACATTTCAAAAAAACTTGGGGTGAGCATAAAAAGCTCAGTAAGGGATACACAAAGAAGGAAAACTGTTAGTTTTTCAAAACAAAAAGTAAACAATGAATACTTTATCAAAGTAATACTTTTCACCATTATGGAGTAGTAAATACTCCTTACTAAATAAAATATCATTACTTACCCTTTTGTAACCAAAATATTACCATAAAACCCATTTAAAGAACACATAACATATAAAGGTAACTTGCGACATAAACATACTTAAATGGAATAACCATACAGTCGACTTCCACACATATCACTTAATGGAAAGGCCATAAGGCCGACTTCCATACCCAATGCATTGGAGGTTATAATATAAACACCTGTCCTGGTATTCACGACACCACCCTTCATATGGTTTATCATGTAACCACCCGTCAAATGTCCAAGTAACATTATAAAATCATAACACATAAAACAATAATAAAGGAAAGAAAACATTTCAACATTTCAAGAAAAATATATCACTTAAATATATTGACATAACAAATCAATTATCAAAACCATTTTTAATACCAAAATAGAGTATATGGTATTTATTTACTTTTAAAAATATAATGGCTTGTTGAGGAAGCCAAGGATCAAATTATACTCGCGGCTGCGGAAAGGTCATTGACACCGCGTACGTTAATAAGAAACATACCTTTTGTCGTTTAGTAAAACGATTCGTATAGAAAATATTCCTTTAAAATAATAGTATATGTCAAAGGGGTTTATACACCGTATAAAATAAAGCTTTGTATTAGAACAAAAATATGCCTTAATGAAAGGAGATCGAGACGAAGTCCCTTACAAAGACGGTATCCTTGGATTATGGGTAAATCAATTACATAATTATGTGTGACAAACGAATACACCAAAAATAAGTGGATATTAAGTGTGAAACAATCAGAGGTTATTCACACATACACATAGAACGACATATTCATTGAGTACAAGTTTATCCCAAAGAATCAAAATTGGGTTAAGAAGTTCCCTTGCAAAAATTTGACAGCCTAATGGCGTCACATCAAAATTCAGAAAATGAGTTGATGAGATATTAAAAGGGGTATCACATCAATTGGACATAAATTTTATATAAATAAGGATATATAAGAACATATCCCATCATAATATGATTAAAAGACCTAAAAAAAGAAGTCTTTTAAAATGAGGAGGGTGAAAGGTTCCCTTACTGAATTGGATAACTTCCGAAACATACACCCCATGAAAAAAGGGTCATACAATGAAGATGTAAATAACCATATATGAGATTATATTATAAAAATAGTAAAATAATGTGTAGTACACACACCAAACAAAAGGAGATAGTGTCCAATGTAGCATGAATCTCACGGGAATAAAAAGTGAGATGAAAACCCCCTTATGAAAATTCGGCAGCCTAACAGCGCCACATAAAACATAAAAAATGGATTGGTGAGAACAAATAGGGTATATCATCATATTAACATAAAATTTAAATAAAGATTAATATAAAATAACATCCCCCATCATAAGAAATATGAGCTTAAAAGAAAGGGTATAAAAGAGAGTACTTAAAAAGAAAGAGAGAGGTCAGATCCCTTACGAAAATTCGACAGCCTAATGGCGCCACTCAAAACATCCAAAATGGATTGATGAGATTAAATAGGGTCTCTCATCATATGAAAATAAAAATTACATTAAGAGTAATATAAAATAACATCCCAATCATAAGAAAGATGAGCTTAAAAGGAATGACATAAAAGAGTGTACATAGAAAGAAAGAGAGGGGTATGATCCCTTACCTCGTCTCCGACTTGACTCGATCGTTATTTAATATCCTGAATAATAAACTTGAGTTAATTTATACTTGCTTAAGAAAAATTTTCAAGTTAATTATTCCTTTTATATCACTTATTACCATATTATGCACATTATGTAATCATTTAAGTTAATAACGGTCGTTTTGTCGATACTTGGTACTTGAGTAAAAAATAAACTCTTTATAATCACAAGTTTGTTCATGGGGTAAAATATCCATTATATAAAGAATTATATTAATTATGTATATATCATATATATAATATATATCTATTATATACATGCATTTATAATATAAATAATCATTTAGAGTTAAGAAATGAAATGCACCGTTCATGGAGACGGTAAGCCGTACGTACACAGGAACGCTACTTCTGTTTCTATTTCATATTTAATTGAATTAAAACATAATTATACATAATAGTATTATAATTCCATTATGTTATAATATATAATATCATTAAATATATCCTTTATACGTACCACATATGGTATTAACGAATCAAATCACTTTGAGGGGGCGGTAGTCCGCACATCCTAAAATGAAGATATCGCGTTTATTCATAATGGAAACCATAAAGTTATGCCATAAATGAAAAATAAAGAAGCTTAAGGAAAACATAAACATATTATATATCATATATAAATATGGTGACATCTTAAAGGCCACCTTTGAATGTGTTAAAAGAATATTGAACAATCATCATTCTGTGAGGCATAAATTCACCATCCACAGAAACAGTATGTTCTTTAAGCATTATAGGTAGGTGTGTGTAAGTGTAGCTAGAATAATTATTATAAAAACATCCTAGTATATGGAATATACTGTTGTTGTTACAAAAGAAATGAATAAAAAGAGTTTAGGGGATTGGAGAAGCAAAATAAAACAAAAGAGCATAAGTGAAGACGTTACCTTAAAATCGGGTAACTCCCTTTAGTTTGAACCAAATGGGTTTCTTTAAGAGCTTCCTACCTAAGGTAAGGTTTCTCGAATGAGGAGAGGGATGTGTAGAGACAACATGATCAGATCTTGGTTGAGACAAAGGATTGAGAGGTGTGGGTAAGGAGGTAGAGGTGGGGGCCATTTATAAGAGGAGAGGAGGGGCACTCCTAGAAAGTCAAGAAAGGTTACATTATTTTCAAATTATTTTCAACTTTTAAAGTCCCCACATTGATATATTTATAGTTTAAGGTGATAAGGGTTCTAAATACACCCATCCAATAGGTTTTTGATATGTTTAGGTCTTATATTTTACATTATCGTTTCATTTTATTTAAATCCTTAAATATTGAGGTAATCGCTTCATCATCATGATGTCATAAATAATTTAATTAATTTAATGTCTAAAAATTATTAAAAAAATACTACGATGTACGAAATATTTTTAGCTTTCTAATTACTATTTATAGTAAAAAATATGACTTGTATAACCCTAATTAAAAATTGTTTTATTAAAACAATACATGTTTGTGTCATTTTTACTTTTACTTTAAATAAAAGGCATTAATGTCATTATCTTACCCAAGTGGCTCCATGGAGTCCAAAAAATAGACCCATGGGTTTTATTGGTCGTCCATTACCCATAAAATAGGGTTAGTAAAAGTGTCAAGATATTTTCATTTTATTATAATATCATTTTTACCTTAAATTACACTAATTACCTTTAATCGTGATTAATAAAACATAAAAGTTACTTTTCATAAAAAATTATTTGCATCCCATTGAACTCCATTTTACTTAATAATGAAAATAATTTATATTGGATTTTTTAAATTCAAATCACAGAAGTGGTAAAGTTCCATTTAAATGAAAAATCAGATTTTGTAACTACCACTTTGTGGTTTCACTATTCATAAAAAATTAATGTATTTCAGAAAAATACCAAAAATTCACCCTAAGATATATTTGATATTCCAAATTCAAAAATGATGTCTATTTTACCAAATTCGTAACATAGAAGTTGCATTAATTATTTTTATAATTAAATCCCACTGTCAAATCAAATAGCGTGTTTTTAAGAAACAATATCTATCAAAATATTGACACTCGTTTATGTCCAATCTCAAAGTGATATTAATTCCAATGACCACCATTGGATTAAATGGTAGAAATATATTCTAATTTCACTTTAAAACCAATTAAAAAGATAATCTAACTGTATAAATAAATTACATTAAAAAGTGGTTTTGAATTAAAATACAACACTTTTCACTATTCATTAAAAAATGAACACCATCAGAAAAATACCAAAAATTTACACAAAGTAAATTTTGATGTCTCGATTCTAAAGAAGAATTTTATTCTGTCAAATACAACATATAAAATTGTCAAATTTATATTTAAAAATGGTTTTCCATCAAAAGGCGGTTAATTGTCCTTTTAATGAATATTAGAAGATTTATGCTTAAAATTTGATTCATTTTCATTTTTAATCTTCTAACATTTATTGTAAAAAGTAAAAATATTTGACAAAAATATATAATCATTTTTTAGTTAGTTCTGTTCATTCTAGTCATTACAAAGACTAGGTGTTAACAACCATTTAAAATAAAATTATTTTATTATTAGAGTGCAACGTAAGATTTCAAAGGAACTCACTGTTGCGTATTGGGTAATCCATCAAGCATAGAGTTCCCTTTAAAGTAATACTAATATTTTATTATCAAATATTGATAAATATAAAAAATGTCATATTATTTATTTACCTGGGCTGTTACACAACTACTTTTCTAACACGATGAGTATTATTTGATCTTTGGCTTTTTTAACAAGCTATAATGTTTTTAAAAGGAATGTAAACATCATTTAGTATTTTTTATGTATATTGGTATTAAAAATGGTTTTGATGATTAATTTATTATTTAAATATATTAAAATGATATATTTTGATTGAAATGTGGAAATGGTATCTTTCCTTTATATATGTTTTATGTGTTATGAATATGTTATGTTTATTTGAAATTATTACGTATATGAGTGGTTCCATGATAAAACTAGGGAGGGTGAGCCTGACAAATCTCTCCAATGCATTGGATAATGTGACAGAGGTAAACATTAATATTTCTCCTCATAGATTTATAGAATATACTTTTATATGTATTCCAAATGTAACTCTCTGCATTGTTGTGATAGCTATAATATAAGCATGATATAGATTCCACAAGTTACAATTATGATTTATGTTTTCTATGTGTTATTCATAAGTCTTCTGATTTCTTGAGGTATGTTAAAAAGATTATGTTATGTAATTAATGATGAAATAATGTTTTTTTGTTTGTTTTATATCCCTTACTGAGCTTTTTATGTGCATCCCATGTTTTGAAATGTTTTCCCACAAGAATTAAAGATAAATAGGGCCAAGAATGGGATATTGGTAAAGTCATGTTGTCTAAAATATGGGACTAGACATTACTCTTTTTTCTAGAGTATTTATTTAATAGAACAATGGAAACTGAGTAGAAGTGTCTACCTTGTAATTTTTGAGATGCAATGTAATAGTTATGGTCTAATTCTCTAAAACTCTAAACCTGAAAAGATCCTCAATGTGTATTATTCATTTAATTAAATATTATTTAATGTTTATGGTTGGGTCTTTATATTAAAAATTAAATAAAAATATTTTTAATGTAATAAAATTGTAATGAAATTCATTTATGGTCGTGTAAAGAGATTTAATAGCTATATATTATATTATAAACAATTTGAAAATTATTTTAATAAGATATATAAAATATAAATTCAATAAAATTATCTATCATTCATCAAGTAATTTTTATGCAATGTATATTAAAAAATATAGTTCTATCATTTGAAATTATTTATATATAAAATTAGTTTCTATTGTGAAATCATGGTAAATATTATTTATTAATTTATATAATTTTTTTAAGTAATTGAAATTGATTTTTTAAATCAACATTTAAAAATATTAATATATTTAATTATGATATTTTCTATAAATAAGTACTTTTTGATGAATATGGTTATACAATGCTTTTTATTTAAAAACCAAATTTTTGTTTTAGTTATTTATAAATAAAAAAATTATTATAAACTGTATTAAAAATATAATTATTTCAAATATATTATTATAAAAAAAATTATTTTAGTTTAATTCAATATCATTCTGAATATTTATATAAAACATTTTATATTTTTAAGTGTTTTTTCATTTGAAAACATTCCTTCATTGTTGTTGGTGGATTAATAGAATATTAAATTATGACTGATAAATGATTTAAATCATTAAAAATGGATTCGTGATTTTGAATCAAACTAATTAATATTATAAAATATTTTTATAATAATATTTTGTGATAATTTATTTTATAATCATTAAATATGAATTATTATCGTTATGGTTAAAACGAGTTTTTAAGGGTGTGATGGAAAATATAAGGGCATGTTTTCCAATAAAATTTATTAAATTATATTTTATTAAAATATTTTGAAATTATATTATCCCAATATATAATAAATATTAACATGGTTGCATTTCTTTGGAATTAATTAATTAGTTTTGATTCTTTTTTTATGATTTGAAGTAGTTTCCAAGAGTTTTCCATTCCCCACAAATAAATGTAAAACTGATCTCATCCACACATAGTTCTTCCATGTGCATTTGGATTAGAAAAGTCATAAAAAAATATATTAAAATATTCCCATTACACTTCAATTAATCTATATTTCCATTAAAAAACCCTCATAAGATGGATTTTGGGGTCAACATAGTGAGGTTTTTTGATAAAGAGGTATCTTTATTTACATGTAGATTCTATTTAAATTATTCGTACATATCACTAAAATAATCATTAACTACAATAATATAATAAAATGATTATACCCAATATAATAATATTTTATTATATTAATTTAATAAAATAACCATCTCATCTTCTATAAAATTAGAAACGGACTCAATAAATGATTCTATAAAGGAGTACTGCCTCACGAACTGATGCACTTCATTTTCATTCATATCCTTTCTTGGTTTGATATAATTACGTAAATAATGTAAATATATGATTATTATTACATAATTATAATTATAAAATTATAATTACCTAACTACCTTATAACCATTAACTCTATTGGAAAAAGATAACATCACTCATGTATAATGGGGGACTACCGCCTCCAAGAAATATTGTGATTCGTTATTCATTTTTTACCATTGATTGTAATAGTTATATAATTAATGATTAATATATATATATATATATATATATATTATTAAAATAATTATATAAATTTGAATTAAAATTGATCATTATTTCATTTCATCCATTGAGAAAATGGAAATATTGTTAACTGGATATATGACCCACCCTCTCCAATAATTTTTTATTTAATTTTATAGGAATAAATATTTTCTATTACACAAAATAAATAAATAAATAAATATATATTGATATTATATTTTATTTAGATAATTTCTAATGTTTTGGATTTTATATAACCATGATCAATGTAAAAGGACCAAAAAATACCAAACCAAAACACGTATGAAAAACATGGTAGTTATAAACTGAATCATAATTTTAAGAAGGAATTTGTAATAAAAAGGTAAAAGTTAACATGAATATAATATATGGAATGGTGTATATTATTATGGGTATATAGTATATCCATAATAATCATATATTTTAATAATTATTTTCTAAAAATATATTAATAGTGTTGTTAGTTGAGGGAGGGTATTTTTAGACTCTATTTTTTAGAGATATATGCCTTATTCAACACTTGATTTTTATGGGTGGATTATAGAATACAAAATTTACCTATTATATCATTAAAAAACTTAATTTAATTTTTTAATGATATATTATTTGTTAACCATTATGATTAAATTTTATTCAATGGCTTCCAAAGAGGTATTTTATTGTCATCATTCATTTATTTTGTTAGGAAACATGCCTTATAAAGAACGTAGTTCTTTTCTGTGTTTTATATATTAAAACCAAATGGATTTCTATTTTGATTACTCTAACGAAAATTATGGAATATTCATACACAAATATGTTCCTTTATTTCATGGGGATTATCATTAAAAAGTTACCAAATAGGTAAATGTTTTATATAACATTATCATTATTTATCAATATTGTTAAATATTAAGATTGAAATGATGAAATGTTATGTTATTCCACTTATGAAACTAATTTACTTTCATATCCTCTACAAATTTCTAAATAATTTTTTTCCATTGAATTAATTATATTTACTAACAAAAGATAAAAAATAGTGTCTTTCAGGAACAAAACATTATTTATATCAACACTCAAAAATCCTTATTCTTCAATGACTATATTTTTAAAAAATTTATAAAGGAATTTTTTACAATTATATAGTGAATTATTAATTATAGTTTTACATTTTTTTTAAAAAATCATTCAAATTTATTTTTCTTTTCATATTAAAAACAAGTCACTCATAATTTCATACCAAAAATGTGAAATAAATACTTATTTCAACATGTACGAAATGATATAAAATTTCCACCAACATTTCCAAAATATTATTTTAAGGTTCCTTATAAATTTTTAATATTATTGGTTAATAACAATATTTAATAATTTTTTTCAAAAAAAATGTTTATAAATAAGTGATTTATATATGAAAAATATATTTTCCTCAAAAAAATCCTTTAAATATGTTTTTAAAGATTTTGTTTTGATAAAAGAAAATATCATTTTCTGTCACTTTGGTTCAATTAGAGATATGATCTAATAGTACCAAAAAAATTATTTATTTGTATGATTTACATATATGATTATGATAAAGATATTTTTATTAAATCTATATCATACCCATGAGTTATATTATAATGTATTGTTTATGAATCTCATTAAATATTCTTGTTTTATGATAAGATTAATTTTTTATGGTCTTCTAAAAATAAAATTTTTAGATTATGGAATGGGTGTGACAATTATATGCCTTACATTATTTAGTTAATGATAGATATTTCATGAGATTAATTTGATATGAATGAACCTGATATCCAATTAAAAATGTTATGTATAGTCTTAATTTTATGTCCATAAAGTTATGGGTGGAACTGCATTTATGCCAAAAATGTAATTCATGGACAAAATTTCATTTCCATAAGGTTGTTATTTGACCTAATTTCATGTCCTTAATATTATACATTGATCTTCTATCATGTACAAATGGTTATATATGGACTTTGACTCATGTCCATATGTTTCCATGAGGGACTAAATTCATTTCATTAACTTATTATGGGAAAATGGTTCAATTTATACATATTTCCAGGGTTATAATAATATATGTTTTTATAATTAAAATTTCAATTTTAGGATCTCGTGTATTATACTCTCTTTGTAAGGACCCGGAATTTCTATGTAATTTTTTTAAATATATATGAATTTTACGAGTCTGCGAAATTTGACGGCACGTGATTCTGAGGCCTCGAGTGCCTGGAATTATCCTTCGATGTTTTTTTATGCCTAAGTTAATGCACATAAGTAGTTTTTCTGAAAATGTGGAATAAATATTAAACGGTTACTTAGATCAGAAATACGAGGGCACTGTTGCGCTCAGGATAGCAGGTTTACCCTAGGTGCAACTTATAATTAGTCGGCGCAGACCTACTGTGAGAGAACCCAAAAAGGCATAATTTTAAATAAAATAATTAAACAAATTATTTTATTTTTCAAATGATTATAACTCACAAAGGGTAACTCAGATTAAAAATCCTAGACCACATCTGAACTCATGAGGGTTTGCTTTCTTTAACCAGATACTATCTTCGGCCAGCGCAGGTCACCAGAGAAAGTTAGTTTTTGGCTGCAAATAAAATAATTAAGTGACAATTTTTTTATTGTAAAATTCATAAAATCTTAATGGTAACTCGGATTGAAAATACAAGAGTACCCTTGGGTTCTTTGGGGTGTGTTTCACTTGGGCAAAGCCTAACCTTGTCTGGCATGGGTCGAGGGTGACTGATAATAGTTTTCCAAACATTTTTTCTGGTACGTTTAGTAAACACGTGAATGGAATTTTATAACTTCTGAACCGGTACTTAGAATTAAAATCTGTGGGCACCTTTGAACTCAAAACGCCGGTATTCTCTTAAGGAGACTTTCACCTCGACAACAATTGGTCAAGGGTGAAAGTTAGTTTTTGGGTTTTTTTGGAATTTATAAAATAAAATAAACTTCTTTTTATTTTATTTTAAGCTTCCATTGGATATTTCTGGTGGGTTCCACCGGAACTAAACCTCTAGGTGGAATTTAGATGTGGGGAACACCAGACCTTAACCTCCCATGAGAGGTTAAGGTGGTGGGTACCACCCGAACCATAACCTCCCATGAGAGGTTATGGTGGTGGGGACCACTCGTTATGAAACCCCCCTTTAATTGGGAGAAACCCTCAAATGCCACAATTAATGAGGGGGAACCTCTTGACCTCCGCCACCTTAATTATGCCAACACAGAAACCATTAATCTTTCCAATACACCTCATCGTTTCCCCAATGTAAATTAATTGGCATTCCCCATTTTAAATTAAGTAAAAGAATCATTGGAATTTAGTAAGGTTCATAATAAATGAACCATCATAAATTCTAATGATCGTTGCCTACCTCTCCCCCTCTCCTATATATAGGGAGCTATGGAGGAGGATTTTGGACGCCTTCACCAAGAGACGAAGCAATGATAAAGTGACGCGACACCCACACATAGAGGATTACACTCTTCAATGAAGAACGCTCCACTGACGAATAACGTCAACCGTGACTTCGATCATCTTCTTTGGAACTCCTTACGATGTGAGAAGTCCTCGTCCGTAACGAATCGACATCCGCCTTCTTGTGCCAACGTCAACCAACTACATGCATGGTAGGTGTTTACTTTTGACTAAGTATCATCTTTAACTATGTTCTCCCTGTCTCTCAAATATAAATATCGGGGGTTGTTTTGCTTCATACGTACGGACAAATTTCTATCACCTCTAAACGCAGAGGGTGAGGGCCAAACTAACATGGCCCGACTCCCTCCGTCGATCTTTTGTGATGTCTCTACGGCATAGCGATGAGGCGACGACAATGTAAGTGGCATCGACAAAGGTTGCGCTACCCATGGCCTCCGCGAATCGTACCACCCCGCGGCGCCACGATGTACCCGGCCGAATACCTCCGGCCCGCACCGGCTCCGGCCTCGCCAAACCGACTCACCCAGTCCACCCCGCAGGCCCGCCCGTGCCCTGCCGGAGCCCCGCGAGGCCTCCCGATGCCCTGCCCGGTGCCCCGCCAACCTACCAGCGCACCACGTTCCCTCCCAGTGCCCTGCCCGACTCCCTGTCAGCCTCCCTGGATGAGCTGGCTTGCCTCGCCCCTCACGGAGCTGGCCGAACCAGCCCCAGCCTCCGGGACGAGCCGCCTACACGGCGAGCTCCGGGTCGAACCGCCTACACGGCGAGCTCCGGGTCGAACCGCCACCGTAGTCCGCTGGGTCGGGCCCAGTGGACCGAGTTGAACCTAGCAGGCTGACCCACCCAACAGGCTAGGTCATAACCAGTGGGTATGGATGGGGCGACCCAGACCGGGTCGGCCCAGTCTGGGTTGGGCCGAGTCAGTCCAATCGGGTCATACCGGGACCATGCCCATTACCGACCCCCAATACTTTCTTTGTCCATATCTTTAGCATCAGACGTCCGTTTGACGAACCGTCAGCGGTGCTGGCTTTCATAGAGCATGAAGGTCTCTTTGAGTATACCCCACTAGAGTTTGAGGTATAGTTGAGATACGGTATGGTTGGATTGTGCACGAATCCAACCAGGCCCCTAGGACTAAAAGGCTAATAACTAACAGATCGGGCGTCCAATTGGCACATCGTCTATTGCGTTGAGACCCATGTGACGTGGTGGACCTTTGAAATAATTCTACCCGGGACTTAGTGATAGTTGGATTATCAACCAATAGCTTGTGGAGTGGACCTTCCATAGGTGAGCAGACATTTTTGCAGGAACCTTGTAGCTAGCTGAGACTTGATGACTTCTAATCGATTCAACTCAGAGTGATTCGACTAGCCTAGTGGGGAGTGCTTCTATGTGAGCGCGGAAGACCCACAGTGGGAAGCTCCCTTGTGTGAGTGCGTCAGACCCATAGTACATGACACGTGGAGTACCTCAGCATGCTACCTGGGGGAGCACCTCTATGTGAGCGCAATAGACCCATGGGGGGGAGCGCCTCTGTGTGAGTACGGCATACCCATGTTACCCGACAGGAGGAGTACCTTAGGAGTCCATGTTATTGGGAATCACCTTTGAGTGACATGGTAGGCCCACTATACTCAATATAGAAAGAGTTATCCAGTAGGCGAGGGTTCAGATTGACTCTACCCCTGGAATAAAATACTGGTTTAGCTGAGTCAATGACTTTTGTGTTTTCCCCATGATTGAGATGGGGTACTAGATAACCTAGGTATTTGTATGGGCTTAAACCTAAGTAATGGTTAACCGTTGATTTCATACTTTTTTGTTTATCCTTGTTGATTTTGTGAGACCTTGTGGGTCTCGGGGTCCCTACTGAGTATCGTTATACTCACCCCTGCACGGGCTATGCCCACAACTTGTTGTGTTGGTTGCAGAGGACAGATAGCGCTGACTGTGGTAGAGAGTAGCAGGACTGTACGGTACCCGGAGATGGACCACTTGGTGTGACGATACACGGCGGAGACAGATGGACGGAAGTACTAAGGAGGCCATCTGTACCTACCCTTCATGTAGGAACCCCGGAGGATGACCCAGCAGTAGCCTTATACTACTTCTGTTGTGCTTTATTTTTAGTTGTACTTGTACTTTCTTGCTGGGCCTGTATTTCTGACCACTTTATACTTTCCAGTACTTCTTTTTTATACAGTTTTACTTAGTGATTTGCTTCCAGTTGTGTACTATGATGTGTTTGTTTACAGTTATAAAGGAAATTCTTTCCCAGTTTAGGGATTTACGGCTTAGGTGCTAGTCGCTATCCCATGGCCTATGGAAAGAGGGCTTGGGGTAGTCATGATACGGGCCCCGGGGGATGAGTCATGAAAAATTGGAATCTGAGGACGTCAGTTCTATCACAGAACATAGAACTCTGATATTTTCTGTGAAGAAATAGTGTTAAGGGTATTGAGTGTGGTTATCAGTTCAGGGAGTCCAGTGTTGGTGCAACGACCGACATATCCATACACAAGGACCCTGACTTCTAATTTTCGACTCAGTGCACAAATACACTGATTGCCTGAGTGTTTTCAAATGTTTTCCATAATTCAGCTCAACCAGGTCAGCTCACCAAGTATAAATTTTGACAGTGTCAAATTTCTTCAGGATTCCTCTACGTAGAATGCGAGTTAGAGTTTCGAGAGAGAGTAATTGATGATGGCCCACCAGGCAACAAGTCTCTGGTGTAGGGCCCTCTTACTATATTGGCTCCTTTGGGTGGTGTACCAGAAGCACCACCTCCCGTTGGAAAACAGATGCCACCAGCCGCACTGGTGGATGGTGCACGTTGACTTAGTTTTCTACACGAGTTCCAATGGCAGAGGCCTTCGAGGATTTGAGGTGAGACAGATTCCCAGGCAGTAGAGGAATTGCTGGAGGTGATTTTTAGAGTTCTCCGCCTAGTTGAGACACCCGTAGAGAAGATAGTGATCTTAGCTTCTAGTGTTTTCCAATGAGTTACCATGAGGTTGGTCCATATAGTGATGAGGCTTCAGTACGTGGACTATTTTCCTGAGATTGTACCTTCAGGTACTGTGTCATCTATATCACTGCTCGTTGGTTTGCAATTACAACCGGCGGTACCGGGAGATGACACATGTAGGATTAGTTCCTTACATGTGTTTCAACATCAGATACCCCATAGTTTCTGAGATGATCCAGAGTCACAGGCGGCTAATGACTGGCCTGAGGAGGTGACTGAGAGTTCTCTAGATCTTGTATAGCTTCGTAAGGAAGACATATCGGTAGCTGAGAATTCATTGAGGTGTACCGATGGTTCCCAGTACTCGATGAATACATTAAAAACAGTGCTTTGGGGCCCGGACTACCGAGTGTGGTGTGTTTTAGGCATCCGATCCATCACCTTTTCTCTAGATTCTAGATAGAACCATTGCGGTTGAATGTTCTTTGGGTGAGTAGATACAACCAATGAATGTTAGTAGTGGGAAAGCATGAAACTGGTGCTAGTATCAGAGACTTGAGCTTCTAAAATGTTTTGGAGAAGGGGATGTGTTAAGGATAGATGAATCTTTAGGGCGTCAGACGTGGATGCGGAGCTAGGAGAGCAACATGTGGTAGTGTACATTTCAATATATTACAACCCCCCGCCAATGTAGTCCCCGACAGGCTCAGGGAGTTGAAAGGTTAGGTAAGAGAGTAGCTGTATGCCGTCAAGGTGTCTGAACCAAGGGCTCTCAATATGATTTTAGGTACGGACTATGTCTACTACTAGCTGGACTATCAATATACATAGGTACCCATAATTCCTTCCTTTCATGAATATTTTCCCATAACTAGAGTTTACGGTTAAACCGTTGACTTGAACCTTATGTCTGGAGATACCTTTGGGAGGAGACTCGATAATCACACTTATGCCGAAGGTGTGATCTAACCCATGAGGCGAGAGTGTCGGTTGAAACCCCTTAGTGGCTGTGTTGAGGCCTTACGACATTAGTTTGGGTATGGACTATGAAACCAGAGTTCATACAAAAATTGACTGTATTAGTCATAAAGGTTGTGGTTTATCTATAATTTTGGGATGATGTTTTCCTTAGTCAGTGAAAAAGGGAACCCAAGCAGCAAAGGTTAAACTCGTACGTGGGAGGGTGCAGCCGATCACTCTTGAGTTGACCAGCCTTACCCTCGAGGTAGTAGGAGTTTTGAGTTTTCAGTTCCAAACTGGAGTGACAGAACATGGATTCATCTTTTCAAAATATGTTTCTAGGATTACCCCCCAAAGGTGGAGGGATGTCTGCATTAGCTGTATACTACTGGAGGTTCATTCCAGACTATACCAGAGTTTTATCACCACTATCAGCCTTGAAAAAGAAGGGAAAACCATTCATGTGATCAGAGTGACACCTGCATAGCTTTCAGGAGTTGAGGTAGAGGCTAACTAGTTCCCCCACTATGAGGCTTCCAGAGGAAGCTGTAGGGTACATATTCTACTGTGACGCAACTGGGACCCAACTCATGTGTGTCCTGATTTAGGGGTGAGAAGTGATTACATATAGTTCTCGGAAGCTGAGACAACCCGAGAAGAACTACTCTACCCATGACCTGGAGTTAGGAGAAGCATTATTCTCCTTGAAGATGTGGATGAACTATCTGATGGGCGAACATTTTACCATGTACACAGATCAAAAGAGTCTCAGGTATATCTTCTCTTAGAAAGAAATGAAACAGAGATAGTGGCATTGGCTTGTGTTCCACCTAGACTATGGCTTTGATAAATTCTATACTCCTAGGAAGGGGAACGTTATTGCAGATGCCCTCAGTAGAAGAACTGGTAAAAGATTCTTGGAGAGGCGACAAACAAGCTTGCTGTTTTACAGAAATCCTTAGTGGATAGAGATGGAGAAGTATTTCTGCAGTCTCTTACCGTCACTCTCCCTCTTCTTCAACGGGTTAGGGAGGCTCAGTGTGGAGACACTGACTACGAGACGTGATGTGCTCAGATATCAATAGGGCATGCACCTGATGGATTTTCTGATGGTGTGGAGCACATCATCCTCTTCATAGGATGTACTATGGTTCCAGTGTCACTTCAAGAGGAATTGTTGAGGGAGTTTCACACGTCCCCACTAGCGGTACTTCTAGGAGTGTAAAAGATGTATCAAGACCTCAGATGACTACATTGGTGGCCCGGTATGAAGAAGGAGGTAGCAAAGTTTGTCTCTCGAGGCCTCACTTGTTAGCAAGTGAAGGCGAAGCACCAAGTACCATCAAGTTTGGTACATCCTTTAGAGGTCTTAGATAGGAAGTGGTTTGGGATATCCATGGATATCGTGATGAGTCTTCCACATACATCAAGGGGTCACAACTCGATTTGGGTGATCATTGACCAACTGACCAAGTCGGCCCACTTCCTACCGATCAGAGTGTTGAGTTCAGTAGATATATTGGGACACCTCTTCATTCATGAGATTGTATGTCTATATAGAGTAACTTCTTCTATTTTCTCCGATCGTGACACGTGGTTTACTTTCCGGCTATGGAAGGGGTTGCCGGAGGCTTTCGGGACACAACTTCATCTGAGAACCACCTTCAATCCTTAGACATATGGTCAGACTGAGTGGACCATTCAGACTCTCGAGGATAGGCTCCTTGAACGTGTCCTCGAATTCGGTCATAGCTGGGAGAATCAATTACCTTTGGTCGAGTTTTCCTACAACAGTAGCTATCACTCCACCATAGGGACGACACCTTTTGAGGTGTTGTATGGGAAACCTTGCAGATCACCCTTGTGCTTGACAGACCCATGGGAGTCAGCACTAGTTGGACCTAATATGGTACGAGCTACCATGTAAAAGGTGCAGATCATCTAGGAGAGGATAAATACTGCACATAGTAGGAAGAAGTCTTATGCTGACAGTATATGGAGACCTCTGGAGTTTGAGAATGGCTACCACGTCTTTCTACGGGTCTCACCCCGATGAGGTCTATAGAGATTTGGCCAAGGCGGAAAGTTATCTCTGAGGTCTATCGGACCATTCCAGGTCATCAGTAGATTAGTCAAGGTAGCTTACCACCTGTATCTTCCCCCTTAGTTGCACCGGGAGCACGACATCTTCCATGTATCTCAGCGGAGGAGATACGTGAATGAACCTTCTCACAACATCGACCATGGAGAGTAGGACGTTGATGATGGGGAGACATTCACAAAGGTTACAGTGGAGTTTGAGGATCAACAGGAGCAGGTCCTCAGTGGATGGTCGATACCTATGGTGCATGTACACTGGTATCACGGAAACCTCTAGGAGAGAACATGGGAGCGAGAGGCTCAGATGCGTGCTCAGTACCCCCACTTGTTCCCTTAGTTATGAGTTGTGGTATACTGGGATGTAATGCCCTGAGGTGGGGAGAATGTAAAGACCCTGAATTTACAAGTAATATTTTTTTTAAAATATATGGAAATTTTGTGAGTCCGCTAAATCTGACAGCACCTGATTCTGATGCCCGGAGTGCACAGAATGATCCGTCGATGTTTTGTTAAACTTTAGTTAATGCTCTTAAGAAGTTTTCTTGAAATTTTGGAATAACAATTAACGATTAATCAGATTAGAAATCAGAGGGCACCATTGCACTCAGAATGGTGGGTTTACTCTAGGCACGACATATGATTAGTCGGCACAAACCTCCTGTGAGAGAACCCAAAAATGGTATAATCGTAAATAAAATAATAAAATATATTATTTTTTTAAGTGCTTATAAATCACAAATGGTAACTCGAATTAAAAATCTGTGACCACTGTTGAACTCATGAGGGTATTTTTTCTTTAAGAAGATACTGACTTTGGCCAGTGTGGGCCACCAAAGAAAGTTAGTTTTTAGCCGCAAATAAAATAATTAAGTGAAAATTAGTTTATTATAAAATTCATAACATCTATATGGTGACTCAGATTGAAAATATGAGAGTATCGTTGGGTTTATTGGGGCGGTTTTCACCAAGGTAGAGCCTAACCTTGACCTGCACAGGTTGAGGGTGACTGATAATAATTTCCGAACTTTTTTTCAGGTACATTCAGTAAATGCGTGAGCGGCATTTTATAACTTTTGAACTCGTGCTCAGAATTGAAATCTGAGGGCACCGTTGAAATCAAAGAACCAGTATTCGCTTAAGGATACATTCACCTCGATGATAGTTGGTTGAGGGTAAAAGTTAATATTTGGGTTTTTTCATGGAATTTATAAAATAAAATAAACTTTTTTTATTTTATTTTAAGCTTCCATGTAGATATTTCTAGTGGGTTCCACCAGAACTAAACCTACAGGTGTAAGTTGGATGTGGGGAGCACTAGACCTTAATCTCCCATGAGAGGTTAAGGTGGTGGGGAACACGGAAACCATAACCTCCCATGAGAGGTTATGGTGGTGGGGACCACCCGGGATTAAACCCCCCTTTAATTGGGAGAAACCCTAAACTCCCACAATTAATGAGGGGAACCTCTTGAACTCCTCCACATTAATTATCCCAATGCACACACCATTAATCTTTCCAATTCACCACATCGTGCCACTAGCGTAAATTAATTGGAATCCCCATTTTTAAATTAAGTAACAATGTTGTTGGAATTTAGGAAGGTTCCAAATAAATAAACCGTTATAAATTCCAATGATCGTTGCATACATCTCCCTCTCTACTATATATAGGGAGATTGGAAGGAGGATTTGGGATGGCTTCACCAAGTGACGAAGCACTCGTAATGTGACGCGATGTCCAACACATCGAGGATTATGATCTCTAATGAAGAACACTCCACCAGCGAAGAACGTCGACCACAACTTCAACCATCTTCCTCAGAACTCCTTCTGACGAGTGACTTACTCGTCCGAAATGAATCGACGTCCTCCTTCTTACGCCAACATCAACCAAATATGAGCAAGATAGGGGTTTAATTTTGACTATGTATTATCTTTACATATGTTCTTCCTTTCTCTCAAAAATTAAGAACGAGGGTTGGTGTGCTTCATACTTACGAACCAATTGCTATCTCCTCTAAACGCGGAGGTTGTGGGCCAAACTAACATGTCCTGACTCCCTCTGCTGAAATTTTTTGACGTCTCTTCGGCATGGCGATGAGGTGACAGAGACGAAAACGAAATTGACAAAGGCTGAGCTCTCCACAGCCTCCGCGAATCACGCCACCCCCACGGCACACCGATGATCCCGCACGAATAACTTCGGCCCACGCCGGCCTGAGCTGCACCGAACTAACCAGCCTGGTCCACCCCTACAGCCCACCCGTGACCTGCCGGCACCCCGCGCGGCCTCCCGGCACCCTGCCCGGTGCCATTCCAGTCTGCCGAGCCAAGACACAGAGCCAAACCTCTCGTGACACTGGTTGAACTGGCCTCAGCCACTGGGCCGAGCTGCCTACGCGGCGAACTCTGGGGAGAACCGCCCCCGCAGTCCTCTAGGCCTGACCCAGGGGATGGAGCTGAACCTAGAGGGCTGACCTGCGCAATGGGCTGGGTCATACCTATACCAGTTCGGCCCATTCTGGGTTGGGCCGAGTCGGTCCGATCGCGTAAGACCAGGCCAAGGCCCATTAGCGACCCCCTGTACTTTCTTTGGCCATATCTTTGGCACCAGACGTCCGTTTGACGAACCGTTAGCAGATCTGGCTTTCATGGAGCATGATAGTTCCTTTTTTTACTCTAATGTGTTTGTTTATATTTATAAAGGAAATACCTTCCCAGTTTAGGGATTTACGCCTTAGGTGCTGGTCGCCATCACCTGGCCTATGGAAGGCGGACTTGGGGTAGTCAAGATACGGGCCATGGGGGATGGGTCATGACACTCTTATTCAATTATTATTTAGTTGTTATGAAATTAGATGCTTTATTCCATGAAAGGATATTATGTTCCTTATAATTTTAGGATGGTTTTCAAATGTGAATATATTTTTATCATACCCTTATTTACTATTTAATACCTTTGTAATTATTGATATGTAACTTCATTTCCATTACTAAGAATCTAATTCACATTTTCTTATGTTTCCTTTCCTCTGTTTTAAGTATGGTATGTGTATGAATCATACTATGTGGTAATGTATTTATCGATGATGATGTAGATATTTCGTTAAATAAGGCAATTGTGTATAAAGACTCTAAATACACTAAATTAAAAAGCAATGCGTCTTGTAATTGTGAATGATATTGAATATGAATTAAAATTATTTAAAATTATTTATTGAAATCCTTGGTCTAGATAAACATCTTTTGGAATTTTAGGTTAGTGACCTAGTGCGTTTTAGTGCCTCATCACTATTTGGAAACCAATGTCTTATTAAATACAATATATTATCACCAGGATATATTAGACCCATTGATGTGTTTGAGTATATTTGTATGATATATTATAGTATTTCCCTACAATTATTATGATGTTAATCCCTAACATAATTGATGACCAAAAGGATAGAAAATAAATTTCAAACCCATATCATGTTTTGAATTAGGAATACCATAATGTGGGATGTGATATTTATATTACTCAGAATTTTGTTTGAATTTTTGGTAACAAAATGTTGTTTATAGATGGAACTTATATTCCATTAGATCTGATATAGTGTAAACATGCTTTATATTCTCATGATAAGTTATAGAGTTTGATATTGTTGACATAGAAGTTGCCTAATATATCTATAGACCAGTCTTCCTAACATGATTTATAGAGTTATAAATTATATTTGGTGGAGGTATTGAAACATCCATATAAATTATTTTCTCTGAATTTTTTTTATTTCTTCTCTTCTTATTTATCAAGTTGTTATGTAGTTTTACCCATTGAGTTATTATTGTTTATTACTTTTTTTTATCATTTCATGTGTTCTAGAACGAGTTTCTTATTTTAGAGTGAATGGGAGTTGTTCCGAGAGGATGGATTATGTATTAACATTGTTTTATATTCATGAATTCTATAGGTGGTATCTTTTCCCATTCGTGTGGGAAGTAAGATAGATGTTGGAGTACAAATAGTTGTTGATTTATAGTTCATTACCAAAGGATAGTTTGTGGAAGCCACCTACTGATCGATTGATTCTAAGAGATTTGAAGTGGTTTTATAGGTATACAATATTTCAATCTGGTTCCCCCAGCTATTTAGTGTGGACCATCATATAGCTAATAACATTATTCTAGGAATGGAAATTAATCACAATGTTTTATTTTCACAAAAAAAACCCCATTTTGATTCTCTTATCATCACTATTCATCCTAAATTGAGTGATTCATATTTAGAGACATAGTCTAGGTTTTCTGAGGGAGTGAAAACTACAAAAATATTGGATATATGTGTTGGTAGATGTGTCAAAACTCTTCCATGAATTTCAAACATATTTTGTTCATGAATTCCCCCATTCATCTCCAAATACTTCGTTAAGTGTACTAAATATTTATGTCATTGATGGATTTATAAGTTTATTTATGATTTGTGATTATACAAGTCTAACTTTATGGATTCTAGTTTTATTATTTCCCATTGAATCTCAATTTTCGATATTTTGTTCGGTGTCTACTAAAACATTGAATTACTTAATTTCATTCATAATGTAATTCACATAAATTGAAATATATTTTTTGATTGATTTGAATTTGTTTTATAATTTATTATTAAATTCAGAAATGGAAGAATTAAATTATATTTTCCAAAGATCATGAGTGGGTTGAACATATTTTGATCCGTATTTTATAGTAAAATGATAATTTGTAAAAAATGAATTTGAATGAATGAATTATTTAATAAATAGAAATTGATAATAATTTATTATGAAAATGTGACCTGAAATGTTTTATGGATTTTAAATAAAATATATTTATTTAAAGGGAATGGTTTTAGATAGAAAACTATATGATATTGGTTTTTGAAATGAAATGGCATGTTTTAAATTTTATTTGTGGCTACTAGAATGATGATTGAATAAAATTAATTTAGTAGATGGATTTCCCCCTTGATTAAAATAATTTTCAACAGAAAATTATATATCAGTGTTTCAATTGGTAAGAACACAAGATATTTATGTATTAAATCTATCTAAAAATGGATAGATGACAATAAAATAAAATAAAATATGTTTATGGTTTGGATTTAATTATTTTTTGAGTTCGTATATTCCCCCATGGCTTGTCAAATATGTATTATTATGCATCTGGAGTTTTATTTCCTTGATATGTGTGATAATCCTTATACTAAATAATATATGGAACATTTTACCATTATTCTATGATTGAAAATTTTCTCTTGAAAATAAATTATAAATTTATATGTTTATAAAATGATTTAGTCATGTATGTTTTTACAGAAATGATTAGTCATAAGTTTTTCGTAAAACAACTATTGTACCTATTTAATATATTCCATTTAATATAATGTAAAATCACAAATTTTTATTATTTTTGAAAATAATTATATGACATCATTGATATAAAAAACTAACTTATTTGTTTTAATATATATTGACTACATTCGGATTACTCCGTGGGATCCAACAATTCTACTATTTATCATACCAAAATTTCTCTATTTGAGTATTTCAGATGATCTGATGATATATCTAATAAAATAATAATCAATAATTAGAGGTGGTGGATGTTCATGATTTGAGGGACCAAATGAGTTAGTGGTGATAGGTTCATAATATAATCTACTTATTATATGTTTATCTTGTGATGAATTTTTTATGGTTTGTGAGTTTATTTTGGTTGAAGTGCTATTTTTTATACTTGCAATCATCAAATTTTATTACTTTTATCTTGGGGTTTTTTGGCATACTAGTTATTTATTTATTCTGGTAGACATATTTGGTCTGGTTGAGTTATTCATATAAAATAATGATCCCCATGGGATTTTATTGATTCCCAAGAACAAATTACTACTCAATGGTGATCATGGATTACATAAAGGTCATATATGGATTGATTCCAGAATCAATTTTTTTGGTTGCAAGTTTTGGTTCTTGATATAGTTTCATCTCAAAATATAATTCCTCCATTTGATATTTTGATATTAACAACAATATTATAAAATATAAATTATTTTTTACTTTTCCAAACACTAAAATATTTATATAATAATATTTAAGTGGACTATTATTTATATAGGAAGTATATAATAAAAATAATATTGATATATATTAAACATATTCTAATATAAATCTATATATTTATAAAATAAAGACTGATGTTATCTATATATAATTTTAAAATTATTTAGAATTTATGAATGAAATACGAAATAAAAAATAAATTTTAATGTAAGGTTTTCTATAAAATTATAAAGTTTTATTCCCCCTAAAATCTATTAAATTATTTATGTCACTTATATATATATATATTAATATATATATATATATGATCAAATCTGTTAATATTACATAAAGTTATTAAATTAACCTTTTAAAATAGTCTGATGAGTGAATTTATGTTATATTTTAAACCATTACTGGAAAATAAATCAATTTTTTATAATATCTATAAGTGAAATATTCTCATGGTTTAGTTTATTCATGCAATGGTTATTCCCATGGATTTAAAGGGGATGTGTATTACATCAGGTTTAATATATAATATTTATTCATCATAAGATATGGAAACAACAACCTGAATTTTATTTAATTGAGATTGGTTCGCATTGTAAAAAAATATGTTTATTATATTTTTGGATACCATCAGGTGGTAAAACTGTATTGGGTATTTCATTAAATAATGGTAATTTAAAAGGAACTTCATATATTTTTAGGGACAACTAAATTACCATGTCTTTACCATTTCATAATGGTCTACATGGTTTATAGACAATGACATGGTGTATATAATTGAACTGAATATTATTTCAATATATAAATTCATATATTCAATCTTGATTATAGAATTATTAACAAAAAAGTTGGAAATGAATTTTTCTTATAGATAAACATACTAATGTAAATATAACTTATTATTTACCATTAAAATTACTCCTTAGATAGAGGTCGGAGGGTCAGATGGAATATTATAACTATTCTTTTGAAATTGAATACAATTGGGTATTTTAATAATAAAATCATTCCTGAGTGTTTTCTAGTCCAAAAAAAGTATCATTCTACAATGATTACATTCAGTGATTCCATTTTATTTAGTTATTACCATATTATTTTTGAAATTGTTTTTCATTATGGTCCTTAAATGTGATTATTTATAGTGGTTCATATTCATCAAAATGAATTTAAATCAGTCTTGGTTATAAATATAATTATCCCCTTATTTTATAAATATTTTTCAATGGTTAATATTCCTATGATTTGTTGATGGATTATTTTATAGAGAATGTGAAAATTTCAAAAATATTTAGAATGGAATATGATGGAAGACTGACTAGATTTTGGATTTCATTTCATTGAAAATGTTTTAAGATTTTTAATTTTCAAATAAATCATACATTTTTGTAAATAAATCCACTAAGGGGGTGCATTGGTATCCTATACATCGAACCTCATTCAATATAAAATTTTAATCTATATTTCACAAATTTTACTTCACATTGATATAGAAAATGTTAATGAAGGGAAATATAATATTTATTTTTTATCATATAATATCATAAACCATATTGGATGTATTTTTTTTCTCAAAACTCAATTTAAAATATTTACTGATAAATATTAATTTAATTTATTACAATGGGAAAACTCAAGAGATAAAAAATATTTGATAATGAACATTATAAAACAATTATGGACCCATTATTCTACTCTTGAATCATTACTTATGAATATTTTAAACACTCAAGAGAGAATAATCAATGATCTTCAACTATAAAATATTAAAAAAAATGTTATTATGAATATTAGAATATAATTACTAATGTATATGTAGTCTAATGGGTGATTTTTAACAGTTATTGAAAATGGTGACAAAAAAAATCATGTATTCCATATGGAGTAGAGATGTGGGTTGAAAATGATTGCGTGGGAACAAAAAAATCCAATAAATTGTATTCAATATGATTTATTTAAATATTTTAAAAAACATTACATGATGTTCTAAATCATGTGATGTTTAACCTATCATTAAAGAATAATAGTTCCCTCTTGGATCAAATTTAGATCAAATAGAGAGATATATTCCATTTTAATTCAAAATAGTTGGTTATGGGGTAAAATAATATTACAAATTAAGTGAAAAATACTTTTTAATATTTTTTTTAAAAATTATTATAAAATATTGAGATATAAAATTAGAGTCATATTCAAATTTATTTCCAAATATATTTTATCTATAACGTAGGAAACAATACCACATCAACTCTGACCAAAATATAGAGATTATTATATACTATGTCCATGGTATCTGGTTTTTACGTACACATACTATAATGGTTTGAAGTTATTGGTATTTATTTAATAAACATATCATGAACCATGAAATAGATCATATAGTTTTACTATATAATATTTTAGTGAATATATAATATATAAATTATATTATTTATGGTTATATAAATCAATTTAAAATATATATATATATATGTATATATATTCTTTAAGACTATGTATATATATAGTGTTATTTGTCATTATCTTCACTACATAATGATTAATTGACGACATACAATATATAAAATATTGTAATTTTTAGGGGAAACATGGTACTAATTCTGAATGCTATAATCGGTGTCGTATATCTAATGCATTGATTATTTCATTATAATAATTTTCATGAAAAACCCATATTATGATCCTTCATCATAATGAAGTAACAATGGAGAGAATAAAAACGGGGATATGCTTGGTTTTGGTAATAAACTAAACAATGAATATGAAATTAGAAATATTTTGTAACTGATATTTGATACAATATAGTGTTATTATGTTCATTCTCCCATTTATTGGAATACATAGTAAAAACATTATACCTACACACATTATAATTTATTTTTTGGGTACTTTGATTTGTTTTTAAAATTAATTTGTTATTTTAGCACAAATATATTTTATACTGGTAATAATTTTAATAAAAATTATATTATACATATTACTCAACTTCCCACGGATTCAAAAACCCTGCTTATAATATGTAGTGTTAGATACTAAAGGTACATTCATATAAAAATTTAAAAAAAATGATATCTATATATAATGTTTTTATGACATGGAAAATCCATTCAATGTAAAAAGAATAAAAATAGTTAAAGAGAACAATTATAAACATGGTTGAATAAAATCTGATCACATCTAGAATCCCAATGCATATATCATTTTTTATTGATGTAAAACAATCCCTAGTATAAAATATACTGACCATATAAAATTAGATAAGAAAATAATCAATATGGGAATATAGAGGTACAAATGAATTATTTAAATCCCTATAAGAACACATTCCCATAAAGACCCCTTGTTTCATAACATTCTAATAGAATTTTTAATTTCATGTAACATTAATTGAATGTTTCAATAACAGAATGAAATAAAACTCAACATATTACTACACTAATTGATTAAATACTGATATATAAGATTTATATAGTTGATAATTTTATTACATCAATAATTGATTAATTTCATTCAATTTTAATTCATTGTAAATGTTTTTATGTCACATAAAATTTAGTGAAATTATTGAAAATAATTATACCATTATTCAATTAAATATATTGTATACTCAATGAACAGTTCTTATATAATGCAATTCTTGGTAACATGAGAATTATCTTGTTAGACTGTGATGATATTGTAATCCAAGAGGTAAGGGCATGAAATTCATCAAAATAGATATATTTTAAAGAAATATATCATTTTAAGGTAATCAGTGAATGAGAAGATAAATATATGAGTGTGGAAAATCTATCACTAGTTACATCAAAAGATAATATATGACATTGTGAAAATTTACATATATAACAATTGTTATTTTTTTATTGATGAAATTTTTTCATGTAGTATCTGGATGTCCATGATGATAAGAAGAAAATTTTGGATGTACTATTATCTTTCAGTGAGGTAAAAAAATGATTCCATCTAGAAAACAAACAATATATAATATTAAATAGAATGTTGTAAGACATTTTTAATAAAATATATGACATGGGAGAGGAGTATTTTGATAGATAATAATTTTATGTGGTAGAATAAACAGTGAGAAAACATGATTCAAAATAAAAAATAATTTTTAACTGAATTATTACATGATAAATAAAAAATATATAATCCAAAAGAATGTTTTTTGGATATGAAATTTAATCTCCATGGATATATTAAAAAACTGAAAAAATATACTGATAAATTGGTAGATAAGGATACATAGCATATAAAAGTAAATTAAAAAATTTATTTTTATGAAAAAAATATATAATGATTCTTATTTCAAACAAAATAATTGTGTAAAAATTCATGACCCCTAAAATAATGTTGTAATTTTTTTTCAAATGTCAATGTGAAAATAATAACTATTGGTCTAGGATGGTGGAGGAGTTAATTATTTTATTCACATTGAAAATAATTACATTATGTATATCTATTATATTAAAATATGATCCTAAAGAACATATTGTTGTTTTGGAATCATAATTAGATAACATCCCACCACAATACAAAAGAATGAGAATAAAACCATTTAATGATGACATTATTTAATGTTGTGGGAAATGAATTAGTAATGGTGTACCAATTACATAATAATAATGTAATTGTGCACTCATGAGATTCAAGTGATCCCAAACACTAATAAATATATGTTCTTTAAAAATATTACATAATCATGTTATACGATGGTGGAGGTATCCCCTTGCGTGGTAGTTATATATTTATTCTATTAGATAAATATATAAGGTCTTACATAGTTATGGATAATAATGGTAATGTAATAACAATATATTAAATAATAGTAATATAACATGTGTTTTAGTGATGGTATATCATGATCTCAAATTAAGACACATATTCATATAAGGTTCATTGAGGGTTGGATACATTAAATTTTATATCCTCTTAATAGTTATTTTCTTTGTATCTATAACATTTTATTATTCAACAATCGATGTATGGAATGATTAATGTCACCTTTGAACTATGTGAATAAGTGTGACTTTCCAATTAGTATATTCTAATGTGACTGTTCTATGAATTAATATATTTCTCAGAAGTGAAGAGATCACATGAGATGAAATTCTTTCCTATTATATATTATTAATAGAGACCATGAATGATTCATATTACGAAATAATGATAGACTCTATATATGAATGTTATCCACACCATCAGATCTATTGTTCAGAATAAATCATGGTGTTGATGAATAATATGTATTATAGTGTATTGTCACTTGAGATCCAAATGTAATTCATTTTATATGTTAAGGAATACATGGTGTATTCTGTATAATAATGAATAATTTTACTTATACATTTCATTTCAAGACATGAATTTATGGGATATGAAAATTTAATTAGGCATATTTAAGAAATTATTGATAAATTGACCTGAGTAACTATTAATGAATATTAAATTATAATAGAATATTGACATGTTAGGTGCAATAGGTATCAATTGAATTAATTCACATGAGATAGTAGTAAAATAAAGGAATAAGAGTTTACAACACATGTTACTGTCATCTTTTGAAGAATGGAGTTCCATATAGATGGATGAAAGAATTGAGTAAGTTATGAAAAATATTTGATACAAACATGTTTTATATTAAAACTATAATCTTGGTATTTGAGGGTAAATTAAGAACTATTGAAATAAATTGGTGCCTAAAAAGGGAAAACATTATTATAATTTTTGGATTTGTTTGTGAAATTTTCAGTATAATTGAAATATTATATTTTTTAACTATCACAAATATAAAATTTTATTCATTTAATATATAGAGTAATTTCTGAAGGATATGTAAAAATGCCACCCCCTTTTATTTACCCCAATTTTATTTCTAGGTTAATATTATGGACAATTTAATAATGAGGTATCATATTTTTTTTATAATAGTGTCCCAGGGGTAATCATATAGGAAGTAGTCTTAATGAATTGATTTAATTGCTATAATAAATATTATATATAATTCATTAACATATTAATCCACATTTATATTGGTTAGATTTTACAGTCAATAATTAAACATTTAATCTTTTAAAATACACATAATTGATTAATTGGTCATATAGACGACCTTCACTGACCCTAAATTGTAAATATTATGTAGAATATATTTTATTTTGTGGTTCATGACAATCATGAAGATCTCCGCATCATTTTTATAAGAATTCCTGGGTAGAATGCGTTAGTCAGAAATTTATTTTTTAGAAAAATACGGAAAATGGGTAATGTAATGTTTGTAATCAATTATTTAATATATATCTCTAAACTCAATGAAGATGATGAGTGATACACTATACAATTACATATTCAACAATTACTATTTTTTAATTCATTCAATTTTATGATTTTTAAATCATCCATCGATGTTATAAAATATTTAATAACATTCAAGTTGTTATTAATATAGATATTATAATTTTTATATCCATCTAGTATCATTATACACCCAACAAAATAATGAATAATCTAGTTTATAGTTTACATTAAATACATTTGTGACACCTATTAATGAATACACGAGTAATTATTTATCCTTATATTTGACTCATTGATAATTAAAAAGCTTAAATATCTCCCTCTTTTATTGAAAAATCAAGATTCACTATTTATATATAGTATATACCATGTTTATATGGTTTTAATATCTTACTATACTTATAAATTCAATGGGATTATATTGCAATGGACTTTGCATAAGAAAATAATCATGAACTTATATAAGGCCCTCATAAGTGAAGATGTCATATTATTACAATATAATTAGGTGATCTAATTCTAAATTTTTAGTTTCTATAAAATTATTATATTTTATATATTAATAATGAACATGATTTATATATATATATATAATAAATATAATACAGTTCTAAATTCACTCTTCGTGCTAAGGTTCTTCAGAGAGTATTCAACAAAAGTTATGGTAAGTGAAATATAATGCACTCTTCACTATGGAAAATAAATTCTCTAGAGATTTTCAACATTATGAAAATAACACATGAATTTTTTATCCTTGATAACTATTATTCATATATTAATATCCCAAAAAATGTGGTCTATGATATAACCATATTTTAATAAAATATCTGACATAATGTTGGATAATTATTAAATTTATAATTTAAATTAGATCATGACCACCAATTTCACATATAACATCCTATGTTCTAATACAAATTGATTCATTATTTATTACATAATTTTAAACATAAAATAATAATCTATGATTATGATGAATAATTTCAGTGGCTATGCAGGTACATTTCATAATATTATGAAATATGCATACATCAAAATTATTTTTAAACGTTATAAAATGTACGTAATATTATATCACACTTATAAAAATATATGGGATAACCTAGGTACATACATATGAGATTATTTATAAAAATAAATTAAATACTAATAAAAACATATCATTATTTAATGATGTAATTGTGAGTCAAGATGCATACCAATGTAACATAAGATGCTTGAGAATCACAAATATAGACATTTAAGACTAATATTTGGTGATATCATAATAGAAAAAATTGGAATGTGGAAACCACATTAAACAATGGGTTATAAACACATGGCAGGGTTAAAAAAAAGACATTTTATCATTTGGTTCATATTATGACATCATAATCACCATACATGGTATCTCATGAGATAACAACATTACCCACTGCATTATACAACTTTATATTTCAAGGACCACACATCACATTTATATCTTGTAAATACATTTATATTTAATGTTGATCTTAAAAGATAAGAATATATTTCATAAATTTTAATTACATTATTAAGGATTTTATTTTACCATCATATAACACCGAAACAAGTTAATTGTAGCATCATATAGTTTTGCACCTCTGAGGGGAAATGGAGATGAGTATTAATAATATAAATGTTTTGAATGAAAAATCATGTGATAATTTTCGTAGAAAAACGGGTTTACATGAATGTTTACTGAAGATATTCATGATAGTGAATATATATATATAATCACATCAGAATCATAAATTCAATAAAATGGATTTATAAGAACACGTTACAACAAAGAAAATTGGAAATCAAAAAGATTAGTACAAATAATATTGATGAAAAAAACATCTAAGATGATGATCAATTAACTAAATATGGTGAATCAAAAAGCATGAGGGGAGTATTGGAATAGATTGAAACAATAATTAGAAGGATATATAGAGATAATTTATGAATAAATTCAAGCTCAATGGGTTATGGGTGATGAGTAGCAGGAGGATACGCTGATGTTGAAAAGCAAAGATATGGGTATTCATTATTAATTTACAAACCTAGGTTTTGGAATCTATATTATAATATATTGAAAAATATATTCCTTATAAGGGATTAATAAAATGATTTCATCCAAATAAAAGAGGATTTAAATTTTTAGAAAGGATACAAATTGAACCCATTAAAATAATACCGTCGGTGATGTGGATGTGAGTCGTGTTCATAAAGAACAATTTTTTCCAATTAAAATATAAGATATGATTATGATGAATCTCTAATGGATTATAAAAATTATATTTTTTATTAAAAAACTCTTATCTAGAATTATGATCCAAATGTTGATCTTATATAATCTATTTTATTTATTACATCACCTATTAGATTTTATTATGTTAAAATACATATTGTATGATTGTGACCTAAAAAAAATTGACCCCAAAAATAAATTATCCCATAATAATATAAGACATTATCTTGTTGATAATTTTAAAATTTTGATTTAAAAATAATATTAAATTTATCAAGATAATTATATTATTATTAAAATTTTCAATTTTAATGTAAATATGACTTCTTATATTATTTTACTGGTTTTTATTATGATGACATGTTTAAGCCCTTATAAAATTTACATTTTAAATTATATATTAATATTGTATATTATATTTCATTAAATATTAAATAATTATTTTTTTTATTAAAATAAAAATAAATTCAATTATTTTTTAATTTAATAAAAAGTGTTTCTTAATTGTACCTATATATTCACGAAAATATATTTTTTTCATCGTATCAGAATTTACCTTTATTCAAAATAAATTTTTAATCATTTATATATTAATAATAAAAGTGATAAATATATTTATTATTTTATAAAACATTAAAAATATAAATGTTCATATTATTATGCTATAGAAACATATCCCCTTATTATAATATTCTACATATGAGGTGTATCGTATGAAATGGTTATCCCTTTCTGTGGTGGATCTCTAAACATGGTTTTATAATGATCTCGATTGAAATTAATTTATCTTATCAACATTATCTCTCATGATATAGTTATCAAATATTTGATTGGTCATGGTAATGGGAACAACCCAGTGATTCCATCTCAATTTGAATATCCAATAGATGGACTTCAATGGAAAAAATCTTACTAGTTGAGTACATTGATTAATTTGTTTTTGATAATTATAAATCACCACTACACCTAATATATACTAATATTAATAGTTGCTTTAAATTGTTTATATTATCAATGTTAATGATTCTCAATTATCTTTTAATTCCAATATGGTATAACTATTAAAATTTACCAATGTAGTGAATATTATTTTAATAACTATTATATTTAATAAAAAAATTATTCACTCAAAAATATAATAACAATTATAATAGTTTGGGAAGATATATCCTAATGTTTAGATATTTATACCAAAATAATATAATTTTATATACAAAAACATGTCTGAGTATGTTTAATTTTTATCATCTTCTTGTTCTGATATCACTTCACAAAACATGTGGTTCTACCACAGTATATTAATTATTATGGATTTATTCTTTCATATATTGTTTTTTCTATGATTTATGAGCCCCACTGACCGTGACTTATAAGAATGAAAATTCTTTACTAGAACCACCTCTACATTTATTAGATGTTAGGTTCAGGTATATACCACCTCCTGAGGGATATATAAAAGAAAACATGTACTTCTAATATTCTTAGTGGGTATTCTAATAGATAGTAAACAACTCTATTGTGATCACGAAACCAATTATGGGGGTTGTATCATTGAATAGGTTTTCACTTCTATCCAAGACTCAATAATCTCTTCCATAGTTATATATAACATAAGCCTTTATTATTGACCTATAACTCTAATTCTATTTGAAGATTTTCTATATTGGTTCCCTTTCAACATTGTACGTATTTTATATAATGAATAATGGTTTGAAAGTTTTCAAACATCTCTAAGAATATATAAGTTACAATAAACATGTACTATCCAATTTCATCAAAACATATTAAAATCTAAAAAATCATCTCAAACAGAACCATCTAAGGTTCCAATTGACAGATTCAAAGAAAACAGTTATTATATAAGAAATACACTAGGGGAAATGTTTATTACAACTTACATGGAAATACATTAAAAATGATCTCTATATATGATCTAATGTTTGAATGGTTATCCATTTGTAACCATCAATCTAATGGTGATACGTAGTGCTGAAACATAACACTACATCCAATGCATGGTGTTCCCTTCTACAGAATCATGAGGTAAACCACAGTTCCCTGTCATAATCAATGGCGAGTGGAACTCCATGTAGTCTTAACAATTCCCTAATTAATTTAATATAGGGTTGGTCAAGATATAAATATTTCATTGTAGAATTGAAATGTACAAAATTTTTAAGACGATTGAATACCACACGGGTGGTGTTATTTAATTTAGATGTTTGGTGAAACACTATGATGATATCTATGGTAATGTTTTTTAATTTTCATACTTTTATGGAATGTGGTAGCGTTATTATAATCAGACTACCTCATTTACCATTGACTTATTGATATATAATGTATCATGAAACAAATTATACAATCTCCCTAATTGTGTTATACTAATAAAAGTATTTTTTCAAATTTATATACATAATATTAATTCTGGGATAAATAATGATGGATAATATACGTAAATCATAAATAAATTACCTCTTTGGATCTATATTTTATTGGAAACATATCTGTTATCCAAACCCTATAACTACATCTTAATAAAATGTGGGCTATGGAATATTTACTAAATTTTTCAAAAGATCCTCATCACTTTTATTATTCATCTTGATCTGATAAAAAAAGTACTTTTGGGAAATAATTTTATCAATATAAAATGAATTTCAATTTATTATACATATTTAAATAACTTTAAGGTACATTAATATTATATCCCTTAAAATCATCTTACTGTATAGTGATTCATAATCCTTTCTACATAGAGCATATTCTAATATTTTCCCCATCCCAGGATGGTAATAGATTAAAAAACATAATCCTTATAAATTTATAACCACTATTTTTTGGAATATTGATGTCAATTTTAAGTAATATATAATTTAGAATTTTAGAATTTGTATATATTCCTCACTTCTCCTCATAGACATAACATCATCAATCATAAACATAAATATCACTATATAGAATTATAGATCATTGTTGGATATAACTTCTAATGTATAAATAATTTATGGGATGAATTGGATATCAATTTTTTATCCTATATGAGTAAAAAATTGAATCAATTTTTTAATGAATCATTATAAATCATGAATCAGTTTTTATTTAAGAGAAATGTGAGTTAAAGTATTGTTATTTTCATTTTCTTTTACTCTTTAAATCAATATTCAAATAAATTATTCCGTATAAACATGACTCTCATTAAAGTAATTTTTTTTATGGGATGAAATTTCATGTTAAAAATTTTATAAATCAATTGTTGTACAAAAATAATATGTGGAAACTATTTATTTCTACAATATATATTTTTCTTTACCAGCCTTAAATTTACTATATTATTTAAGGTTCTACATCAATCCATTTATTGATGATAGATTTTCTCTAGAATATTAATTTCTTAATATGGAAGACTCATTTATTGTAGCATTCCAACAATTTTTTTATCAATGTTTTAATTAAGTCATTCAAAATATCTTCTTGTACTTCATAAATTTTGGATTATGGAATTATTTCCATAATGAAAAAAACCACAAAATTATCATGGTAAACCATTAAGGATATATTTCATAAATAAATCAATATATTTGTATCAGTACTGTGCCAATTGGAATCAAAATGAAATTACAGTTCATGTACCTTATATAAAAATAACTCATGTGGATATCATAATTATCCAACTATTATTGATAATATTCCAACTTATGATAAATTATGGAGAAGTATTGATTTACCAGTATATAATTTGAAATTCAATCAATTCATTGTGGAGGATACTTTTTTGTGATCTCATCGAGGTTACAATAATCAATGAAGTGTAAAATCGATTCATCCTTATTGTTAATGAAAATAATTTTTTAATGAATGTATTTTCCTAAGAAATGAATTTGAATATTGAATAATTTTTTTGAAGATAATAACATGGTAAATGTTTCACTATATGTCCATTAGTGCGCCAATATTTATATATTAAAAATAATAAATTTATTTTATCACACAAATGATATTTCTATATATTTTGTAGTAGATCACATAAGAAGCCTCAATGTGGTAATTTGTTACCATAGTGTATTCTAGAATATGGTGTTTTTTCTAGACATGACCTGTTGTTGGTTAGGGTTAGATCTTTAATTTATGGAAATAGTTAAGGAGTTTGTTTCCTATCGAAAATAAATTATCATATTTATTTTAGTTAAATTAATTAACATAATACTATATATATAAATACACTATTATGAAAAACATTCATTGTTAGATGTTTTAACTTGGATGATTTAGTAAGATAAGTATAATTTTTCAATAGATGTTCTTTATTATGGGGCCATCATTAATAGATCAAGGTTGATTTAGGGTAATATAGTTACCATATTAGACCATCATCATCACTTCTAAATAAGATCTTAAAAATAACTAATCATTATTCAAGGAACTGATCTCAATTTTTATTATTAACCATTTTGTTATGATAATCATGCATTTTAATCTATTTCTATTGATTTTTATAACCCTCATTTTCATGATCCCTTTCTACCATATAATTTTATTAAATAAATTATTATTGTATTTCATGATTTTAGCCATGATGCAGCACATAACGATAATTTTTTTTGGATTACATCGACAATGATGGACATTACAATTGTTATAGTTTTTTTTCAGCCCATAATTATTTGAAATTATTCATCACAATGCCACAAGGTCCCTATTCAACATTTAAGATATTGTTAAAGATCATTGGATCCCTAGTTTCATAGTGGTTGAGTGAATGATGAATAAATATATGGTTGAATGATATATAGGGGTTAGATGAATGATGCGAATAATACATTGTAGAATATAGATATTAGAGATAATAGGTAATAAAATAAATAATGTGATGTGTTAAGGAGTTACGCATAGGTGATCAGAGTTTGATTATCAACCACTGATGTTTGGGGATGGTAAAATAAATTTTTTATCATTTAGTTTTTGGTTGTCAAAAAATGTTATTAGTGGTAGAGAATATGAATATGGATTATTCATGATGATAAAATTGTTAATTTTAAATAATTTACTATACAATATGTATTTTTAACAACACACCCTATGTGGTAAACAAGATATAATAGATACAATTTATGTTGATGATAAATATCATACATTGTGTGGGCCCACGAAACACCATTTAACCATATGTTGGAGGCCTTACTCAAAGTGTACATGGACCAAAACCGAAAGGATAATGGGAACTTCTGGGGTACATGGGAATGTCTATGTACCTAGACACTACCATGATACATAGAAACAACTATCTTAATTGGAATGAGAAGATCTATGTTGTAAAAATCTAGAATATTATGGGAGAAATCATGTGACTGAGACATGTTAGGTTTCACGATAACAAATCATGTAGAGTGAAATGTGTCCAAAATCATTATTCAAGGGAGAACAAAACAAGGTGATGATGTGAGGTCACACATCCTGTAACACCACATTCAAACTATATGAATCTCCCATGAAATTATAGCCGATGTATCTCCATCATTAAGACACTAAATTTCTATTGTCAATATACTATGATGGGTTGTTTTTCATATAGTACATGAAAAAATCATTTATGGTGTATTAAGATGTACTTCTTATGGTGATTACATAATGATCATTCCAAGATTCATTATAGATGTTGGAAATGATCATGGTGGTATTATTAATGTTAAATCATAGTCTGTACTCTTCTATCACACTAGGGAATGGGTCCCCATACTCTATACCTGGGATGAGCCTATACAAAATACTAATATAGAAGGATGTAGATCACTTTTCTATATAGTGTTACTACCCCATCATTGATCTTTGGAATGTAAAATATCTTCCACTAGAGTTTTATATCCCTCATTTTTTGTGGGAAAATTGAGAAGAATACCACACATGTTTGATTTTATTGGGTTTAATAGAGATTAATGTACTCAATATCATTCCCAATAAAATAGGACACACATTGTCATGAATTGAACCCCAAACTCCATATCTTATGTGGTTACATGTACCCACCACCTGTGATAGAGAAAAACTTTCCATTGGGAATAGTGTTGAGGTGTGGGCACTCCATAAGGATGTTGTCACATTTACACATGATGATTGAAATCAAACATGGAACATTTATGTATAATGATTACAGAATATTCTAAATTGTGATTTGGAGATTGATATGCCCTATCTATATTTTTTTTCTTCGTTTTGAGAATTTTTTTGTTATTTTGGTTTTTCTATCATGTTCTGATTGATATTCCATTGTTGGTTTAGTTAGCTATTGTTGTATATTTTAATTTCACCATTTCATCTATATCATCCTATTAGGTATTCATATTATCAACCATTAATGTTTCTTTAGTAATTTTTCATCTCTAAAATATATGATCTGTATATTTTTAGTGACATAATTGGATCATGGAGGTACTTTGGTAGTTTGATCACTTTCGGTGGTCAGACATGGAGACCAGTTGATGGGATCATTTAAGGTTTCCTTTTTTCTGTGTCATTAGAAAGTTGGAATCTCATTTTTGGAGGGATTAAAATTTTCCCCAAAATTATTAGGTATTCTATTATGTTCAATTTTTAATACACTTGATATTATTTCATTTATGGTTTTAACCAATATGATATACTCAATTACTTTTCCAATATACATTCCCATGGAGATGATTGTGTGTGTTCATAGACTTACTATAAGATAAGGATTCCCATTTCATTTTATTATTTCTCATCGCTTGTAGCCATCCCCTACACAATTAGCGGTGGTGTCGTGGTTTCTACCCCTACCTTTCCTCTATCCAGGTGATCTCAAGTTTGTTCGGCCGTGTTATTGGGCTATCACAGTTTTTTCATCCTAATGTCTGTGCAGAGACAGTTCCATGGTGGGATTTTTTTGAGAGAATATTACAACATTGAGTTATTATTTTGTGTGTCCATTTTAGGCTGTGTAATGTAGTGTTTGTATTGTGGCAGATGCATCCATTCATTAAGACATTCAATATATACATTTCAACTCAACACATAAAGACATTGGTTATAATGAAAAGGTTGTGTATGCATCCTATAGCATCGATTCATTTGAATACCATTCTTCTGTCTTCTCCCATGAAATGGTATTAGACCATGTTATGTCAAGAAAATTCTCATGATGCCTCTACAATGAAGACCATCGTAGAATTTTAAGTAGTATAGGTATGAAACCCATTTTATCGATGATTCCATTGTGTTGGGATCCCGACAAGAGGTTCATCTTATAGGTATTAATAGAGTAGTGATACAACCCACTTAGTAGTTAATGGATCAATAAAAAATGTTCTTCTTGTATTATTCTCCAAATGTTGATTTTTTGATTGATCATTATGGGTAGATTTTTGGAACACAATGTCTTGAAATTCTTTTTGAATTCTAAGGGAGGAGATCATTATTTTTGTTGTAGTGAGCCGGACCCTCAGACAGTGGGGGATTAGGTCAAATATATGGTTAGGGTTTATTATCTTCTACATACCCCAACTAATCAAACAGATTCACTTACATCTATTTTTCTTAATAGTGTAGAAATTAATTTGAAGAGTACTATATGATGAAACACCTTTATGAGGTTTTCTTTACTAGCTACAATTTTTGAAGTCACCCCAGGGATTTTTATCAAACCCTCCCCCTCAAATAGTTGTTTTGGAATGTTATGAACCTATGTTGAAAATTATGATATTGGAAAATAATCCACTAGTATGTGTTCATGGATTAAGTACCCCTCCAAGTAAAAATTGGGTAAACATATAGGCATGTGTTGGTTTTTTTATGTGGGATGAGGCATGATGGGAAGGTGGACACTTCTCCTCAAATAGTGTGTTCTTGTGATGCGATTTAGAAATATATGTATTAGTCTGTTCTAAACAATGTGAATAGTGTTGATGTGTGGATGATCAAATCCATTTACATTAATTATCAACGCCTTATATGTGTAAAAAGGTGTTAGAGTGGGACTAAGATGTGAATGAATGTTGGGAAAAGATAAATATAGATTATTTTAGAAAATTATTTTTTACCAGGAGGCTCCCGGTTTTATTTTGAATAACAAATACTTCTATAATCTAGATATAATTCAGGTATTCAATCAAAGGACAAATTTCCATGGAAATAATCAATGTTCAAGGCCCTGTGACACTAGTAGATTCATTCAGTTCAACCTTCATTATCCAAGGATCCCACATAGATGATCAGTGGTCACACAACCATATCTCTAGTGTGACATGACATTGAGAGGAGGTAGAGCCTCAAATGCTATAAAACCATTGTTGTGAATAATGACCTAAGATATCTTCCTTATCATGGAGTTTATCCTTACTTCCCAAGCATTGATGGTTCTGACATTTGAGTATTATAATATGCATAGGGAATGGAACATGATTTTCCTTGTATGATGTGAAGGAATCTCATACAGAGTAGGAGGAACTCATGTGTATGATAGTACAACCTATTACTTTTAAATTCGATATAATGATACATGAAGAACTAGATTCTATGAACTATTAGTTACATATGATGTGGGAGACATATGATGACATCTTCCATGATGATGTTTAAGGATTACCACACAATCAATAGTTTTATTTTTTTATATGGTCTTTAGGTAGAGATGAGTAGATGGATGCACTAGAGAATTGAATGATCTTATGTACTAATGAGATTTATGGATTTATTTTCATGATTCTACAAATAAGTGACAGTTATGAACTAGTTTGTTTCCATAGTAATATTAGAGTTATTTTTTCTTGCAGGTGGATTATTAATTGTGGTTATTTATTACATAAAATCACCTGAACTAAGAGACTATTAGGGATGAGTAACTAAACCTATAAATTGATTATTACTTTGAATATTTTACTAGTAAAATTTTGTTATTAAATAGCACAACCAATGCTTCTGATATATATTTACATGGTACTAAAAATGAATCTAGGATCAGTGAATGGTAGTCTTATTCATTAAAACCATTAGGTACATCGAGTGAGAGATGGAGAACATGATATTCTTAAGGATAGTTTTAGGTATCCTCATAGAGTACCCACCCAATGAGACGATCATATAGAGTTGGTTATAAATTAATGAGAATCCATTTCTTGAGAAATTTATTATCTTACATGGGTGAGATTGTGTACCCATCAAATATAAAGGTTCTTCTAGCATGGGGGATTCCCAAATGGATGATCATTGTACCAGATACTTATAGTGTTTTTTCTAATATTCAATTTTTTGTTGACTTAAGGGATTAGTTTAACACTTTCCAATAAAAACATAGTGTTGAGGAATGTACAACATTCATCTAATCAATGCTTTTTACCCAAATGATTATATAGAGTTTTAGGTAGGTCCATCATGTAGGCACCAACTATGAGAGAATTATTGACTAGATTATAATTCGATGCGACCGTCTTGGAATTTGTAATGGTGGGTAGTAAGTCGTCCTTGTTCAATGATGAATGATTACAACACTAATTATATGAAATGATATTAAAAGTATGTTTTTTCCATATAAGTATATCCATGAATGGTGAGGATGTTCCAAGATCCTATAGATTGTGTTTTGGTATCCAAGGTAATTCTAGCATGTTGATGAGTTTAGCTTTTTCTGTTTCAACTACATTATGGTGAAGACCATGGTTACAAAATATAAGTTGAAATGTGATGGTATCATTGTTAATTTCAAGATGATCCATCCATGATTAGTGAATTTTATTTATTATATTATAGTAATCTTATAATAACACACCATGTTTTCTCATTTCCTATATATCTAATAGGAGATAATAATCGATATTTTGGGACATCAGTCTGTGCAGGAAGTAGTTTGGATTCACGTTGATCCCTAAATTATATATATCACATTTAGTTATTCACATCCTGATTATAGATTGGATGTCAAAATACATTGGACATGGTGTTAATTATTCACTATGTTTCTTCCATTGATTGATTCCCAATTTATATGACCATCAAGGTACTATAGAATAAGATTTTATTTTTCATGTTAGTAATTGGAATTAGCTGAGGGATCATCTTCCATTATATTATAACAATTTCAAGAATTGTGTGGGAGTCCCTGTAGGTCATCGATATTTTAGTTAGAGGGAGTGTGGGATATATCTTGCATGCCTAGAGTTTGTTCTTGTGAATATTGTAATTCATAAAGAGCATACTAGTGTAGATAAGGATTTCCCAAAGATGTTGATGTCTTATATGTAAATATAACAGTTTCCATTAATGTTTTAGAAGAAGATCATGTGTTTTTAGGGGTCTCACCTCATAGAGTCTTATAAAAATTTATCTAGGGGGAATTAAATTTTCGAGGATTTCATATGTTTATTTTTGTGATTATATTGGGTTAGTGTGGTTCGATACCACTTGACCCTATGACTATTATTGTGCTTGGTGCTTGGTGTGTTCCACATGTCATTATTGTGGACATATGTGCAGAAACTTTCATGGGTAAATGTTGCCCTTAATTAATTGTTATTTATTGAAAGAGAGCATTATTAATATCACTTGTGTGTTAGATTTTATTTTCCTTAATTTTGACTTGTCTTTCACATTTTCAGATGAAAAGATATGAGGATGGAGAGAGTTTAACAACTCATTTTTAAGAATTTGGACTGTTTTATGGAATGTTTTTTTAATGCATGACATGAGTCACTAGATTATTCAAGTACCCAATGTAACATGGTATTGATATAATAAAAACAAAAAATATATATTTTTATCTCATAAAATAATGAAGGGAGATATTAAAATTTTACTTAAATGAATCATCGGATGGGAAATATTAGATTTTTATGGATTTAAAAACATTACATATTCCCAAGTCATGAACTACGGATGGTCATTGATAGATTATTCATGTGAGGAGGTCATTAGTATGTTTTATTATCTTTATTATCTTTTTTGGGATACCCACCCTTCAAATGAGTCATTTCTATAATTTTTTTGTGTAAAACTATTTTTTATATTGTTGTATCTTGTCATCCCTGATCCCACAACAAATAATATTTGGATGGGATCAAATAATTAAATGATTACTAATAACTTATTTATTTTGTTTTCCCCACCTTTTTAGAAATATGTCTTAATTTTCTGTGGCATGGGTCAATATTTTTGAGTTGTCCTTGTGAACTATTGGAACTATAGATTCATAAAGGATTCACAAATGATGAATGGATCAAAAACTATAAGAAGATTTGAGTTTATATGCTAGATGTGTTTAATTCTTCATCGATTTGGTATTTGAACACTCATTAAGTGATAATAAGAACTATAGGATCCATGAAAGACTCTCATGTGGGTAATAATATTATAATTTTCAGCCATCAGAGGCCATGTTTCAGTGGTAAAGAGCTTTTTCCATTTGTTTTGTGTCATCTAAAGGTGGGATTCATGGTAGCAAGAGAATATGTTGGATTTGTGAGAGGAAATAGTGTTTTCATTGAAAAATCCAACTATATTGTGTATAATTTGGAGAATTTAGAATGGATAAGAAGTATAGGGAATCACATAGATATAAATATCAACATGTGGTGTGGACCCACCACACATCCTGTGACAATGTTTTGGAGTGTAATCTTATTCTATGGGTTTTTTGGGCTCACACAATGCCAAGAATAATGGAATAGCCAGCGTACAATTCCATTGTGATGTATTAGGACATGGATAGGATTCCCAAACATGGCCATGTACATGGTCATGACATAATAAACATAAGAGAAGGACTGAAGATAATTTGTAGGCCTTAGGTATCTATGAAATTATATATACCAACAATACTTCCTAAGAAAAATAGATACAAGGAAGACATTACAATGTACATTATATAAAATGACTAGGTGATGAGGAAAGGTCACATGATCTATGACCCCATGTAGTCATAATTTACTTCTTCCATGAATTTTAGGCATCTAGATATACTTAGTTTTTACGTTCATTCTAACACAAGAGTAATCTATCTTGAGTATTTTTCTATTTAGAATGTGAAAGAATAATTAATTTTTGTATATGAGATATGATGTGGGGTGTTTGATGAATTATAATTCATAAGGTGACTCCTAATTATTTCTATGACCCGAGAAGGATCATCATAATAATTTCTAGGTATGTACTCCCCAACCGTACCAGAGTACATGACCCCATGAAATTTATATTGGATGATTTTGTATTCATGAAATATAATTCAGTGTTTGAGTACTCTAATAACATTTCAGAACTCCCCCTAATTTGTTATTCTATAAGTAGTGGGTCCTCCATCAATGTTATATCCTCCTTTTCTTTTGAGCTATATAGTGAGTATCAGACCCTTCCAAGAAGATCTATGTGATTATACTAGGGATACATAGTCTATAGATAGTTCCCACACATGTGGGATATGTATTCGTGATAAGCAATCAATCTAATCTATATCATATGTGTTTACAAAGAACCACCAATGTTGATAGAAACCCCTATAAAATTGGTAGGAGTGGAGAGGCATGGGACATTAACAAGACTATTGGACTGTTTGCAAAGGATGATGGCCCTTAGGGATAAACCCTTAAAGAGAGTGGCTGAATCATCATTCTTATCCAGGTTATGGAGATGGTTATTAACATGCACTATAATTTTGTCTTTATATGAGCATATTTATTTTATTAATTTCAAACATAATGATTTGATTCATAGTATTTTGGGGGTTTTTATGACTTCTATTATATCATTCTATTTCTTCTTATTGGGTTTCTATGGTGTATTACAAGGTATCTATATAGTTACTCATGCATGATATTTTCACCCATTTGTTTCTTATGAAGATGAAATGAATATGTTAGGTGATATTGATAGAGAATATCTATACATTGGTCCTTTGAACATGTTCATTGGTATACTTTAGACATTAGGAGTCGACATATCTTCATTTTTCCATTTCTATAGTTATAGGATAGTTGGGAAATCATTATTTATTGGGAGTATATTTTTTCCATATAGCTATTGGAATTGTATTGTCAGATTGAAATGAATTTCATATAGGCTATTTCATGAATTATTTTTCTATAGAAGATGTATTCCATTACAATTCCACTTTACATTATCATATATATGGTTGTTTGTGTACATATATGTATATTATGATAAGACCATACATTTTATTTTATTATTGTTTAGAACCTATCTGTAGACCCAAGACATTTGGTGGTGGGATTGGGGTTTTCACACTATGATTACATCTAGATTTGAAGGTCATGGTGGGTTATTATGTTATAGTTTCACCCCATTGTGATTTACTTTGGTTTATAACACCTTCATCTTGATTATAAATTTTTTTCTTCATCAAATATTGATATTCAGTACTATCCATATTCTTATAAATTCTTGGATATTGGAAATTTTGTTTGTATATGTTCTATTGAGAACTCAAACACTTTTCTAGGAGGGAGGCCACAAAAATATTGTCACAACGCATTAAAAAATTATATTACAATGGTAATGTTATCATGGATGAACTATTATTACTGGAAATTAAATTATTAGTTATCAAAACATTTTATGGATATGATGGGGAGCCAAGAGTTCAACAACAGAATGGAATAGAATATTCATTAAATGAAAATTTAATCCTACCATAATTTAACTCCCTAAATAATTTCCATGATATATTGTTTACTCGAGTGTCTACTGTATCCATTTTAAGATCATCAATCCGAAAGGCCAGTTGGTACCCAGAATGGATGTACTCTTCATACCTGATATACACATTGTTGAAATCCCCAATATTGATCAGATTCTTATTGAAAATCTAGTTATATTTATACTTATTAAAAGTCATTCATAATGGCAAAACCCTCATTTTAGCATCTTCTTATTCAGTAGAATGGAGAGACAAACCATGGTCGACCAATTCTTCTTGTGACATCATGAACAATTACTAGGATTTCTCAATAACATCACCTAACATATATATTTTTTCAATTTACTTGTATTTTCTTCCTAATCGTGACACCATTGGTGGAGGAAATAAGGAGTAATCCTTCCACCCTTTACAGACACCCTTACTTACATCCATGGAGGCCCTCACCAGATCACTCTAAAAATCCTGAACAAGATCCTCAATCACTTTATGAAATTTGGCATGTTGAAAATCATACATGAATCCACCATCTTCTAGAGACTCCCCTAGATTCCCCATATGACTGGCCTCACCATCAACATGTACAACATAACTGTCATTCACCTTAACTACCTAGAGGCCAACACGGTGGTAAGAAAATGTTCATTATGAGTCACCGTACTATCATCTCTATAGCATATGAGTCTCATCTTTACATGAGTCACCATCATCATGGAAATATATCTATTTTTTAGACATCAGATGATGACACACCAACAGAGTATAAAATTGGTAATGTATGATATACCATTGGGAAATATCACCATCAAGATATCAATATAATAGAAATAAAAATTTGGAAATGTTCAAGACACTATAAATATAACATACCTTTATAGTAAACTACCATCATATTATACACCTCTATAAGAGTCACTACCAAACATGAAATTTAGCTATGTACATGACACTACCGTCTTTGTGTTAGCATTATCATGAGATACAACTAGACTCTGAAACACCTCCAGAACTATTCAACGCCAGTTTGAGACCTTGCCAGTATGAGATAATACCAAAATTTCTAAAATTTAACATCTAATTTAAATATTTCCTAATGGATATATTATTGAAGTTAATTCCAAATCATATTTTAATGATTGTCTCTAATATTATTGACACAATTTGTTGTAGGGGATTCCAGACATCTAGTATAAGGAAATATAATATTATAATTCATTTAGATATTTTCATTGTTTGTAATGTTAAGAATAGAATAAGACTCCCATGTGTGGAGATGTTTACAATAGAAAATTCTCAATCAGATAGGTCATGCTTATTGAAAACACAAATAGATATTAATAATTTAACTTCCACATTCTAGAAATACTCTAAAGAGGTACCTAAAGCTCAAACACATTTGATGCTTTGCCCCAGTCAATATTAAGAGTCTATGACATTATTTTCTAATGATATTTCATAATATTTCATGACTGATGAATCATTTAAAAACATTTCTATAAATTAAAATATGTACTAAATCATACAATTCATTGGTATCATTTACACTTTTTAGAGTTCTTAGTTATGTATCATAATTATCACATTATTAGTAGTGTGTGTGGATAATTTATTTTATCACATCAACACTCTCTCCTATGTTGAACTGAATGATAAATCATATATTTTTAAATGTATTTACATTTACTCCCTCAAATAAATGTTGCATAGGTCCTTGTGTGTTCTTTTTTAATCCCACATATAACTGAGTAGAATTTCATGTGTAACCAATAATGTTTTAAACCATTGTATAACTTATTCCATGTTGTGGATCAACTTTTTTATTTTATATAAACATATTTTTTATGGGTTTACACCAATTGTTGTTGATAAGTTCTCATCTTGAGACTAAACCTATTGTTTCAAATTCCATCTACCTATTTTTTGTTTACATTATTCTCACATTAATTAAAATAATTTTTTAATCATTCAAAAACTAATACATTGATATTTATTATTTGTTATTATTTTTATAGTATTTTAGCTATGTTAATTGATTTAAATGGATAATGTAATATTTTATATTTCATACCCTTGAACTAAACAATCATTACAAAACATTTTGAATGATTAAAATATATAATGATATACTATATTGATTAACTAGGAAATTTTAAATAACATGAAAAATTCAAATTAATCTATTTTAAATATATTTTTCATAGGGTACTCAATTAACCCCCTCTTGAGATCCACACTCCAAAAAAAAAATTGTATCGGAATATTTTAATTCATTGGTATTAATATTTTAAAAAATTTTTAATGGTGATTTTATATAAACTTCAATGATCATAAATATTTTTTATTTATTGACTTAGTTCATTAAAATGGAATATTGACATGATAGATCGACTACATTTAGGCATCCCTTTTTTAAAGGAAAAAATTATTCTCAATAGAAAATTATATTGATAATACCAATAGAAAGATTGGGGTTTGATATTTGGTCTTCTATATAAAATGAATATATTATACATGGTACTACAAGAAAACCAATTAATGATGAAACAATTTGATCTTACATTACTAACAATAATGAAATGAATTTCTTGTACTATTCACTAGTAGATGAATAATATAAAATAATTTACGCAATAAATAAATATAATATTATTTGGCACACATTATCTATTAACCATGGGAGAAATTCAATTTTTAGAGATATGTCCCTTAAAAAATTTAATATTAAATAGGAAAACCTTATGACCAATCCAGATTAATGTAATTATGACATGTACCTCATGTTCATGATTTTTTTAATATCATGAAATCACTTGGAAAACTAATATCTTAAAAATGAATGATTATGAAATTGCTGAGATGTCTATATAAATGAAGGAGGTTCACATTTGTCTCTATAATAAATCTTTGTGATATTAAAATTACTATACACAATGAGGATATATGTATACTTATAATGTATGAATAATTTTTAGAGTTAAATTGAAAAATTGATGATGAACATAAAATAAGATCATTAGGGTTGATGACTTCAACATCTAAACAATTAAAATATTGAAAGATAGGTAAAAAATTTCTTGTTACCAATTAAAGTGAGTGTGGATAATCATTAGGTAGATCCTAGGATATGGATAATCAATAAAAATATTTATAATGTTTTATAGGAAATATTTTTTAGAATACAAAATTACAATGGAATATACGAATCCAATGAAAAATAGATTCTTGAATGAAAAAAGGATTATATAATAATTAAATTAATTTGTTATAAATGTAATAAAAATTCACATATAAAATTAGAATATAAAAAATTGAAATATATAAAGAAATATTATGAAAAGTAAAAAAGATACCAAATGGCTATGAATGCCACATATATTTCTTCAAATTACAGATCTAGTCAATCAGTTTCTTCACCTGATGGAAACATAGATATGGAAAACATGTGTTTCATAAAAAACATTTCTAAGTTACCTTTTTATGTAATAATACTTCTGAATCTATTGTGTCTTGTGATCGTAATTCTTATGTTTATGACAATAAAAAACTATGATGACAATATGTGAAATGGATAATTATTTTAAAACATTTCCATGGTGGAAGACCCATTTTATTTGATTATGTATAAATAAGAAACTATCTAAATACATAATTCATTGACTACTAATATCAAATCTGATCTATATATTTAAAATTTTAAAAAACAATCAATTTCTAAAAATGAATACGTAACTCACACATTAAAATGATAAATTTAAGAAAGTCCTATTAATTTTTAAAAATGTCTAAGAAAATTATATTCATATTTATGGTAACAAATTTTAACCTAACAATGTAACTATAAATGGATATCAACTTAGAGAGAGGAAAGTATCAATGAGTAGTTTTGTTCCTAAACTATGACCATAGAGTTCTTGTGAAAAATAATCAAAATGACATAATTAAATTTTAATTTCAAATAAATTCCAATATATTTTTAAGGATCCCAATATAAAAGTGTGGGATCCCAATGAAATTAATTCTATCATATCTGGACATAATCATATTTGGGTAAAAAACCATTTGTTGTTTAAATCTTTTTTTAGAATATTGTGTGATGACCTCATATTGAAGTCAATGGTACATTTATTTTGATTTTTCTGGACATATTAATTATTATTATTCTTACATCAAGATCCCAATTTATGTTTCTAGTGGTCATGCCAAATTTATTTTTGAAAAAATGGAAAAATAATTATCCTAGGATAAATCATAAACCATAATTCAGTTTTCATTTCTAATGATTTATTTGTCTATGGTTGAAAATATCAATTTCTTAGTATTTATATGTTATGGGATGATGGTTTTGATGTTATGTAAGAAAATATAGATTCAATGTTTTTGACTAAAAAATGGGTTAATTTTTAATTCATTGATAAATTATAATGTCTATGATATAGATATAAATTATATAGAATCTCAAAAACATTAAAGTTGGTGTGAATTTCATAAGGAATCTAGTATTTGGAATTGAAGAATTTTACATTGTAACATCCACTCACATTAGAATATTATTAGAAAATGTTTAGTTTGGGATCAAAAAAAGATTAACTCCCAAATTATAAAGCACATAACCCCTGAAAAAAGAATGTTGAAATATGATTATTTTATATTTAAGAAATAAGTGTCTACTTTTCAACCTCTTGAGTCGGTTTAAAAATATTTTCAGGGACCATATTAACATTATAGGACAAATGGGATGAATTTTTTTTATGTTCATGTAGATTATTTCACTATGTATACTAGGGTTTATTTTATATCTCACAAAAGTAATGATTTATATTAAATTACCATTATTGTTAAGTCTATGAAATATATTATTGGACTTATAATTAAGGCCGTTATATGTGACCATGAGTGTGAGTTTAGAAATCAATATTTTGAATCATTTTTCTCATATAATGGATTAAATCATAATTTTCTATGATCCTATGACCCCACAATTGGATAGAGTTGTAAATAAAAGAAATATAACAGTAGAAGAGATTGCTCCAACCATGGTGAATGAGTATATGACCTACATATCTATTTTTGGTAAGAATATTTCAATATAGAGTATTATATTGTAAATAGTGTTTTAGTCTGTCCTCTCCTTAAGAGGACCCCTTAATATATTTCGAACAATGGGAATCCTATGGTAAATTTCATTAGTGTTTTCAGTTTCAATGAACCTATTCATAACACTAAAGATAATTTGGTCCAATTTGCCTCTAATAGTGGAGAAGGAATTTTCCGTGGTTATTTTATCACATACAAATCATATAGAGTTTATAATAAGAGGTCCAAAACTATGGATTAATCAGTTCTATTAAAATTTTATGAGTCTGATCCACAAGAATCAATATCTCTATATATTTCATTGAAGATTATTTACATATTCTAGACATAAATTATAAAACATTACACTCTAATGTCAATCAATTATAAAAATCATCCATTTCTGAATAATTTCTTGAACTTTTTGAACCATAATATGTAAATCCTTATGTTACATGTCATTATTTTTCCTAGGATATTATATCCATTAAGTTCCAATATGTTGATTTTATTGTCTGATACCTAAATAAAAAAAAAGAAAAATAATTATTTTCTTAGAACACACATGAACTTAAATATTTATTGTCTCAACTATAACTTGGGAACATAAAGCAAGACATTAATGATGAATTCTTTGTAATAGTCATGCATGAATAATTTAATCAATTTAAATGAAATAGTGTGTGGAAAAATATTAATAGTCCCATGGAAACCATGATAATTGGAAAAAATGGGTGTTCAGAAACAAGGTTGATAAATTATGAACTATAAATAGAATCAATGAAAGACATGTTGAACAAGGTTATTATCATTAAAGTATAGAATATCAAGAAACCATTGAACTTAGTGCCTGACATGAATCTATAAGAATAATGCTTTCATATATAGCTCCATTATAATTCATGATTTATAAAATGGATGTTAAGAGGTCATTTCTAAATCATTTTATAGTTGAGGTTGTTTTTGTAGAACAAACCAAGGTTATTAAAATTCAATAATTTCAAAAAAATCTTCTATATAAACTAATGATTTATATTGTTTAAAAAAATATCAGAGAATTAGGTATGATTCGATCAAAATATTTCATAATTCAAAAGTATTTTCAAAATGTATATTCGACCTTACGATTTTTATAAAATGAATTCAAAATGTGTTTTAGTATTACAAATATATGTTGATGATATTATTTTTGGATCTTTATGAAATTATCTTTTAACTTAATTTTCAATCTTTTTCCACAATGAATTTGAAATGAGTTTAATATGTAAAATCAAGTTCTTTCTTTATTTTCAAATGTTTCTAAATAATTATATAACTATATTAAATCATTGTAAATATTAAAAATATATTTTGAAACATTTTAACATGTATGAAACTAGAATTATGGATACTATTATGTGTACCACTTGTAATATAGATCATTGTGAATCAAGAAAACTAGTTTAAGAAACAAGTTGTAGAGGAATTATTGGATGGCTTCTCTACATGACAACTATCCAACCAAATGTAATGATGAATGTCTATATATGTTCTCATTTTAAAACAAATCCATACGTGTTACACTTAAATGATGATTAACTTTTTTTCATATATTTACAATATAAACACTATTTTTGTTTTTTATCCCTTAAAGGATAATTATTTTAAAAATTATGTCATTTTGATGCAGATTTTGGTGGTTGAAGTTAATTCAATTTTCCAAAAAATCTCTCTTCTCATAGTGTAGTCAAAATAATAATTTTGTTGTGTTTTATACTACATAAGATGAACACATACCTACCTACACATAATGAAAATAAATGTATTTTAGTAGAAGTTTTAATCAATAAACCACAAAAACGCCCCTTTCAACTATCTCAATTGGCTGCAAAAAACTGGGTTACAGTGTTCCCCATTTCTAGATTTTTTGTTACTCTAATATAAGAGACACCTGAAGGAAAATATGATAACCTCCCTCAAACATAATAGGTCATCTCAAAATAGAATTCTAAAATTTATTTGTACTCAATGTGGTCACCAAATTAATCCTAATCAAATGAACATTCTAAGATATCGCCTATTTGAGACTATGCCCATCAAACACTGCCTCACCTGTCTGCAACAAATAAAGTGGTAAATTTACTTGAAAATAATATAAATCACTAAATTGTTCTGTCTAGATTGATTGAATGAATATATTACTATAATATAATAATATGAGTGATTACTTATGCATCGATGTTATCTATAATATAAATAGGCTATTTTGATTGATTATTAGTTTGTGTATGATATGACATAATAAAAAAGGACTAATACAATATCCTTCTAAAAAACATCCAGAATTGATATGTGAAGTAAGTGTCTTTACAAGAATTTATAATTCTATATACACCATGTATCATTGATACCTAAAGGTTATTAAATTACTAATATCATCAATTGTGGAGGTCTCCATGATACGAACAAATTGAACTACCATTGGTAGTTTATCATTGATCACCCATACTATATAATTATTTTGAGGTTTCCAATGAACACCTAACACAAAATCTTTGGTGGCATTATACAATTTCCATTTTGGAATTTGCAGAGGAAGTAATATTCCTGTTGTCCTCCGACTCTCAGCATTCACCTTTTAACAAGTTAAGCATCTCATCACAAGTCATATAATATACATATTCATTCAATGTAACATGTACTATATATATAGATAAAGGTATACCTTAAGTAGATCTGGATGTACCTCACATCTAGAATCATGAAAAAAAATTATCAGTACATTGAAAGATCCCATAGAATCCAATCTATAGCCAAGGATTAGAAAAAACATATCCTCTTCCAAGAGACTCTACTAATCAAATCTCTCCACTATATAACATATCTATAAATGCTAATACCTCAAGATAAGATATCTAAATTTTTTGTATCTGGTCCAAAATAATAGGTTTAGAATATGTTAAGGTCAATGATACTGATCCCCAGAACTCATGATCCTCAATATACAAGTATTCAAAAATTATAATCACCAACTATTAATCATAATACTCATTTCCTACCACATTCTACATAATCCATATCAATTAATTAGAAATGATGTTTCCCTTTCCTTGATTATTAGTTTCATTGCTGTTAAAATAATACGAAAACCTCACCCACATAATTTTTCAATGGTTTAGGTCTCATAGAGAAATTATTTACATGATGGTTTTGTGGACTATGTATAACACAAAACCTTCATAAAAAATATCATATCTATATCAGGTTAGTGAATTTAACACAACATCAAAATCCAGATCTTTAGTAGGACAATTTCTCCATTGCACTGTAATTTTTTTCAAGGTATAAGATTGTGCTTAGTCCTCTTGTATAACAACCTGTACCTTTACAACTTGAGATCTGTAACAATACATGGTATTTTTCAAACCTATAACAAGTAATGTCAATGTCAATGCTGAGGACAACCTTCCCCTAATCTTATAATAAGATCTATTGTAATCATATATTTAATGTAACATCACAAATTCCATGATCATCTTAGGCATTGATTATTTCAAATGGGAGATGTAGAGGAAAAAATTATAAAAATAACATATGAAATCATTAAATTCCAAATCACTGAGGCATTTATTGGATATTCCCAAGAAACCAAAATTTAAACCATCTCAATGTCAACTAACACCCCGTCCTCTATCATTAAATAACCCAAGAAGTGAACATATTCAATCCATAGTAAAATTATATTTATATTGGAATAATGATTATGCTTCAAAATATACTTTTTATGATGTCATACTGTTTTGGAATGATCATCTGTTGACAAGGATCACAATAATATTTCTCCGATTATACAACCAAAAACTGACCTAGAATTGGATCGATGGTCTTTTCCATTATGATCATGATTATAATTTGTGTGGTTTTCAAACTAAATATATCCATATATACCGGTATAATCCAACCATGATCTAAAATAATGTTTTCGGTATGTTTCATGGTATCAAACTCAACTGGTGGCAACTTAATCTCAAATTGATATTGAGTAAGATCTTATAACCTACTAGATGATCAAAAATTTCATTGATGCATTGAAATGAATACAGGTAATTTATAGTCGTATGGTTCAATATTCATAAAATAAATTACTAACATTGATAATCCTTCATGGAGAAACTTACTACAGAAATACATTGTGACGTACTCATATATATCAATCCTTTATCTTTCAAATCATTAATCAATGATTCCAATTCATGATTTTTTTTCTTATTTCTTCATGTAAAGTGGAACAAAACTATAATTTCTCATGGTACCAACTCATCCACGAATTCAATATTCCTATTGGGTGGTATGGCATGAAGATCACCATGGATTACATACATAAAATAAACTAACACTAGTGTAAATTTTTCCAATATCATTTCACGATCTTCTATGGAAATAATAAATAATGAAATCCAGAAAATTTAATTGGAATCTAAATTAGTCCTATATGACCAATATAAAGATCCAAATCACCCTGGTATAAATACCATATGCAATGTAGAGATTGAAAGGTAACTCTCATCCGATAAAAATTGACACATTAAAATTAAATAACTAATATAAATATTCCTCAAATCAAATAAATGGTTCTCATTTCTATATTAAATGGTTCCAAAAGAAATGTCAACCTCTATTTTCTTGATAATATGTCATTCATAATTAGATGTTAATTTAACTCACTACCAATAGTGTTTTTATGGTCATGAAACCATGAAAAAATTCTTCATGAATTTTGAAACATTTTTGAAAAAGCGAATATTAAAAAAATGCAATGGTCCAATATCAAATAAAAAGAATTAAATAGTAGATACTAAATGAAGCATACCAAAAGTTGTAGAAGGTATTATTTGAAACCTATTTGTAGGGGATTTTATATCTTGTAGATGACATTCTCCTCAACCCACAACTACATTCAAATAATGAAGCCAAACTCCATTAATAATGTAGTATTTTACTTACACTATAGTATGACATCATATGCCCTAAAATAATTGTCTAGTGGTACTCTATATAACAATTTATTTAGGGGTATTTATTCCCTTACAAGAATATATTAACTATCTTGATCCCCATCCATTACTATTTTGTGATATACCCCTAGAAAACCATAATATATGGAACATCATACCATAGAAATTACATTCTAAATCATGGTACAAATATTGAGGGAGGTTGTGGATGAAAATAAAAAAATGATAGAATAATAACATCATTGTGCTGAGATGGCTACCCACTTCCCTGACTTCTCTGAACATTTTTTAGTTATCGTTAACTATCATAGAAGCACTTCATGTTACCAGATGAATAGCTCCCACTTCCCAATGATGATGAATCGTGGCCCCATCTTGGGGACTCTTTCAAATTCCATTTTCCAAGGAGATAATGATTCATCATGAAATAATATTTACTCATCATAATGATGTTAACATTGTCATGATCTAAGTGAGAATACCACATTGAAAATGTCTCAACCTTAATATCTCATCATTATCTAATTTTTGTGTAGTTAATTTAATGACGGTGAAATATCCAATATGGTCCATAACTGACATTCCCAACTATGTCATATGAATGAACTCTCTTGAATTCTCTTACCATTATAACTCATGATTGAAGTGTATGAAATATATCACCTTACTTTTCCTCTAGGAAAACTCCACATACTGACTATCATACTCTAGAATTCTCAACCAAATCTAGTTAGGTCCATGATTCATTTACATAGAAATATAGACCCTCCTATCCATGGGTGTATCAAGGTGCATGAAGATCATCTATACTGATTTGATCCTGAGCTCAGCCTCTATCCCCAATTAAAATAGGTGGATTAGATAGATGAAATCTTACTTTGTATAGTACATTAATGTAATATAGTTAAAAGTGTCTTGTTATATGTATTTTATTATCTTAAAGAATTTATAATGAAGTTAACTATCCCTATTATCCTCGGAATCTATAGAAACCTTCAGTTATGATTCATCAGTAGTATGGAGATTTCCACTCTCATATTTCTGAACACAAATATATTAATAATGAATTTTATCATCTTGAAAAATTGACTCCTTAGATAATTTTATAAAAAATTTATATCCTCAATAGATGAAAAAACATAGATAAAATGATGTATGAACTCTCAAAACATGGATTCACAAATGATTTTTTATGACATGAAAATTATTCCATTTAATTTATCAGATATATCAAATTTATCATTTCATGTTTTATTGATGAAATATATCACAAGAAATAATTATATTCCCATGATGGATAATGAATTTTGTTAAATAACAATACCTTCCATTAATGATTGATGTGTAAAAATTTCATGACCTTAAAGGCCACAAATATAAATTTTGATAAAAAATAACATCACCCCACATAAAAATCACCCAATGTAAAATAACATCAACCTTATAAATAAAAAACATCATGACAACAAATCTATCCCTAAGAATACATATTTTCACCTATAAATGGATTATTTAATCCCTTGAAAAATCACATTAACTTTTGTTGACACATCATGAACTCTAATTTACTTTTCAAACATAGTTAATAAATAAACAATATAAATGGTTTTCCCCCTCTAATATAAAATTGTAACAACCCCCAATACATCACTCTCTCAACTGGCCATATCAAATTTGTTAATTAACCCTGATTATGTCTCACCACTTATCATACGATTCATTCTAATAGTTATTTTGTATTGATTGTAGTTGGGGTACAATACTCCTTAGTATAGGGTTACAATATATAATAAATAAAAAATTATCAGAGTCATGAAAAAAATCAAAATGAAACTCTATGGTAATGGATTATGAAAATAATTATATTCAACAAAAAACTATCATAATGGTAAAATAATAATGTATGATAGGTTGTAATGTATCAAAATATAACAGTAATAGTACTATAGGTAAAAACCATACTAATATAAATAACTCAAAATTTCTCAATCCAAATCCTAATGTCAATCCCTTCTGTATAATCCAACCCATCCAAAAGAAAATAATCTATTATAATGTATGATTATCATTTTAAAACCTATATACATGTAATATTATGGAGTAGAAAATGGATTATCAAATATCGTGTGAGTAAAATTCAATAGTTCAACACCATAGATTATAAATAAAACAAGTCTATTCAATATGTGCACAAAATAAAGTGATATAACTATTTATTACTTAATCAATTAACACAATACATCCTAAAACATGCTTTATAAGTTTAAGAGAATATATCTAGGCATACTTAATAACCATCCCATCTATAACAAAAAAATCCATGGTATAAACAAATAACTGGGACAATCCATATAGGCATTATATATTAATCGAGAAACTCTAATTATATAAAAATGTGTGCATCCAGGCCTTTAACTATATGAATTTCATGACAACAATTCCAAGCACAATATATTGGAATTTTAGAAAAAGTAGAACAAGTCCATTAAAACGTTTTGTATAACCAATCCTACCTTCATATAATCATTTCAGCATAACCATACCAAGTCCTCGTTATAATAATTTCAACATGAATCACAAAACAAGTCACAATGTAAATAATTTACTAATATATCCTCATATCTATGGATAGAATGGATAATTTTTCAAATTAAAATTTATATTTGAATTACCCATTTAGTCATTAAATTACATAGGAAGTCATTTCCATGTAAAATTTCACACCCATTTTATATCAAATCATTATCACCCATTTTAATGACTGATTAATCCATTTTTGGAATGTGAATATATTATAGGTAATAACCAAAGGGTCATGTCATTATAATAATTCATTAATCCATTACCCATTCAATATTATTTAGCTGTAGACTCACCTAATGTGTAGCGACGAGGCAGATCACTATTAAATTATATTCACGTAGATCCAAGGTGTCATCCATAACATTATATATAATCACCATTATTATATTAAATTATTTTCATGCTATTTCAACATAAACACAAAATATTTACCATACATATATATTTATAAAAAATTCTTATGGATTTCATTCTTGAACACATTCCTTTATATAAATATTTAAAATAATATTTCATAACATAACTACTATAATAATAAAGGAGAAGATACCATTAAAATATCCTAAATCACATCAGCTCATGATCAACATTGTCTTCTATAGTGGTTCAAATATTTCCTCAATATAACTAAAAAAAGAGGAATAAAAGGGAATGACACAAAAAACTAACTAGTGATCAGATGCTTGATCATGACATCATGAAAGGAAAAATAAACTCAAAAATTACAAATGTCACATAGGGTCAGAGGTAGAGAACTTCACAGTTGAAGATGAATGACTCAGTTGCATATCAGTACATTAGAAACAATAAGACGATGAATTACATGACATGTAATATTTTCACATCATGTTATTATAATCATATAATTTACAATAAAAAACATGTCACCTTGGTTTAAAATTACCCCGATCAAACATTACATAAAATAAACTAGTTTCATGTTGTTTATAAATTTGAATACATGAACTAGTTCATGACATCATCCTAGGAATATTTTGCGATCATGTACCATGTTCATTGTGTGTAGTAATTTCATTCCATGAACCCATTCACAAAATATCCTTTGTGGTAGTTAGGTGTCATTTAACATGTCCATCATGTGTTAATTTCTAGTATAATTCCCTCAACCCAAGTTTTACAGGAAGAGCATGAACCACCCCTAATGCTATCCAACCTAACGATTACCCTCCTAAAACCACAATATATTTATTTTTGACTCCATTAATAATAAGAAAATATACAACCATGAACATTAAACCAATTAAGTAGAACATTCTATCCAATCATAAAAAGAAACAATATCAATTGGGTTTAATGTTGAAGGAATAACCAAAAATTTGTGTTTCTATACAAAACTCAAAGAGGGATGTACCTAGAAAAAATGAGATATTTCATAAAATATTTTTCAAAAACATGGAATAGATTATATGATATATTTATTAAATATTAATTCTACATTTCATCACAAATTATTGTTTAATGACTCAATATTCCTAAATTCTACTAGAATTTGATTAAAGTGATAGATTATTAGAATATTGATATAAAATTAACATATTATATTATATTATATTATATATATATAATTATATTACTACATAGTTAGGTTATGAAACATACCAAAAATAAAATTATACTAATAATAACTATAATATTACTATTCATTCATAGTAGTTCGAATGTAATAAGACATTAAATAATTTTATAACCTATATCAATATATTATAATATGAAATAAATATATTTTGGATAATAAAATTTTAGATGGGTATGTTTATGGTCCCAAACCAAGTTCACATACTGGTGCCCTGTGGTGGTTCACCACATGACCTCAATAAAATCTCCATGTCTGCTAGAGGATGCAGACTAAAAGTGAGGGTCTTACAATAAATGTGAGAACAATTTACCATCTATATCAAAGAAATACAATAAAATAAATCAATAAGTCAATAGTTAAGTTAATAATAAATAATACCCACCAAGAACTATTATTCTCAAATATAAAATCATAAAAATATTGATTTGGATCATAATCTAAAAGTGTAATTATGTCTTGAGATATAGGCATCATCTGCAAAATGAATGAATAAAATAAATGAAGAATGAAAACTACCAAATGGTTGCCTACATAATGTTCAGTACCCTCATCCATTCTCTCTCTTGAATCACAACTCATCAATCTAACACATGTCATTTTCCATTATATTTATAGAAAAATATAATTTTTACTCATGTATCAACATGAGGCCTAGGAAGGTTGTGTGTACAATTCTGTAGACCACCACACAAAATATCTAGGACATATTTGATCTATAAAAGTATATTAAAAAGTATTAAGAACCATAAATACGTAAAGATGATGTGAATAGGTTTCACATTTTTAGCATTATTTAATTATACTCATTGGACCTTATGTTCTTAGGGATACCCCGAGTCAATCAAAACTTATTTCTTCCGTGGAATATTCTGAACCATATATCATAGGAAAAAGACATCAATTAAAAAACACATTCATTACCATTCAATTATAATTTCATATCATTAACATAGAGAATCAATCTAGATCACATATAATGGATGATTGGAGTGTCAATCTTGTTTCATTATCAGAGATATTAAGAGCATTAGTATAAGACCAAAATCATAGGTACATAGAGAATAAGACTAGCACCATTTTAATTGGTACATATAGAATCGAGATATCTCCAAGATCATTAGTAATTTGAGCATTATTCTAGAACCAAAATCAAGGGTACATGTAGAATCATTCTTGCCCTATTTTCATAGGTACCCACAGTATCAGTCTAGCATAAATTACATTCCATTATTAAAACATAAAAATTATCAACATCAAAGTACAATTATTAAATTTAAACATGATACAAATTACTTTAACCCAAATTAATTTAACACAATTCCTACCATGATATAGCATGATCAACTATTATTTTACCATTTAACACTATTACAATAATTAATATCATTTCTATTTAACATATCCATGTGAAGCCAAATAATCATTTAAAATAGCTCAACAAGATATCAAAATTCAAGAATGTTTTAATTTATTTATCCCTATAATACAATATTTATATTATAAAATTATTAATTGACGGAATATTTATTTCTACTTGGGTATCCATTTTTCCTGGAAAAATAAATTCGGTATGATCCAACGGTATCCCTAATGGGTCTTAAAAACTCAAAGGGATTCAATTTAATTTTCTAATTTTAAATGTAATTTCAAATTTGGCAATAGAATAAAAAAACTAAAAAACAAAACATCATTAATAAAATATTAATTAGAATATAGACCTACTACAATAGGGTAGTTTATAAATGTATTCCAAACATTGGCCATTAATTAAAGGTCAAAAAGAAGAAAATAGCAGGGTGTGATGATCTTTTATCAAAACCTAGGAAAAATATCATATTAAACAATATCCATTTAAAAAAATTTCTATATATTGTAAATAATGGGAGTATTTCACCATCCTAGAAGAGATACAAATATTTGGGGATATAACCTAAATCATTGAAGAGATAACATACTGAAGATGATGATTATTTTGTAGATAGAGATATATTACTATTTATGGTTTTTATCATTATTATATACCAATTTGATATACATTGATCATTATGAAATAGTCTCCCCACATACATTATCCATGCCCTCTCTATTAGTCATCACCCTATAGTGTAAGAGGATGCACAGATGAGGGTAATATACCCCACTAGATCGGGCCACCATTTAGGGGCTTCTAGGTTGGGACACTACACGTTATTGAGGCTATATTAGGCTAGTTAATAAAATCTATAAAAAATTACCATTCTTTATAAATATATAATGTTATCCTAGATACCTTTATTAGAGATATTTCACCAATGTGAATTTTATATTCCCATAATTATTAAAATTTAGGATAACAAAATACTTTCATGAACTTACCCATATGAGGCATAATTTTCTTTTTTTAATCATCAACTTCTAAATGATAGTAATATTATATATATATATATATAACTTTAATGGGTTATTACCATTGAAAATTGATATATCAACCTATTTATTGATATGATTTATCTCTTTTGAAAACTGTTGAATCCCTTTTTCCCTTGATTCATGTTGTCCACTAAGTTGTTTTTAAGAGTATTCACACTAGTCATATCCTCTAACAATGCAGGGGATATATTATCCTAATTATCACTTTGATACATAATATTATAACTCAAATGAAAAATAAAATATTTAAGGCATACCTTCTATAGGTGTATCCATAACATATTGTGTACCAGAAATGTTGTGTGTTTGACAATATCATCAATAGTGTAATATAGATTTGGAGTGTATTTTAATATTAGTTTCTTCCTATTGAAATCATAGTTTAGTTTCCCTATAATTTCATAAGAACACAATTTTCATATTGGGATTCATTCATCTCCCTTAGATGATTTTTCACTTCACTAAGAATTTTATTTTTGAAATTTTAACATTCTAAATTAATTTTCCCATAATTGGATTCATATTATAAATGAGGTATCTTCTTTTGTATGTTGTCTCTCCGTCTATTTTTACAGGTGGTAATCTTATAGATTTGGGTTCTATATAATCTCATAATCAACTATTTTTTAAATATAACATAAAATATCATGTTGCTAACTTGTTTATATAATAAAATTAAATAAATTAATAGGTTAACATTTTAATTAATTATCAACATACTTTTATAGACTATTATATTCCTTCAATGGGGTTACACATATTCTATAAATATTCCCACACTATGTCGATCTCACAAGACATTGTTTTTTTGATGTTATTCCCCTATACATACTATAACATAGTATTATAAAATACATCATGATCAATATTAAAATAGTAAAATTCCAGAAAAACAAAATAAATAACAACATAATTACTTGATACTAATTGTTGGGCCTACATTTATCATATATATAATATTGGGGGTGTGTTAGGTTTTGACTATTTTTCATATTTCAATCTAACATATCCTTTTATATAAATGTTTTCATTCATTATCATTAATAATTAAATTATCATTTAATTCTGAAGATATATATAGGAAAAAAATAATAAGGACACAAGGATTTTATTTACCTATTTCTCCACGACTAATATGGTTCAATGAGATTGCACCCATCATTTTGTTGGTGAACTGAAATCACTATCCAAATTTCTTATATGTTTTAGGCTAGGTAACTACATAATTGGTTCAATATGCTTATACATGTTTGGAGTAAATGATCCATATCATCAGGATCACATGACTAACTATTCAATGACTCACACACAACCCGAAAGTGAATTTTTTTCCACCTAGGCAAACAATTATCACCAATTAGTTGATTGGTCAAACCAAATATTATTAACCCTTTTTAAAATAAAATCTCTCCCTTAAATTATAGTTATGAACGTCACCTTGATATTTTATTTAACATTATGAGTATTAAAAAATCATTATTTGTAAGCATGATATTCAGTAAATACAACTTATATCTTTTTTATAATAATTATATAAACCCTCTCACATTAGAAAAATGACACTAGAATTTATTCCCATTATAGTATTAATCTAAAATATTTTTTTCCTGAATATTAATGATATGGAAGTATCTTTTCAAAAGAAACTTATTTTGAAATAGTGATTCAACATCATTAATTTTATTTAGATGATATTGTGAACCATTCATGGATGAAATGTCACAATAAATTCATCTTCGAATAGGTATATCGATGATAAATCCTCAATTTCATATATTGATTTTTTTGGTAGATGAACTCCATTTCACTCCGAAAAATAATTAGAAATGATGCAGAACACTCTCATATTATGTACTCTCCCATTATCTATATATTATTATAATGGAAAATTCCATGAATATGTACATAATAAAATTCAACATAACTATATGGAAGAATTTAATAATTTAGAAATAAGAGACCCCCATGAATCTATCACTAATATTATCCACATTTCTCTACATATTAATTATTATGAATGATTCGATATATGTTTTATTGAAACCCTGAAATATAACTACATTTAAATAAAACCAAATTATTATATTTTGTTCAAAATAAATTTCACATATCATTAAAATTTATGCTTTTCGGGTCATGGAATAATCAAGAGCTATAAACATGACCCGAATATCACTCATGTCACATGATCTTACAAAAAAGATTATCAGGGTTATCACATGGAAAACTCATACCAGCCTTTAATCTCCATTATTTTCCTACACATTATGGGAAATAATTTAATTAATATATAAGTACACAATACTAATCAATTTATTTGAGTTTATACCCCATATGGTTCTATGAATATCATAAAATATATTTGTAAATAACTAATCCACCATTATCAAATGAGGAATCCAACTTTTGATCAAGGTAATTTCATGGTGTATAACTCTATTATCTGTCCATGGAACTTTTTTTAAAATAATTTATTTAAATAAATGGTAAATCACCTTCAGTGTAGAGACTCTATATCACCCCCACGTCATTGTACAATCTTAAAGGGGTGATGTTTTAAGGACCACCTTCCTTAGTTAAATAAATTTTCTTAGACCGAAGAATGTGGTATTTGTTTAATCTCATCTAAGAATAATATAAAATCAATATCACTTCTATTAATGTAATATCTTAACCTTTTATGTAATCTAGTTTTTTATACCATATACAGATTAGAACACCTTTCTATAAAAAACCATGAAATGTTTTTATTTAAACAAGAGTAATGAATCCTTCACATTGAATTTGAGTATATAAATTAGAATGAAAACATTATGAGATATATTTTAGGGATAAAATAATTATATATTTAGTCTTTAATTATGGACATGGAACCACTTAATATTTAAAAAAAATACAATTTATTATTTAAAAATATGTTTTCTTGAAATATATTTTTATTTCATTGAGAAAATCATATGTTAATTTTTTTATAGATGTAGAATTTTATTTTTAATAAAATTGAATTTATTTTTGATATTATATTATATAAATTACATTTTTGTGATTTTGTATGATTTTGCTGAAAATAATTATTTTTTAATGAATAGTGAAAATTATTGTTTTTATTTAAAGCTATATTTTATAATGATTAAAAAATTATCTTTTTTTAAATAGTTTCATAGATGAATTTGTTTAGTTAAATTAATATTCAAATTATTGTCTTAATCGTGGATTTTATTCATGAATTTGGTCAGAAAAATCATTTATACATAAAATTAATTTGTTTGAGATATTTTTCTTTCTTAAATTACATGTTTTAATCCTGAAATAAGATTGTTGAATTATTGAAACTAAATCCTATAAAATTTTATCATTTCATGGAATCAGTATTACCAAATATAGTAATTATATTTCTTATATATTTTTCATTATAAATAGTAAAAATTTTATCTAATTGTCATTAATGTGAGGTTGTATTAGATAATTAATGATACAATTAGTGGGTTGATACATTAAATTCAAAACAAAAAATCCCTATAATTTTTTGGATTAATATATTTATTCCAAAATCACGAAAACATAAAACATATGTAATTTTGATTCCACTTCACCCCTTTTTTGTATTTATAATATTTAAGATAGAAATAATGAAAAATATCTCACTATTATTAATTTAATAACTATAAAGATTAATGATATTATAAAATACAATATATGTAGGGTTATAAATATTATTTTGTAAGATAAATTATTTCTATAATATTTAAATTTATTTCTAATTTTCATTGATTAGTTAATTATGTTAAATTTTTGGGCAACACGGATACAACATATATTGAACTTGAAGAAAAAAATAATTTCTTCAAAAATAATAAAACTAATTAGAATTGAAGTAACAATTACTTCAATAGATTTATTTAGTTAAATATAACATTATAATGATGTTATTAATTATTATATTTAAATTACATAATTTTTGACTTTCATTTAAAGTTAAATAAATAATATTGTTTAAAAACTGACATTAATGGATTTTTATAATAATTTTTTATTAATTGATTTAGAATAAAAAATTATTATATTTTCAAAAGTAATTATAAATTGTGAATAAATAAACCATGGTCTATTTATGCGGTTTTTATGGAAACATTCTTGACCCTTAAATGATATAAATCATTAAAAGTACATTTATTGTCAAGAGGTTTATTTAGGGATAATAATAAATGGTATGGGTGAAATAATAATGAAAATATGTCCAAATTTAATTTTATGATTTATTTATAGTCATACACTTATCATATTAAAATTATTTTGATTTTGATCCATTTATAAATAAAGAAGGATTTATATTACTTTAATAATTCTATAAGTTCTAACAATTCCCCACCCCTCATATATAAAAAAACACCCCTTTTCTAAATTTGTCAGAACATATTGATCTATCTAGCTCAATCAACTTTTACCTACATCCCTTATTGAAAACAAAAAATATTTTATAGAGGTTTTGTTAATCTATAAGTAACTACCCTAGGACCCATATTTACCCTAGGAGATTCTCTAAAGGAACTCCTTGAATGAATTGTGAATCTTATTTACCAACAATTTCAAATCTCCTTACTCATCAAATTCTACTAAATATATTTCAAATATCCTATAATAATAAATATAATATTATTAGAAAATTTTGATTGTATTATTATCATGGTATAAATAATTTCTATCTCTTTTTATTCTTATGAAAATAGAAATCATCGCTCGTTTGTAAGAGTGGTTTATTGTCTCTAAATAGCGGTGTAAATTGTTTTTCATCTACACATTACAGGGAAGGTTATAAACATGGAAAAAATAAATATGTATTATGTTTATCAATTTTATATTACTTTTTAATTTTATTAACTTATATACCAAATTATCATATAATCCATTGGAAATTGATAATGTCACTCATGTTTTTATGCAGACTACCACCTCTACAGAGTAACATGATCTATATTTCATTTTTTATTTTCAATGATTATAAAAAGGATAGATTTAATAGATAATATGATATTTATAAAATTATTAAATTTATATATATTTTGAAAAATAATAAAATTACAAGGATCATATCTTTCCCTTGATATCACGTATGAGAAAATAAAGCATTAAACACCAAAACTATTGATAAAAAATAATTATTATAGACAAATGGGATATAAGAAAATATAATAGGATCATATATGATGTTATAAATATCAATATCATTAATTTATTAACTAATTAATTTTTTAAAACCAATATTTAGTTTTTAATATCCCATTCACCCATGAAGAAGTTTTATGTATGATATTTCATCACAATTTCCACTTTATTGAGACATATTTGGAAACAAGAACTTATTTACAATTATGTTGTGTAATTAAATCCCCTTTGAGTTATTTTACATTTAAATCTATTTATTATTTATTATTTATTACTTAATCAATTTTACACTATCTTGTGGAATGATTAAATGAAAATATGATCATATTTCTCTTCTTGATCATGTATATTTTTCATCAATAGTGATATTTTCATCAATAGTTTTATGAAAAACATATTTGTTTGAAAATATATATATAATTTAAACATTTTATTATGAATTAATTTTTACATGGTATGATTGTAATCTTTAATTTGTTTTCAAAAAATGGTTATTTAGAATTTTTTTACTAAAATGTCAATGGGAATGTTTTTCCAATATATAAATCATTGATAGACCATCCCGCCACCATAGCTATTTTTTATTCTTTGACATTCTAAATATAATTTCAATATAATTACAATGATATTTCATTTTATAATGTTTTCCTCATTAATTTGTATATTTTATAGAATAAATAAATTAATATTAATTTCTATATTTTTATTTAATTGACGGTCATATTTCATCAATTATTAATGATCTGGTTATTTACATTCTCTTTAAACAATCACTTCATTATCATCATTGAAAATTACAATTCCCTTAAATTTAAATATTTTTTTCTAATGGACACTATTTATTCTTAAATCACATAGCATTTATATAAATGTGTTTTTACTTTTAATTTTATATCAGCAATAAGGATATATTGAAATTTTGAATTCCTCACTCAATAAATAAATTTTATCATAAATCATAATATCAATGAATTAAATTAATCCTTCGATATATGAGGAATGAAATGAAATTTCATGATGGGTATGCCAAGAATTATATATCCCCTTAATGAATGGATATGTCTTATGATAAAAATAATTTTCCATATTAAATATGTCATTAACAATCAATTTATGATATTTTATAAATGGTCTTGATTGTAGATATTTCATCATGTCAAAGATCACGAAATATAGTAGTATACACAAAAATTATTGAAACTTTTTTTACTATAATGTTTGAAAACAAACAATTGATAGTTTCAATGGAAGTAGTTTTACTCATGTTATTGATTTAAAAGAATCTGTTTTAGTAACAGACATTGACATATTGATTTTTTATTAGGTTACTCATGATAACATCGATTGTATGGCTCCCTTATTGAATATTTGAGAATAATATTTCATATATATTTCATTCACCCGGATATAGAGAAGTATATTACGATTAATATTGAGGATGAAATAATTATTCTTATAAAATTTATTTTATGTTTTGAATGTTATATGGGAATCATGAATGTAATTTGTCATCCAAGAATGATAAACTAATCGATTTTTCATAGTGATAAATATTTTATATATGAAAATGTAATAATGTAGAAACCATATATAGGTTTCAAAGTATGAGGTTTTTATTAATGGTACTAAATAATGTTTAGTAAAAAAATTGAACTAGATTTTAAAAAAACCTAGCTAACTGTATAATTATTATAATCTCTTTTTGTATTTGAATATTTTTACTCTTACATGTTTTTTTATTTTTTATTAATATTCCTGAAAATTATTTTATGAGTTAACTTATTATGTTTCACTATTTATTTAGGGAGTTTAATAGAGAGATTGAATTGATACCCATGTTTAATATAGGGATTTCCCTCGAGAGATCCAATAGAATTAGTGTTATATCTTTAGAAGATATAATCAATATTAGAGAACCTATCCACGTTTATATCAAATATATATTCACATATAAATATTAATCATGTTAAAAATAATGTTACACCTGTATTGAACTATTTCATGTGAAGAATTCCACTATCATTTTCTTTTTACTAATCCATTAGATGTTGGGAAATGGATCAATTCTCCTAAAATGATAATTATTACCATTTTTAGAAATTAATGGTAAATGGTTATAATACCAATGTGTTTTATGAAGGTAGTTTCTAACATATTATAGCTACTGAACCTAAATTATGTCAGTTAAGATGAAAAAAATCTTATAGATTAGATATATTTAAAACTAATATTCATTGATTATAATTTCCAATATGCGAAATGAATTAAAATGTAGCTAATTATACTCTTATTAAATAAAAAAGCATGAATAGGTTGTTTAGGAGTACTAGGATAACTTTATTGGGCTATAGATGTTTCATATAAGTTATATATTTAATCCATGTATAAATATTGATAATTTAATTGATTTCCTTTATCCACCCCACATAAAAGAAATAGAATCTCATCATTATTCATCATATGGTGATATAATATTATCTTCACTAAAACCAAAGAATTAATTTTCATTATCCTATATATTTTATGGGAATTTATAAAATAAGAGTTTATATGTGGACCATGAAAAATTTAAGGCATTAAATTGTAAAGGATTACAAAACAATCCCAATCATGAGGAAAGATTGGAAAGAAACATCCTGGAAATTGATTGCAGGGAATGGTAGTTTGTTAAATTTGTTGAAACAAGGGTAATTTATCTAATTAATAAGAGTTTAAGAAAAAAATAAATAATATATATTTTTTTAAGTGTAAAGAAATTAGGAATTATTGACCAAACTAACCCAAAAATGAAGTCAACATAACAAAGAAGAGGCCTAGCTGAGAAGAACAAGATTATGTGATCACTAATGCTATGGATGATGTAAAAATTATAGAGTGTATGTGTACGTTAAAAATATAATCAAATTTAGATAATATAATGTTTTATGCAAGTTATTCACAATCATTTATAAATTCCCTTTCCTCTTATAAAATAAAATATTCCTGTAGCACCTAAAGAGATAGGTTTCCAGTCAAAATGCATTATGGAAATATTCCCACAAAAAGAACGAGTCAGTTAATTCTCATTATTAAATTTAAATATGCCTTATTTTTTGAAATTATCATAATAAATATGTTTTATTTTATTTATAATTCGGGGGGTTTATTTTCATTCAAAATATAAAGAAGAAAAATATTTCTATGAGAGGTAAATAAGTATTTCTGATGAGGATAAAGACTTTATTATCATTTCTGGTGAGATTTAAACATCAGAGAAAAATATTGTTTCATCTATATTATCTATTCTAAATGAATGTTTTCGGGATAATGAGAAAATAAAATACATTTATTAACAAGATAAATATTCAATTTAGGATACTCTTTATCAAAAGGAATTCATTGATGTGTTTATTAAGTATTTACCTAGATATCTAAAAGAAACTAATGTTGAGATATGTATTAATTAAATATAGTATGTAAGACCTATATTAATGACATTATATAGAATGGCCATAGTGAAATTAATTTAGTTAATGAGATAACAATATGATTTGTGTGTAAAATGATTTATATTAACAAGTGTTTCAATACGGGGATCCCCTATTTTTTTTGTTATGATGAAATTTGAATCTACTTGGCTCTATAATAATTATATGTAAATAAATTTAATTAAGATAGTGAACAAGTATAATATGGAACACATTGATGACTTATTCTATCAACATCATAGAGGTCCATATTTTTCATTGATTGACCTTCATTCTAGGTATAATTAATTTCAAACAAATAAGGAAGTGTTATTAAGGAAAAAATATATGATTTATGTATATTATGTAATTATATAAATGAATTTTTGAATGACTAATATTCCCTATTTTTATGGAAATAATCTATTATTTATAATGACCCATACATTACAATATTTTGTATTATATAAAAATATGTGAATATTAATTACATTAATTTTTTATCCATGGAAAAGTTTTAAAGTTGTAGTTCATTTGGAATCATTAAAAATTAATTAATTGGTTGATAAATATTGAATATCATCTCTTAATATGTTATTAAAGACTAGAACCCTTCTTACGTAGGTCAATTATATTATTAGTCTATATATCCAGGGTAAATTAAACATAAGTATTGGTGTGATTAAATTCTCAGTATGGGTAAATAAGGAAGATGTCAATGTTCATTATTAATAATATGAGACAAATTTTGTGAGAACATTAGAATAACATTTTAAATATACACTCTTCAAATCATATATAATATTATCGATCCTAAAAAAATCTATTGTTCACAATACATGAATAATAATAGAATAAAATATCAAGGTTTAATATATAATATAATAGAACTAACATTTATTTATTCCATACGTATAAATATATAACATTTTTAACATGTATAAATTTATCCATGTCACCAAATTATGTTAATTACATGAAATATGGCCCTCTTGTAGAACTATTCATATAAAACACTATCCATGATTGATCTTATGGACATGAAAACTAGCTCCATGAAAATACATATGGTCATGAAACCAAGTCCACACCATATCTTAAGGACATGTAATCTAATTCCATTATTTAAATTTATTATATGAATGTAGGTCCACATATGATCTTATATCCATGAAATATATGTCAATGAATATCATCATAGACATTAATATAGGTTCAAAAATATAATTTCGATATATATTAATTTTTAAACAGATCAAATTTACCTCATTAGTTTTAAATAATTACCCAAATAAATAGAAGGTGATATAGGTCCCACCTACCACATAATGAAAAAACATGAAAATGTGTTACACAATATCAAAAATCATACATCATCACATAACTCCTGACAATAATAATATTTATCAAACACCTCATCAATGTATAACCAATGGATGAAGGGAACATATTTTATAAATATCATTTCATAATAAACATAGTCTATCCAGGGAATAAAAAATGATGGTATAATTGGATCATAACCCTATTAAATAAGAATTATAATGAAGGTATTTTTTCATTCATGAATAAATATACCATTAATAGTTCATTAAATCCATCAAGAGAAAAATACCCATTATATTTAAAAATCACATAAAAAAAGTGCATGTAATAAAGAAACAATTTTATTCATAAAGAACCCTGTAAAAATGTAATATAAAACAAATTAATTGAGGTATAATACTTTTGGTTAATTCCTTACATGTCATATAAGTTAAAAAACTAGTATTTTATACTTTTTCTAGATAAGTCCCAAAATAAGTAATTTAGAAAATGAAAAAATTATTCATTTGAAACCATTTAGGAAAATATAAATCATGAGTAAAAATTTATTTTGAATACTAATTATACTATTATAGAAATATAATTGAAAAAATTATAGTGAAAATATATGTATTGATGAAATACACATATGATCAAATGGGAACAACGATCAGTTATCCTATAAACATTTATTCGAATGAATCATGTTTCATAGATATAAAAATTTGAAAGGAAATATGGAAAATAGTTTAAATATTAAATATGAAATGACCATTAATCTTCAAAAATAAATATATTTTCATGTTAAACACCTCGATGGGGAATTATATACAGCACATTAAAATGAATATGTGCATAATACCAAATATGTCTCAACGTGGTGGAAATTTAAATGAAATACATAAAAAAATGTTTCTCTCATCCAAGTTCACATTAAAACGTCATATCTTATAAATATTAATTAATTATATAGTTATTGTTGGTCAGAGTGGATTCTCATGGGGGGGGGGTAATTGAGTTCCTACATAAAATTTATATTAAAAACTTTATTATAATGCTCTCCCAAATTTTGAAAATGGCCTAGTTAATTAAGGTAGTAGAGATATAGATTTTTAATTGGTGAAAAAGTTTCTCAAAGGGAAATTAGTCCTCATCTGAATTAGTGAGTAACACTTCTTCAACTTTTGAAACAAGTAAATTGAATTAATCAAATATACACACTAACCAAAACTAACAATCAACGTGAAAGAAAAATATTTTTATTTTTTATCTAATATATGAAGCATAAAATAGATGAAACATAGTATAAAAAAAATAAGGTGCACAGTGAAGAAAAACAAGAGGATAAATATCAATCTGAGACTTAATCCTCTCTATTCGGTGATCATCTACCACAAAGAAGTTTATATAAGAAATAAACTTGATAAACATATTGTATATGTCTTTACAAAAGTTTTCCCAAACTATCCAGGGTTCACACCCTCTTCCACAGTTATTCGTGAAAAAAATAGTAGAAACCACACATAGTCTCTTCCGAAGTTATACGTGGGAAACAAATGTAGATGAAGTTTGATGTGAGGATATTCATTATCCTTCAGTTTAAGCATAAGAGACAGTGCATGAGACATACCGACACAAACAATTATCAGAAATGTAAATACGAAAGAAACCTAATAGAGAAATTGGGATGATATAGTGATTAGAAGGTTTTATGTGTCCTTAGTTCAACACTTGACACCTTGAGGTGAGGAATTTGAAGTTTGATTCTATCTCTAGATATTGTCTACAAAACAGAGTGATGCAACTCAATGTACTAGCTTTCACGAATTCAGTTTTCTACTTCGTTATTTGATTAAATGTTTATGAGACACAAAAGACCACCCCAAGTTGTTTTCCCAAAATGATCTTCTTGAAGTTTTTGGGGTTTTAATGAAGGTGCTCGAATGGTTCTTCTTTATTCTTCAGTAGTTTCTTCTTTGTACATTTTACTTATGGACTCACTTTTTTTCTCCATGCATCTATACATCTTTTTTCCTCTATCTTTTTTTTCATATTTGTTATCTGACAATAGTAGTTAGTACATCATGTCCAATCTCTCTCATACCAAACACTGTCAAGATATGGTCTCCTGATGAGTCTAAAATAAGCATTAGTTAAGATAGAAGCATTAATGTTAGAAAAATATGAGCGTTAAAAAAATATAAGAGTTTAACCAATGGTATTAGTAGACTGGTTACGATATCCTTCGCATCGGTAGGCTTTAATAGCTGGTGTATACCGGCAACCTCCAACTGTAACATTGCATCGGTAACCTTCAGCAGTAACCATCATCAGTAGGATTGTATCAGTGGCCTTTGTATCAGTTACCATGTATCAGTGACCTTTGTATCGGTGACCTTGTATCGGTGACCTTGAATCGGTGACCATGTATTAGTGACCTTTTATTGGTGACCTTGTATCAGGGAACTTATAATATCAGTGACCATTTATCGGTGACCATATACTTAGATTAATTCTTCACTATAAGCCTAACAAATTTACTAATGAGATTGAAAGTATATGAATATTATTCTATATAAACAAGTAACATTAATGAAACATTATTAACATAAAATGCAAACACGATTGAAACATGATTTGGGATTATCAAAAAACGATTTGGGATTGTCAAAACATGATATGGGATTATCAAAATAGGATTTAGGACTATCAAAATAGGTGAGTCCAACAATCTCCCCCTTTTTTATAATAAAAAATTGTGTCATTGAATCTTTATGTTTAATAGTTTTTAATCAAGGTTAAACACATCTCTTAATTGCATCAGTGATGTGAGCATACACAAATTTTTTGGTGAACACTACATTTAGGCCAGAACATATATAACATATATAAACACATATAAACACTTCTCCCCCTTTGGGTAACTGAGAGAGTTCAAGGTGAAATATTTTCTCCTCCTTTGTGATTAAAAACAAGCATATATAACAAAAATAGTGAAAAGAGAGTGTTAGTATTAATAAAATAGCAGTGCAATATACAAAAAGAAATACACCAATCCCTATCAGCTAAGACAGTCCACACTCAATCCACATATGATATGTTCATTGATGCTTTCCCCATGTAAGATGAGGATACATGTTCTGAATTTCAAGGGATAGGCCAAGGGATTGAAGTTAGTAGTGTAGGAGGGGTATCAATAGAAGAATCAGAAAACCTGTAGTGATTAGATCTATGAGGAATCATTGGGTTCAAACATCTAATGGAATGGGAAGGAGTCATCATAGGTCTAGCATTGGAAGATCCTGAAACACCTGAGGTAGAGGGAAAGGCTAGAGGAACAATAATGGGAGTGCAGTCCACATGGAGGAAAGACAAGATAAGACTCTTGAAGTCTGTAATCGTTCATCTCAAATCTACGTTGTTCATGGTCATTTCAGGAGGCGACTTTCACGTACATCAATTAGAGGAGATCGAGGTAGGTGGTTTGTGTTTTTTTCCAACTACCGAGTTGATTTTGTGCATTGTATTTCCACGCGCCCATGTTTGGGGTGTCATGTGGCCGATTGATTGACTATTTAGATACATAGAATTGCATAGGTAATCTTATGATTGTGTATAAATTTCTATTTGGGTTCATTGATTTGATCTAGGGCCACCATGAGGGTGTGTTTACCTTGTTTAATTGTTTTTCCAGGATACCCATAGGTATGTAGTTATTATAACATGTTTTGAGTTTTCAAGAGAGGAATCATATGTTAATTGCTTTCTTATGCTTTGAGCTCGGCCTTGTTACTTGCTTTTGTTCTGTTTAGCCTAAGGGCAAGGTTCTTTTTAGCCTGAAGGCAGGGTTCTGTTTATCCTGAAGGAAAGGTTCTGTTTTTCCTGAGGGAATGGTTCTATTTAGCCTAAGGGCAAGGTTCTCTTTAGCTTGAGGACAATGTTTTGTTTAGCCCGAGGGCAGGGACCCGTTTATCCTAAGGGCAAGGATCTGTTTAGCATGAGGACTAGGTTTTGTTTAGCCTAAGGGAAACAGTTCATACGTATGAGGATCATGTTTACTTTGAATATTCATTATGGTGATTTCTTATGTTGTACCTGACAAGCTAAAGTACAGGGCTAGAATTGTTAAATAATTATTCAAATGGAAATTTAACATTTATGAATAGTTACTTTTGAGTACTCTTTAGTTTACTGCATTTCATTATTGCACACTACTGTTTCATTTTTCAGTAATAGGTGGGCCCATGACTTTTGTGGTTGCCTACTAGGATTTATTTATCACACCCCATTTGGGTCATGTTTTGGTCCCAAACAGATTATATTGATGCCAGTGTCAATAAGGGAAAGGGTCCCTACACAGGTACATGATTGTGTTAGAGGAGTAGGAGAGAATGGGATCGAGCATAGGCTTGTGATGCTGCTGAGTTCCTATTACACTGTTTTGGGTTTGTTAGACTATACTTTGTACTTGGGGCTATATTTTATCTAACTACAATGTATCCTATTTTGGATGATTTCGTAGAATTAGTGACATGTTTCATCATAATATATATGACTGTTGGTTATCTTCTTCTTTAGTTTCATTGTCTATTTTAGGTTATATTGTTTATTGCTTCCGCTTTGGTGATTTTATATTTATTCTGATGTGCTACACATTGAAAAATGAGTGCATAGTTTCCCCACTATCAGTCCTAGGTCGTTGCTACTAGTCGGTAGCCTTTGGCATTTGGGGAAATTCACTTGACGTCATGTGACCAACCAGGTCTGGGGCACCCACTGTGTGGCACCTGGATCTGAGACATTACAAAGTTGTATCAGAGGATTCTTTTCTCTTGACATACTGTTTAAAGCCTTTAGCTAGGGATAGGAAGGAATAAGTACTTGGTAATAAGCTGTTCCTAGGAGTAGCTAACCCGTGTGCAGGGAAAAGCCAGTCTACCTTGTTTAAATTTCAATTTTTCTATTTTTCAATTTTACTGTTGATTGTATTTTCACCATTGATTGATGCACTTGTGGTGTGTTGTTTATATTTTATACTTGGGTTCTATTTAGTTGCAACCCTATGAAATGAGGGTATGCCATCACAAGCATCATTTAGTCACATGTTTGAATGAAATGTCATGCATAGTTTCCATGCTATATAGGTTCATTAAAAATTTCATGTTGTTGTGATAGATTTTGTGCTATAAAATGCATGTTGTTGTGAAAGATTCCTTGATAGAATACCTTTTATTTGATAGGGTACTATTATGTAAGGTTTTGTGAATGAACACCAAACATTGGTTTTTGAGGAGAATGGGCCACGTCAATCAGAATTTGGAGGATCATCAACATGTTTACCATGTTATAACACGTATAAGATTTTATTTTTTGGTTCCCGAAGTGTATTGGCCCCCACAGATCAGAATTTCCCACTTAAGTGTTCATTTAGGTTTTATTCTGGACTCTAGAGTAGTTTATGAAGCTCACTGTCTAAAAAAACCCATAATACACGCTGTGTAGTTTTGACTACATGGAATGTGTCCTTCTCTTTGGGAAGATACTGTTTTTCTTAAGTACTTGTCATGTACCTAATGTACATGCCGTGTAGTCTCTAACTGTGTCATAGTTCATGTGGGTTGAGACACAGGATAGAGATTTTCATGGGGACGCACACCGTGTACCGGTGGTACATGCTGTGTTGGGTTGACCCTGTGTCTACCAATGTGACTAACAATACAGATGGATAAATCTTAGCTTATACACGTCCTGTAAATTCTGACCACGCCATGTGGTGTAATATTTAGATCTGGCCGTGATTTAAAACAATACAGGTCAGTTTTATCTTTTCAAGTACATGCCATGTCCTTCTAGAACATGAGGTGTACTGTGAGTAGTGTATTCGAACGTGTCTTGGACAACACGGGTTGGTAAATCCCATATAGTACACGGTGTGTACCTATGGGACACGCCGTGTAGTCTTGACTAGTGAGAGACCGTGTAGACTTGTCCATATGGCTTGGGAATCATGGTAGTGTACACGTTATGTGTAGGTGTAACATGCTATTTATCCTTATTCTATGGGGATCCATGTGACTTAACTATGTAGAAGGACTCAGGTAGGGAAAGAAGATTCATGTACACACCGTGTGTTAAGACAACAAGCTGTGTGTTTTGGGAGTTACATGACCATTTCTAGCTGAAGTACACATCCATGTTAATGTATGGTGGGATCAAAATGTGTCGGAATTATACACGTCATGTAGTCATGTTTTGTAAAACTTGAGTGCTTTATTTCTATTGTTCCCTTCTTGGTCTCCTAGTTTTTAGTCCATGATAATCTTTATCTAAGGTGTGCGTTTGACCTTGTAGATTCATGCTGCTGAGACGACCATGAGTTGTTCACCAAGAGAGTGGAGAAGATTATACACTAGATATGGTAGGCCATGGGATACCTATGGATTCTACTACAGTTCCTGATGCGGCGCCTGCCATCACACCAGACGCAGGCGCAGATGCACAGTTCCGTGAAGGCTTCATGTAGTTCATGCATACTTTTTAGGGGACACTACAGGTTTCCACATCTATGGAAGAGCTGACACATATATTCCTGCAATAGAAGCCGCCTACATTTTTAAGTGATGGAAGACCATAGGCTACAAAGTCTTGGATAGATTCTATGCAGAAGATCTTCGAGAATCGAGAGATGACTCCTAAGAGGAGGGTTAAGCTCACTACTTCCATTTGGTTTGATTTTTCCAAGAGATGGTGGGATGTTACCACCAAGACTAAGCATCACCGGGACATGGCTAGGGAATATTTTTAGTCAATGTTCGATGACTTTTTATTTCTAAAGATCCTATAGATAGATCAAGCTCGAGAGTTCATGAATCTATAGCAAGGCTCCATGTCAGTGATGGACTATTTTCCCGCTTCACTGAGCTACAACGTTTTTTACATGTTCTGGTAGGTGATCAGAAGTTGAGGGATAGATGCTTTGAGTATGGTCATCGATATGAAATTATTCCCCGTGAAACAGTGGAGTGATGAGCTTGTGGCATGATAGGTCAACTCCAACGTTTTTGTAGGGTGATTCTCCCAATGACTAGTGAGAGGGGATCTGTGGAGACTCTGCGTGAAGGAGCAAGACCAACAAATTCATACTGGTCAGGGAGTTGGAATATGTTAGGATGTTAAAACTGAGGAGGTGGTCATGGATGTGGTTGAAAGTCACCATGATCTCAGAGACAACAGGGTGGGCCAGCTCAGGGTAGCCATGCTATGTCGTAGGGCCGCGACACTGGGCATGCATATGTTGTGCAACAGACCAAACAAGAGCAAGATCCCAGACCTTCCGCTGTCAAAGGTACAATTCTAGTTTCTTATGTTTTATCTTTAGTACTTTTTGATATTGGTTCAAAACATAGCTTTATATCTGTGCCCTTTGTGTAGAGATGTGGGCTCTGTGTTTTTTCTTCTTCTGATAACATGACAGTAGAAACTGCATTGGGAATTAGAACGACATGTGTGTGTCAGTGCAAGGAGTTCCCCCCTAGTGGTTGGTGGGTGTCACCTTGTAAGGGACCTCTATGTCTTAGAGATGACGGGCTATGATGAAATTATCGGAATGGACTAGTTGGTACCTTTTCGAGACTTTTTGGATTTATATCATGGAATATTGAGTTTCACATCACCAGGGGGAAGAGTGCTTCTATAAAAGGGCGAATCAGATGTCCAGGCGAGTCGAGATGGACCCGAGCATCATGGGTGAGGTGGAGTTACAGACCAGATTGTGAGTATATATCAAGATGAATAGGGACCTAGTCAGATAGATTTCTCTCCAGTGGTAAATCGTTTTAGGGATGTATTCATGAATAACTTTTCATGTCTACCTCCGGAGTGAGAAGTGGATTTATCTATTGAGCTTGTGCCAGGAGAGACACCAATGCCCATTCCTCTTTATAGGATGGCTATGCGAGAATTGCAGGAGCTCAATAGATAGTTAGAGGAGATGCAGGAAAAGGGTTTCATCCGACCCAGAACATCTCTTCGGGGTCCGCGATTCCTATTTGTGAACAAGGAGGATGGTAACCTCTAACTTTGTATGGATTATCGGAAGCTGAACCTATTGACGGTGATGAACTGATATCCCTTACCAAGGATTGATCATTTAGTTGATTAAATTCAAGGATCAAGAGTGTTCTCAAAGATTGACTTCAGATACTGATATCATTAGTTGCGTGTTATACCACTATACATACCACTTACATCCTTTCAGAGTAGATATGGTCTATTCGAGTACATGGTCATGCCGTTTAAACTCAAAAACGAGGCAATATATTTCATGGATCTGATGAACCGTGTGTTCCACCCATATATGTATTCTTTTATGGTAGTCTTCATGGACAATATCTTCATGTAATCTCACACTCTACAGAACCATTCCACCCATCTTGAGATCGTTTTGAGTACACTAATTGAGCATTAGTTTTATGCTAAGATCTAAAAGTGCCACTTTTTGATGGACCAGATTCACTTCCTGGGTCATATTATCTCAGAGGCGAGAGTTGTGGTAGACCCCAAGAAAGTAAGAGAAGTAGTTTCCTGGGTGAAGTCTAAGAACATGTTTGAAATACATAGTTTTTTGGGGCTGGCTGGTTACTACAGGTGCATTATACATGACTTCTCCTGCTTAGCAGTGCCATCTATGGGTTTCACTAAGTGGGATATGATGTTCATTTGATGAGAAGCTTATGAGACAACCTTTCAGGTGATGAAGGGAAGGTTTACAGTAGCACCAGTCCTGATAAATCCTATAAAAGGGAAGAGATATATAGTTTATAGTGATGCATATGGTATTAGGCTAGGAGGAGTGTTGATGCAGGGAAATCGAGTAGTTGCGTACGGGTCTTGCCAGTTGAGGCCACATGAGAGGAATTACCCGAAACATGATCTCCAGTAGGTTGTAGTTGTTCATGTGTTACGCTTTTGGATACATTATATCTTGGTAGAATATTTTTTGCTGTTTATGGACCAAAAAAGTCCTAATTACATATTTACCTAGTGTGAATTGAATTTGAGATAGCGAAGGTGTGTTTAATACCTACATTCTTTTGACATTGAACCTACCTATACACCTGGTAAGGGTAACATAGTTGCTGACGCACTATGTAGGAAGACTCAGATATAGGCAGTGCAGGAGGCCTGTGGTGAGTGGAAGCTTATTGATTTGTTCTCTTAGATGCATTTGGTGGTGCATGATAGTCAAGGGAGAACATATCTTTCATCCTTAGCTATGAATTCTACCCTCCATGATAGAGTGAGGATGAGATAGCTATCAGATTCAGAAGGCCTAGTTCTACAAGTGTTGGTGACAAGTGAAGACCCTCCTCATAGTTGGATGATAGGCGATGATGAGGTACTGTGTATCCATGGATGAGTGTGGGTTCCAGGGTATATACGCGAGGAGGTGATGTGATAACTTCATGCTTCAGTTTGGGCAGTGCATCATGGAATTTACAAAATGTACAGTGACATAAGATGTTTGTATTAGAGGATAGGTATGAAAAGATAGGTTGCTGGTTTTGTTACGAGATGTTCCACCTGTCAGTAGGTGATGAAGGAGAATAAGAGGCCAACTGGACTCTTACAACAGTAACCCATTGTCACGAACTGAATCTGGTCACCGCCAAAACCGGCCCCAAACCTAGCCCGTTACAAGGCCCGAAGGGCGTTACCTATCCCCACTGGCTGGCACAGGTGCTCGGGTATCATTTATCTTGGTTTGGGAACTATTTACTCGAATGTGTATACATAAAACATCGAAAAATATTTGATAACATGAAACTGAAAAATTCATACCAACAAGGTTTATACAAAAATCTATAACTTAATACTTAAGATCAAATTCAATAAAAAAGGTCCAAATACACAATGAAACAACAAAAAAACATCCCCATGGACTCCACATGACAAGGGGTCTTCACCCCCAAGCCGTCTCCACAACTCTTCCCCAAGGATGGGGTCTAACACCTTGAACCGCCAACACCCTTAGCTTTTCCATTATGTGAGTCAAACATAACCAAATCTACTTACACCCAAGGGGTGTAAGTAGGGTGTGATCCTAATCCCAATAGGATACCACCCAATTACACCAAAGGGCATGCAATATAATGTGAAAAAGCAAGCAGTTTTAATACGCAAAGAAAAGCAGTGATAAAATCCAAGAAAAGAATATTTCAATTGAAAACATTTTTAAAGATAAAGTTTTTAGAATGTTCAAAAATTTAAATAGACGTGTTAGATGCAATAATTTACTACAAGAAAAACCCCAATACATGGGAAAATACCACAAACACAATGAGCAACAAAATCGGGAACACCCCTAGGCACTAGATATTCTTGGGCCCCATGTACCTCATACCTCAGTGTAAAGTAACCATAGTAAAATCCATTCTCATCCACGATCCACTAGTAGGAAACATACCCATAACCTAGTGGTACCAAATCATCATCTACATAGTATAGTTAGAGTTTTCGTTATCCAAATGGTATTTGAAACAGGGACAAAACCCATTCGGTCCACTAGCCATACTAGTACACATCTGCCCACCTAGGTACCCAGGCTTCCTCATTTGTGCTCAAACAAATTCATCATTCCACATGCATCCATTTTCATATAAAAACACTAATAAGTTTCACATAAAAACAATACAGTAGATATAAACATTTTATACCATTTATAACACACAACAATAAACATTGATTTCCCGTAAAACAATTTCTCAAAAACCTGCATTGTTTTTCACCCAACACTCCCTGAAAACCCCAATTTGCACACTAAATGCACACCTATAAGTTACCAAAAAGTAAAGTCATATATAAAAATTTCAATGAAACCAAATAATTAATTTTAGGGCATCCCCATGTGAACCATGATATGAAATCTTTGTAAAACTTCCATTTTTAAACAAACATGAAACTTAAAGATCACAAGTTCCATGACACCATTAAAACCTAGTTTCACAGCAACAAACAAAAGAGATAAACATTCAAAATAGTATTTAAAGCCCTAATAAATACCAATAAAATAAAATAATTAGTGATAGGGAATCCCCAAATGAACCAACAAGAGACTTCCATGAAAAAACCCCCAATTTCACATAAAATTGGCATTAAATATTCATTTTCATTACAGAAACCACTAAAAATATGTTTTGCAGCAACCATAAAATTAAATGAACATAAAAATATCATAAACAGAGAAATTGAATTCACAGATATTGAATACATATGGAATCACCTACCAAATTATTTAAAATCTTGAATCCTTTTTGCGAAAATAAAATCACACCACTATCGCACCAAGAGGGATCTAGGTCAAACCTAAAACCAAAATAAAAGACCAAGAAACCCCAAGGTTAAACCCTAGGTTAGAAACCCTACCCCTAGTCAATTTTTCACTTCAAGGAAAAGGAAATAAACCCTAAAAAATGAAAGAAAATCTCAGAAATTCGAAAGGGGAATGAAATGGACTAACTGACTTGATAAATCTTGAATGAATCTCCACAAAACACCAGTAGATGAAATTGAAAACGGCCAAAACATAGGGGTTGTTCTAATAAAAATGAGGTGGTAATATAGGAACTGTAATGGAGGGAAAATAGTAATAATTGAGAGAGTTATGATGGAAAGAACTTACCTCCTCAAATCCACCAGAGTTTAGAAACCCTAAGATGTGAAATACTCAATCGTGATGACGAAGAGCTCCAAAGAGGGGAGAGATAGGTTGGGCGCGTGGTGGTATTAAATGTCCGCATGTGAGGTTTGGAAGCAACAAAAAAGCCTTAAAATTTAATATGTTATTAGTTAATCAAATTTGATTTTTAAAACTGTAATTGGGATTTCGGGCTGGCCCAATGCATTAAATAAAAACCATTATACACCTTAGATATGGATTTTTAAAGTCTCCAATCTACAATGGTGGTGTTAATATGTCAGGGGAGACCATTTATGAATTTTAATGGGTGAAAAATATTAAAAAATTAAAATGTTATAAAGGAAACAAAATTTATTTTTAAATCTGTAATTGGGCTCACGGTTTGGCCCAATTCACGAAAACTCACACATTCCACCATAAAAGCATCAGAAACCCAAAAAAAAAATAACTGGAAATTCAATGAAATTTAATATTAAAATAAGTTATTTATGTGACAATTATCCCCACCATAAAATCCTCACATTCCCAAAATGCTACTACAAGGCCAGATACCGAAACCAAACCCAACCGATAAACCCAGATGTACTTCTTTGCCAAGCTTCGCCCGCAAGGGCCAAAATGTCTCCACTGATCAATTAAGGAGTGAATAATATCACGAACCAAACTTAAAAATCATTCCTGAAATGATCAATCACATTCATACTTTATCCTAAAATGAAACTCCTCGAACGCTATCCGAACAACACTCAAGCAATTCACCCAAACGAACAACAACTTCGAACAGGGTTACACTTACATTACCTTAACTAAATCATTGGGAGCTCTCCAATACCAAGAATTACTCAATGAGGATTTTGGTATCTAGATAGTTCTGAATAAGAATACCTACCACCAAGCCACGACCATGGATAAATCTGAGCTCTTAGTATGGTTGGACACAAATAGGCACCCCACCAAAAGTGGCAACCTATATTATTTTCCGAGACAGAATCAAGACACTAAAAGGGGGAGGCCTGAATGAAATCCCATGAAAAATGGGTATAAATCCATTCAAAGTTTATGAAGGAATGCACATGATAATCGTAGTGGGTCTCCCAACTATAAGAACCAACCATCATAACCGACCAAAATGGGCCGACACAGAAAGACCTAATTTTTTTAAAGGTTTGTGAAGGGCGCAGGGTCAGTCCGCACAATTTTGGAAATTCTTCACTAACCGTGCATATCATTCTTTTCGCATGGATTCCTGGAACATGATCACTACAAATTATACACAAAATGTGTCCTCAACACGTCTATCAAAATTTCTAACCATTCTCTAATTACTCGATGGAAACCAAAGGGGGAGGGAATGATATTAGCTGATGACATGGGTACCAGGCCCTCAACCTATTTCCTCCGAATGGGAACAAAGGAAGAAATATGATGACACTAGAGGTTTAAACTCTTAATATCTTTTATACTGAGGATAAGACACTATACATGGGTTTAAACAACCCTGGGATTTCCCTTGACTATGAGTCAGCTTCTCTCCGAGACCTATGGCTGGAGCTCAAATGATTGAAGCATCTTTGACCTCACATTTAGGCTCTAGAAACCCCCCGAATGATAATTATTATTTCAGTACCACCAAAAACTATACTAAAATCCTCAATAATATTGCAAAAAAATAACACATTCCAAACTCTCTTTACCCTCACTCGATATTTCATTGAAATAAGGGCTTAGAAAATGAACACACATCACACCATATTTATTTTAATTAGAAACTATGATAGTAAATAACACCTATAATCACCTTCCTCTAAAATGGAAGATTTTGAAGTTTTTCCAATGGAGACATTCTCCCAACATAAAGAGACTCTCAAAGGATTGCATGACTTTCACCTTTATAGTCAATCGAGTGCACAAAATCACAATGCTTCATTGAACATGACCATTGCGTTTGATATAAACAATGCATGGAGTGAGACATTATACAACATCCCCAAACAACACACAATTCAATAAAGTGGCCAAAATATCCTATCGTGACCAGATTTTCCACACTAGTAGTTTATTGTGAAATCCTTCTTCGAAGAGACTACGATGGACCAAGAGGACCACTTAGACACCATCTAGATACTCATCCATGATAACAACCCCAAACCACTTCCACCTTTAGCAAATCAAGAAACATAAGATGCTAAGGTCTCTTTAAACCTTCCATGATAACTCTCACACTACAATAGGAAACACAAAACTAGGAATGGAAATGGTTTATAATCAATCTAAAAATCTCTAGAAAAATATTCATTATATTGATGAAATGGAGGGTCTTTGAATGGAGAAACAATCTGGGTTGCACTTCAGTTGTGCACTTACCCTTAATGGGGCGTACCTTATCCAACGATTAAACCTATGGACCCAACAAAGATGGTCCATTAGTCAATATATAACACAAAAAAGATCCAAAGACATGAAAAGAAACACCGTAAAATTATCCCAAAACATTTCTCAGAAGAGACCACTACCGGCCCATTAACACAACTTACCGACCAAACACAACCCCAAAACTCAATACAAATAAGAGGGGTTGTTGGACTCAAATCATACCACAACATCAAAATTTTCCAAAACCCATTATACAAACCATACCAAACTATTCATCAATACATCATGTTTTCTTTAAATCCATTTCTTTGAAAACAAACAGTTTAGTGGTAAGCGTATCCACCAATGGTACCCCATGTGCCTCACACAAGCATGTTTTTGTGCCACACCAAGAACCCTCCTCATATCTGTCTTGGCACTCATCCAGTCATGCCATAAACCATCCATCATCCCATATAACCCCCATTCACGTGGTCACTCAAGGAAATGCCAATGGTTAAAGAAAAGATTTGTTCCACTTTTCAAAACCAAAACGGTCAACCAACACATCATTTTTCTAAAAACCTCTAACTAGGAGATCAAACCCAAATTATCGCATAAAAAAAAATTTCATAAAGGCACAATAATTCCAATGAAAACTAAATTTAAAGTTATTAACATTAATTTCAAAACATCTCATCCATTAAAACATATTTCAAAAGTTTAGAAAACACTATTGGAAACTCTTTTTCAAAACCAACTTCAATATAGTTTATACTTTTAAAAGAGGTGTAAGCACATGATTTTACATTTCAAAATAAATATGAATATTCAGTTACAACATTTCATAAATCAATCCATTTCATATTTATTTGAAAATCATTTCAGAAAAACATTACACTTCTTAAAACTCAATCACTTTAAAACCAAAGTTCCATGATTTCAAAACTAAGGAACACCAGACAATGCGAGAGGAAACTAGTTTCAGTGGGTGACTTGGAAATATGGATGGAAGCCATATTCTAATCACTTCACTGTCACAGACAGTGTTCTAGGGAATATCCCCAACTCCACATGTCTTTCTAGGCCCTGTGAGCTAACTGAGACCATTAACCCAACTCTCTTTTCATTTTCCCGACTCATCATTAAATCATGAAAACCAAAGGACTCCAAAAGGTCCTGAATTCCACTTGAGACCTGAATCCCTTCATGAGGTGTGGTGATCTACCACACTACTCATAACCAAAATTCTAATTCCCGTCAATCCTAACTTCAGACTATCCCGACTGTTCCCCAAATAACATGACCCAAAGGGAGCGAACCTCCTCTGATACCATTATGTCACAAACCGAATATGGTCGCCACAAAAACAGGCACCCAACCTAGCCCATGACAAGGCCCAAAGGGCATTACCTATCCCCATGGGCTAGAAAAAATTCTTGGGTATCATTTATCTTGGATTGGGAACGATTTACCTAAATATGTATACAAAAAACACCAAAACATATTTGATAAAATGAATCTGAAAAATTCATACCAACAAGGTTTATACAAAAATCCATAACTAAATACATAAGTTCAAATGAAATAAAAAATGTCTAATGACACAATGATACAGTAACGAAACATCCCCATGGACTCCACATGACAAGGGGTCATCACCCCCAAGCTTTCTCCACATCTCCGCCCCAAGGATGGGGTCTAACACCCTGAACCGCCAACACCCGTAGCATTTCCTTTATCTAAGTCAAACATAACAAAGTCTACTTACACCCAATGGGTGTAAGTAGGGTGTGAGCCTGAGCCCAATATAATACCACCCAATTATTCCAAATATCATGCAATACAATGTGAAAATTCATGCAGTTTTAATACGAAAAGAAAAGCAGTGATAAAATCCAAGAAATGAAACTTTAAATTGAAATTTTTTTTTCAAGATAAAGTTTTAAGAATGTTCACACATTTAAATAGATGTGTTAGCTATAGTACAATACTACCAAAAAACCCTAATATATGGGAAAATTCCACAAACAAAATGAGCAACAAAATCGAGAACACCCCAGGCACTATATAGTCTCGGGCCCCATGTACCTCATACCTCGGTGTAATGTAAACATAGTAATATCCATTATCATGCACGATCCACTAGTAGGGAAGATAACCATAACCTAGTGTTCCCAAATAATTATCCACATAGTTTAGTTAGAGTTGTCGTTATCCAAAATCTAGGTGAAACAGGGACAAAACCCATCAGGTCCACTAGCCGTACTAGTACACATCCGCCCACCTAGGTACCCGGGATTCCCCCTTTGTGCTCAAACAAATTCATCATGCCACATGCATCTATTTTCATATAAAAACACCAATAATTGTCACTTACAAACAATAATGTATCTATACACACTTTATACCATTTAAAACACACAACAAAACACTTTGATTTTCCATAAAATAATTTCTCAAAAACCCGCATTGTTTTGCACCCAACACTCCCTGAAAACCCCACTTTGGACACTATATGCACACCTATAAGTTACCAAAACAGAAAATGAATCCCTAAACATTTCAATGAACCAAATAATCAATTTTAGGGCAGCCCCATGTGAACCATGAATTGTAATCTTTGAAAAAAATTCATTTTTAAACAAACATACACTTAAAGTTCCCATGTTCCACGACACCATTAAAACCAACTTTCACAGCAACAAAGAAAAGAGCTAAACATTAAAAGCAGCATTTTTAGCCCCAATAAATCCCATTAAAAATAAATAATTATTGATATGGAATCCCCAAATGAACCAACAAGAGACTTCCATGAAAAACCCCCAATTTCACCAAAAATTGTCATTAAATATTTATTTTCATTACAAAAACCAATAAAACTATTTTTTGCAGCAACCGTAAAATTAAATGAACAAGAAAATATCATAAAAATAGAAATTAAATTCACAGATATTGCATACATATAGAATCACCTACCAAATTAGTTAAAAACTTGAATCCTTTGTGACAAAATCAAATCGCACCACCTCCGCCCCAAGAGGGACCTAGGTCAAACCTAAAAGGACAAAAAAAAGACCAATAAATCCCAAGGCAAAACCCTAGGTTCGAAACCCTACCCCTAGTCATTTTACGCTTCCTGGAAAAGGAAATAAACCCTAAAACAATATAATGAAATCCTAAGAATTTTGAAAGGGGAATGAAATGGACTAACTTACTTGATAAATATTGAATGAATCTCCCAAAAACACCAATATCTGAAATTGAAACTGGCCTCAACTCAGGGGTCATTCGAATAAGAAGCATGAGGTAATTTAGGAACTAGAATAGAGAGAAAAGAGTAAGAATTGAGAGAGTTTTGATGAAATGAACTTACCTCCTTAAATCTACCCGATTTTAGAAACCCAAAGAAGTTCAGTACTCAATCGTGATGAATAAGATCTCCAAAGAGAGTATAGAGAGGTTGGGCTCGCAGAGGTGTTCAATGGACGCATGTGAGGCTTGGAATCTCCAAAAAATCCTTAAAATTGAATATGTTATTAATTAATCAAATTTGATTTTTGAAACTGTAAATGATCTTTCAGGCAGGCCCAATCCATTAAATAAAAACCATTATACACATTGGTTATGGATATCTAACGGCTCCAAACTACAATGGTGGTGTTAATTTGTCAGGGGAGACCATTTAGGAATTGGAAGGGGTAAAATATTAAAAAATGAAAACGTTATAAAAGAAACAAAATTTATTTTAAAATCTGGAATTGGGCTCACGGTTTGGCCCAATTCACAAAAACTAACCCATTCCACCATAAAGGCTTGAGAAACCGAAAAAAAAGCATAAATGGAAAATAAATGAAAATTTTCTTTAAAATAAGTCATGTATTTGAGACCCATTCTTAAGATGAAATTGTATAATGTCGCAATGGACTTCGTGACTGGGTTGCCGAGGTCACCTCGAGGCAATGATGCCATATGGGTTATTGTGGAAAGACTTACGAAGGTAGATCACTTTTTGTCGATCGAGGAGACCATCAGTGTTTATGAGCTCAGGATGTTGTATATCCGAGATATAGTATGTCTTCATGGGGTATCTCATTCTATCATCTCAGATTGGGACACCCGTTTTACATCTCATTTCTGGCAGAGTTCTCAGAGGGCACTCAGTACTCAAGTGCTTATGAGCACAACTTACCACCATCTGACCGATGGCCTATCAGAGCATACAATACCGGTTCTAGAGGACATGTTGCATGCATGCGTTTTGGACTTTGGGGGCTCTTGGGAGAAGCAATTACCCCTGGTCGAGTTTGAATATAATAATAGTTTTTAGGAAAATTTTGAGATGGAAACTTACGAGGCTTTATATGGTAGGCCATGCTGATCACCCTTCAGCTAGTTCAAGGCTTGTAATGAAGCTTTAATGGGACCACGTCTCATGAAGAAGACTTTAGAGCAGGACTAGTTGATCCATAATCAGATGGATACAACACAGTCTCATCAAAAATATTATGTTGATCACCGCAGATGACCCTTGGAGTTTGTGGTCAGGGATCATGTTTTTGAGTGTGTTTCAACGAGGTTGGGACACAGGTGGATCCAGAGACAATGTAAACTTTCACAAAGGTATATAGTTCTGTTTGATATTCTGGAGAGAGTCAGGCGGGTTGCCTATCGATTGTAGTTACCACAGAGGTACCGAGCCATCCACGACATCTTCCATGTATTTCAACTGCATCGTTATCACTCAGACATGTCTCATGTTTTTTCATCATGATTATTTTGAACTTCAGGTCAATGAATCCTCTGAGGAGAAACCAATTCATATTGTTGATAGGAGCATGATGGTTCTCTGAGGCTAGTCAGTTCCTCTAGTATGGGTGCTATGGTAGCATGGCCGAGTGCAAGACAAAACCTGGGAGCGGTAGACTGACGTACCTGCTCATTGGCCAGAGTTGTTCATAGATTTATCTTCACTACCCTTGGATGGAAAATTTAGAGATGAATTGATTTAAGGGGAAATTTTGTAAGAACCTGTTTATTATTCTTGAGGTACAAGTTTCTTCATTTCCTTTTTTCTTAGTGTTTATTATAAGACAAGGGAAATGTGGTAAAAATCCCAAATTTATGGGTACACTCCATGTACTTTTGTACACACGTTGTGTACTTTGTCCATGGGGTATGAGAATATAGGTCATGTTGGCTTGTTAGGGATTAATGGTGTAAAAAATAACTACACGCCGTGTACTTAGTAATACAAGCCCTTCAACAATTGAACATGTGAAAAGTAAGGTGGTGAAATTAGCCACCAGAAGAACATTAGTACATTCCATGTATTTAGTAATACATGTCGTGTAATCATGTCGGTAGATGAACAGTGAGGCACTGCAAAGTAGCCTCTAGTGGAACATTTAAAAAAATAGTACACACCCTGTACATGAAATTACATTCCGTGTAGTTATGTTTTTTTCCTTAAAACATTAATTAGCCTCATAATTCAACAGACAAGGCATATAAATCACTAGGAGCCACGGGAGAAGAGGTCGGGACTTGGAGGAGCTCCCCATCACAAATTGAGACTCTGATTCTTCCACAGTTGATCACGTTTGACCTGCGCAAGTAAGATCTTCCTTCTTCTAGAATCTTTCCTTCCACTTCATTCCCAAAGGGAAGTTATTCGGGTTTGAACAGGTATTCATTCACCTCATATCTACATTGTTCTGTGTCATTTTATGTGGTTCCTTTCATGTATATCAATCAGAGGAGATCAAGGTAGTTGGTCTTGTGTTTATTTTCATATGTCGAGTTGAATTTGTGCACTGTTATGCCACACTCCCATGTTCGGGATGTCAGGTGGCTGAGGCCTTGACTGTTTATATACCTAGAATAGAATAGGTAATCTTATGATTGTGTATAAACTGTTGTTTGGGATCTTTTCTTTTATCCAGGGCCACCCCGAGGGTGCGTTTCCCTTGTTTAGTAGTTTGGCGAGGAAACCTGTGGGTATGTTGTGATTATAAAATGGTTTGAATTTTCTTGAGAGGAAACATAAGTAAAATTCTAGAATATGCTTTGGCATCTGCCTGGTTACATGGTTTTTTTCTATTTTTCCTGAGGGAATGGTTCTGTTTAGCCTGAGGGCAATGTTCTGTTTAGTATGAGGGAATGGTTCTGTTAAGCCTGAGGGCAAGGTTCTGTTTAGCCTTAGGGCAATGTTCTGTTTAGCCCAAGGACTAGGTTCTGTTTAGCATGAGGGAAAGGTTCTGTTTATCCTGAGGGAAAGGTTCTTTTTAGCCTGAGGGAAATGTATTATTTAGCCAGAGGGAAGCATGTCATATGTTTGAGGACAATGTTTAAATTGAATATTCACTGTGGATACTTTTTATGTTATACCTTCCATGAAAAAGCACATGCTTTGAATTGTTAAAATATTATTAAAATGGAAATGTAACTAGTAGGAATAGTTACTTTTGAGTACTTCCTAGTTTTCTGCATTTTCATTATTGCACACTGTTGTTTCAGTTTTTCACTGACAGATTATATTGCTGTAGGTGTTGATAAGGGAAAGGGTCCCTACACAGGTATGTGATTGTTGTAGAGGAGTAGGAGATCCAGGGATCGTTCTTAGGCTTGCGATGCTGCTAAGTTCTTATTACACTATTTTGGTTTTGTTTGACTTTAGATTGTACTTGCTACTATATAGTATCTGATTTTAGTGTATCCTATTTTGGATGTTTTCTTAGAATTAGTGACATGTTGCATCATCATATATATGACTGTTGGTTATCTTATACTTCAGTTTCATTGTCAATTTTAGGTTTATATTGTTTACTTCTTATTCTTTTGTGTTTTTATATTTATTCCGATGCACTACACTTTGAAAAATGAGGGAATAGTTTCACTAATTTCCTCTTCACTATCCCTTAGGACAGTCTCCCATATACGAAATCTCCATGGTGGTTTAGGCTCACCAAAGGATACAATATTTACATGAGGATTTGAGTGAAGGTCATGAACACTCCTATTATCTACAAGATAATCCTCTCTTTCTTTCACAAAAGAAACTTCCTCTCCTTCTCCATCTGAATAGGTAGGCTCAACTTCATCAGGATTAAGACCTGGGTCTCTCTTAATTTCAAGCCTAGTGGGATGAGTCACATGGTTTCACTTTTTATATAACTTATCCTCATCATTCAACCATCTCCACAGCCATATATTCTAGTTGATCTTCATCATCTTGCAAATCACTTTGGTGATGCAATGGTTATCATGACCAAAAAGATATTATTCTTTAGCTCTATCTACTCCTTTCACATTCATCATATGGGATATCAACTTAGCATGAAATAGGAAATTGGATTTGGAACTGGGCTTGTTCATATCATCTAATCGAATCATCAACAACCTACATAAGTTGATCTTATGTTCATGCTTTAATAGATACAAGAGAAAAAATTCGGATACTTTAAAGTTGCAATGTCCCCTTTCTAGGGACCCAAAACATGGTAGAAAAACTTAAATAGTATCTTGTCTTCTCCTTCCATCTCAGTAGTATTGAATTTCCATGGAATTCCATTCCCTTTAAAGTCAGGAAATTCTTCTTCATAGTAGAATAACTCACTAGTGGGAGGCACCACTTTTGAGTAATAATCATAAATTCTTTCATGTGGAACCCTCAAGTTGTCAGCCCACTCAACAGAGGAGAAAATCACACTTACTCCATTTCCTCTGGTTATCATCTGGTTCTCATTCACAAAATTCTCAAACTTGAGATACTCATAAAATTCCTTCACCAATATTGGGTAATATTGTCCATTATTGTTTGAAATACAATCAATCGAGCCCTAAGCATCATGTTCCTTCTGTACTAAAGACCGGATTTATGGTAGCCATTCTTAACATAACTCATTCTCAATCACTATTTCCCTCTTCGATAAATGTGGGTTATGAACCTTTTCCACTGACTAGATTCCACTACTCAACTCAGCTCAAGGTCTCATAGGATTCTATGTGTTTCCTTCATCAACAACTGACGGCCTTTTGACACTTACAGTCGATCTGGAGTGGTTCGACGTTTCAATAAGGGATTAGGTTCTGAGATTGGGGAGAAAAAGGTTCAGGAGAGGGTTTGATGTGGATCAAAATGTGATATGTGTTTTATTTTTTTCATTTAGGGATCTAAAAAAGAAACAGATATGTTAATTATGTAATATACAATTAATGTTTCAGATTCCGGCTGAGAACAAAAATGAAAAGTCCTAGACTCAAGTCACCTTTCAGTAAGGAGGTATCAATAATGTCTAATAGTGAGGTTTTATTAGTAAGGTATCTAATGGTGAGGTTATATCGGTATGTTCTAAAGGTAAAGTCTCTAACGGTGAGGTCATATTGGTAAGGTCTAACAGCGAGGTCCTATCGGTAAGGTCTATCAGTGAGGCCTCTAACAGTGAGGTCTAACGGTGAGGTATCTAATGCTGAGGTCTAACAGTGAGGTCCTATTGGTATGTTCTAACATTGAGGTCTCTAAAAGTGACTTCTAAAGGTTAGATCTCTAAAGGAGAGGTCTAACAGTGAGGTTCTATCGGTAAGGTCTAACAGTGAGGTCCAATCGGTAATGTCTAACGGTGAGGTCTCTAATGGTGAGGTATAATGGTGAGGTTCTATTAGTAAGGTATAATGGAGAGGTTCATAAATCAACAGTTTATATTCCCTAACTCATTTTTGATATAATTTATCCTCTCAGAATTCAATGGCTTTGTGAATATATCCGCCAATTGGTGTTCAGTACCAATGAATTCAAGAGTGATATCACGTTTTTGAGAATGATCTCTCAAGAAGTGTTATCTTACATCAATATGCTTCATCTAAGTCTGAGATACTAGATTTTTAGTAATGTTGATAGCACTTGTGTTGACACAGTTTACAGAGACATGTTTGAATTGATATCCATAGTCTAGTGAAGTGTTTTTCATCGATAGAATTTGAGCACAACAAATACAAGCTACTATATATTCATCTTTAGTAGTAGATTATGCAACAGAATTTTGTTTTAATACTACACCATGATACTAGTGACTTTACTCACACGTTTCTTGTTCCAGAGGTGCATTTTATATATAACTTACAACCAGCAAAGTCACCATCTGCTTAACATTTTAAATCAAATGGTTGTCCTCTTAGATAAAATAGTCCTAGATTTATCGTAGACATGAGATATTTAAAAATCCTTTTAACATCTATTAAATGAGATTATTTGGGATTATCTTAAAAACGAGAACACTTGCATAAACTGAACATAATGTCAGGTCTGCTAGTAGTAACATATATCAGACTCCCAATCATACCTCAGTAATTGGTTTGATCCACTGGTTTACTAGTTTCATCAGCATCCTACTTACAAGTGGTACTCATAGGTGTATCACTACATTTAATACTATCCAAAATAATACCATTCAAAATATACTAATTATATTAAAATTGATTTAGAATAATACCATTTTTATTTTGGAAAATTTGTATTCCAACAAAATTTTTTACTTCCCTCATTAAACTCATTTCAAATTCATTCTGCATCTTTTTGAAAAATAAGTAAAAAAGAGTTTGTAGAAGATCCAAAAATTATATCATCTACATAAATTTATACTATTAAAACATCTTTTGAAATACTTTTAATAAAAAATGTTGATTCTGCTATTCCTTTAGTAAAGCTTTTTCAAATAATTAAATAACTATGTCTTTCATACTAAGACCTTAGAGCTTGTTTCAAACCAAATATGACTTTTGACTATTTAAAAACACGATTTGGAAAATGGGGATTTTTAAAACAAGGGGGGTTTTCAACAAATACATGTTCAAATATATATACATTTAAAAATGAACTTGTGGCATCTATTAGATAACGATTGAAATTTAGATGAGATGCATAAGCAAGTAGTATCTTAATGGATTCTAGTCTAGCTACAAGAGAAAAGGTTTCCTCATAGTCTATTAAATCTTATTGACTATATCCTTATGAAACTAATCTAGCCCTATTTATAACTATGTTTCCATATTCATCAATATTATTTCTAAAAACCCATTTAGTGCCTATGGTCTAGGTGTCTTTAGGTCTATCCACTAATTCCTAAACATTTTTCATTTCAAACTGATTCAATTCTTCTTGGATAGATATCTCCCAAAATTCATCACTCATTACACCATTGATATTTTTAGGTTCATGTTGTGAAAGAAAAGCTTGATGTTCAACTAGGTTTTTCAGAGAAGCTCTAGTTTGTGTCCCTCTATTTAAATCACCTACTACAACATCTAATGGACAATTATTGAGAGTTATAATAGCTATAGAAAGTGTTGATCTAGACTCCACATGGTTGTCTACAGGTTCAGACTTAACAGGTGAAGATTCTGAAAGATTCCCAGAACTGGTTACTTTTACAGTGGGTTAACTATCATTATCATTATGGTCTAGAATTGACATATCTTCCACAAGATGTTTAAGAGAGGTTTTGGGTTCATATAGATTATTCTCCTCAAATTTGATATGATCATATTTTTCCACACATTTGGTTCTCTTATTAAATACTCTATAATATTTTATAGATATTGAGCAACCTAGGAAAATTATTTCATCACTTTTGGCAGAAAACTTGTCAATATTTTCCGTAGTGGTCCGAATAAAGACATTAAAACCATGAACTCTAAGGTAATTAACCACAGTCTTCCTATTATTCCAGAGCTCATAAGGGGTCTTCTTAAGAATAGGTTTAATCAATACTCTATAGATAATATAACATCTAGTGATAATATCTTCTGCACAAAAATAAATAGGTAGATTATACTCATTAATAAATGTCTGGGCAATCTTTTGATGTGTCCTATTTCTTCTTTCTACAACTCCATTTTGTGGAGGTGTTATAAGAGCAGAGAAATTTTGAGTAAATCCATTATGTGAGAAAAATGTTTCAAATTCTTGATTTTCAAACTCACGGCCATGATCACTTCTTAAGGTCTTAATTATAAGTCCACTATGATTTTCAACAAACATGGAGTATTTGATAAAATAAGGAAAATAATCACTTTTCTGATCCAGAAAGTATACCCAAGTGTACATAAAAAAATCATCTATAAGAACATAAACATAGTGCTTGTCATTTAAACATGAAACTCTTGATTGTCCAAAAAAATCCATGTGAACCAACTGAAGCGGTTGAGATGTAGAAACTTATTTCTTTGGTTTGAAAGAAACATTGTGTGGTTATCCCTTTAGATAGGGGTTACAAACATTATTATGTTGTAATTCCAATTTAGGTATATCTCTAAATAAAACTTTCCTAGTCAGTTTCCTATGTGAGTGCACATTCCAGTGTCCTAATCATCATTTCCATAACCTGGATTCCATATGAAACAAATTTAATCAAGAAATTTTTTGATTTTCTAAAGAATCAAAATCAACGGCATATACATTCAAATTTCTAAGAGTAGTAAAAGTGAAATGATTTTTAGAATTAAAATGATTACATGAATAATTTTAAAATTTAACAATGAATCCATCATCACACAACTGAGAGATACTTAACAGATTGTATTTTAACCCATCAACAAAAAGTACTTCTGAAATCAATACATCATTAGTGTTACCAATCAGGCCTGAGATGACAGTCATTCCTTTAGCATTATCACTGAATGTGACATATCCTTCATCAAGTATAATTACACTTCTGAAGCATGAGTAGTCTCTTGTCACATGTCATGGAAATCCACTTTCCATGTACTATATACTTTTATAGAAACTCTTTAGACAATTTTCATGAATAATAGATTAAGTGCAGTGTAACTTTGGCACCAAAATTTCCTTAGGTCCAGGGAGGATAACAAGTAAAACATTGGGAACCCATACTTGTCTCACATATTTCCTATAATCAGCAGATATATTTTGAGACATAAACACTTTGTTTGGTCCTTCAAAGAATTTTTTTTTCATGAAATGGTCTAGAACATGAACTAGCTATGAATTTTACAGATTTTGGAAAAATGTAGTTTCAATATTCCTTCTATATCCTTGTTGAAACCCTAGTCCTGTTGTATATTTTGGAGTAATCAATTTTCCTAGTAACTGAGTCAAGGTATCTCTACATGTAGTAAACTTCTAAATATATCTCTTTAATTTCTCATTTAATAATTTGTGTTTAGTATTTTCTTTTAACATTTGATCACATTTCTCTTTATCAATATCTTGATTATACTTATAATTGGAATTTAGAGAATGTCTCCTCTTCAATAATTTATATTTATCCTCGTGTTCATTAATGGTATCCTCAAGCATTTAATAATATTCCAAAAATTCATCCTTATTCATATTTCCATTATTGTTAGATGCACTTTCATTCTCAGAATAATTTACATTATGTACTAGATAATTGGGTGTTACATTCGATGTTTCAGTTATGAAACACATATTTTCATGTTTGTTCATGTCACTACTAGAAGAGTCATATCCACTTGATACATCTTCAAAAGCACTGCAAGTGTATTTCATAGCCTTTTTATATAATTTTCCCTTGTCTTCGTACTACTTCTTAAATTTAATCTTGGGGAAATCAACCTTTACATGAATTTTTCATGTACACTCATAACTGACTATATCAGTTGTGTTGTCATTCAAATTTTTCTCCTTTTTCCAATGTCCTTTATTATCATACATTCCTTGGTAGTTCGATTGTCTAATAACATTTTATTTTGGTAAATCTTCTTGAATCTACTATCTTGATGATCCATCTCATCATCACTGTCAGAGTATGAGTCTTCATTTGTGGAAGTATCTACTTGAGGTTGAACTTTTTCTTATCTTTGTTGTTTGCAGTAGTAGTCTTGAATGCTAGAGATTTCATCCTTGGTTCTTCATCTACTTCTTAATTCACCTTATGCTCTTCTTATTACATCATATGAATTCCAATTAATTCCTTCACTATTATTTTTCATATGTCACAAGATTCATGAATAGGAATAGAAGTTTTTCTCCAACTATCAGGAAGACATCAAAGCAACCTCATAATCTTGTCCTTAGTGTCCACTTGTCTTCCAAGCAGACTCATGGTTTTCACTATTTCATTGAACCTAAGATACTTTTCATAAATGAGTACATCAGGCTTCATTTTAAAATTTTCATATTTAATAATATATGTATCTTATATCATTTCTTTAACATTGGTTGTTACCTCGTGTGAAATAGCTAAAGTATCTCAAAATTCTTATGATGTTTTACAAGTAGATATTCTATTATATTAATCATCACTTAGAGAATAGTATAAAGAATTCATTTCATTACAGTTATTTTTACATGTACCTTTAGTCAACTGAGCCCATGTACTCCTAGCAGCACCAGACAATACATGTTATTCTTCAATTGTGTCCTAGATTTCAGGTCCCATGCTCTATAGATACATTTTCATTTTCAATTTCAACCAATCATAGTTATTACAATTACAGAAAGGAGGCATGTTTTTAGTAGCACCCTCACACTGTTATACATTGTTAATAAGAATTTAAAGAACTGGAAATTTAGAAATGATATAAATTTTATGATTTTAATGATATAACTAAAATCATAGTTTATGAAATTGACAGGTTTCACAACAGTATATTTAATAGAAATATAGACTAAAATTAATTCTTATGATAGAAAATGTTGGTCAGAGTGGAATCTCAAGAGGGGGGGGGGGAATTGAGTTCATACTTAAAATTTCTATTAAACACATTGTCATAAAGATCCCTCAAATTTTGAAAAGGACCCAATTAATTAAGGTAGATTAGATAAAGATTTATAATTGGTCAACCAGTTTCCCAAAAGGGTGATTTTTCTTCATTTGAATTAGTGAGTAACACTTCTACACCATTTGAAACAAGTTTAATAAATTAAAAAAATATACACACTAACGAAAACTAACTATCAAAGTGAAATAAAAACAGTTTTATGTTTTTGATAATATATGCAGCAGATAATAGATAAAATAGAGTATAAAAAAATATAGTGCACAGTGATGTAAAACAGGATGTTCAGTTGCAAGATGAGACATAATCCTCTACTTGGTGATCATTTTCCACCAAGCAGTTTATATTATCTATAAACATTATACACAGCCTTTATTGGGATTTACAATAGTTTTCACAAAATATCCAAGGCTCACACCCTCTTCCACAATTCTTTGTGGGAAAAACAAATAGAAATTTCCACACATGGTCTCTTCCACAATTATTCCTGGGAAACAAATGTAGATGAAGTTTGATGTGAGGATATTTAGTATCCTCCTGTTTAAGCATAGGAGACATTGTGGGAGATAGACAGACACACAAAATTCTTAAAAATGAAAATATAAAAGAAACATAATAGATAAATTTTTATGAGATAGAGTTTAGAAGGCACAATGTGTTTGCAGTTTAGCTCATGACAAGTTAAAGTGAAGAATTTTGAAGTTCGAATCTATCTCTGGATGTTGTCTCCCAAATAGAGTATCACAACTCTAGGAACTAGCTTTCAGGAATTGACTATTCTGCTTCTTGAGTTGATTGAAATTTTATGAGCCACAGATGGAAGCCTCATATATTTTCTCAATGTGATATTCTTGATGTTCTTGGGGTTAGTAGTGAAGGTGCTTGAATGGTTCTTTTTTGTTCTTCAGTTGTTACTTCCTTGTTCATTTATCTTCTGGACTCCTTTTTTGTTATTCTCAGTGCCTTTATATATTTTTCTTCCTCAGTCTTTTTATTTCATATTTGAGGTCTGACAATAAGAGTATGTACATCACATTCCATCTTTCTTGTACCTCGTACTATCAAGATATGGTCTCCTGATATGTCTACAATAAACATTAATTAAGTCTGAATCATTAAAGTTAGAAAAATATGACTGTTAAAAATATATTAGATTTTGGAAAAGGGAATCTGTTGACTGGTAACGGTAGCCTTCACATTGGTAGGTTTCAACAACAGGTGGACATTGGAAACCTCAAACTATAACCTTTCAGTGGTAACCTTCAACGGTAACCTTCAGCAGGTGTCTTGTAATGGTGGAATTCGTATCAGTGACCATGTATCAGTGACCTTCGTATCGGTCACCATGTATCGATGACCTTGTATTTGTTACCATGTATTAGTGACCATGTATCATTTACCTTGTATTAGTGACCTTGTAATACTGGTGACCACTGTATCGGTGACCATGTACATAGATAAGTTCTGCACTATAAACGTAACCAATCAAGCAGTGAGATTGAGAGTATATGAATATTATTCTATAGAAACAATAATCTTTAATGAATCATAATTAACATAGAATGAAAGCATGATTGAAACATGATTTCGGATTATGAAAAAATGATTTAAGATTATTAAAACATTAATAGGGATTATCAAAACATGATTTGGGATTATCAAAACAGGTGAGTCAAATAGTTATTTTATAAATGTCTTTATATCTATAACACAGGTAGGTTTTATTTATGAAATTTTATCAATGTTTTATTAAAAAAAATTATTATAATATCTGTTCAGGGTGCTCAATTCTTTCTTTTCCATGAATGTTTTAGTTCATATGTCCTTGTAATTATATATTTATTAAGATTCCATCATTTTTATAATAATAATCATCATATAAACATAATTATTTTAATTTATTACATAGTTATATCGATACATAAATATTAAATATTTGAAAATAAATTACATTGTAAATAGAGATAGTATGTCGTATGTGTGGTTGAACAATATTTTCATTGTTCAATGGAATGAAAAAAATAAATGCGTATTATAAATAACCATTATATGATATTTATTTTATCACATAATATATTATATATATTAATAAACGAATTCCTCATTACAATCCCTAAAAAATATAATTGATGAATGCATTATATTTCTTTTTATAGGTGGAATGAAGATATTATTTTATGATGTAATGGAAGGTATAAAGGTAGGTGTTATAAAATAATTAAAAAAATTTAAATAACTAATATGTTTCATATAAAAATATAACCTCATTATTATAATCATTATTAAAATATGTTGATGATGATTGTATTGTATCTCTCCATGGAGACAAAAAGTCACGCTTACGTACTAGTGATACTATCCAATATCATTTTATGGGGATGAGGGTATATAATATTCATATAAAAATAATAATAAAATATGTGTATATTGAAAAACAATGTTACATTATATGATATATACCATATATTTATAATAGGTATAATAATTTAAAATTGAAATAAGTATGGTAAGATTTTTATTTCTTCTTTGGGAGACATCCTTTAGATCCTTCTATAACAAACAAAATTACAGTCTATTTAGAAGACATATTCCTCAAAATGGAATAAGGTTATGGAGAAGATGTGTATAAAGGTTTTGGATGTTCTATATGGCTCAAAGTCATGTAAGTTAGTGAGGGACAATGTTCCATTTTATAATTGCGGTTAGGGGTCCATTAATATTTCTGAAAATAATTACGTATAATAAGATTAATCTGGAGACAAAAAATTCAAAATTTTCATAAATTAGATGAAAAAAGTGTCTACGATTGAAATAGAATCATCCAATGAAATTGAGTATTGGTTTGATAGCATTATAATCATTTTTTTCTTTCTTGGCCAATTATTTTTTACCTTAATCATAGTGACCACTATTTTAATCTCATTGAGTTTATAATGATTCTAATAATTGAAAAGTGACTCACTAATGAAAACTAGGTTATTTTTATAAACCTCATTCCATTAAAATTATGAATGATGACTTTTTTAAAAACATTAAATAATACAACAAAAATATTATTTTGATAAAATACTATTATTGTAAATTTTTTTTAAAAAAATTATTTTTCACATTAAATACATCAATAAAAAGGGGGAATTCGAATATAAACCTATTAATTGTCTATAAAATTTCATATAGATCATAAAAATTTATGGGACACATTAATTAATTAAAATTATATTACTCTTTTTATTTTTTAATATCATTAATTTTTTATTTTAATTTAAAAATGTATATCAGTGTTGCACAAGAATCTCAAGTAATTATATACTTTTCAAATAAAAGATATAAATTTATATAATTAATAATCTATCATTCATCTCAAGATTTTTTTGTTTTTGTTAATATAATTCTTTTTCCCTATGTGGAAACCTTATAGATATTTGAAACTAAGAGAGTGACATATTGAATAAATTTTTCTTCAAATATTATAAGGGTTAATTTCAAGGTCTTTTTCCATTATAATAGTCAATTTAAATATTGAGGTTATTAGGATAAAATCTTATTCATCCAATAAAAAATTTAATGAAATGTTATTTCCATACCACATTGTTTTAATCGTGATTATCCGAAAATGAAATATTCAGTATTTATTAAAAGGATTCGTAGAATAGTATAAGGTCAATATAATACAAAGCATCATAAATAGACAATTAAACAATGTTCAAGGTTGTGTAATGTATTTTATACCAAGGTATTATACCAAAAAATGGTCAAATCACTTTATGGGGATGAATTATAATTTATTGATGATCATATGAGTGATGTCTAAACTGCGGATTAACACTAAAATGAGTTCAAAGTTTTACCATTTTTATAGGTATGATAGAGGTTCAGTCCATTTGAAATGTCATTTTTAAATATATAAATATGATATACAATATACCTTGAGTGGTAGATTTTTCATGTATTGATTAGTGAATCATGGAGGTTTACATTTCAGGAGATCCCACATTGATATTCAATGATTTTCATACTCTTAGGTCATTATGGAGGGAACAAACATCAATAGAAATTGTTTCACGACACCCACAATTGCTTCTAAAAGAAAACATGATATATCATTGAACATAAAAAACCACACCTCATCTCCAAATGAAAAAAGGTGACATAAACAATCTAAATTAAATTTATGGATGTTGATGGTAGTAATCCATCTAACCTAATGACCCATAGATGAAAAACTATGATTCTAGGGTGGGTCCACTCTAAATTCCATATAATTCAATAGAGGTGTTTTGTTCTCCCACTAGTGAACTAGGGAACCAAATTCATATACCATTCACTAGATCATACCTACAATCCTACCCATGAATTTGTTTTTTTAAAAAAATTCTCTAAAGGTCATTTTTTTGTATAAAAACTGTCTTTATAAAAATTTAGTTATAAAATTTATTCCAATGTACCTAATTCTTGTAATAATTATATAATTGATCTAATTTTACTGTTAGATAATTTTTTATAAATAATATAAATTCACAAATGGTTGATAGAAAAATTCAATTTTCAATAAGAATAATTATTTTGGACTATACATTAGAAAGTCAATATTTTTAAAAAAATCTAAATACATCACCCTAATGTAATTTTTATAGGAATATTTAAAAGTTACATTTTTTTCAATATATATTATTTATAAAACAATAAGAAAATATGGATAATATTTTCTCATTAAATGAATCTAATTACTTTTGAGTGAAGTATATTTTTTGAAACATATATTATTATTTCGTAAAATGAACTTCATTATAAATAATTTATCAAATACATTTTTATTTTATATAAAATTAATAAATATATCATATTTTTGTTTATAATGTTTATAAAAATATTATAGGGTTTTTTATAACTATCACATAATGTATTGATATTTTAGATGTGCATCATGGTTCATTTAAACTATGTGTTACATGTCAAACATTATATAAAAGAAATTAACATATATGGATGGAATTAATTTCTAAATTAATGGGTTTTTACAATCTACCTACTTTTGATAAATTTTATCCATTTAATTGAATATCTTGAAGGTAATTAAAGATATTATACTCAAAAAAATATTGAAAACCAACATCGTAAAAATGATTAAAACAACAACCAATTAAAAGAGGGAATATGTTTTATGATGGTAATCTAATATAAAACAATATTATATCTCAAATAAAGAGACATATAGTTGTTTTTGGAAACATCGATATTAAATAAAATACCAACACTCATTTTATAATAGAGAGTTATATATAATATGGTTAAAATAAAATTTTCCCTAAAAACAATAAATATGTCACAGGATACAAGATCATTGACTTATTTGTAATAAAACTAAGAGAATAAAATTTTCTTCTCGATGTAATTTTCCTAATGTCAATAGATTTCTTACATTTTATTGGAAACCATTAGTAATATTAGTTTAATTGATTTCAATCCATTTCATAAGTATAATCTCATCCTTTTATGGTTATTCAATTAAATTACACTTCATCTCCTACTAGGGGAAATGAAAATTTTAGTGAAATATTTTATTTCCAGAGAACTTTTTATTAATCACGAGAACTATTTGTAAATCCTTTATCCTCTAATTATTTACCAATATGTAAATGGTTAGTATTGGTTATAATAAATAATATAATAAATGGAAATAAAATTATTTAAAATTCAATGTCATCTCTTCCACATGTGTTTTGCTTTAAGATTCTTCCAAGATATTAATAAGTATATCCAAAAACAAAAATATATTTTTTCTCATATAATTCAACGTTCAAAAAAATATTAATTACCCATAAATTATAATAAAAATATATATATTCCATTATCACATATTCCCAAATGTAGACTAATAATTTCCTAAATGGTTACAATAAAATCAAATATTATTCTAAAAGATAATACACCCAATATTATTTAAATGAGGACTTCTCAGAGACAAACAAAATTCCATTTTCATTTTGGTTTAATCATTGACCAAATATAAGATCATATATTTATATATAATATTGGTTCTAATGACACAAAAATTCAAGGAATTCAGGATTGGAGAACTAGTGAATGTTAAAAATCATATAAAATTTCATTAACGTTTAAGATTTTCATAAACAATGTTTAAAAAAAACATCAAAATGGAATACACTATTCTTGAGTAGAGGATATGTGTTCCCAAACTATAATTAATCACTTATAAAATTATAATTGAATAATATTCCCCATTTTAATTTGACATTAATGGTTTTTTGGGTCACTGTTTTAAATTTCCTATGTATTGGGGAATTTATTTTCATAGTTCCTTTCATTTTTTATTAATATCTAAAAGTTTAATGGTGAATATTTTTGAGCTATTTATCTAATAAATTCATTGAATAGATTTCTTAAATCACTCATAAATTAGGTTTCATGATGTCCACGATTCCAACATTTGAAACATCCTCTTATTCAATTATGTCATAAACAAGATTTCTCAAACCCACATTTTTGACAAGTTGAGTTTGAAGCATTTTAGCCCCTCCATGTGACATCCCAATAGAGTTTGGATGAATATATATATTACACTAATTATAAAAAAAAATATTTTTTTCCATCATTTATTTACACTTTTATATCACATTGAAATATTTCGTCATAGATTCCAATGTCCCTTATGGACAACTACTCTCAAATATATTTTCTCACACCATTAAAGAATCAATAAATTATTTATTCATCATTAATTATTATCCATGTATCATATCATTCAGGTATTGTAAATTTTTTATCATACGTACAAATGGATTAATCATTATAATACGTAAGATTAAGGAATTACATATATATTTTTGAACAAAGTATAATAGAGATAAACATTATAAAAAATATTCCCTTAATATCATCCCATTCAATGTATATAATTACATAATATTTCATCATATACATAAAAAATTCAATAATTCGTCTGCTTAACATTCTAATTGATAAAAATGTATTGTAATATTTACATGATCTGAGAACTGATGAATTTTAAATAAAATTCCTATACTACTGGTCAACAACATAAAACCCCTATGGATTAGAAAACCTATAGAAGAATAGGGATCAATATTTTAAAAACATTCAATACCATGTTTCTCCATAGTTGGTTTATTCATTTGTGCCACATGATCATTTATACCAAAAATAGATTGAGAGATTTGAGTAGGGATATTCACAAGATATTCCATCACAGATTCGATTACATTGGATTTATCAAGGAGAAAGTAATTTTATAGGTTTTCACATTCATTGTTCACATGATTCATTTGAGTTTAGCCACTAATTAACACAAATAATGATTATGTGATAAATGATTATCGTTGTGGGAAACCACATAATAATGAACAATAATTCATTTAATAATTAAACTAAGGAACATAATTTTCAATAAATGAAACCTTACGATTAACCTAGGTTATACATGATGAAAAAGATTAAGATATTTTCATATAATTAAACTAAATTGTAGGGTTTTCTTAAACCTTTACTTCATAGATTCAGAATGTTAACTAATATTTTCTTTGATACCAATTATAGTGAACCATTACTTTAAAACATATATATTACATACAAATACAAGAATATTTTGTTCATAATATTTTTATTAACAATAGAGTCATATAGGTCTAGTTCCATTTGGAAAATGGGCACATAAACCAATGGTTCATCAATGATATATATCATCTCACTCTATGTTATTCATAACCTTCACCATTACTTGATATATCATTTATATAACCACTCTCCAAAAACTCATAAAAGGTAACATATGAAAGGGTGATATCTGATACTTAATAATGATAAATATTGTTAATATCAATGATAATATAATAATAACATGATAACAACGATGTTTGTACTTGAGCCAACCATTATACATATACACTCTTCTTATCATTGATCATAATCATGATTCGTGATATAAAACCCAGAAATTCATATGATGTCAATCATATATTTATAAAATAACATGATAAATAAGATATATCAATGGAATATGACATGTAATTATGGGAAAATATAATATTAAAAAAATGTGAACAATTTTTAATAGAATAATGATACCTAATTAAGTTAGGTAATGAAATTAGGACCCTGTATAAACTAATAGATGTTAAAATAGCTCATCACTTGATATTGTGGACATTAATATACAGTCCATGCATAAAGTTCTTGACATGAAATAAGGTCCACACATGATATTATGGAAAATAATTATAGGCACATGCATATTCATATGAACATTAATCAAAATCAATAAATAATCTAATGTACATGAATGACATGTATAGACATAAATTTATGACATGAGAATCATCTCCACACATTAATGCGTTAACATTTAATTAATTTCATGTATTAAATTCATACCTCAGGAGTTATCAAAGTTTACATAATGCTTTGTAGGAAAACATAAGTTCAACCAATTTAATAAATCATTCATATGTGTACTATAATATCATAAATCATTCATTATCTCAAAACTCAAGAATAGAAATATATTTCATAAAAATTATAGCAATTTATGTCCCATGGAAAAATGTAATGGGTTTCACCCACATCATGTAATCATAAACATAAACCATCCATATAAATAAGAAATATGGTATCCTTGGATAATAACCCAAATAAATAATAATTATATTTAATGAATATTGTCATTAATGAATTGATATACCATTAACATATCGATAAAACCATCTTAAAAACGCGCTTCAAAATATAACAAATCGCATTCCAAAATTTATAAATAATGAATTTAAAAATGATATTAGTTTATCTAAAAATAAACTAAACATTATGTATTGAACGATTCAATGAATTATGGAATCATGAAAGTAAGAAATTCCATTCTTGTTGTATAAGTTAAAAAACATTCCTTCCATGAATTTTTTTTGAAAAGGAAATAATTATATTATTTGTAAAATAGAAAAAAAATATCCATTTCAAATATTTTTTCTAAAATTCAGACTGGGGAATGAATTTATAAATAATTTTAAAAGTGTAAAAAATATTATTTTTTTATATAAAATATTGATATAGAATAAAACATTTAGCTAAAATAAAAGTAAGATAAATTTATATTTTGAACATTTCTTTATTTATTTCAAATTGAAAAAAAATGGAAGAGAGTAATGAAAATAAGGAATTTCTTAAAAGAGTAAAAAAGAAAGGAACTTTTATATTTGTGAATATATATATATATATTAATAATAAATACATCCCTGAGAATTTATATGCCCCAAAAAAAAATTAACATATGAAAAATAAAAATATGTCTCATTAGAGAGAAAATTGTGATGAAGTCCTATACCCAAATTTTCTAAATTATCCATTCAAATTAAAAACTACCATATAATAAATATTAATTCATTATAAATTTTTTTAAAAATCATATAAATATCACTCATAACATTTAATATTTATTTATTACAAATTTTAATCTGATTATTAATAATTTATTTTTAAAATAACTGGACTTGTAGATTAATGTATTGTTTTCTTATCATGATTAAATTATTATGTCTCAATAAAATTAAAATTAGAATAACTTAATCATTTAAAATATGTTAATAATTGAATTAAAATCATATAAATTCATCATATACTTATATTCGAGAAATATTTATAATTGTTTGATTGAAAAATGAATTACAATGTTCATGGAGATTGTTCATTGTACAGGAACATGAATGATGTTTTAAAATTTACACACATAGAATAAGAAAGTGTTAATGTGACAATTGGGCACCATTAATAACACAGACACCCTACCATAACATGGACATCGAGTCCTGGCCCGCTAGGTACCACTAGTTGCCCCGTAGACACATGATCACCACTCTTGGTCCCACCAACATGGTCGAACTAGTCATCTAACTAATGACTCTCCAAATAGGACAACACTCGTCCTTTCCATTTTTCTTTTTCCTCACGGATAGACACCCTAATAACTCCCAGAAGGCCACCCATCCCAATCACTACTCCATGCCAATGGCGTATAATTGTGGAGTTCAGATCTGTTAGGCTTTCGAAATATAAGGTTTTCATTTTTTGAATGTGTCATATCATTTTGTAATTTGAAAATTCATCATTCATCGGTGATAAATCTGCCACTACCCCTAGAACACAACGTCCGCAGTGTGGACCATACATATCAAACTGGGGAGTGTACTGCACTTAAGGTGGTGTTCCTCCTACAATACCTAATATAATAATTGGACCCCAATAACCATATACAAACCAAGCATTAACCTGGATGTTATGTCCTGGACCACCTGGTACCACTAGTTATCCCACAGAGAGATGGTCTCCACCTTAGGGCGTACCTACAAGCCCGAATGGGTCATTAACTAATTATTATCCCCACATTTCAACATCTATCCTTTCTAATTTTATTTTTACTCACTCAAAATATTTTTGAGAAACATCCCATAAGGTCACCCATCAAAATAACAGATCCAGGAAAAGCATACATAACAATGGAGTTCTATTATGGTAGGCTTTGGAAATGAAATCCATCTTATTGACATGGGTCATTTCATTTAGTCATTTAACCCTTTATCATTTTTGTGTAACATTTACATATTAATTCAACATTCATGGGTAATTATTTTGTAACATATGTTAATATAAACCATCTTAATTACCATACACAGAAAATAAAAAAAATAACCCATCACTTCGAGGAGGTGATAGTTCACACATACACAAATGAAGTTATTATTTTCAAATGGTTTTGACAGTAAAAATATAGATACTGTATTATAATAATATTTCTAATTATGTCAAAATTATTATATTTAAATATAAACACCAAATACATAACAACCCATTAATATTTGTTGCGATTAATACATTGTATCACTTTGTTGACATGGAAACCCATATGTATTCACAAGAGATATTTCAAATATCAGTAGATGGTAAAGATGCTATATAGTATTTCTATATTCATTATAACATTAAAATATATTTAGGACTATAATGATATTTTCTTGATAAATATTATATATTTAGGTGAGTCATAAGAATAAATATATTGAAATTTATTGGGTAAGAAAACTACTTATTTTTCAGAAGTCCTCATTTAGATGATTCATTGTGGAATACATGTTTTTACATAATAGGAGACTAGTACATATAGAACATGGTTTAGGATTTATATAATAAGAATAGGTGGGGTTTGATCGAGCCATAGAAATTTATGTGGTGTAATTAAGTAAGGGAGGATGTTCCCTTTAACTATTGTGAAAAGGGAACTTTTGGAATTTAAAAAAAATTAAAAAATAACGGGGGTATTCGAGATGCAAATTCCTTTTAATGGTCATAAATTCATATACAATGTTGATATTTTTTAAATAATATACCCAATAATAATTATACAAGTCCTGATCTCCTTTTAAATAATTTCATTTTTTATTATCATATAGGTTAGTTATTTTTGTCCATAACTTCCATAACCACTATTTTTTTAACAATGGTTATATAATTTTAGTATTAAAGAAAATGTACTCATAAGTGTACCAGGGATGATCAATGAAATGATATTAAAATCACATGTTTGAATATAATTTTTTTATTAATTTTAAATAATTTAATAAAAAATTATATAAAAAAATTATATATTAATTATATATTTATAATTTCAATTTTAACACGACTCATTTATTCTTAAATTAAGTAAATCTTGAAAATGGATTACATTAAATAAAATTGGTTAAAAATACCCTAAAATAACATATAGATCTACTAAATCCATGATATACATTAAATAATTCAAATTATATGATTTTTAGTATATTTATAATCATTTATTTAGTATTTAATTAATATAAAAATATTATATTTTCATTTTACAAAAATATAATTTATTTATATATTTTATAAAAAATTGAAATAGATTTGATGACAAAAATAATTTTATGAGACTCAAAATTTTATGTTATGATTCTTAATATATTTGTTGTGTCCTTATTTGGAAATGTAATATATATTTAAAAATAATAGAGTTACATTTTTTACATGTCTTTGATTTAAATATTACAAAAGAAACTTTTAATTTAAATGTGGACATTAAAAATAAAATTTTTGAGCCTATGGTCAATATGGAAGAATTATAATCATCTAATTGGAAATAAGATGAAAATATATGTCTATATAAACATGTTTTAACATAGATTAACCTGATTTATTCTTTACTGAGGTGATAAATTTTTCTATAGTCACTATTTATAATTCTTATAAATATACGGGACCTACATAAGAAATTTAAACCACATCATTAAATATTATGAAGATAAATTATCAAATTAAATAAATAATAATAAAATATAAATTTTTTTAAAAATAAATTCACAATAAATGTTGAATCCAAATATTTAGAAAAGTATATACTACATTAAAATTTCATTTTTATATGAATTTTTTTGTATATGAAAATAAATTTAAAAATTGATTCTAATGAACCTTATTGGACAAATAAAAATATAACGAAACATATTTTAAATTGAAAGAAATATTGAATTGAAATTGAATTTTTAAAATGATTCAAAAAAAGGTATTGTTTTCAATAAAAATAAATACTTTGGACTGTAAATAAGAATATCAATCTTTTCAGAAAATTATAAAAAACAAAAATTTGGTATTTTTGATATACTAATTTCAAATATGATATAGTTTTTTGAACAAAAAATATATAATGATTTAATAAATTGTCAATAATATTTTCTCAAAAAAATAAATTAAATGAATTTTGAGAGGGAATGATTTTTTTAAATAAAATAAATATATTAAAAATTTAGTGATCAATTACATAGAATTTTTTAATAAATTTAATCAAAATAAGAAATTTTTATATTTTTACCATTTTGTAATTAATTTTATATCCTACATAATTAATTTCAATGTTGTAAAGTTATCAGTAAATAATAATATTCTAATTGTGTATCTCTGATCTTTTACACAATATGTCTCATGCAATGTATGCTATAAAAATATATTAAAATAGATATAACATATAACATATCTGGGTTATATATTATTCAATGAATATAGGGATTATTGTTTTTTTATTTATGGATGATATAATTTTTTTATTCCAAAAGTTATGATGATCATGATATTCACTTAAGGAACATTCATGAAAAACATAATGAAAATATATTATATGGGAGATTTTTCATCTTTGAATTCTATATTAATAATGTTTCTTTTCAGATCTCTATATTCTCCATATAGGTAATATTAGTGGATCCTATGATGAATAAAGTATTCATAGAATGTAATACACAAATTAAGATAATTCAAGTACATAGTTTCATTAATTTGGTGGGTTGTAATTGGCTATTTGATCAATATTTTACTCGAATGGATAACCCATTAAACAATTTTAAGTATAAATTGGTTATGTTATTATAGTATAATAAATGTTAATAAAATTTTCAATAATTTTTTTTATATTTTGTAATGCTCATGTTTTGACACTCTCGTCCGAAAGTGATTGATTTTTGATATATAATAATGCATTGAATAATAGTCTCACATATCCTTTGGTATAATTATAATGTCATTATTTATGAACCAATGTAGTTAAATATTTATGAAAAAAACTATCCAACCCATGATAATGAGTTGGGAGCCTTGACCTTTTCATTGAGTATATGGATACATTAACTATATTGTAAATTTTATGAGATATACAGAAACCATAGTAGAAAAATAATTAATCTATTCGTAGAAGGAAATAAATATATGGAAATGTTGATGGATGAAGATAAAAAATGATTATGTTTAATAAATAATCTAACTCACAGGTAATGTAATTAAGGTAGTGGATTACTTAGGTAAGAAATATCCTGGATTCTTGACCAAAATGTGGATTGATAGGGATCCTATGTACATTGATTTATTATGCACTGATATGTAAATTATTTAGGTATGGGAATAATTATTAAATTTTCAAATGATTTCCAAACCATATATAGTGGAAATGATAAAATTTTCCCCATATAAAGATGATAATTTACATAATAATGTAAAATCATTGAATATTGAGAAATTGGATGATATTGCATTTGAAGATGTTGTATTGAAATACGATATGATTATATAAGTACTATCAACACCTGAGATGAAAATTTAATTATTAGATGATTCTAATAGATAAAATTTCCCTATAGAATCAAGTACCAAAATGATTTATTGAGAAATTAAAGAACCTTATTGGTGGGATTGTATGAATTGAGAAATTATTAATTATGTATCAATATTTTTAGTTTTTGAATAGGTGATGTCTGATGGACAACAACTTATATAGGGCATGAAACCTACAACAATTGCGATGTGAAAATGTGAAAAATTACTATATACATTCATATAACCCATGAATGAATCATTCAATATTTTTTATTCTTGAACCGCTAAACAAATATTAACATGTTCTTACAATGATATATTATTTACCTATTGATCTATGAAAACCCGTTTCTTTATTACACATTTATTCATGATTTAATATATGATATTACACATAATAAGTCTTTGAAAATTTAGAATTATAGTTTCATTGAGAATTTGTTACATTGCCCAAAAAACAAACATGGAATATATCATATTTTTTTTAAACATACCTAACATGGTTATATTATTCTATCATACATAAATCTACAAGGGATAAACTAGGTATATACCTATGTGATGACTGTTATATAAATCATATTAAAGGAATAACCACAAAATAACATAAATATGGTAATAATGGTTGAAAAGAGGCATATAAAACATGGAATAAGTTTTTATTAAACATGGAATGATTTAATTTCTCATGCTTAAGTGTTATATATATATCATAAAACATGGAATAATTTTTCATGAAATATTACCCCATGATTATTGTGTATGTTATAAATAAAATTATATACCCATTAAAATAATTATACGTGTATAACATATATCACCCTTTATAATAAACTGGTATTCTATTTACCAAATAATTTTTTTGGCATTAAAACTCATAGTAAAAGTTTAGCAACATAATTGCATCATTAAAATATAAATAAAATGGATTGATGAATGTAAAAAGGGACTTCATCATATGGAAATATAATTTATAGTATTACGGAAATGGAATAGGATATCTTAAAATTTGGAATTGTAAATAGAAGGAAAAATAATATGATGAAACCTTAATAAATTGGGGATATAGAGGAACCATTACCATTAAAGTGTGACTCCAAATGGTTGGGTTGAGTTTAATGAGACATTGAGGAACCATTAGACGATTATAGGGAAGGTGGGTTAGTGTAATGACGTTCTAAAATTATTTATAGTAATGATACATTTTATATTATGTGGGATTGTATAGAAAAATAATGGGGAATTCACTATAATTTCTCAAATATTGGTTTTGGACTCTATATACCAAAATAAAAAAAAATAAAATTCCCATATTTTTACCATTGATTTTAAAATATATGGGCTTTTTTATTATTTTGTAAGATTAAGGTTCTAAATTATAAAAATATTACCCCTGGTGATGTGGAGGTTATATATAGTCTTAATGAAATGATTTAAAACTAAAAAATATATTATAAGTTTTGGAGGATTAAAAAATGATATGTAAGAATACATAAAATAACCATAAAACCAAAATATATTTAAGTTAATAAAATATTTTCTCCCTTTTATATAATTTCAATTATATACTATAACACCACTTGGTTAATATGATGTCATCAAACACAACATATATTTATAGGTATTTTATTTTTACCTGAAATTTTGAATGTGTCATCATGTTATGAGAAATTTAACATTGAATAATTAAGACATTGTGTTTCCAAATTAATATTCATTTAATAAAAATATTTTTCTAAATATGTTTTTAAAATTTTTAATACAAGAAGTTTCATTTATTGAGAAATTATTGGGTTTTTAGAATAATAATTTTTGAACACTAATAAGTGTTTCATTTGATATCATAAAAATTATATGATCATTTACATGTAATAAATATTATATAATATTATTACATTATTGAAATATTATTTGTTTAGAAAATTCATTAATTCATCAAAATAACAATATTAATGGAAATAAAATTCAAATTAAAATTAAAAATTATTTTATATTCAAATAAAATTTGTTTATAAATTTATATTAAGAAGTAAATATAAAAATTATTATATATCAAATAATATATAAATTCTCATATTGTTATTTTCATGACCGTTAGACCTTTAATACTCTAAAAAAAGTTCCTAGGGGAAACGTACACAATTGATTGATTTTAAGGGGGGTGATTTGACAAACATGGTTTGGTCCATGGAAAAAATGAGCTTCAACTTTTCCCATAAATGGTTTATCTATTTCTTTAGTTTTTAGATATCATGATGGAATTGGTCAAAGATATATCCCTATGTTGTTATCTCCCTTTAAATCTTTCATTATTGGGATTCAATGGATATGATCCTTCTAGTTGGTTTCACCATTTCATTTTACTGTGTCAATTAGATTTGTTAAAAACCAATATTTAAAAAGTCATATTATAAGGCCCCAGCCTTAAACCTTACTTAAACATGAGTTATTACAAGATTACACATTGAGGATCTTTTCAGGTTTAGAGTTTTAGAGAATTAGATCATGAAACTTTCATTACATTCCACATTTAAACAAGGTGGTTACATAAAAGACAATATTCATTCTTCCCATCAATGGAAACCTATTTAAAATAAAACACAGATTCTTTCTTGACACATCCTTGACACCATCGTCACATCATGTACCTTTCCCTTGACCTGTGAAAAGCATTTCAAAAACTTGGGATGAGCATAAAAATCTCAGTAAGGGTTATAAAAATATGGAAAGGAAACATGAGTTCATATATACATAAGAATGAAATCATACTTTACCCATTAAACATAGGCATATCAAATCATGAATAAATCATAGAAAACATATGACATAAAGGTAACTTGAGGCATTCATAACATTCTTACGTAGGGAGTAACCCTGTTGGTTACGTTTGGAATACCCCTCACAGTATATTCCCTAAATCTCTTCGGAGAAACCTTAACGTTTCACTCCTTCGCGTTACCCAATGCATTGGAGAGCTATATCGGGCTCACCTGCCCTTAGTTTATCACGGAACCACCCGTTCTTCATAACAATGCCCAAGAACCATAACATAATCGTATCACATAAACATGAATAAAGGAAACATAACATTTCCACATTTCAATCACAATATAACATTTTAGGATATTGAAATAACGAATCCATTCAAAAAGAAACCATTTCCAAAACCATTTAAAACATTTAATAAAGAGATTTTTGAATCAAAGTGTCCCATACCACCTTGAAGATTTTAAAATTTTAAACCATTAATATCCATATAAATAAATCCTTAAAACCATTTTGAAAACATGGATATTAATGAGAACAAATAATTAAAACATTTAAAAAGATATTTTGGTTAAAGGGGTTTTACCAAAATTAGAGACACTTGAATACAATAATCGAGGAATAACATTTAGTCAGAACTTTATAATATCATGAGAATAAAATGATTCATGATATAATACTTTAAAGGACAATATATACACCATATAAGAGTGAATTGGTGCATAACAACAATGAACCCTCAATAGAAATGTCAAATGTGATGAAATCCCTTATAAAGAAGGTATCCTTAAATTAAGGACAAATAAATCTCAAAAATATGTGTGAAAAATATATATACACCTAATATAAGTGGATATTAAGTGTAAAACAATAAAAGGTCATTCACACATATTCAATGGATGACATATTCAATGACTACAAGTTGAACCCAAAGAAATCGAAATTGGGTTAAAAAGTTCCCTTGACAGCCTAATGGAATCACATCAAAATGATTTGATGAGAGATAAAAAGTGTATCTCATCACTTGTACATAAAATTTACATCAATAAGGATGTATGAGAACATATCCCAAAATAAAAAAATGTAAATTAAAAGACCCAATAAAATAAGTCTTTTAAAAAAAAGGAGGGTGAAAGGTTCCCTTACCGACTTGGGTATCTTTCAAAACATACACCCCATGAAAGAGAGACAATAGGTAATTGATGTAAATAATCATAAACGAAAGTATATTACACAAAGAGTAGAATAATGGGCAGTACATACACCACTCAATGGAATTTGTGGCGAATGTAACATAAATCTCAGGGGAATAAAAGTGAGATGAAAAATCCCTTACGAAAACTCGGCAGCCTAACGGCGCCACATAAAACTTCCAAAATGGATTGATGAGAGAGAATAGGGTCTCTCATCACATGAACATAAAAATTACAGTAAGTGTAATATAAAAGATCATCCCAATAACAAGAAATATGAGCTTTAAAAGGAATGACATAAAAGTGTATACTTAAAAAGAAAGAGAGGAGTAGGATCCCTTACCTCGGGTCCGACTTGACTCGATCGTTCTTTAATCTCCAGAACAATAAACTTGAGTTAATTTCTAATTCCTTAAGAACCTTTTTCAAGTTCATTATTACTTTTATACCACTTATTACCATGTAATAAACATTATGTAATCATTTAAGTTAATAATATTTGTTTTGCCGATATTGGGTTCTTAAGTCGAAAGTGGACTTCTTACAATTACATGTTGTTCGTGTGGCCAAATGTTTATTATATCCAGAATTGTATTCATTATGTAGATATCATATATGTCATATATATCCAGTACATTCATGAATTTATAACATTACATAATCATTTAGAGGTAAGAAATGAAATGCACCGTTCATGGAGACGGTAAGCTGTACGTACGCATGAACGCTACTTTCATTTCTATTTCGTATTTTATAGAATGGAATAATAATGATATAAAGGTATATTATAATTCCATTATAAGATAATATATAATATCATATTTCCATCCTTTATACATCCCACATATGGTATTTAACGAATCAAATCACTTTGAGGGGGCGGTAGTCCGCACTTCCTTAAATGAAGATATCGCGTATACCCATAATGGAAGCCATAAAGGTAAGACAAAAATGAAAAATACAGAAGCATAAATAAAACATAAACATATTATATATCATATATAAAAATAGTGACATCATAATGGCCACCTTTGAAGGTGTTAAATGAGTATTGAACAATCATCGTTTCGGGAGGCAGAATTTCACCATCCACGGAAACCGTATATTCTTTAACCATTTGATGTAGTTGTGTGAGAGTGTAGCTCAAATAAATCTTATAAAAACATCCTAGTATATTTAAGATACTGGTTTTGTTACAAAAGAAGTAAATAAAAAGAGTTTAGGGGGTTGGAGAAGCATAATAAAACAAATGAACATGAGAGAATGAATTACCTTTAAAAGTGTAACTCCTTTTGATTTGAGCCTAAAGGCTTCCTTTGAAAGAATTCTGCCCAAAGGGAATCCTCTAGGATGAGGAGAGGGATTTGGAGAGAGTAAATGGGCAGGGGTGGGCCGAGCCAAAGGCTTGAGGAGTGTGTTAAATGAGGTAGAGGTGGGGGCATTTTATAAGAGGAGAGGAGGGGTACTTTTTGAAAGTAAAGAAATATTACTTTATTTGAAAATGTGTTTCGGTTTCAAAAGGTCCCACATTGATATAATTCGTGGATACGGTGATAAGGCTTCTAAATCCACTCATCCAATAAGTTTTGGACATGTGTAGTTCATAGATTTTACATTATCTTTCCATTTTATTTAAATCGTCAAATAATGATGTCATCGCTGCATCATTATTATGTCATAAATAATTTAATTTATTTAATGTCTAAAAATTATAAAAAAATACTATGATGTAGGAAATATTTTTATATTTCCAATGAATATTTATAATCAAAAATATGACTTTTATAACCCCACTTAAAAATTGTTTTAGTAAAACATATCATGTTTGTGTCAATTTTACTTTTACATTAAATAAAATGTTATTTATGTCATTTCCCAACCAAAGTGGATCCATGGGGTCCCCAAGTTGACCCATGGCTTGTCTTGGTCGGCCATGATACAACCAATGAGGGTAAGACATGTGTCAAGCTCATCTCATTTTATTAAAGCATTATTTTTACCTTAAACTACACTAATTACCACGAATCGCGATTAAAAACTTAATAAGTTACTATTCACCAAAAAATTATTTTAATCTCATTGAACCACATTTTACTTCTTAATGACAACCATGTATGTCGGATTTTTGAAAATCAAAACAAAATGATGGAAAAATTTCATTTAAACGGAAAATCAGTTTTTATAAGTACCACTTAGTGGTTTCACTATTCATCAAAAATTCAAGTTTTTCAGAAAAATCCCAAAAATTCACCCTAAGCTATATTTGATATTCTGAATTCAAAAATGAAGTCCGTTTTACAAAATTCAAAACATATAAGTCACATTAATTAATTTAATAATTAATTCCCGCTGTCATGACAAATAGCGTGTTTTATGAAACAATAAGTATCAAAAGATTGACACTAGTTTAAGTCTGATTTCAAAGTGAAATTGATTCCAACGACCACTATTGGATTTAATGGTAAAAATATTTTCTAATTTCAATTTAAAACCAATTAAAAAAATAATCTAATCATATAAATAAATTAGATTAAAAAGTGGTTTTGAATTAAAATACAACATTTTACACTATTCATTAAAAAAATGAACTTTATCGGAAAGATACCAAAAGTTTACACAAAGTAAATTCTGATGTCCCGATTCTTAATAAGAGTTTTATTTGGTCCAAAAGAATGTTTAAGAGTGAACAAAACTATATTTAATGACGGTTCTCCATCAAAAGGTGATAAGTGAACCTTTAGTGAAAACTAGGGCATATACGCCTAAAATTGAATTCTTTCCGTATTTTAAGTCTTTATCTTTTATTGTATAAATGTAAAAATATTTAAGAACATATATAATCATATTTTAGTTATTTCTATCCATTCCCGCCATTAAAACGGCTACAGGTTAACTACCATTTAAAATAATATTATTTTATTATTAGAGTGCAACGTAAGATTCCCAAGAAACTCGTTGTTGCGTGTTGGGTACGCCATTGAGCATAGCATTCCCTTTAAAGTCGTATTAATATTTTATTCACAAATATGGATAAATATGAAAATGTCATATTCCTTATTTACCTGGGGTGTTACATCCTTCCCCCCTTTTGGGAATTGCGTCCTCGCAATTTTAAAATTGCGCTTCGAAACATCCTTGAACGTCCCACATCGGAACAAGAGTCGGTAAAAAAATCACTTTAAAATAAAGAAAGATAAGTACAGAGGTCACCCGAGTTAACCCATACTAGGATTATAAGTATGAAAATATGGACATGGAGGAGAAAACAAAGGGTCATGTTCCGATGGAGAGTGATAGAAAACATGTTTAGGAGAAAGTTAACAATAAGAAAATCACAAACTTGTGATGGGTTAAACGGTGTTGGGTTCCCCAGTAGGAAAAGTTAATAGACAACATTTTTGTTTTAAGTTACTTTCTATTGAGGAATTTGTTCATAAGGATGCATAAACACTTATCATGTTGACTTTCAACTTTTACTAGATTCCTTAGTCAAACTCATATTTTTTCCAAAAGACGAGTATTTAGGGAGACTTGTTCGCATTAAGAGTACTATAATCAACTTCTAGATAATAACCTAATCCCCAAAAGAGAACTATATACATCCCATGTATTTAGGCTTTAACCAAAACCAAAACCAAAAAGGTTATTACAAGATCAGATAATCCAGAAAAGGATAACCCCTTATAAAAAGAAAATCTATTCTTAATCTCTAAAATTTGTCCAACAAAACCCAAAGTTCAACGAGGACCATCCGATAAACAATTTGTCCATAAAATTCTTCAAAGTAAACCAATATAAGATTGAAACCTAAATATTTGAAGGATTTAGTCACATAGTCTTCCAAGTTAAATCGTAACATTTATCTCCAAACAACATCAGTTGCTCCTAAAGTCTCACATTGGAAAGTAATTATCCTAAACACATATCCTCCAAAATCAACTTACTCTTAATTCATAAAAACATATAACTAAAAATAATCAGTCAAACTAACCAGGGACTTCACGTAGTCCAGTGGTAGGCGATAAATACCAGTCGCACTTTGGTTGTGGGTTCGATTCCCGCAGCATTGTCCGACGCGACGGGTTGTCACACGGTCTGCGTGTTGTCCTTTTTCCAAAACTATATAATTCTCCAATAATTACCCAAAAAGGGATAAAATCATAAAAAATAACCATAACATAATTTAACCTCAATTTTATCTCATGCCTTTCACTTCAATCATAACATATGGTAACCCATAATTACCTCAAAAGTAAGGATCATATAAACCCAAATTGTTCTTTATAACTATGTCCACAAAAGAAAAGATAACTATTACTTGAATAAAATTTGCCTATATTAAACATCAGGGTTACACATAATATAAAAAGTCTTCTAATGTAACCCCATCATCAAAAGAGACTTAATACTCTTAAGAATTTCACCCTAACTCTTGAAGCCCTTATATGTTGACATCTTACTCATTCAACATTCTTCATGATCCATTATCCATTCCTTTCCAACTTATTCCGAAATACCTCTTTCCTACAAACAAAATCATGAATCATATCCTAAGATTCCAAAATAAGAAAACAATAGTCATGAAATAGTACATACCTTTGATTGGTCATTGTCAGTTTCTTCATCCTCAATCGGAATGGCATTAGGTATTGGTAAACGAATATTGGTACGCTCTTGGTGACCCCATTCACGAAACTTCTTCATAGGACACGTGTTTTCATAATGAACATGCACACCACATTTAAAACATTCAATTGATCCCTCAGAAAGAACTTCTTTCCCTTTCCTCGAGTCAACTGGATGCTTCCTTTTTCCATGGAAGGTTCTTGCTTTATGACCTTCATTTCCACATCTATAGCATATTTCTGTCCCTTTGAAACATTTTCCTAGGTGTTTCTTTCCACATCTTTGACACATAGGTTTTTGAACACACTTACCTTTATGATTATTACCTATACTTCCGTAGGGATTTTTTTCTCGCATATATGATGCCTTAGAGAAATCTCCAAGGTTTAGGTGGTCAATCATGACTCCAAATAGTTGGTTGAGGATAATCAAAAGAGTTCTCATTGCAGCTCCCATATCATTCAGTTGCTTGCTCAAAAAAACTGTCACAGTTTCCTTCACATCCACTGTTACTTTGGTGCCTGCTAGATCCAGCCATTTACTAAAACCAAAAAGGTCAGTGTGAGTATATCAACAAAACCATCATGTACTAATGAGTAAGATAGACAATAAGATATACTTACTCATTCACTTTATCTAAAACTAAGACTCTTTCTGAAATCCTAACCATTATGGTAATTGTCAATTATGCTTAAAGAATACCCTAACCTCTAAAGTTATCTAAACCGACCTCTGATACCAACTATAAGGCCCCAGCCTTAAACCTTACTTAAACTTGAGTTATTACAAGATTACACATTGAGGATCTTTTCAGGTTTAGAGTTTTAGAGAATTAGATCATGAAACTTTCATTACATTCCACATTTAAACAAGGTGGTTACATAAAAGACAATATTCATTCTTCCCATCAATGGAAACCTATTTAAAATAAAACACAGATTCTTTCTTGACACATCCTTGACACTATCGTCACATCATGTACCTTTCCCTTGACCTGTGAAAAGCATTTCAAAAACTTGGGATGAGCATAAAAAGCTCAGTAAGGGTTATAAAAATATGGAAAGGAAACATGAGTTCATATATACATAAGAATGAAATCATTCTTTACCCATTAAACATAGGCATATAAAATCATGAATAAATCATATAAAACATAAGACATATAGGTAACTTGAGGCATTCATAACATTCTTACGTAGGGAGTAACCCTCTTGGTTACGTTTGTAATACCCATCACAGTATATTCCCTAAATCTCTTCAGAGAAACCTTAACGTTTCACTCCTTCGCGTTACCCAATGCATTGGAGAGCTATATCGGGCTCACCCGCCCTTAGATTATCACGGAACCACCCGTTCTTCATAACAATGCCCAAGAACCATAACATAATCGTATCACATAAACATGAATAAAGGAAACATAACATTTCAACATTTCAATCACAATATAACATTTTAGGATATTGAAATAACGAATCCATTCAAAAAGAAACCATTTCCAAAACCATTTAAAACATTTAATAAAGATATTTTTGAATCAAAGTGTCCCATACCACCTTGAAGATTTTAACATTTTAAACCATTAATATCCTTATAAATAAATCCTTAAAACCATTTTGAAAACATGGATATTAATAAGAACAAATAATTAAAACATTTAAAACGATATTTTGGTTAAAGGGGTTTTACCAAAATTAAAGACACTTGAATACAATAATCGAGGAATAAAATTTAGTCCGAACTTTATAATATCATGAGAATAAAAGGATTCATGATATAATATTCCAAAGGACAGTATATACACCATATAAGAGTGAATTGGTGCATAACAACAATGAACCCTCAATAGAAATGTCAAATGTGATGAAATCCCTTATAAAGAAGGTATCCTTAAATTAAGGACAAATAAATCTCAAAAATATGTGTGAAAAATATATATACACTAAATATAAGTGGATATTAAGTGTAAAACAATAAAAGGTCATTCACACATATTCAATGGATAACATATTCAATGATTACAAGTTGAACCCAAAGAAATCGAAATTGGGTTAAAAAGTTCCCTTGACAGCCTAACGACATCACATCAAAATGAGTTGATGAGAGATAAAAAGTGTATCTCATCACTTGGACATAAAATTTACATCAATAAGGATGTATGAGAACATATCCCAACATAAAAATATGTAAATTAAAAGACCCAATAAAAGAAGTCTTTTAAAAAAAAGGAGGGTGAAAGGTTCCCTTACCGACTTGGGTATCTTTCAAAACATACACCCCATGAAAGAAAGACAACAGGTCATTGATGTAAATACTCATAAACGAAAGTATATTACACAAAGAGTAGAATAATGGGCAGTACATACACCACTCAATGGAATTTGTGGCGAATGTAGCATAAATCTCAAGTGAATAAAAGTGAGATGAAAAATCCCTTACGAAAACTCGGCAGCCTAACAGCGCCACATAAAACTTCCAAAATGGATTGATGAGATAGAATAGGGTCTCTCATCACATGAACATAAAAATTACAGTAAGTGTAATATAAAATATCATCCCAATAACAAGAAATATGAGCTTTAAAAGGAATGACATAAAAGTGTATACTTAAAAATAAAGAGAGGAGTAGGATCCCTTACCTCGGGTCCGACTTGACTCGATCGTTCTTTAATCTCCTGAATAATAAACTTGAGTTAATTTATAATTCATTAAGAACCTTTTTCTAGTTCATTATTACTTTTATACCACTTATTACCAAGTCATAAACATTATGTAATCATTTAAGTTAATAATATTTGTTTTGCCGATATTTGGTTCTTAAGTCGAAAGTGGACTTCTTACAATTACATGTTGTTCGTGTGGCCAAATGTTTATTATATCCAGAATTGTATTCATTATGTAGATATCATATATGTCATATATATCCAGTACATGCGTGCATTTATAACATTACATAATCATTTAGAGGTAAGAAATGAAATGCACCGTTCATGGAGACGGTAAGCCGTATGTACGCATGAACGCTACATTCATTTCTATTTCGTATTTTATAGAATGGAATAATAATTATATAAAGGTATATTATAATTCCAGTATAATATAATATATAATATCATATTTCCATCCTTTATACATCCCACATATGGTATTTAACGAATAAAATCACTTTGAGGGGGCAGTAGTCCGCACTTCCTTAAATGAAGATATCACGTATACCCATAATGGAAGCCATAAAGGTAAGACAAAAATGAAAAATACAGAAGCATAAATAAAACATAAACATATTATATATCATATATAAAAATAGTGACATCATAATGGCCACCTTTGAAGGTGTTAAATGAGTATTGAACAATCATCTTTTCGGGAGGCAGAATTTCACCATCCACGGAAACCGTATGTTCTTTAACCATTTGATGTAGTTGTGTGAGAGTGTAGCTCGAATAAATCTTATAACAACATCCTAGTATATTAAAGATACCGTTGTTGTTACAAAAGAAGTATGTAAAAAGAGGTTAGGGGGTTGGAGAAGCATAATAAAACAAATGAACATGAGAGAATGAATTACCTTTAAAAGTGTAACTCCTTTTGATTTGAGCCTAAAGGCTTCCTTTGAAAGGATTCTGTCCAAAGGGAATCCTCTAGGATGAGGAGAGGGATGTGGAGAGAGTAAATGGGCAGGTTTTGGCCGAGCCAAAGGCTTTAGGAGTGTGTTAAATGAGGTAGAGGTGGGGGCCTTTTATAAGAGGAGAGGAGGGGTACTTTTGGAAAGTAAAGAAATATTACATTATTTGAAAATGTGTTTCGGTTTCAAAAGGTCCCACATTGATATAATTCGTGGATAAGGTGATAAGTCTTCGAAATCCACTCATCCAATAAGTTTTGGACATGTGTAGTTCATAGATTTTACATTATCCTTCCATTTTATTTAAATCGTCAAATAATGATGTCATCGCTGCATCATTATTATGTCATAAATAATTTAATTTATTTAATGTCTAAAAATTATAAAAAAAATACTATGATGTAGGAAATCTTTTTATATTTCCAATTAATATTTATAATCAAAAATATGACTTGTATAACCCCACTTAAAAATTGTTTTAGTAAAACATATCATGTTTGTGTCAATTTTACTTTTACATTAAATAAAATGTTATTTATGTCATTTCCCAACCAAAGTGGATCCATGGGGTCCCCAAGTTGACACATGGCTTTTCTTGGTCGGCCATGATACAACCAATGAGGGTAATACATGTGTCAATCTCATCTCATTTTATTAAAGCATTATTTTTACCTTAAACTACACTAATTACCACGAATCGCGATTAAAAACTTAATAAGTTACTATTCACCAAAAAATTATTTTAATCTCATTGAACCACATTTTACTTCTTAATGACAACCATGTATGTCGGTTTTTTGAAAATCAAAACACAATGATGGCAAAATTTCATTTAAACGGAAAATCAGTTTTTATAAGTACCACTTAGTGGTTTCACTATTCATCAAAAATTGAAGTTTTTTCAGAAAAATCCCAAAAATTCACCCTAAGCTATATTTGATATTCTGAATTCAAAAATGAAGTCCGTTTTATAAAATTCAAAACATATAAGTCACATTAATTAATTTAATAATTAATTCCCGCTGTCATGACAAATAGCGTGTTTTATGAAACAATAGGTATCAAAAGATTGACACTAGTTTAAGTCTGATTTCAAAGTGAAATTGATTCCAACGACCACTATTGGATTTAATGGTAAAAATATTTTCTAATTTCACTTTAAAACCAATTAAAAATATAATCTAATCATATAAATAAATTAGATTAAAAAGTGGTTTTGAATTAAAATACAACATTTTACACTATTCATTAAAAAAATGAACTTTATCGGAAAGATACCAAAAATTTACACAAAGTAAATTTTGATGTCCCGATTCTTAATAAGAGTTTTATTTGGTCCAAAATAATGTTTAAGAGTGAACAAAACTATATTTAATGACGGTTCTCCATCAAAAGGTGATAAGTGAACCTTTAGTGAAAACTAGGGCATATACGCCTAAAATTGAATTCTTTCCGTATTTTAAGCCTTTATCTTTTATTCTATAACTGTAAAAATATTTAAGAACATATATAATCATATTTTAGTTATTTCTATCCATTCCCTCCATTACAATGGCTACATGTTAACTACCATTTAAAATAATATTATTTTATTATTAGAGTGCAACGTAAGATTCCCAAGAAACTCGTTGTTGCGTGTTGGGTACGCCATCGAGCATAGCGTCCCCTTTAAAGTCGTATTAATATTTTATTCACAAATATGGATAAATATGAAAATGTCATATTCCTTATTTACCCGGGGAGTTACACATATGTACACTATTAAATGTCTATATTATACGTGGGAATGATACATAATGTAATTTAAAATAAAATAAGATTTAATAAAACCATTTACATTAATTTATTTTCTATAATCCTAATCAATAAAAATATATTTAGGTGAATTACATGGGAATTTTTATATATAATAGACTGGGCCAATAAAATCATCAACCTTTTCAAATATTCACCCTAAAAATTACATTTATGAAAATATTGTTGATGAAATATTTTTTTCATCACCTCATTTGGTTCCCATGTGTCTTATAGAAACATGCGGTTTCTCTACATCCATTTGACCTGTTGCAATGTCTAATTCCCAAAAAAATTTCTCAATTATCTATGATCGTTATCGTGTCTCCTAATATGATTGGTAATTCTACAATAGTAACAACTCTAGAATAAATATATGTTAGGGGTATAGTTTTTAATTTATCAAGAATGATAAATGGAATATAAAATTTTTCTTGTAAAGGATAAGAGGGAGTTATTTTCTATAGGCCATAACACTATTATGATCAAGGACCTCAAAGGGATTAATATATCTTGAACTAAGAATTCCTTTATTCTGAAATCTCATTAATGTTTTCCATGGAGATATAAATAAGATCACTATGTTCTTAATATAAAACTATATATCTATTCGGAAATTTTCATCTTATCACTTCTAATGAATCTAATCAGCCTTGATGTGGTGATGCATGACCTCTTCATTTTCCACCATTTCCGTGACCAATTCAGGACCCAACAACTTTCATTTGAAAACATCATCCCAACATGTAGGATTTTTGCACCACATCCCATAATGGACTTAATAGTGTTCTATTAGGATTCATGAGGGGATTCTGTTATTGTATGAGATATTTTCATGAGGTATATGTTATTCCCACTCTACTTTAAAGATAATCAATAATTTTCTCAACATTTCAATATTTTTCAGGATATTTTGCTCATATAGGAAATCATTTTGGGAGTGATATATGTTGATAAAGTTCAACTCAATATTTAGATCTTGTTGGAGCATCTTCCGAAACATGGAGTTAAATCATAGATCTCAATGAGATCCAATCTATATTGTTCTCCAAATCAGAATAACAAACTCTAAGTTATATATAATTTCAATTTTATCATTTTAAATGTCCTGTCAAATATCAATGAGGTTTGTAGTATTTATAAAAAGATCCACCACAACCCAGATAACATTACATCATCCTGATCTCTTCATATGATCAATGAAAAATACAAGGTTGGTGTTTTACCATTTCAATGTATGTATGGATAATGGTTGCATCATCCCATTCTATGTTTTTCTCCCCCACACACTTTATGAAATAAAATAAATCATTTTGTATATTCAATAGTATCCTTCATCATATTTTATTTCTAATAGTTCTCTTGGAGATATCTATACATCTTTGTGATTCTTGAATGGATGGGCAATGGAAAACTATGTGCACCATTAAACAACTCACACTTTATGTGTATATTTTAAGGTACAAAAATGAAAGTCCCAAATCTCACAATACGATATTAAGAAAGAATACCATATCATTATAAATTATCATCAATGATAAAATTACTCGATTCATTCTACTAAGAATATTTTCTAATTTATTTTCCTTTCCATGATAGATGTTGATTGGGAAGCCATAGATATTTATTAGCTGTAACCTTCTTTATTAGAGCATATTCATATAATTCAATGTGAACAAGTACATGAGGATCTTATGATTAGTATATATTTTTCACATCTTTCCAAAGAGTTTATTTCTTATGATTTTCAATGCGAATATCACTACATCAAACTCTATATCAAGAGTTGGGTATTTTTGTTCATGAACATTCAATTTCATTAAGGGATAGGCTATAAATTTTTCATTCTGAAAAAATACATAACCTAATCCCATATTTGAAGCATCACTGAATACCATGAGATAATATCTAATTATGGGTCGTGTGAGTATATGTTCGTTTATAAGGAACATTTTCATCTTCTATATTTTTTCTTCACATTAATCCCAACAATATAGCTTGTATACCTTCAGATTTAACATGGTTAGATTTTTGTGTAATTTTGAGAAATTTCTCACGTATTAATGATAGTACCCAGAAAATAGAAGGAATATATGGAGATCTATCAAATATGTAGACAACATATATCCTTTTATGTGTTTTTTTCATTAAGGTTCAACATATATCCCATTAAATTTGATAATATTATTCATTTAAATATAATTCCTTCAACCAAAATAAGTTTTTTACTCTTATTTAAGCTTTTCAATTCATATTTTTTGTAATACACATCTTAAATTCTCCTCATGTTCCTCATTAAATTTAGAGTATAATAGAATATCATTTATAAAGACTACAAAAAATATATCAAGGTAATATCTAAAGACTAAAATAATCGATTCTAGGATGATTTCAAGAGAATAAGTTATTATTTAAGGAATCTGTATTAAGTCACAGGGATTGTTATTTTTACAAAAGTAGTCATTGGGATATCTTCCTTCATCACTTTTATTTTGTAATATCACAACAAATGATCCACTAGGGGATATTGTTTCTCCTTGTATCAAATCAGAAAAGGAATCAATCCATGTTAGGAGATATTTGGTCTTTATTTTGATAGTATGGAAGACCATTAAACTGTTTGGGAAACATTTCATTATATTCCCTCACAAGGGGCATGATAGGAAGGTTGAACCTTACCATCAAATAACATGAGATAGATAACATACGCGTACAATAATAAGATCCTTGAATGATATGTTTAGGATAAATAACATGAATAAATATCATTTGATTTATAAATAATTAGAGAATGATTGGTGATACATTTAGTGATTCCATTCTTATAAATATTTATTTAAGAATTATATATTGAAAGCCAATAAATACCTCAAATTTCATCAAACTACACCAATGGGAGTATCAAAAAATTCTCAGAGATGTTCATCCAAAAAATGTTGATATTAGAGGAATAATATATGTATATTTCTACAATTTACCATTTTTTCATTTTCTACGACATTCCAAAATCTAAAAATTTATTGTGTTGTTTCATTGTTTCTACTATTATTAGGTGATATGATGGTATTAATATAATGATAATGAAAAATTATATTCACAATTCATGAATGAATAACTAGGGAACCTATCACCACTTTATTTTCAGGATCTACCTCGATTGTTATGATCACATAATCTCAACCTTATTAACTTGGGGAATTTGTATTGTCTCCTCAAATCTGTGGAAATGTGAATTAGATTGAAAAGTGTCTCAATTATATGAAGATAATAGAATAAAAAAATAACTATGTTTTTACAACATAATTCATTTCTTCCAAATCAACAGTTTGTTTCTCTTATCACCAATCACTATCTAGATATCCTTCATTTCCTCACATAAATAATATCCTCTCCCTCTAAATAAATATAAGTGGTCTTTATTACCTCACATTTTATATGGTTGATGTCATAATATAGTATTACTATATTATTTTTCTACATGAGCACTGGAATTAAACTCCACTTTTCACTTCATATCCCCAAATTCCGTTGAGATTATCTGAGATCAAATTTGTCATTAAGGGAACATTAAATAATATCTTCATAGATATGAATGTCTTAAAGCATTTGGGATTTTCAAAAAATTGTTTTTATCCCACTAAATATGCGGACATCATTTAATTCATGGTAATGAAAAAGTAGGGGACATATCATTCATGTATTATGATGTTTCTATCAAACACACTAATATATTAATGATCTATTTTAATTCATGATCAATTTACACAACTAACCAAAATATCCCTTGATATGATAAAAATTCAATGGAACCATATCATTATTGAATCATTGAAGAATAAAGAATAAATTCCCAATTCATTTGATCCATTGTTCCATGATTAAGCAATATGAAGATCTATTTTAATATGGGGGACTATTTTTCATAAATATCTGAATTTCAGCCTATTGATTTCTTGGGGGATTTAGGTTCTCTTCATGATACATGTAAACATTCAAAAGCTAAGTCATATGAGAGAGTATAATCACAAATTTCATGATTCACTATCTAATTTGGATCTGAATCTCATAGAGGAAGTGATCACATTGCTATTCATATTGGTTTTTTATTAGTTCCTCATTTTTCCAGAAATTGGCTTAGAAAGTGAGAAAATTTGGGATGACAATTTATATCCTAATAACAACATAAACATGTATCCAATGTCATTAATTTTATAACATATAAATTACATTTATTTATTGAAATTATAAATTTTGAGGATTAAATCAATGTTATCTATGATCTATTTCCTAACATTGAATCTTATAGTAATTTTTTTTCATTAATACCTCTTATTAGTGATATTATAAATATAAAAAATAATTAACCTAGGAGTGTCAAACTAGGTGTGAAATAAGTTACATTATTATTCAACAGGTCTTAGTTGATTTAATATCCACAAAGTGTTTTCATGATTAACCATATATATATTTGTTCCAAATCCACATACACTTGATTTATCCAAAAAATTATGTGTTTTATTGATAACCATCATTCATTATAAAATACTAAAATTTAGGTAAATTTTCATGAAAATTGTTTTATACATATTTATTTACCCAGAGATTTCTCATCCTAATCCCAAGAATATATAAATATTCCATTGATACCAAATATGAAAACCCTACTATATATTACACATTAATTCATGATTTATAACATAAAAATGTATATAATTATACCAATAATATCAAGAAGACTAGTTTATATGGAAAATAGGTACATTAAATAACATATTATAATAGGGAACACAACATCATTATTGAAAAATTCAGAAACATGATTATATTATTCAATCATACCTAACACTACATGGGATCTCCTAAGGATAAACATATGAAAGGGGATATAAATAAATCCTACTAATGGAATACAAATTGAATAAAATATAGAGTATAATAAATCTAATAAAATATAAATATCAATGCAGAGTAAACGTTTTGTTATTCATTTACATGAAAAATAATCCAGGATATCCTATGATGACAAAATGGGAACATGTGAAATTTGGAAACCACTTACAAGATTGCATCATAACCATTGGACAAGGATAAATTCTATGAAACTATGTAGATAATAGTGTAGATATAGATTAGGTTCACTATATAATCCCTTTATTTACATACAATGATACTAAAAAATATCCCAATTAATTCGAGAACAATAAAATATCGTGTGCACCCATGAATTTCATTTCATTCTCATTGTTATCAGTTTCACATAAATCATAAAACATGGAATAATAAATCCTGAATTTTCAATCCCAAATTATGTATTATAGAGGAAAAAAATTTAGTTCCCCAATCAAAGATGTGTTATTGTATTGAGTTAAACACCATTTGTTGGAAATTTTTATGGTATCACTACATATTATTTGGGACATAGGAAAATGAAATAAAATTTAAGCACCACAACAATTTCAGATAAAGATCAATAAATTAGGTTTATTACGGGGAATATGGTGTATCTTTACTTTGAAATAATATGGATAGTTATAGGGATATTTAAAATACATATCATGACATTAATAATTATAAATATAAGGAAGAAGTTAATTAAGATACTTAAAAATATTTACAAGAAGATGACCCCTTACCTTGACAGTGCGACTCCCTATTAATGGGAGGTGCTTCATGAGGGATTTCTAGCATATTTAAAGGACTTCAGGGTGGGTTGTTCTGAGTAAGATCATTATACATGATTTATCGGTGATGATAAATGGGATATTGGGTGTTTTTATGAGAAAATATAGGGTAATTATTTATCTAATCGCAAACATCGTATTTAGACACTATATAATAAAACAAAAAAATATACAAAACTTCTAATGGTATTTTCTCATGATTTCAACCAAATAAAGAGTTTTTTCATTATTTTATCAGTCCATGGGATTAACATAAAAATATATTATCCTATGTGATGGGAAGGTGAGTCATACACTTAATGAAATTATTTCAAAACAATATAATATATTGTATGTTCTTGAGGATTCAAAAATAGTGTATAATAATTTTAAAATAAAATTATAATCATATTATTTTGAAGGGTAATCATCTATTTGTTCATGGATATCAATTATTGTTTTTATCACATAATATATAGTTCATTATGAGGTGATAAATTACAGTGTATATTAATACGATATTTAATTTTTATTTAAAAATTCAATATTACCAGTAATGTAAGAGGAAAATAACATTTGGATAATTTTTACATTCAGATTCTAAAAACTATCAATTTAACAAAAAAAATGAATATTATAATTACCAATTTTAAAATAAATATTAACCTTTATTAGAAAATAAATGTTTTTTCCATAATTACAATTTTTGAACCCCTATAAAAATTACATTTCACTACATTAAATTTATATGATCACTTATATTTAAAAAACATGTTTCATAATGGCATTTTATTAAAATATTATTTAGTTCATGAATTCATTAATTTATCATCGTAATTATAAAATTTGAAAATTTATATTAATTAAACTAATATTTTTATTATATAAAAAAGTTGTTTTGAAAGTATTGATAAAATTAAAATAAAATTATTCTATTGAAATGTTTTTATATATTTTCATATTATTATGGTATTCATAGATATACATTTGATACACTATAAGACTCTTTATGGTTAAGGTTCAAAATTGTGATATTTTAATCAGGTGGTTCAGCATAAAAGGATTGGTATATGGTCTTGATAACCTTGAAATTCTTTCATTAATGGTTTATCTCATTCTTTAATTATTGGATACTTGCATGGGCAGGTCCTGTGAAAAGACTAGTGATGTTAACCCCCTCCGAATCATTGGTTAATGGTTATCATAGGGTATGATTCTATCGGTTGAGGGCAGGAATTTGTTATTCTGTGTCAATTGGATTTTTCATAACCCCATATTTATTATAGTAAAATGATAAATGTTCAATGGATTTATTATAATAGAAAATTAAATTAGTGGTCTATTAAATCAAAATATATATAACTAAACAATAGTAGGGGATATATTTTTTATAACTATAAAATAATATTTTATTAAATCACGTAAGGGATTTTATTTACAAATGTTCATGTCATTACATGGACTCCTTACATCACTCTATATTAATGATTTTATAAGGATTCATGGTGTCTCCATTTCAATTGTGTATGATCATGAACCATTATTAACATCAAAATTAAGGAAAATTTATTAGAAGTTTCAGTATACTAAGCATCATTTGATCACTGCATATTACCCTAAAATATTTAGATATTCTGAAAGAACAATGGATACTTTATAAGGATTTTTATCGTATTTCTCAATTCAAATTTATTGTATGTTTAATAATTTTTTAAATATTTTGAAGTTTTCTTATAATAAATGTTTCCATTCATGTATAAAAATTGTGTTTTATGAATCCTTATATGTAAATAAATTTTTTAATCATACTTGATTAGAAAAATTTGGTGAATGAAATATTTATCGCAATATCAGGTTAAAGAGATAATGGAAATTCATTATCTTATTTAGATTCATATTGATGTGTATTAAATAAATAAAATGACATATATCAATAATAGAACAAATTACCTTGAATTTGAAATAATATTTCCCATTTTCATTAATGAAAATAAATTTATTGGCGGAATATGGTTTTTTAATAAGGGAATATTGACCCACATTTTGATTGGAACTTTTGAAATTTTAGAACTGATTGATGTTTTTGATTGATGATGGGAATTAACCACTATCTTATCTAAATTGCATGATTTGTTCTATATCTCTTGGGTAAGGTTTTATAAGCCACAATAAATGTTTTTTCTCACATCTATAAAATTAAAACTGGAGATTGGTAAATCATATTTTAACGATCAAAACCACTTAACTGAAACAATAAATTAATTTTTGATGAATCAGAAGAATAATGTTGTAAAGGTATTTTAGTGAAATAATAAAATAAATGATGAAATGTTGGAATGTTAGGACAATATAAATCAAAACCAACCGAATTTATTTACGATGTATTCTGAAAGAAATTTTTTTGGAATAAATTTGTATTGGGGGGAAGAATGTATTTTCATAATATTTTAATTACACTATGTCATGTTTTATGTAAAAATGGAACACAGATCTTATATAAATTACTAAATATTAATATTTGAATATGTTTATTGAAATCAAGCCTCCGAATTAGAATGTATGACTGAGAATAACCATATTATGAAATATCATTGATGATCATTATCAATATAAATCTATTTATTATTATATATTAAACAGACATACATTTTTATGGTAAAAACATTCTATTATCCAAAAATTGATTTTCATCAAAAAATTTATCAATTTCCTACAGTGAGAAAATATATTATTTATACTTTTCCAATATCTATATAAAATATAATAAGAAATAAACTTTATGTTTTAAATTATAATGTTACAATTATATTTTGTATAATATTTTGGGATTTTTATGAATAGAATTACTTTTCAATGAATAGTGAATATTGATTATTTTTATGGAAACTATATTTTAGCAAGAATAAATTTAATGATTCTATTTTTTTAAAAAAAAATTGATTAGTCAAATAATTGGCTCACTTATATAAAAGATCTATTTATGGTATTTTTGATGAATTTTATTCATTAATTTGGATTAAAATAATTTTATTACTTCATATGGTATATTTGATAAAAACTATTTTCAATGTGTTTTAGCAAAATAAGATAAGTTTATTTTTAAATATTATTAAAATTTAATAAAAAATTGATTCAATATAGGTAATAAATTTATCCAAATTTTGTTAATAATTATATTTTATTTTCTATTCTCTCTCAATTGTAACCATAGTAAATTATTATCACTAGTTTAATGGTAAATTGGTCAATTAAGAATTTAAATATGGATATAAGGTGTAAAAAAACCAAATATTTTCCATAATATTATTGAATGATTATATTTCATCTATAATAATCCAAACATATTAAATAAATAAATTTGTTTCTATTTTTATATGAATTTTAAATTTATAATATTTAGGTGAGAGATAAAGGATAAAATGTAACCTTTGTTTTTTTAATATCAATAATATTTTACGATAACGATAAATAAAAACATGTTTCTATTATAATTATTGGTTTTAAACATAAATGATTTCTTTCATGCTAATTTTATTCTAATTTTCTGTGAAGATATAATTACGTTAAATACCTGGGAAATAAAGAAGTAAAATTTATTTACATAATGGGAAAAATTTTAATTAATATAGTGAAACTAATATAACTCAATAAAATAAATATTTTTGAATAATTTTTCAAATTAATATAACATTATTGTGAATTTTTAACATTTTTAATTTGAATTACCAATTTATATTAATGTATTTAATGTCAAATAAAATTTATGTTTTCAAAAATAAAACTAAAATGTTTTAAAAAATTATAAGTGTACTAAATGATATAAATTGATAAGTATATTGTATTTGGAGATGGAATGGAATACAGTTTTAATAACTATGTTTGTTCTATTTATCAAGTATTTTTTAGTTTTTATAACATTATTTACACACTATCAAACATAATTCATTAATATTATTGTACTTGTCATAGGGGTTAGCGGGGACTAAAACTATAATATAAGTGTGAAAATAGGACAAAAACATTTCAAACTGTTATTACATTATAGTATTTAGAATCATACTCATATTATTTTATTTTATAACAATTTGGATTAATATGGATATAAAATGATTTATATTAATTTGATACTATAACAAATTACATGAATGCCTCTTCCATCACATATAAAAGGACTCTTATTCACTCAATCCATAACTGAACATTGAACCATCATTCTTGACAAAACCTGATCCGATTTTCCTATAATAATCCTTATATTTTTCTTCTAGTTTTTCTATTCCTAAAAGCTAAACCCATGTTTCCCAAAGAGATGATCTAAGGAATCTATTACGACGAAGAGGTAGTGGTCTTTAGTAACTCTTTCAAATCACATTTTTCATCACCTTCTGATATATCAGTTATTACCAATTGAAAAAATAAATCCATTCTAATAAAAAATATATTATGCTATTATTTTTATGGTTCAACCATTTTCCATGTTGATTTAATACTATTAAAATTGAAATCATTCCTAATGTATACATATAGATTACCATCTCTACATGTCTATGTAATTCATTTATAATCACCATGATATTTGATTCTTATATTTATGGAACTAATGAATTTATATGATATAAAGGACATAAATATGGTTTTTAAATTTAATATCAAATATATATTCTTTCAATAATATACATTTGAAAATATTGACTTTTGTGATACATAGTTGTTGACTACCACCTCTAGAAAATGAAGGGATCTTTTTTTCATTTCCAATTTACATGGAAGTTAATAATGATTGATAAAATAGATATATATGTTATTTATATCATTGTTAACGTTATTTTTTCTGTGGATATCAAATCAATGTATAAGGATAATTACTCTCAAGAAAATAATAATGGATTAATTAATGTTTCTAACTCACAAAATGATAATAATAATAATAATAATAATAATAATAATAATATACTATTTAAAAATAGGTGATAATAGATTATTTCAGGATCATATGTGATATTATATATTTTAGTATCATTCTTATAAAAAATAATGACTATTTTGAAAAAAAAATACAAGATTTTGAATGAATTTCAACTAATAGGAAACATGAGAAAATAGATTTCCTTTCAATGCCCACTATAGTAGTCATATTTGGTAACATGGACCTATTTCATTTTATGTGGTGTCTATAATACACGTCATATATGTTTAATAATAACAAAAAATTATTAATGGTTCAATTAAAACTACTCTTTCATTGGTAATATTTAGAATATATTTTTACATTATTTATCTTCCTGATCAATTGTATTTTTTTGCATTTCCGTATTATTCAGAATTATTAAAGGGACATTATTTTTATATAATTTTTTTGTAATGTTTATTTTAAAATTACCTGGAATTTCTATGTGGTAAAAATGTAATCTTTCTATTTATTCATGATAGGGATGATTTTAAAAATTTATTAAAAAATTGTCAAAATTAATATTTTTTAACGTATACATCCTTAACAAACATTCTTATCACCATATCTATTTTATCATATTTAGATTATTCTATAATATATCAGTTGTGTTATAAAGAGAAATATTTTAATAGTTTATTACTCATATATTTAATGTTATTAACTAAAATACTTGAAATAATATCCACACTAATAATTTGGGTGAATGTAATTTTATATTTTATCGATTAATAATTTTATGGTTATTAACATTTACATGAGACATTCCTTTTTATGACATTAATAATTACATTTCCATTATGAATCCATATTATTTGAATCAATTTATTTATAATATCATATACCTTATGGAATTTCTACATGTGGTTTTTCATCTTTAATGTCATTTAATTAAATATATAAATATGGATATTCTATATACATTCATCAATAATAATATTTTCTGATAATGTATTTTTTTTCTTATTTAAATCATTCATTTGATACAATATGAAAGAACGAGAAATTAATTGAATCGTGGGTCCAAAAAATTATACCCACTTAATGCCTCAATCAATATCATTAGGAAAATCATTTTCTCAAATAAAACAAGTTATTGTACATTATATTAAATTATAATCGTATACGATCTTGATTATTTAGATATAATGATCTCTACTATCATGATTTCGAATATTATGAATTTCTCATACTGATAAATCAATTATTATTATATTGGAAATAACTTTATTGATTTTTTCCATTAAATCATTTTCCTTATGTTATTCATTAAATTGAAGGTTTTTTCTTCTATTTATCACTCTATATTAATTATCTTGTACTTATACATAATTGTTCTTGTTTTACGTAACCCCTAATGAGAATACGATCTCACCCTTTATTTTTTCCATTCCAAAGGATTCGAAGAAGGATATTATCTATAATATTAATGATGAATTAGTTCATCTTATTACATTTTTAATATCACCAATTTAGTAGAATATTTTTGTTTTTATATAGTTATACAAGACTATTAGATAGATGAATCTGGTGTGGTGAGATCCCTAATATTTATTTCAATTTAAATTTGATGACTTAATTGTAGGATTACTAGAGTTGGGGCCCTACACTCAGTCCAAAAAAAATCCTTTATTATTAACTTTAAATATTTACAATTAAATATAATATTAAATTAAAATAGTAATAACTGCCTTTAGACTCACTATTCTACATTCAAAATGCATAACCTAAACCTAACACACCTGGATGAGTTATAAATTAGTAAAAATAATAATCCCACAAAAAAATTAACAATATACACTAATTCAATTTAAAATAAAACATAAGTTTAAATAAAATAATTATATAAATGTGTATATTGATGTACCTCCCACAATACAATGAGATACAATATGAATAAAACATCTTGGGTAATCCCCTGGAAACATTAATCAAAATAATCATCAAAATGGGTTGATTCGTCCTTGAAAATGTGTAATTTTCATTGAATTAATATTTAATAAAATATAACCATAAAAAAGGAAAATAATGATTGATGAATGATAGGGGAATAACTCACATAATTTTTTTGAATAATTGATAGGAAAACCACACTAAACACTTTGTGATAAAAATGAAAAAATTAAAGTAAGAACCATTATTCTACGTGTGCGATTTTGGAGAGAAATATTAGTAATGGGGTTAAATAATAAAAATGAATATAATTAATTTAAACATTTTTATTGTAATTTTTCATATTCCTAGTTTCAAAAACATATATTTCTAGTTCGTATTCCAATTATGAGATTGGAACTCTCACAAGGCATTCCCGATTAATGTCTAAACAATACATTTTTCTTATTAGACACTAACAATGAAAAACCCTCTAAACATAAACATTTAGGATTTTGATAATTTCACTATAATAATTCTATAAATTTGATCGTACCACTATGAAAAATTAAACTGATATGTTTTGAACAAAATATTTCCACTAACTAAGATCCAATAATGTTATATTGTAAAATACGTATTTTTATAATTGTAATATTCACTCAAATCTACTATGATTCAGATGAGATAATGGGACAAAAAAAAGCAAAAAAATGAATTCCCATAAAATAAAATTTATTTTTGAAACCTACAAAAGATCTCATACGAATCCTAGATTTTGAAAAGAACCATTTTCTATAAATAAAAAATTAATGCTCCACATAGATTTCAGAACACATAAAAAGAATGAGGTTTTTCATTCTACACACCATATAAATTATCATCCAGGAATCTCCATTAGTATCTTAGTAATCATACATGAATTACCCTTTTAGTAAACTCACCACTGAACCTCCATGTTCTATCTCTTAATTCCAATATAGATTTCATTATACAACTCTTAAAATAATGTTAAATATTCATTATTGATATGATGACCATGCATCAACATCACAAAATCACTAGGATAGATGATAATTTCACCCATATATGCAATGTCATTGTGGTTTTATCAAAAAATTTATATTCTTGAACATGGTTCTCCATACCATATGTTTCAGCTCATATGGAATAATTCTAGGCCATGGTTCTACCCACCATAGTAATCTTATAATAAAAAACACAATTAGGGATCCAAAACCAAACTTTATATGACATCCATATCAATGAACCTATATTTATGAAAAATATAGTTCAAACATTATCTAGTAAAAATTTATATGAAATTATCCATCATAAAAACTAATTCACTATATAATTACATAACCAGAATACCCTAAACCCCATGAGGCATATGATTATTAGTTAATTTCAACACTATATTCAATATGAGATCTATATTTTAATTTAATTATTTGTTACCATTCCAATAGATTCAACCATTATACTCCACTATGGAGTACTAAAACATCCCTAATATGAATTACTGATATATCACATCCAAATCCATCATTAAAATGATCCTAATACATCAAAATACATCCAAAATTTAATTCATCTATAAAATCTATAATTTAACAAGGAACAAAGAAAAATCATATTTACATTCACACCAGTATACATGAATCAGCTCACCCATATAAGGAATTGTCACATCAATCCCTAAGCCATGTCAATAATGAGATATTACTCTAGGACTCATACTATTTCAATTATCAAAGTTTATTACTCTATTAATTTATCTAATTCCTAACAATGATCCAAAAATAAACATCAAATCATAACATCACTTGACTTAATGAGAATAAAATACTCCAAATCCACTAAACATCATTTATAATAATGTATAGAGCATGCAACAGCCTATAGAAGACTCCCCACCACACATCATCTTCTACAGAAATTATCTATTGAAACCTAGAGAGGTAAAATTATCTGGTATTCTTTTCTCCTCCACATCCATGTTCACACATCATATTAATAGCTAAAATAATATATTCATAGTATAATTATCATCTTATAAATATTCCACTCTGACATCTAGTGATTCCCAAGGAATCTATGCCTAGATGAGTCTCATGAAATCCCATAGTTCTCAACCAATTCATATTTTTTCACCAATTAACAATGCAATGGTACATGAAATCATGATAATCTACTACCAAAATTTCATCCCAACATGAAGGATGTACCATCCTATAAAACCCGATCATTGAAATCAACTGATGATCCCATGAGTCAACCACCATTAAACATGGATCATAAACCTAAACCACTTACATTTCTCCTCAACAATGTAGGTGTCATAGAGTAATTTATTACAACACTAAGGAATCCCACACATTACTAGGGGAATCAAGTGGTAACCATAAATATTAAATTCATCCCGATATGATATGAATCTGTCTGTACTCTACCCACCCATATCATACCATGAGGTATTTTGATCCACTACCACCTAAGGAACCCTCACCTCTCCAGAATAAATCATAAATCCCAAATAATATAAACATATCTCATGTCTCTAATAGAACTCATTTGATTGGTATAACATATCTATTTTGTTACCCACACATATACAACACATATCATTAATACGTTTGAGGTATATCCTTATGGCATTAGGATCTATCATGTAGCCCCTTTACAATTTCTCACATGGTCACTAATCATAGTAAAAAATTATTGATACAGAATCAAATATCACCATGAAACCCCCTCACCAAAACACCAATGTATGTGTTCTTACATATACAAATCCTGAATCACATTACAATTCATCAACCTACTATGAAACTGCTCCTTTCTAGACATCCACATTATTGAATACCACTTTTAGGATAATGATCTCAGCCATTTACATATAATTGTATCTCTTTAAAAAAATATATTACAATTAAAAAAAATTCATATAGTTATGTTGTGAGTAATTACACAGAGTTAATGTACAAAACATTTAGGTATGGGTTTTTGTTAAAAGTGTATGAATAAAAACATAATTTTCATCTCCATGGATGGTATAATAACTAGTCACAAGGGTTGGTCATTAAATAATTTCTTTCCTAAAACATATCATTTAGGTTAATAATACATGCCCTATAATAACAGTCCATATATATTTCATTAATGGACATTCCACTATATATTCCACAAAATTCATTAAAATTGATAATATATTATAGAGATGTCTAATAGAATTCTAATAATTGGTTAAATTAGAAAACAATTTTTTCTGGTTTTATCTACTTTAAATAAACGAACCTTCTTCATCTTGGATACAAATTACATGTATGAAAGAGACTACAATGGGTGTATTATAATCTAAATATGATTCATGTATATTATTCTCTATCCAATATATCAGATGTAAAACCCTATTTAACACAGTCAAAAACACTACTACGTCATGATAAGGGAAACCATTCAAAAATAAAAGTGGAAATGAATAATAATTTTCCAATATCAATTGTAACCATAAATTAACATAAGAAAAGGTGGTCCTGATGTACATGTTCGACATCTATTAAAATCTTTAAAATATCATGATTTCATTTCAACCATATAACAAAATAGTAGTACAGATAAAAATATAATCTGATACCACAGTGTAACATCCAAATACATTAAATACACTTTAGGGTCTAGACCAATGATGTTATGGTGACATCAGGCACACACCCCAATATACAATTGGTTTCAGAATAGTATTATGGGTTTATGGTGTTTTCATGGTGTGAGTATACCCCATATTAAAGTAAATTAATTGAAATCAATTAACCAAATAATATCATTAGAAAATAATCTAGTACAAAATTTTAATAAATAATAGAAAACTATATAATGATGAAATCCAAATTCAAATAGTCAAATAGACACACAAACATACCAGTATACATAACCTAATATCACAGATGGCTAATAACAAAAAAAATAAATAAATAACGGAATAAAATTCACGAGGATCTTCTATTATACCCAAGCCTCATTACATGTTGTTCTGAAAGAAACATTAAATTTATCCTACAAAATCATTAAATCTTGAGTATGTTTTTTACAAATTCATTCAATCAGGAAAGCTTACATAGTTACCTAATTTTAATGGTCACCTGATCAAGGTGACAGTATAACTATATACAGAACTTCCAATGAGGCCATTAACATTATAACGAAATTATGTTTAAGAAAAAAATATATGATCATAATATATAAAGACATAATGTAAGGGAAGTTTATAACCATTATTTCACATAAATATTTGTTAATAAAAATACTATTACTGATATATCTCTTTACACTAAACCCCGAGCTTAAAAAAACTACAACCTAAAATAAAAATATAACAATTGATTTGTGAAAATTATTACGGGGTCATTAATTTTGTTAGATTAAAAGGAATAATAAAATTAATATATATATATATATATATTGGTTTTATATAATTAAAATATTCTTATTTATGTATAACATATATATTCTCCATTTTTAAATAAATAATTTTTTCCCCTAAATTTGTTTTCTTTAAAATGGGGTTTTTGAATTTTTTTAACAAAATTTATTTAATTTATAACATTTAAAAAAATTTAATTATAAAATAACTACTATTTTAGATTCATAATTTCAATATTTTTATGCTGACTTCTTAGAGTTTTTTAAAATGATACATTTTTAGTGAATTGTAAAAAATACATATTTTTTAAAAATTTATTTGTTATTTAATTATTATAATTTAAATGTAAAATTGTCTTTTGGGATTGGATTTAAAGTGAAAATTTCACGACCCGTCCCACGAGGCTCGTGTCGTGACTACCCCAAGGCCGCCTTCCATTGGCCAGTGACTGGCAACTAACACCGAAGGCATATTCCCTAAAACTGTGAAGGCATTGCCTATATAACCTGTAACAAATAAAACCAATCGCACTGTAAGATACAAAATCAAGTAAATAGAACATTAAACAGAGTGATTACAGTATGTAATGGGTCTAGAAATACATTACAAAATTTATAGTAAAAGAAACTGAAAGTATAAGTAAATGGGAACTACTCCTGTGAACACCTGCCAAGAATCCTACCTAAACGGTAGGTACAACTCTCGATTGGTCGTCTCTGCGGTATGCCTCATCTATTGTCCACCACCAACCTACGTCCATTCCTAGTACTCACATCCTCAGTCTGCATTGTATTTCGTCTGCACCAAACACAATAAGGTGTGGGCATAACACGTGTAGGGTTGACTATAATGATGCTTAGTAGGGACCCCAAGAACCCCAAGGTCTCACAAAATCAAAAATGGATAATCCAAAAAGCATGAAATCAACTGAAAACTCATCATAGTTTTATGCCTGTACATATACCTATGTTATCAAGTATACCCATCTCAATCATGAGGAATACACCGAGTCCAAATAAAATCCAAAAGCTCAACTATTTCACAAAGGAATGAATACCATAAAGGCAAGTACCACATAAGTATTACGTACAAAAGAATACCTCCAAGGTATTACCACAAGGAATGTACCACTTAGGTATGAAGTCTTCTCACACTAGGTATAACTTAAGTACAATAGTAGATATAATTTGACATAACCACTAAATAATCTTACTCTGTTAAGAGACAGACAAACACATGATTTCTAGGAGCTGACCCACACAAGATCACTAGGTGCTGACCCACAAAGGATCGCTCGGTGCTGACCAACACAAGATTGCTTAGTGATGACCCACACATGATCATTGGGTGCTGATCCACAAAGGATCGCTCGGTGCTGACCCACAGAAGATTGCTTTTTGATGACCCACACAGGATTGATGGGTGATGACCCACACAGTATCGCTCAGTACTTACCCACACAAGATTGCTAGGTGCTGACCCACATAGGATTGCTTGGTGTTTCTCCACATGTGATCGCTCTCTGCTGACCCATACACGATCGTTAGGTGCTTCCCCACACAGGATCACTTCGTGCTGACCCAGATTGGATCTCTAGGTGCTATCTCATAGAGGATCACTCTTCATTCTTCACGTCACATCAGGCTACAGGGTTCCCACGCAAAGACTGCTCGTCTCCGAGAGGGTTTTCTCTATAAGAAACTTGTCAATACAGCAACTACCATAATGTCCCAAGAAAAACTATCCCGAAAAACCGCCACGTCATAGGGGTCTCGAGACAATAGACGGTGCATCAATCAGATGCTCGGTCTGTATGTTATTAGTCTTTTAGTCCCGAGGGCCCGGTTGGATTCGTGGTCAATCCAACCCAACCATTCCCCGATCTTATTCAAATCACTAGTGAGGTATACCAAAGGGACCGTCTGGCTCCAAGGTTTCCATCGCCGCTGGTGGTTCGTTAATTGGACGTTCGGTGCCGATGTTATGGCCAAAAGTGCGTAAATGGGTCGAAGTGGGTCTAGGTCCAGCCTAACCCAGTCAGACTGATATGGCTCGACCTAGCTTGGGCTGACCCTGTTTGGGTCAACTCGACCCGCCCGATGGGTCCATCCCACGTTTGGTGGCCCATCCTGGCAGCGGCGTGGTGGCCGCAAGGGACACGATTGACCATAGGGGGCCATGGAGGCAGCGCGGGGCACGAAGGCCGTGATGGGTGTGGAGGCCATGAGGGGGCCACAGGGAATCCCAGATGTTTGAGGGGCGGTAAGGCAGTCGGGTGGCGTGGCGGGCTTTGGGGAGGCACAACGAGGCCCCCGGGAAGCACTGTGGGCCACTGGGAGGAGAGGCTGGCCGTTGGGCGGCGCACGAAGCCTCATTTTGGTGTGGTGGGCCGCGAGGCAGCGTGGTGAGACCAGGGCCCGCAGAGGAGGATGCGTGTGGCTTTGGCCGCGAATAGAGAAATCCTCAGGGTGGTGGTGGCCGTGGGGTGGTGCCATTGTGCCATCGCATACGTCGCGGCCGGCCGCGATGCCGACCCCCGTTCTCATGTTCCATTGGTGCCAAACGATGTAACTAGTCGACATCAATATCATTAATAACACACAAGAAAATGGAGAATGATGGAGTGTTCGTTCCATGTTTGATTGGCCAGCAATATACACATTAGAGCGGTAGGAAATAGCTCAACAAAAATGTGAATCAATATTTTCAATCTCTATAATCCCCCGAAAATCACTATTCCCAACCCGTAAAAAAATTAAACATCCGCTCATTATTTATAAGGAAAAAACATGGAAAGTATAATCATTCATAAATAACCCATACCTCGTTCAATTGATTCGATGAGGATTTTCTATGTGGAAAAAGACGATGTCGTTGGGAATAGATAGATGTCGGTGACGTCACTGTTTCCTCGTTCATCGGTTCGTTGAAGTTGAATATGTTCCTCATCAATGAATGTCCCGAGGAAGAAGTTGGATTCCAAGTCATCATTATTTGTTGGCGTTCATCATTAAAGATATTTCTCCCAAGGCTCCTTCCTTTTCCAATGATTAATTTCCCCCAACCCACCATAATGAAAAGGTAGACAATATAATAAAATACGTTGGCATAATTTCAAATTGGAATAATTAATTAATTGTGTTGGTGTATTAATTTAAAAGGGGTGGCATAATTAATCAAGGCAAAGTTCATGAGATTTCCCCACAATTAAGTGGGAGGTTCAAAGGGGTTTTAATCTCAGGTGGTCCCCAACACCATAACCTCTCATTGGAGGTTTTAGGTTCTTTGGTCCCCACCTCCATAAACTGAAGGAGAGGTTTAATTATGGTAGTCCCCACCTCCGAACATCCACAAAGAGTTTAAAAAAAATTAAAGGTTAAACAATTTTATTTTATTTTATTATTTCACGAATATGTGAAAATCTAACTTCCACCCTAGACCTACTGCAATTGAGGTAATGGTCTTTTTATGTGAATACAGGTACTGCGAGTTCAACGGTGCCCTCAGATTTCAATTTTGAGCACCAGTTCAAAAAGATTGAAATGTAACGACCCAGTCCATCCAATGTTCTTGATATTTTCCTTTTTGGCCTAGCCCGCACTATTTTTTTCCCTGGGCTCCGGCCCTCTGACACCCCCCAAAAAAGGCCTCATGATGAGAGAGGTATCTGCACCACCTTATAAAGGGGTGCTTCATGTTCCTCCTCCATCGAAGTGGGATTTCCATAACCCATCTCCCTAGAAGGTCCCACATCCTCGGTGTCACATCAAATGTACACGAGCTCTGATACCTTTTGTAATGGACCAGTCCAGCCCTCTATCATGATATTGTCTTATTTGGGCCTAGCCCGCACGGTTTTGTTTTCCCTTGGCTATGGCCCTCAGACACCCCCAAAGAAAAGGCCTCTTGATGGGAGAGGTATCCACACCACCTTATAAAGGGGTGGTTCATGATCCTTCTCCTTCTATGTGGGATTCCCATAACCACATTGTAACGTCCCGGATCCGGGTGCCACTCAACCAGTCCCCTGAACCCGGTTGGTCACATGACCTCAAGCTAATTTCCCCAAACGCCAGAGGCTGCCGACTAGAAGTGAGTGCCTATGTCTGATAGTAGGGAAACTATGTCCTCATTTTTCAACGAGTATCTCAGGGGAAATAGATATAAACATACAAAAGCAAAAGCAATAAACAATACCCAACTGAAATGGATTACTGTACAGAAGTAAAATATAAAAAAAGATATATATATATATATATATATATGATGATGAATTATATTTCTATGTCTTTGAAAAAATCCAAAACAGGATATACTGAAATCTATAATAATCCAATTCAAAGTACAAGTACAACAAAGGAAAAAAAAACAGTGTAGCAGGAACTCAGCCGCATCGCGAGCCTAAGCTCGATCACATGCTCTCCCACTCCTCTACTATAATCAAGTATCTGTAGAGGTACTCTATCCCTTATCCACACTTGCAACAATATAATCTGTTTGGGCACATAAAATGTCCCAAACAGGGTGTGACAAATAAATCCCAGCAGGCAACCACCAAAGGCCTGTGCCCATCTGTCAGTGAAAATATGGAACAACAGTGTGCAATAATAAAATGCAGTAAACTCAGTAGTAATAAAAAGTAACTATCTCTACCAGTTACATTGACAATTCATGAATCATTTATTATTTCCAAGATTATGCTTTAGCTTGGCAGTTGAAACATAGTGAGTCAACAGAGTGAATATACAATGTAAACGTTGTCCGCAGACATGAAAATCTTTACCCTCAGATAATCCGAACTGAATCCTGCAGGTGACTGCCAACAGGCATAACAAATATTGCATACAGGCATACAAGGTGTCGCCCACAGGCACAGAAACTATTGCCCACATGCATGATAAAGGTTTCTCGCAGGCGAAATTAAACACTTCCCTCAGAATAAGAAAGGAAACAGGCCGAGCCCAACACATAAGAAATCAATTTATATACAATTTCTCGCAAGGCAATTCAAAGCATGTTAAATTCACGGTATACCCTTAGGTAACCTGGCCAAATGGCTAGAAAAGGGAACGCACCCATGGGGTGGACCTGGATCTAAGCAATGATCCTAAACAGCAGTTGTACATATTCATTAAATTACCTATGCAATTGTAGGTATTTAATTAATCAAGGCCTCAGCCATTCAACACCCCAAACATTGGCGCATAGTGCAATATTACAAGAAAATAACATGACTATTGGAATTAAACACCAAACCACCTACCTTGATCACCACTGATCAATTTATGTTAACGACACCTCTCGAAACGACCAAGAACAGCGTAGATCTAGAAGAAAATATTTCCCATTCAAATGTAAATAACTTCCCATAGAGTAAGAATTAGCAGGAAAGACTCACGGCAAGGGAAGAACTCACCCGCGTGGTTCCAACGTGATCTTTGTCGGATGAATTTGATTCCCAGTTTGTGGTTGGGAGCCCTTATAAGCTCCGACCTCTCCTCCCAAGCTTCAAACTTGTCCAATTCCACCTCTTCCGAATGAGGAGGCTACTGCCCATTTTAAGAAAATAAAAAACAAACCTCACGGCATGTAATCTGATGTTCACAGTGTGTACTTTTCATCGTTTAAATGTTCATCTAGAGGATAATTTTCACTGCCACACAATTCATCAATCGACATGAGTACACGACATGTATTTCAGAATACATGGAATGTACTGTCACTCAGTTGGCAGGTACTCCCACCACATTAATGTTCACTTGTCGACTGATTACGCGGCTTGTAAATACCATGTACATGGCGTGTAGTCAGTTTTAAACCCTTCTTCACCAATAAGAACACACTACTTGTGTACTTCTCCCATACGACCAAAATACACGTCGTGTAGAAAACTACACAGCGTGTACCCACAAAATTTTGGATTTCGCCCCCCCATTTTCCTTATTTTATCAAAATCATTTATGGAAAAACAAATAAGAAACCCATACCTCAAGAATAAGAACAAGGTTCTTACTAATTTCCCCCCTAAAATAAATTCATCCCCAAATTTCCCTTCCAAGGCTGGTGAAGATAAACATCAGAACAACTCTGGCCACTGAGCATGTACGTTGGTCTCCCACACCTAGGTTTCATCCTGCACACGGCCATGCTGCCATAGCACTTGTACGAGAGGAACTGACCAGCCTCGGAGAACCTTCATGCTCTTTTCAACAATACGAATCAGATTCTTCTCAAAGTATTCATCGGCCTGAAGCTCAACCTCCTCGTGCTGAAACATGTGAGACATTTCTGAGTGATAACGACGTAGGTGAGTTATAGGTAAGACGTCGTGCATGGCCCGGTACCTCAATGGTAACTACAACCGATAGGTAACCATCCAGACTCTCCCCAGAATCTCCAACGGCCCCACATACCTCAGTGATGTTTACCCTGTCTCCTGATCCATATGTGTCCCAACCTCAGTGAAACACGTAAGAACACCCGATACCCGACCATGAACTCCAAGGGACTTCTGCGGTGAACAACATAAGATTTATGATGCGATTGTACAATAACCATCTGCTTCTGTATCAACTAGATCTACTCTGAAGTCTCCGGCACAAGATGTGGCCCCAGCAAAGCTGCATCACCTTCTTCCAACCCGCACAAACGTTATCGGCATTGTCTACCATATAAAGCCCCATAAGGTGCCATCTCAATAGTTGAATGAAAAATATTATTATAGGAAAACATGACTAGGGGTATGTGATTCTCCCAATATTCCCAAATGTCTAGGATCCATGCACGCATCATTTATTCTATCACATGTATCGTACGCTCTGACTGGCCATCGGTCTGAAGGTGGTAAGCTGTGCTGAGAAGCACCTGTGTACCCAGTGCCCTCTGAAAACTCTTCTAGAAAAAAGATGTAAAACGTGTTTCCCTATTTAAAAAAATAGAATGGGGGACCCCATGAATTTTTATAACCTCTCAGATATACATCTGCCTGATATTTTCAACACCGAAGGTATCCTTGATCAGAAATATGTTAGCTACCTTCGTAAGTCTATCCACGACACCCCACACTACATCACTGCCTCGAGTTGACCTCGACAACCGGGTCACGAAATTCATCGCGACATCATCTCGTTTCTACTCTGGAATGGGTAACTGTTGTAATAGTCCAACTGTCCTCTGATGCTCCGCCTTCACATGCTGACAGGTGGATCATCTCCCAAGAAAACCAGCTACTTCCCATTTCATCCTAGCCACCAATACTAACGTCTCAAGTCATGGTACATTTTGGTAACTACAAGATGCACTGGCCAAGCTTAATCATGGAACGCCCACATCATCTCCTCACGTATATCCCCTGGAACCCACACTCATCCATAGATACAGAATACCTCATCATGACCTATCATCTAATTAGAAGGAGGGTCCTCACATTCCACCGACTCCCATAGAACCAGGCCTTCAAAATATGATAGTTGTCTCAACCTCACTCTATCCATTAGTATAGAAGTCACAACTAAAGAAGAAATATAGGCTCTCCCCTAAATATTATGAACCTCTAAATGCATCTCAGAGATCAAAGCCATGACCTAACACTCACCACTTGCCTCTTGCAATGCCTATATCGGAGTCCTCTTACTTAGTGTATCAGTAACTGTGTTACCCTTACCTGGTGTATAGGCATGCTCGAAGTTGAAGGACTGATGGTATTCAACCCACCTTCATTGTCTCAAATTCAGGTCACGTTGGGTAAAGATATATTTGAGATTTTTGTGGTCATGAACAACACAAAATGTTCTCCAAAGAGATAATGTTTCCAACAGCGTGATGCATGAAAAACTACAGCCAACTCAAGATCATGAGTTGGGTAATTCCTCTAATGTGGCCACAACTTCCAAGACCAGTACGCAATAACTCGATCACCCTGTATCTACACTGCTCCCAACCCAACACCTGATACATGATAATAAACTGTAAAGCACTTCCATTTCACTAGAAGTATCAGGACTGATGCTGATATCAACTGTCCCTTCTGCTCCTAAAAGGTTATCTCGCAAGCTTCTGACCAATAAAACATCACCCCCTTCTTAGTCAAACCCTTCAACGACACTGCTATGTAGGATAAGTCCTGTATAATGTACCTATAGTAACTAGCCAACCCCAAGAAATTCTGTATCTCAAATTGGTTCTTAGGCTGCTCCCAGGAAACTACTACTCTCACCTTCACTAGGTCTACTAAAAATCCTACCTCTAAGATGATATGACCCAAGAATTTTATCCAGTCCATCAAAATTATGCACTTTGAAAGCATCGCATATAGCTGATGCTCTCTCAGTGTACTCAAAACGATCTCAAGATGGGTAGCATGTTCATGTAGAGTGTGATAGTACACTAAGATATCATCCAGAAAGACTACCACAAAAGAATCCAGATAAGGGTGGAACTCACAATTCATGAGAGCCATGAAAACTGCTGGGGCGTTCGTGAGTCTGAATGGCATAACCAAGTACACGTATAGACTATATCTGCTCCGAAAAGTTTTAAGTGGTATGTCTGATGGCCTAACATGTAACTGATGATATCCGGATCTCATGTCAATATTCGAGAACACTCATGCTCCTCGAAGTTGATAAAAAATATCATCAATCATCGGCAAGGGATATCGATTCTTGACCGTCAACTGGTTCAACTTCCGATAACCCAGACAAATTCTAACAGTACCATCCTCATTCTTTGAAAACAGGACATGAGAAACCCAAGGTGAAGTATTGGGTCATATGAAATGCTTTTCCTTTAACTCCTCTAACTGCCTGTTGAGCTCCTGTGACTCTGGTGTAGCCATCCAATGTGTAATGGACACTGGTGCTGCTCCGGGAACTAACTCAATACATAAATCCACCTCTCGCTATGGAGGTAGACCTGAAATGTCGCCCGAGAAGACATCCCTGAAACAATCAACTAATGGAGGGAAATCCTTAGGAAAAGTTCCCTCTTCATCCTGATATAAACTCACAATCTGGGTAGTCACACCACCTCATCCATGATGCTCGGGTCCAGATCGACTCGCCTAGACATCCCACTCGCCCTTTTATAGAAAATCTCTGCCTTTGGTGACATGAAACTCACCCTATGACAATAGCAATTCAGAAAGGCTCGAAAGGGTACCAACCAGTCCATCCCGAGAATGACGTCATAACTTTTCATCTCTATGACATAGAGTTCTATAGAATGTGACACCCACCAACCTGTAGGGGGAACTCTCCGCATTGACGCACACCAGCGATTCTAGTCCCCAACAGAGTGTCTATCACCATAATATTAGATAAAGAAGAAACACAGAGCCCAAGGCTCTCCAAAATGGGAAAATATATAAATCTATGTGTAACACACATATCGGAAAGTACAGAAGATAAAACAAAAGCTACTAGAATAGTACCTCAGACGGTAGAATATCTGAGATCCGGCTCTTATTGGGTCTGTTGTACTGCATATGCCTACCTAGTGTCGTGGACCTGTGACACAGCCTGGCTACCCTAAGCTAATCCGCCTTACTGTCTCTGACATCCTGGTGTCTGGCTACTATAGCCACGACCACCACCTCCGCCTGAACATCCCAAACTATCCCAATTTCGTAATTGGTAAGAATCTACTGGCACTACCCCAACACACATAGTCTACACAGAACCCCTCTCACTATCAACTGGTGGCAACACACTGCAGAAATACTAGAGATGACCCATCATGCCGTCATCTCGGCACTCCACTAGGTCACGTGGACATTGAGGTCTCTTGTGCCCCTCTCTACTACACTGGTAGAAAATGACCTAGCCACCTGAAGAATTCATCAAGACAGTACTACCACCATGAGAGAAATCAATCCATCTATTCCTCTTACTGATAAAAATAGTACCATAAACTGGTGTTGAACTATCCTGGACTGCACCACTAGCTTCCCACAGGTTCTGTTTAGTAATCAATGCCTGGTTCAAAATATCATGCATTGTAGGCAACCTGAAAACATTCATCGGCGATCAAATGTCATATTGAAGATCATCCTCAAAGTGTCGATCCCTCAACGACTGATCACCCACTAGAAATGGTGGAACGAACTATATCTTGGTGAAGTAGGCATAATAATCCATTACTAACATAGCACCCTACTGCAGAGACCTGAACTATCGAGCTCTATCCGCTCTTAGCATCTCTGCAATGAAAAAGTCATAGAATACTACCTAAAAATCTTCTCACGCTATGTCTCTGTGATGATCAATCTAAGTGGTAACATCCCACCATCTCTTGGCAGAATCATGCAGCATGTATGTAGCGAGTTTGACCCTCCGCCGAGGAGGCTTCTCCAGATTCTAATAAAGAGTCTGCATAGATCCCAGCCAAGACTTCACAACCTGTGGTCTTCCATCCCTGGAAAATGTAGGCAGATGCTGCTGATGAAATATGTGTGTCAGCTCTACCATATATGTGGAAGCCGACAGTACTCCCTAGAAGGTCTGCATGAACCGAATGAAGCCTTCATGGAACTATGAATTAGCCCCTGTGCCCGGTATAACGGATGACGCCACATCTGGCTCTGCTGGAGGATCCATCGGTAGCCCGTGGACTACAGTCTCTGGAGTATACTCGTTGCCTCTCTCCTAGAGAAAAACTCGAGGCCGTCTCAACGGCATGACTCTATATGGTCAAAAACACGCCATCGATTAAGATTGTCAAGGACTGTAAACAAGGAGTGTGCGAAGGGAACAAGGAAACGAAAACATTCATGTTTTACAAGACAAGACTACACGGTGTGTATAATAACTACACGACGTGTTCCTTCATGTCTTTCAAAGCAGTGTGTACCTCTGCCAGAATCGGTCGTGGAACACCCAAAACACGGAGTGTTGTCCACAAACACAGTGTGTACATGAATTTTTTCCCCTGCCTGATTCCTTCTACATGGTTTAGCCACACAGATCTCCTTTGAACAAGAGTATAGGGCATGTAAAACATCTACAAGGCATGTACTGGATGAGCTTCACCAACCCGTGTTGTCCGTTACACGGCCGGGTACACATCTCAGACTATATGACGTGTTCCAGATAGACATGACATGTACGACTTAATTCCAACTTATCATATTGTTATTGACACATCCAGCTACTTGGTTTACACTATACGGTGTGTTACACTCTCACACAGTGTGTAAACTACCCCGTTTCCCCAGACACATGGCCAATTATACATGGTCTCTCACTGGTGAAGACTACACGGTGTGTCCCACAGGTACACGACATGTTTATGAAAAGGTAACATTGACCTGTGTTTGTTAGTTAAACGACCAGATTCCTAGGAAACACTACACATCATGCTCTTCATTGACACAATGTGTATAAACAATGATTTACCCCATCTGTGTTGTTAGTTACACGGGCAAACACATGGTCTACATGCACGGTGTGTACAACTAGTACACGATGTGTTCCCTCTAGAACATCCCCATCCCGTGTCTCATCCTACACAACCAATGACACGGTTAGAGACTACACGGCGTGTGCACAAGGTACACAACGTGTACTAAAGAATTTTCTTTTCATCCCGAACAGAAGCGTAAACAACTTGTAATCATAATTACACACTGTGTATTCAGGGATTTCCCTTGGACCACAAGGATCAGAAACTACTCCAGAGCCCAGAAAACACTACAACCAACACCTATGTGTCAAATTCCAATCCATGAGGTCCCATAATTCCCGTGAATCAAATATTTTAATATTATACACGTTATAAGAAAGTAAACAAGTCAATGATCCACCAAATTTTGGTCAATGAGGGCCCATACTCCTCAAAACCAATCATTGGTGCTCATTAACAGAACCTCACATAATAATACCATATCAAATAGTAGGTATTTATCATGGAATCTATCTCAACAACATGCATTTTCTAGCATAGCATCCATCACAACAACATGAAATTTTTAATCCACCTACATGGCATGGAAACTATGCATGGTATATGATTTAACATGTGCCTAAATGATGCATGAAATGACATACCCTCATCTCATCAGGTTGCAACTAAATAGATCCTAGTATAAAAATATATGTAGTACACAATAAGTGTGTCACCCAATGGTGAATATCATATCAACTGTAAAACTGTAAAATTAGAAAAATTGGAACACGAGGTAAATTTTTTATTCCCTGTAAACGGGTTAGCTACTAAAGGGAGCAGCTTATTTACAAGTACCTATTCCATCATATCTCAAACTATAGGCTCGAAACAGTAATTCAAAGAAAATAACCACCTCTAATGCGAATTTGTAACGTCCTGGATCTGGATGCCATCAATGGGTGCCCCATACCCGGTTGGTCACATGACCTCAAGTGAATTTCGCGAAACTCTAGAGGCTGCCAACTAGTAACGGGGGACTAGGTCTGAAAGTGGGGAATCTATTCCCTTATTTTTCAAAGTGTGGTATAGCATAAATAGATATAAACATATAAAAGAAGAAGTAGTAAATAGTACCCAATTGAAATGGATAACAATACCGAAGTAAAATTTAACAACAATCATATATATATATGATGATGTGTTATATCTTGATGTCTAGGATAACAGCCAAAAAAAGGATATACTACAATATAGAAAAATCCAATACAAAGTACAAGTACAGAAAAGGAAAACAAAATAGTGAAAGAGGAACTCAGCCGCATCGCAAGACTAAGCTCGGTCCCATGCTCTCCCAATCCTCTACAACAATCAAGTACTCGTATAGGGACACTTGACCTTATCAACACCTGCAGCAATATAATTTGTTTGGGCCCAAGACATAACCAAAATAGGGTGTGAGAAATAAATCCTCGTAGGCAACCACCAAAGGCTCATTCACAACTATTAGAGAGAATATTCAATAGTAGTGTGCAATAATAAAATGCAGTAAAATCCGCATCAACAAAAAGTAACTATCTATACCAATTACATTTCTACATTATTAATAATTTATTTATTCTAAACCTGTGCTTTTGCTTGTCATGTGCAACATTTTAAATCACCATAGTGAATATAAAAAGTAAATGTTTTCTGCAGATATGAAAATCCTTACCCTCAGGTAATCCAAACTGATACCCGCAGGTGACTACCCACCGGCATAACAAATATTGCCTGCTGGAGTGTGAGGTGTCGCCCACAAGAGAAGAAACTGCTACCCACAGGCATGAGAAATATTTCCCGTAGGCTAAACAAAACACTTCCCTAAGGCTTTGCAAGGAACCGGGCCGAGCCTATCACATTAGCAAGCAATTTATATATAATTCCTATAAAGGCAATTCAAAGCATGCTAAATTCACGGTATACCCTCGGGTAACCTGGAAATATGACTAAACAAAGGAATTCACACACAGGGTGGCGCTAGATCTAGGAAATGATCCCAAATAAAAGTTTTACATATTCATTAAATTACCTACCCAAATCTAGGTATTTAATTAATCTAGGCCTCAAAAATATTACACACCAAACATGGGTGCATAGTGCAATGGTATACAAAAACCACATTAATGTGGGAATTAAACACAAGGCCACCTATCTTGATCTACACTGATCAATATACATGAACAACACCTCTCGAAATGACCAAGAACGGCATAGATCTAGAATAACAGATTTCTCATTCAAACGTAAATAAAATCCCTTAGAAGAAGAATTTTTAGAAATGACTCATAGAGAGGGAAGAACTCACTCGCGCGGTTCCTACATGATCAATGGCTGAAGGATCTGATTCCTGGTGTGTGGTTGGGATCTCCTCCAAACTCCGACCTCTCCTCCCATGCTCCAAATGCGTCCAATGCCTCCTCTACCAAATGACAAGGCTACTTCCCATTTTAAGAGAAAAAAATAAACTACACGGCAAGTACACTAAAGTACAGAATTTGTACTTTTCATCATTTATCTGTTCTTCTAGCAGCTACTTTTCACCGCCACACTGTTTATCTGACGACATAAGTAATGGTGTGTATTTTGGAATATACAGCGTGTAATATCACTCAGCTGGAGGCTACTCCCACTGCCATACTATTCAACTCTGGACTGATTACATGGAGTATAAATACCAAGTACATGGCGTGTAGTCAGTTTTTACACCCTTCATAGTTGATAGGCCTACACACCTTGTGTACATTTCCCACACAGCCAAAATACATGGCGTGAGGAAAAGTACTTGGCGTGTACCCACAAAACATGGGATTTGATTTCCAATTACCATTATTTTCTCAAAAACACTTTAAAAAAAGAAAAATTAGAAACCCGAACTTCAAGAATAAGAACCGGGTTTTTAAAACAAAATCCCACTCTAAAAGTTCCAAAATTAAATTCGGGCACTCCGGGCCTGAGAATAATGCGCCATCAATTTTTTCAGACTCATAAAATTCCCATATATTAAAAAATAGTTATATGGAAATTTTGGGTCTTTACATTCTCCCAACCATAGGTATTTACATCCCTGTAATCCACAACTGAAACTAAGGGAAAATGTGTGGGTACTGAGCACATATTTGAGCCTCCCGCTACCAGGTTCTCTCCTGGATGTTCCCACGTTGACAACGTGAATGTACTAGAGGTATCGACCACCCACGAAGGACCAGCTCATGTTGATCCTCAATCTCCACTGGAACCTTAGTAAAATTCTCTCTGTCATCAATGTACAACTCGCCATGCTCAATGAGGTGGGAAGGGTCATGCAAATATCTCCTCTACTGAGATACGTGGAAGATGTCGTGCTCCCGGTGCAACTAAGGTGGAAGATCTAAGTGATATGCCACCTCGCCAACTCAGCTAAGGACCTGAAAAGGTCTAATGATCCTCAAATATAACATTCCACCTTGGATAAATCTCTGTAAACCTCATCGAGATGATACCCACAGAAATATGTGGTCTCCATCCTCGAACTCCAGAGGACTCTGTCTCCTATCAGCATACGACTTCTTCCTTCTCTGTGTAGTATTCATCTGATCATAGATAATCTGAACCTTCTTTATGGTAGCCTATACCATCTCTAGTCCTACTAGTGCTGACACCACTGGGTCAGTCTAGCAAGAAGGTGATTTTCAAGGTCACTCGTATAACTCCGCAAAAGCTTTCATCCCAATGGCGGAGTGATAGCGGTTGTTGTATGAAAAATCCCCCAATGGCATGTGATCTTACCATATATGACCAAAGTTGAGGATGCAAGCATGAATCATGTACTCGATGGTCTGAGTGGGTCACTCAGTCTGGCCATACGTCTGAGGATGGAAGGCGGTGCTCAAATGAAGCTGTGTCCCGAAAACCTCCTGCAACCCCTTCCATAGCCGAGAAGTAAAACATGTATCCTGATCAGAGAAAATCGTCGAGGGTAATCCATGAAACCACACAATATACTGAACATATAGGCTTCCAAAGATCTCTACTGAACCCTGCTCTCTGATCGGTAGGAAGTGGGCTGACTTGGTGAGTCAGTCGATGATCACCCAGATATAGTCATGACCTCTAGATGTATATGGAAGTCCTATAATGAAGTCTAGGGATATCTCATCCCACTTTCACTATGGGACGTCTAATTGCTGAACCAAGACTACTGGTACCTGATACTCTGCCTTCATTTGTTGACAAATGAGGCATCCAGAGACAAACTCTACCACTGCTTCTATCATTCCCGGCCACCAGTGTAGTCGTCGGAGATCCAGGAACATCTTCACCACTCTTGGATAAATTTCTATAGGGGATGTGTGTAAATACCTCATCACATCCTCCCAAAGAGACACTGGTACAGTGATATGTCCTATGAAGAGGATGATGTTCTCCCCACCTTTAGAAAATCTATCAGGTGCCTGCCCTGTGGTTATCTGAGAACGTCGAGCTTCACAGCCAGTGTCCACATGCTGTGCATCCCTAGCTCGCTGTATAAGTGGAGGAGTGATTGTAAGAGACTGAAGGAATGTGCCTCCATCATGACCCAAAATGGATATCTATATAGAGGCCAACTGCTCCGTCTCCTCACCTAGCAGTTGAATACGAGATCTTCGGCTGAGTCCATCTACTACAACATTCCCCTTCCCAAGAGTATAGACTATCTCGATGTCATAGTCATAGAGAAACTGAAGCCAACATCATTGTCTTAGGCTCAGATCCTTCTTAGTGAAGATAAACCTAAGACTATTACGATCGTATTAAATTGTAAAACGCTCCCCCATCTAGTAATGTCGCCATATCATCAATGAAAAGACCACTACTGCTAACTCAAGGTCATGGGTAGAATAGTTCTGCTCATACTGTCTCAGCTATCAGAAACCATATGCGATCACTAGTCACTCCTGCATCAGGACACATCTAAGTCAGATCCCTGATGTGTTATAGAATACTGCGTACTCTACGCCCTCCTCTGGTAATCAGAAGATGGAGGAATAAGTCAGTCTCTATCTCAGCTACTGAAAACACCGCTAGTATCTCTTTGACCCCACAAAGTGTTTCCCCTTCTTCTTTAATGCTGATAGAGGTACTGCAACTTTGGATAAATCTAGCACAAACCTAGGTTTGGATGCAACCAAACGTAGGAATCTCTGTATCTCTGTCACACTCCTGGGTGGCTCCCAAGCTAGTACCACATCAATCTTTGCTAGGTCAACTGCAACTCCACCATACGATATTACATGTACCAGAAAGTGAACCTCTCGGATCAAGAATTGGAACATTGAGAGCATACCATAATGTTGGTTCTCTAAGAGTGTGTCCAGTACTACCTGAAAATGGTAGGCATGCTCCTCCTCAGTAGCCGAGTAGATCAGAATGTCATCGATGAAGACTAATATAAAGTGATCAAGGTATGAATGAAAGATCATGTTCACGACTCCCATGAACACTACTAGAGTGTTGGTTACCCCGAATAGCATAACCAATAAAATGTAGTGGCCATACCAACATCTGAAATCCATATTTTTCACATCCTCATCTCGTACTATGAGATGGTGATATCCTGAACTGAGGTCTATCTTCAAGAACCACCATGATCCCTTCTATTGATCAGAGATGTCGTTAATCCTCGTATGAGGGTACATGTTCTTCAAGGTCACCTAGTTCAGGTAGCGATAGTCGACACAATGTCTCAAAATCCCATCCACCTTCTTTACGAACAAAATCCGTGCAGCCTAAGGAGAAACACTAGGCCGAATGAACCCTTTCCCCTGTAATTCCTCCAGTGGTACCCGCAGCTGACGAAGCTCCGCCAGAGACATCCGATTTTATAGTGTAGACATCGGTTCCATCCTACGATATAAGTCAATATAAAAGTACACCTCTATGCGATGAGTAGATCTAGAAGATCATCAGGGAAGATATCCCCGAATTTGTCCACCACTACAGCATATGTTAGACTCTCCACATCAACTGATCCGAGGGTAAGGCTAGCCAAATGGTGAGTTATCAGCTGCACTCTCTTCCATGTATGTCCATCATGTGCTTAAAAGGCTCCCATCTCACCGATGAAGGTATACATGGTCCCATCTGTGTAGACACATAACACTTCACACCTGATACGGTCAATCAGAGCATAGACTGTAGATAAATAGTATATACCCAAGATGACGTTGTAAGGCCTCGACGCTGTTGCAATGAGACTTCATCCAACGATCTCACCTAATAGAGTAAGCTGACACTGCTGGCACAAGTGTGTAATCATCTAATCCTCTCCCGTAGGATTCTCTAGCCATATGGTTCCAGCAAAAGACTCCATCAGAATCTCTGAGCTTCAAACCAGGGCAGTGGAAATAAAAGAATGACAAGAACCTAGTTCTATAAGTACTACAACTAAGGTAGAGTAGACACAGATTGTACCATGAATCATCTCTGAAGCACTGTGATCATAGGCCTCAGCTGCTTGGAGTTGAGCTAGCCCCTATCCTCCTACTGCCTATGGTCGGGGTGGACCACCTTGTGGTGGTGGCAGTAACATCTTGAATCTTCACCCACCGCCAGCTTCACGACCAACTCCTCCGCCACATCTACCTGCTCCTAGTGGACCTCCTCGGTCGAATCTTTATATCTGCCTGGGCGGTCCTTCGACCATCTGCTGATCATCCGTATGTCGGGTCGTACAGTCACGAGCGATTTTACCCTACTCACCGCATGCGTAACATTTCCCACTCCTAAAATGACTAACTCTGTCTCAGGTTCCCCACACAACCGACCCTGAATCCTACGGTCATCCACCTGCATGTCTAGTCCTCTTGGACCTCTATGACATCAGTCTGCTACCAGTTTCAGAAGACTCCGTTACCTGATGACTAGTAGTGGGTCTCAATGCTGGTGACTGCTTAACAAGAAAACTCTCTACTAGGAGGGCTCTCTTTAACACCCCAGTCTGTGTTGGGATGCTATGTGAGATAATCGAATCCATGATCTCCCGTATGAGTCCCATATCAATGGTCTGGGCCCTGAAGAATCGGTCTTGCACCATATATGTGGGTGTTAGAGTTCAGTGAACCTCACTGAGTACTGATCCACATTCATGCTGCCCTGTTACAGATGATGTAGATCTGCTATTCATACTGCTCGAAGAGTTGCTGGGACAATCTCCGCCAGAAACAGGCTCTTGAAGTCTACCCAGAGAAGTGTCACATCGTCGTGATCCTAGGTCATCAAGCTCGACTATCTTCCTGCTGATGCATGCAGATGGTCAGTAGAAAGGATCTCCATGATATCTACTGGTGTCCCTACTAGTCAGGAGACTCTTACCACGACCTCCATCCAATCCTTAGCCACCTGTGGGACTGTCTCCCCGCTAAACCTTGGTGGCCTCTGGCATTGGAACTCATTCAACGCACTCAAGAGGTCTGCACCCTCTGCTACTGGGACTGTGGGAATCGATGGCCCAATGGGTAATGGTATCATTGGTTCCTCTGATGGTGCCTCTACTAGAAGAGGTCCCTACATCGAAGCCTTGTCTCTCTGTGGGATATCAGTGTGTACAACTCTCTGAACCCTAGAAGGCTATCTTCGTGTGGGAATCTTAGAAAGAAACAGGTGCACCACTATAAAAAAGTTATAGGTGGTGAGCTGACTTAAAGAGGTCACAAGGAAAACTCTTCAAAGCACACACACAATCAGTGTTTTCATCAACTGAGTTGAAAATCAGAAGTCACAGTCCTGGTGTATGCATACGTCGGCCGCCACACCAACACCAGATTTCCTAAACTGGTAACCACACTCACTATACATAACACTATTGTCGTTAAAAAGATAAAAGTCTAATGTTATACTGTAGAATCGACTCCTCTGATTCCAATTTGTCACGTCCCACCCCCCGGGGCCCGTGTCGTGACTACCCCAATCCAACCTTCCATAGGCTAGGGGCTACCGACTAGCACCGAAGGTATATTCCCTAAAACTGGGAAGGAATTTCTTATATAACATGTAACACACACATCAAAGAACATTGCAAAATACGAACTCAAGTAAACTGAATAGTAAATAGAATGATTACAGTAAGTAATGAGGCCAGAAAAACAAGCCCAAATGGATAGTACATGAAACTAAAAGTACATGTAAACTGGAACTACTCATGTGAACACCTACCAAGGATCCTACCTGAAGGGTATATATAGCTCTTGATTGGTCATATCTACGGTATGCCTCGTCTAAGGTCCAACACAGAGCTACCTCTAGTCCTAGTACCCACATCCTCAGTCAGCGTTGTCCGTTTTCTACCGCAAACACAACGAGGTGCGAGCATAGCCCATGCAAGGGAGAGTATAACGATACTTAGTAGTGACATCGAGACCCTCAAGGTCTCAAAGAATCCACAAAGGGTAATCCACCAAGAATGAAATCAACTAACAACCCAAATTAGGTATATGCCCATTAATATACCTATGTTATCAAGTATACCCATCTAAATCATGAAGAAAACACAATGTACAACTCAGAACCCATTGATCAACTGTTCCACAAAGGAAGGAACACCACTAAGGAAAGTCCCACATAGGTACGCCACACAAAAGAATACCTATAATGTATTATGACAAGTAAAGTACCTCTCAAGTACGAACTTATCTCACACCAGGTATAACATAAGTATAGTAATAGAGATGATTAGAAGAAACCACAGAATCATCTTACTCTGTTTAGAGGTAGACCCACACAGGATCGCTCAGTGCTGACCCACACAGGATCGCTCGGTGCTAAGCCACACAGGATCGCCATGTGCTGACCCACAGAGGATCTCTAGGTTCTGACCCACACTGGACCACTCAGTACTAACCCACACAAGATTTCTAGGTGCTGACCCACACAGGATCGCTCAGTGCTGACCCACATAGGATTTCTAGGTGCTAACCCATACAGGATCGCTAGGTGCTAACCCACTGAGGATCGCTTGGTTATGACCCACAAAGGATCACTCGGTGTGACCCACACAGGATCACTCTTCATTCTTCATGTCACAACCAGCTACAGGGTTCCCATGCTAACCTCGCTCATCTCCGTAAGGGTCAACCTCACAATCCACTGGTTGATATTCCAACTACCAAGAAGTCCCACGATGAAGTATCCCAATGAACTGCCACGTCATAGGGGTCTCAACGTAAAAGACAGTATGTCAATCAGACACTCGGTCTGTATGTAATTAGCTTTTTAGTCATGAGGTCCCGATTGGATTTGTGCCCTATCCAACATGACCATTCCCCAACCTTATCCAAATATTCTGTGGGTATACCAATGGGACCATCTAATTCCATGGTTTCCATCGCCACTGGAGGTTCGTCAATCAGACATCCGGTGCCGAAGTTATGGTCAATAGAGTGTAAATGGGTCATAGTGGGTCGAGGTCCAGTCCCACCTGGTCGACCTGACCTGGCTAGACCCGGCATGGTCCGACTCGGTTTGGGTCGACTAGGGCCGCCCGTTGGGTCCAGACTAACCCCCGCTGGGCAACCCAACCCACTGGGCGGCCTGGCCTGGCAGCAACACGGAGGCTACGAGGGGCTCAGAGGCCCATAGGAGGTCACAGAGGGCCGCCAGGTGGGCTGAAAGTCCGCTGGCGGCATGGAGGGCCACAGGGTGGTGTGGACGGTGGGCAGCGTGGTAGGCCATGGGGCGGCATGACAGGGAAAGCCATGGGGTGGCGCAATGAGCCCGTGTGGCGGTGCTGTTGTGTCGTCTCCTTCATCGTGGCTGGCAGTGGTGCCAACCACCATTCACATGTTCCACCAGTGCCTAACACATGCACCAGTCGCTGTCACCATCATGATGATCAAACAAGAAAATGAAGAATGACGAAGGGGTAAAGCCATATTTGTTTGGACCACACCCTCCGTGTTAGAGTGGTAGCAAATGAATCAACAAAAATAATAATCAAGAATGTCAAACTCCATAATAACCCGATAATGATTATTCCTAACCCTCATAAAATGAAATCATCTTCTCTTTGTTTAGATGGGAAGAACATGGGATGTATAATCATTCATAAATAACCCCTACCTCATTCGTTTGATTGGTTGAACATTGTCTATGGGGAAAGAGGTGATGTTGTTGGGAATAGACGGATGTTGGCGACATCAGTGTTTCCTCAATAATTGGTTTGTTGACGTTGAAGACATTCCTCATCAATGAAATCCCCAAAGAAGAATTTAGAGTTGAAGTCGTCATTCTTCGTTGGCCTTCTTTGTTGGAGATATTTCTCCCAAGGATCCTTCCTTTGCCAATGATTAATTTCCCGAAACCCACCAAGAAGAAAAGGAATACAATATCATATAATATGTTGGAATAATTTCTTATTGCAATAATTAAACAATTTAGATGGTGTGTTAATTAGAAGGGGGGGGGGTGGAATAATTAATCAAGGGGATGTTCAAGAGACTTCCACTCATTTAAGTTGGAGGTTCAATGATGTTCTAATCTTGGGTGGTCTCCACCTATATAACCTATAATGGGAGTTTTTAGGAGAGGTGGTCCCCTCCACTCTACATCCACAAAGAGTTTCAAATAAAAATAAAAATAAATATTATAAAGTTTTATTTTTATTTTATTCTTTCACGAATATGTGAAAAGATAACATTACCCTTGACCTATGGCGGTCGAGGTGAAGGTCTCCTTTAGTGAATATTGGCGCTGCAAGTTCAACGGTGCCCTCATATTTCAATTCCGAGCACTGGTTCAAAAGTTAGAAAATCATGTTCGCACGTTTACTGAATGTACCTGAAAAAAAGTTCAGAAATTCATTACGGGTACTCCGGGCCTCAGAATCACGCGCTGTCAATTTTCTCGGACTCCAAAAACTCACTTATATTAAAAAAAAGTTACATTAAAATTCCGGGTCATTACACAATAAAACATAATATTATTAATAATAATAAACCTTCATCTATACCAAACAAAATTGGATTTTATGTTTTATAACTTAACGTTTATGCTGAAAAGTATAATTTCATAAGATATTTTTCCCATATTTTGTGTCCATTTATAGGGAAGTTTTTTTGCCCTATTTAAAATTTTAATAATTTCTAATTCATCCCATTTTCCAGTATAAATAGATTCAAATTTGGTAAATATATTCCCTTTTCAATTTAAACATTCTGTGATTGTAATTTTAGTAAATATTTGTCACATTAGTAAGGACAATACAAGGTTTAATTTTATAGATATGTTAGAAGATTCACCAAATAAAATTAATTTATAGTATCAAATGTGTTTTGTTTATAACAATACATCATATATAATAAAAATACATTTTATTTATACATTACATTGATTCTAAAAATTAAATCATTTTATGGAAATGATAAATAAAAAAACCACATTACTGATTTCAATCTCTATTAAATTTTATTCATAAGGAACAATTAAATTATTAATGAATATAAAAAATTAATTTTGACCTCAATAAATTAAAATTTTTGATATTAATTCTTTTAAACTTTTAGATAACATATACATACATTATTCACATTTGAAAGGAAACTATATTGATAATGGAATTAGAAGAGAAATAAATTTAAATTATATTAAAATCATCAAAATTAACATCTTTTGGAAGGATTGTAATATTGAATGAATTAAATATATGGAAAAAAATTATAAAATATGTTAATTGTTTCTATATTTTACTTCCCTTGATGTTATTTTGGATATTAAAAAAATTTGACGTCCCACTAACGACATTACCAATATCTTATGATAAACCATGTTTTATTCAATACTAAAAAACAAAAATATAGTTAAATATGAAAATTAGAATATTAAATGATATAAAATCTAATCCATCGACTATTTATTAGTTACTTATAACATCAAATGTAATATTAAGACCATTAATGGAAAAAATATGTGTTATAATGATTAATGTTAAAATAGCTTAATGTGGGTATTCAATCAAGTTAGGTGGACTTAAATGTAATAAATATATGATTAAATTTTACATTATAATTCCTATAGACCTTATCATAAAAGTATTTACATGTTATTTCAATTTGGATCATGATGACTTTATGAAGATGAATTTCATATTTATATCTTTTTATGGATTATCTGTTTATTTTATACATCATTTAAAAACAACAAATATTTTTCTATTTTATTTAAAAAATTTGTGAAATATATATAAGAAAAACCCATCCCTAAGATATTATTATCATCCTAATATTTTTATTTGTTCTTATTTTCTTCCAATTAAACTATCCTAGTAAGCTTTGTTGTGTATGATAAAGGAGGTCTATCAAAAGAGAGGTAATCATCATAACAAAATCTATTGGTTTCAATTTAATTAATACATCCAATCAGTCAATAATTTACATCCTAAAATGTTGACTCAAATATCATAAATATACTAATTTGTATTTATGATTATTATAGAACCACCTTTTACCTCTTACCATCAAATGGGAAATTAATCTGTCTTTCGTGTGTACGTGTGGACTACCACCTATACATAGTGATATGATTCAATTTCATTCATCATATTTAATTTATAATTTATATGATTAACATAATGGATATATATTGTATTTAAAACCTATTTATGGTTTTTAAATTATAATATTTTTTCAACATTTTTTACTTCTCATTAATTAGAAAATGATAACGCCACTTGGGATAATTGTGAACAACTACCTCCATAAAGCAATGTGGTGTGAATTTATTATACACATTTCATTACAGTTTATTATTATAAATTTAAATAAAATATATTATATTGATGTAAAATTATTAATTCTTTAAAGGTGATATATTTATTACATTTCATTCATTCCGTCAATTTAAAAGTTAAAACATCACTCATCTGTCTATACATATCATTTTCTTTACAGAGTGATTCAATTCATTTTTCATCATCAATTTATATTAATAGTTCTAATAATTAATATAATTATTTTATGTTATTATAATAAAATCACTAACCTTTTATAAATGATTTATCAATGACTAAATTACTATAAATTGATCTACTGAACCAAAATTTCATTGAAAAATGAAATAGTTATCTTTTAGAATAGTGATTTTAATAAATAAATATTATTAATAGGGGATAAGATGTTATATAGAGATAATATTTTAACTTATTTTTAATAATATATTATTATATTTAATTATAATACATCAACATTTACTATTAATGTGGGTAGACCCATTACGAAAAAAGTAAAAACCTGAGGTATCCATCTGGAAAAAATTCATTCAAGGAATATATAATTTTTTCCCTACTCATATCATAAAGAAAATAATACATATGGGTACCATGAGAACCTGAAAAATTCAACAAATCAGTATACATGAATAATAAATTTTTTTGATTAAATTTTAATCATTTCATGATAGTATATCCTAAATAAAATTGTGGGTTTCATGGCATTATTTTATTATGTGAGAGAAAATGGATTAAAATAATCCTTCACAAATAACATTTTCATAATCCATCACATGTATTGAATTGTAATCTTCTTTTGGAATATATCCTCTTTAAATATTGATTTACATCAACTAATGTTAACATAAATGAATATTTCTTTTACAATATCACTGGAATATTTATTGAGTAAAATCACCATTTTTAAATCGAAATCATATGATTAAAATCTTAAAATTTTCCTAATATAATAGAAAAAAATATAATTATATGATGACATTGGAAAACTATAATGTAATATTAAATTCAATGAATTTCCATTATTGTGGTAAATTCTTGTATACAATCCACATTAAAAATATAACTTCATTCACATTTTCTGTAAAATTTCCAAAAATCAAATTTAAAATAAAATTTATGATTCCATTAAGAAACCTTTCTAAAAACAACATAATTAGTTAAAATTAATTGAAACAATACTAGAAAAATACAAAAAGAATTATTGTTTTTTTTAATAGAATGATATGGATGAAAAATTTTTTCCCACCATATTGAGAAATATAGATACATTTTGTAAAAGTTGATAATTTCGTGTATAGGGGTTTTAAAGAGAGTATAATTAATTGGAAAATTTATATATACAAAAATAAAATTATTTAAATTTAATTAATGTGGTTTGGAAAGATTGGTCTTAAAATGTCAGCGACATAAAGGAAATAAAAAATATTCCTAATAATAATTCAGTTTGAAACATAATTCCATTACCTAAATTTGACATTGAAAAACCTAATCAAAACCAACAGATAATAAATTTAAATATATTAAAACTATATTATAAAATAAATAAAATACTTTTAATAACTTTTTGATTAAATTATTACATTTAAAAATCAATTTGTTAATAATTTCACAATATAATCACTATTTACATGTGTAATGTGTTCTCATTTGTTATGATAATTTCCTCTTCGAATTTATAGTCCATGAAAATATATCATGTTTCTACCACATCTATATTTTAAATAATTATTACATATAAGTTTTTATTCATTATATTTATTTATATTTATCCATAAAATTTAGATAAGTAAAAATTATTTACATTTTTTAAGGATACAATAGGTCATACGTATGCAAGATCATTGTTTCCACATTTGGATGAGTTGACCAAAATATGGTAAATAATAACTAAAAACTATATAATCAATAATTTATCATATATAATAATTAAAAAATGTCGTTATTGCATTACATGCAAGAAATAAACAAAAACAATTATCACATGATGGTGGTGGTAATCCCCTCGTAGATATGATTGACATTATAATTTTCCAACATATTAGAATTTAGATGAATGTTTGTTTCATATGATATTATAAATTTAGATGAATGTTTTTTTCATTTATATCATGTCTATAATTAATACCCATCTTAATAACCATCCATGAAATATGGTGTTGTTATATAAATTTCATCACTACATGGGGGATGATGTTTAAAAATATTGACAAGTGATACATTCAATTCCCTTTTTAGGGAACAATGGGGTAAATTGGGTTTTACATATTCATAATAAATTTTATATTTATTGAGGGAAAAAAATTATATTGTCAATAATAAAATATATTTAGAGAATATAATAGAGGAAATAAATTGAATGATGTTAAATAAAATTTTATCCTTTTCTTTAATAGTCCATCATCAGATCATTTGTTATGATCCCTAGAAATTTTTTTAATATAATAACCACTAATTATCATATATGTAATTTTATAATATAATTGGCTTTGTGTTTGTTGAATTAGATGGCTTGATGGGGTGAAAAAAGGGAATGGATAGGTTATTTTTTATATGTATGTGTGGGGGGTGGGCTCTGAGAATTATATAATGATTTTAATTAATGTTAATAAATTTTCATCCAATTGATTAAAAATTTATATAATTACAATATAATATAATTACTATTTTAAATACTCTATTATAATATAATTTGAAGACGATTGTTATGTTTTTTTCCAATATCTTCTAGTTCTAACACATCATTGCCAATACTAAAATATACCATAATATAATATTTTTCTACTATTTAAGGGCTAATAATTAAAAAATTAAAGGAAATGTGACTCATAAATGGAAAATGGATGACATGATAAAAAATATACCAATAACTTCAAAGAATAATGGATTTTTATGAACATAAATTATTTTAATATAATATTTTTTATTATTAGGTATATTTAATATCATTTATGTATATAATCCTTTAAATTAGTATTATTTCAAAAGAAAAGTAATGGAATTAGAATATAAACCAATAAAAGAACTATAATATGGTAAATATATAAATTAAATTTAATAGAAACTATAACATTAAAAAAAATTACATTTAGATTGTTTAAAATAATTTTATATAATTTTATATTGAATTCATAATAATCGTTTTAGTTTTGTGCTAGAAATTAAGGTTAATGTATCATAAGAAAAAATAAAAATATAAAATAGCAATAATTTATTTTATATATTGAATAACAATTTTGAAATAAATAGAATCTATTTAATCCCTCTCTAAAAATTTTATTTTTATTAAAAAATATAATGTAAATTGACTTCATTTAAATTTTATATCAATATTCGAAAGATAAAAATCATTGTTAAAATAAAGAATAATTATATTGGGAGATCATTGATTATTATGTATTAACTTATGTCATTTAATGAAATAAAAACATTTTTTTGTGAATAAATATCCATACAAAATTACTTTTAAGCATTATTATCCATTTTACTTTTCCCGTCGTAAAACAATTATATGGTTACTATTAATATTGAATTAAAAAAATAAAGAAAAATAATTTTAATTTATTTTACCAAATGAATAAAAATATAAAAGTAATTTTTTAATATATAATTTCTATAATTTTTATTAATTAGTTAATTTTAAAAATAGAAAAATATAGTTTAAAAATGATTTTCAATCTGAGAAATTTTTAGGTATAATAATGTTTTATAAGAAATTATAACATAAAATTGAATCTAATGAAATTAATTGGGTAATTTAAAATATATGAAATTTGTTTTACATATAAACCAACATAATACATAATTCAACATTTGGAATTCTTGATAAAAATATTTATATTTCAATAAGAATCATTATTTTTCACTATTCAATATAAAATCAATATTTTCTAATAAATCACAAAAAACATTATTAGAATATAATTTTTATATCAAGATCTAAAAAATGATATCTGTTTTATTAAATAAAGTTTTACTAATATATATAATTTAGTAATACCATTCACTCAAAAAATACATTTTAGAAATTTAGCAGAAATTTATTTTTAGGAGAATAAAATTCCTTAAAAAAAATTGACTGATAATTTATTAAAAATTAATTAGTAGAATTTTATTGGGAGGGAGTTTTATATATTTTGTTATTTGTTTAATCATATTTATTTCCCTACAATTAATTTTTTACGAAATAAATATCACATTAAATACTAACATATCTATAATATGTTGTCGTTTATTTAGAACTGGTGATTAATCTAAATCCCGTTTATAATGAAATCAAATTTATGTACATAAAATAATATCATCAAATTTTGGGTTATATGTTACAACCCAACCATAAAATGAATATATCCAATGAAATTATATGACACTTATATAAATAATTAAGCTTTCATTTTTTTATCACATCGTCATGTCCCCAAATAACTTTTTCTCTTATACGAATACTATAGAGATATTTAACCAAGTTAGTATAATTGTTTTATAAATTCTATTATCGATTATAGTTTTTTTGTCAATTTTTTGTGGTAAAATATCTGAGTTCAGTTCAACTGTATAATCAGGTATTTACTTTTTTAGGATTGATACATAGAGTATATCATGAACATGAGAGAGAATCTATGAATGTTTAAAGTGATAATATTATATCCCTACTCGATTAAGAGTGTATAATGTCTAATAAAAAAAAGGAATCAAATTTCCATTATTTATAAACATCGTTAACTAATTCCATGTATAAATTAAAATTAATTCGTTCTCAAAAGCACTAAGTTACTGATTTTATAATGAATGAAAGAATAACATTTCCAACTATTTTGAAATGAAATTATGTGATGCTTTATAGCTCTAAAAACCTATACCATTTAAAAAACAAGATAATTCTCGAAAATATTTCATTCTGTAACTACATCACATTATTTTGGAGTTATATACATCATTACATTGAGGGATTCATAATAAGCCATTAAACATCTATAATAAAATCTTTTATTTTATGAAAAATTCAATAGTGGATGTTACTGATCCAAAAAACATTTTAAATCAGTGGAATATGACCCCAAAAATTAATATATGTTTTGAAGAGTTGTCAAATAGAATCCCTCAATGTAAGGGTTATATGATATACTAAAACCCATATCTGAATCCTGATCTTGAAGAAGGGTTCCCCATAATAATAAGAATAAACAAAAATCCATTTTTTTAATAAAATAGGGTTATGCATCCTACATAATTACATACTTAATGTATTATCTTTTTTAATGATCAATAGATAAATAATTTTTAATATAAATTTTAATTATGACTTCATAAGTTGAAATAATTTATCCCAAAATAAAATTATTCCCTTTGTTATTTTTTGGAGTGAAATGATAAAATCAATGTTTATATTTCCCAAATTTTATTTTAGGGCTACTAATAGTGGTAACAACTCCATATAATTATTTCCATCATTCATGAAATTTTTATATACCAAGCACCAAAAAACATACTATCCAATATCTCTCATCATGTTTTCCAACCAAAACATCTTTCTAAAATATGTATAGATATTCAAAATCATAAGATGTATAATGAAAGTTAAACTATTAGATTAATTCAATTGATCCATAATTATATACTATACGAATAGGAATCACAAATTTTTCATGGGCCTTACATTCCATAGCAATCAAATTTTAACTCAGGAACATTTTTCACTATCTTTTTATGCACTTCATCTTCTATCTATGAATCTTTAATAATTACATGGATATATGGTTGAACAAACATTTGTGATGTACAAAATATCACCCATTCAATCAAAATTTTAAGATCACATTTGGAGAATCTTGAAATATTTTATCTTTTATGATCTCCTAAAATTGAATCAAATTAATCATTTCGACTCATAGGAACTCCCACATTGTTCTCTTTTCAACGGTGGTAATGAATTAAACATTCATAATCATTAATTAACACAAAAAATATTCAATTATACTAACTCAACTATTTTTGAATCAATAATTACACATTTATTTAATGATCAATATAAATTATAAATAACATGATAAAAATAATTCCACTATATATTAAAATATAAAATTATAGTAGCATACACCAAATAATGATTTGGGTCATTTTTTCTTATGAAATTTCAATTTTTTGGGGGAAAATCCGTCAATATATAATTCCCAACGAGGTTGAATCCTATTACCTTTGTATATTAAATAAATCACCAGAAAATATAATCCATTGCATAGTACGATAGATATAGGTGTGTTGACTAACACTCTCTTTAGTAACATAATATTTTACCGACATTCTAATATCTAATGTAATTTTTCTCCCATCTAAGTAACAATGTGAGTTGATTATATAACTGTCAGAAATTCATTACAAAGCATCAATAATATCCACAAAAAGACGAAAACATATTTTTTAAGTCAATTTGGTCAGTTGTTTCATCATTAATTAACATCCATCTTTAATGGATCCATCTATATACCCTAACATGATCTTATTTAAAAAAAGTTAAACACTTTTTGTAGAAAAATTTCATATTTGGAAATGTTTTTATTACTGATTAATCTTCAATACTATATTAAATAAAATCCTAAAGGTATATATAAGATCTTTCATGATCATCGAATATATAAAAATATATTATCTCAAATACTAAAATTATTAATCAGGGTCATCTATAATGACTATCTTTATTAAATCTACAATGATTAATGGGGAATTTTTAATATCAAAATGGAAACACTATAAATTCATTGTTTCCATTCCTTATACAAAATACTATCTTTGATATATGAAGGACCCCGGGACACATTGAGAGGGGAGGGGTGAATCAGGGTGACAAATTTTTCTTTTAATGTGATGGATCTTGTTCCCACGTTGGTAGGAACATGTTGAACCTGTATGATGAAAATGATCAGAAAGCAAACATGCACATGCACAGAGAAGACACAACCCTTTTTACTTGGTTCACCACTAAGGGCTACGTCTAAGGAGCATACGCCGACAAGTTGTCGGTCGCACCAAAATCCACTATGCTTCATTAGCTGGAGATTACAATTGTTCGGGCACAGTCACTCTGTCCCAGGCTCACTGCCTTTACAAAGGTTCGGGGATAGCTCACTGCTTCCCTCGGGTCACTCCCGTTGACTCCCCCTGGCTCACTGCCATTGGTGAAGTCACACTCAGTTTATAGACATGAAAGTCTCTTCAATAAATAGACATGAATGTCCTTGTCTCCTGTTCAGCATGAGACTTTTCTTGCATCAGAGTCCTGAGTTAAAGATCTGTTAAAGTCCAAATTCTAACCACTGATGAAAACCCCCTTTTCCCTTGTCCACTGGGAAAACAACCTTTGAAAAGGCCTTCACAAAGTACCCTACTTCACAAGGCTCCCAATTTTTCAAAGCTCAATCAAGCCTTTGCGGAGCCCCTTCCTTTTCGCAAAGCTTAATCGCGAAGCACTCTCGCGATGCTCCAGCCTTCGCAATGCTTGGCTATCGCAAAGCTCCTGCCTCTTCGCGAAGCTCACTGAGCCAACACGGGGCGCACGACTTTTGCGGAGCTATAATAGTCTCCGCGAATCTCCTCTTTTGCGAAGCACACTGCCTTCGCAAGTGACCTTTTCGAATCGAGAGCAAAGGACTTTATCTGAAATTTTCTATACTTCTCTCGAGGGGGTCGGCCTCTATTTATAGGAGATTCCACTAACCCTCGACCCTTCCGCGCGAAGTCAGCGCCACGTCAGCTCATATCGCGAAGCTCCGAAGTTCCCACCGAAAATCTCTCAAAATCGCGAAGCACTATGACAATTTTCCTTTCACGGAGCTCGTCGTAATCGCGGAGTATCACCGTCATCATTCCTTTGCGCCTTCGCCGCAAAGCTCCCTCGCAAAGCCCTTCACCGCTGCGATGCGCTTCAACTCTTCCGTTCGCGATGCTTTGACGTAATCACGAAGCCTCTCCGCCTCCATTCTTCTGGTCTTCTCGATTTCCAAACCATGCATCCTCTCTTCGCGAAATTCATGCCTTTTCCATATTTAATTATTATCTTCATGGAAAGCCACTTTTTGCGATGCTCAGAAACTTCTAGATTTTGGACCCCCAAAATTTGGCAAACACAGGAAAAGAACGCCACCTTCTATACTGTTTTATGCTTGAATGGTATGATCTCTTTGCTGGTACACGATCCGAACTTCCATTGTTGATTGTCAACAAACCCAAACCAGACTCCAAATCATGAATAGAAGACCATGGTTCCAACAATCTCCCCTTTTGCGTTTGTTGGCAATCAGAAGATAAATTCAATAGATCTCCATCTATGTGAAAACCAAAAACGCAGGAATCAACTCAGCCAACACTTTAAGTCTACGTGAGCAATGCTCGGTGTAGAAAACAAGAGAGGAGGCTTGAGTTGGGTTCCACTATTTTCCTTCCCCATTCTTCTCATCATAGAAGTTGCCTGAATTTATTCCTTTCTCCTTTTTCCCCCATTGACAATAAATCCAAAGACCAGAAAAAAATTTCACGTTCAGCTCAAACCATACTCCCCCTGGATAGTATCTCCCCCATAAACCTGCATCACAGCCATAAACAGATTAAAACAGTTATAACAAATGGGGAGAGGGGAATTCCGGAGCCTCCTTATGCAGTAGGAGGCAGTTGAACACTGAGGTTCAACTGATGTTTCTCAAACAAAGCCACAGAAAGTGGCTTGGTCAGGATATCATCCACTTGCTCATCAGTTCCAACATGGTCCATTCTAATCACGCCTTGTTCAACCTTTTCATTGATAAAATGATACCATATTTCAATATTTTTTTGTACGTGAATGCTGAACCAGATTCTTCGTAAGATCAATTGCGCTTTTGTTATCACAATAAATCACCATTGGTTGCTGCACCTTATCACCAATATCTATTAGTTTCTGCTTCATCCAAAGCAGTCGAGTGCATGCCTTTGTGGCAGAGATATACTCAGCTTCAGCAGTACTAAGAGAAGTACTTTCTTGTTTCTTGCTCACCCAGCCAACACATTTCTTCCCAATATAGAAAGCTCCACCACTAGTAGACTTTCTATCTACTACATCACCAGCCCAGTCAGCATCAGATAACGCTGATAATTCACTATCCCTTCCTGTAGCAAAAAAATAATCTGAAGTTATGTGTACCTTGAATGTACCTCATGATTCTTTTTATTGCTTCCATATGTTCCTCCTTTGGATTACTCTAAAAGCGGGCCGCAAGGCATGTTGCAAAGACAATATCTGGCCTTGTTGATGTCAGGTACAGTAGGCTTCCAATGATCCTCCTGTACATGGTGGGATCAAAAGTGTTCTCATCCTCATTCTTTCCAAGTTTAGTTCCAACTGCAATCAGAGTTGACATTGGTTTGGAGTCTTGCATATTGAACTTCTTCAACAGATCTCTTGAATATTTTTCCTGATAAATGAATGTATATTCCTTATTTTGAATCAATTGAAGCCCCATGAAATATGTGAGCTCCCCAATCATAGAAATTTCAAATTATGATTTCATGTGGTTGACAAATTCATCCACTGATTTCTACCTGCTGCCAGCAAATATGATATCATCAACGTAGACAAGAACCATGAATTGATCTTTTGTAGAATTCTTCACATAGAGATTGTGATCAACTCCTCCTCTTTTGAATTCCAACTTCTTGAGATATGAATCCAGCCGTGAGTACCATGCCCGTGGTGCCTTCCTCAAACCATATAGATCTTTTTCAGTTTCCAGACCGTTGTTTCATTAGTACCCAAAACAAAGCCCACTGGTTGTTCAATGTAGACTTCTTCTTCGAGTACACCATTCAAGAATGATGTCTTGACATCCATTTGATATACTTTATATCCACTTTGGAGTGCCATGTCAAGGAAAATCCTGATTGACACCAGTCTAGCCACTGGAGTGAAGGTTTCTTCAACAACAATTCCTTCAATCTGGGAGTATCCTTTACATACTAGTCATGCATTGTTTCTAATGACCCTTCCATTCTCATCAAACTTATTTTTGAAGATCCATTTGGTACCAACCACATTGTGTCCTTCAGGTATCTGGACAAGATCCCATGTCTGATTCTTGTCAATTTGATCTAATTCATCATTCATGGCTTTCACCCAAGATTCATCTTTTGTAGCTTCTTCGAATGAGGATGGCTCTACAACTTATAGAAATGAAGATTGTGTGGTATTCCTCATCCTTCTTGTTTGAGTGGGTGCACTCCTGTCCCCAATTATGTTGGATGGATCAATCTCAGCTCTTCGATTTCTCCTGCGAGGTTCAGTAGTATTCTCTTCATCCATAGTTTCTTCTTCAGATTCTTCTTCTGAGTCAACATCATGATGTGACTACTGAGTGTTTTGAACAGCTTCCTCTATTTCTGCATTTGTATTCTCTTCATGTTCACATTCTTCCTAACGTTCTATCACATCAGTAGATGATGTCCTTGAAGAATTTGTGGTTTTCTCTTCAATTATCCTAACATCACTGCTTTCCACAATCCTTCCCAAATGCTTGTTGAAACATTTGTAGGCTTTGCTATTCATTGAGTAACCGAGGAAAATTTCTTCATCTGCATTGTCGCCATATTTCCATTGATTTACTTCTTTGTTCCTGATGAAGCATTTACTTCCAAAGACATGAAAGTATTTTAGAGAAGGCTTTCGTCCATGCCACAATTCATATGATGTCTTTGTCTCACCCATATAAATTCCTGTTCGATTCTAAATGTACACTGCAATTTGAACAATCTCTTTCTAGTAATGTCGTGGAATACGACTCTCAATCAGCATAGTTCGTGCCATGTTGTTCACCTGTCGATTCTTACGTTCAACAACTCCATTTTGTTGTGGAGTTCTCACAGAAGCTACCTCATGCTGTATCCCATGCTTCTCCAGATAATTCTCCAATTTAATGGACATGTATTCTCTTACATTGTCAGATCACAACACTTTGATTGTTTGTCCAGTATCATTCTCAGCGATTCACTGATATGTTTTCATGCAGTCAAGGAGTTTTCGTTTCCTGTGAATGACCATCACACATGCAATTCTACTGTAATCATCTATAAAAAGGACAAAGTACCTTTATCCATGAGTTCCATCAACATTTATTGGCCCATAAACATCTCTATGAATCAGATCAAGAAGGTGAGACACCCTTTTCTTATTTGGATGATATGAACTGCAGACCAGCTTCCCACGAATACAAGCATCACAAGATTTTTCATGCTCATGCTTCAGGTTGGGAATGTCCATGACAATTCTCAATTTTCATGTTTTCTCCATGTCTTGTTGGTTGATGTGTCTCAGTCTCCGATGCCACAAATTGTTTTCTTCTTCAATAGTCATGTAACATACATTTTCTTCACTATCAACCTAATACAAGTTGCCTTCTGTTATGCATCCCTTCATAAGTGAATTACCAGTATTTCCCTTGATAGTGCAGCCTTTCTGATTAAATGTAACTATTAGTCCTGAGTCACAGAGTTGACTCACGCTGCGGAGATTATGACGTAGGCCATCTACGTAAAGGACTTCAGTCTTCTTTAGTTCTCCATTAGTTAATTCGGTACTTCCACTCCCTTTGGTTTTCAGAGCCCCATCATTACCAAATCTTACTGTACCATTGACATTCCTTATGATATTCGTTAGTAGGCTGACATTACCTGTCATATGAGATGAACAACCGCTATCCAGAATCCAGGTACTGTTGTTCTTTGTAGCTTTGAGGGCCACCTCTGCAAGGTTTGATTTCTCAATATTCTTCCATTCCTTACATGAGACATTAGATCGAGTATATAGAACTGATGGCCTTTCAATTATCTCTTCCGCATACCCAAATTCTTCATAGTCAAAGTCTTCTTTGAGAGGTGAAAACCCGTTTGAAAGAGCAACACTGTCTTGCTAACAAGACTTGACTTGTCTTGAACGTCGGTATGAGGTGTACATGTCCATTCTCTGCCTTCAATTAGTGGCCTTATGACCAAAGTTAGAACAACAAAAACAATATCCATAGAAATTATTTCTTCTATAAGAATTAGGATATGAAATTTTTCTCCTTTGTTGAGATTCTATATCTTCTCCATTCAGATAGCTTCTTGCCTCTTCACAATAAGACATGGTATGGCCTAGATAGCCACATAACTGACACTTCATGAGAGGAAATGGATTCTCACTTGAATTTCTCCTCATACCTTCTTCCTTGGGAGAATAGTAAGACTGTCTGTCATTTATGAATGTTTGAGGATAATTTTCAGGTCTCCTTTTAGTTTGGATTGAGGGATCCTTTTTCGGCACTCTAGGTAATGTTTAAACATGTTCAACTTTCGTCTTATCTTTCTTTTGGATCTTTTCACTTCCAGAAGTTGATGTCTCAGCCTCACAGCCAATTCCACTCTTTCCCATGCAAGCGGGTCTTTGATCAGTCAAGATTTTTCCAACCCCATCTAAACCACACTTGGCTCTTTCTAGTAATTCTGCATCTAAGAATCTTCCAAACTGTATTTTCTTCATCAATTCTTTTGGAACTGATTCAGTCTCCAGTTTACTCCTTAGAGTAACTACTTCCTCCTCAAGACCATCATCAGTCTTGGATTTTTCATCCAGTCTGAAGGTGAGGTCATTGATGACCTTTTCCTGCTCTTCAATTCTCAGCTTTAGATCTACTACATCATCATTGCTTTCAATTATTTTAGACTGTACCTTCATAAATTCTTCCAGTCGTTCAATTTCAGCTTCAAGTTGATCAATGTATTCAGTTGATTCTTCTACAATTGATTTCCAGTTATTGCAGCTCTTACATTTAATCTTAAGCTTACTAACCGCATCCTTAAGTTGCATCTCAGGATCTAAACAAGTTCTCAGTTGTTTTTCTCTATCAGTACCTTCTGAATTTTCAATAGTGGCCATCATAGAAGCATGGTTCCCAGTTTTGAATTTTGTTTCTTCTTCATCACAGAATTCATTATCATCTTCTTCCTCTTCATAGAATAAAACTCTTCCTTTGCATTTTCTTTCCATATTTGAAGTCTCCCTTTTTGAGTAACCTTCTCTGAGGCTTCTTGAAGTTTTCATCCTCACTATCTTCATCATTGATCATTTTTAAGAACTAAGAGGCAATGTGACCAACTTTTCCGCAACGGAAACACGCGAGAGGTAACTTCCCTTTGAATTTCCCATTCCCCTTTTGGAACTTCTTTGCAAGAGAAAGAATTTCTTTTTCTTCGTCATCTTCACTGCTACTATCCTTTGAGATTTTCAGTTTATCCATGGCCTTGAATGCCATTTCCTTGATCACCCGTGTCGTAGCATCTTCTGGTTTGACTCTCATTTCATATGCTACCAAGCTGCTCAGTAGATCATCTTGATAAAGTCTGGAATGATCTCTTTCCTCAAGGGATTATACCTTTGAATTATATAGAGGTGGAAGTCTTCTCAATATTTTATTACAATATCAATGTCTTTGATTTCTTCGCCCAGACCCCGAATTGATCCAACCACTTCAGTAATTCGATTGAAGAAAGAGTCTGCATTCTCGTCTAGATGCATCTTCAGATCATCAAACCGATTGTGCAGCACTTATAGTTTCGCCTCCTTCACTTTGCTATCTCCTTCATAAATATTCTCAGGTTTATCCCACATGGATTTTTATGAGGTGCAATTCATAACCTTTAGGTAGATCTGATCAGAAAGGGCTATAGTGAGTGCATTCTGTGCTTTAGCATCTGCATGAAGATGTTTCCTGTCTGTTTCAGTCATAGCTAGGCCTGTTGGATCAGTGACTTGTATTCCTTGCACAGTAGAAAAGAGAACTTCCATTCCAAGAGATCTTAGATGAGATATCATTCTGTTCTTCCAGATCTGGAAATTGCTTCCATCGAAGTGAGGGACTCCTCTGACATTGACCACGTTTTCCATGATGAAAAAGGTCAGATTCAACACTAGAAACCTTTACCCTCTAATACCACTTGAAGGACCCCGGGACACCCTGAGAGGGGAGGGGTGAATCAGGGTGACAACTATTTCTTTTAATGTGATGGATCTTATTCCCACGTAGGTAGGAACTTGTTGATCCTGTATGATGAAAATGATCAGAAAGAAAACATGCACATGCACAGAGAAGACACAACCCTTTTTACTTGGTTCACCACTAAGGGCTACGTCCAAGGAGCATACGCCGACAAGTTGTCGGTCGCACCAAAATCCACTATGCTTCACTAGCTGGAGATTACAATTGTTCGGGCATAGTCACTATGTCCCAGGCTCAATGACTTTACAAAGGTTCAGGTATAGCTCACTGCTTCCCTCGGGTCACTCACGTTGACTCCCCCTGGCTCACTACTATTGGTGAAGTCACACTCTATTTATAGACGTGAAGGTCTCTTCAATAGATAGACATGAAGGTCCTTCTCTCCTGTTCTGCATGAGACTTTTCTTGCATCAGAGTCCTGAGTTAATGATCTATTAATGTCAAAATTCTAACCACTGATGAAAACCCCCTTTTCCCTTGTCCACTAGGCAAACAACCTTTGAAAAGGCCTTCACAAAGTACCCTACTTAGCAAGGCTCCCAATTTTGCAAAGCTCAAACAAGCGTTCGTGGAGCCCCTGCCTTTTCGCGAAGCTTAATTCCGAAGGACTCTCGCGATGCTCCATCCTTCGCAATGCTTGGCTATCGTAGAGCTCCTACCTCTTCGCGAAGCTCACTGAGCCAATGCGGGGCGCACGACTTTCGCGGAACTAGAATAGCCACCGCGAAGCTCCTCTTTCGTGAAGCACACTGCCTTCGCGAGAGACCTTTGTGAACCGAGAGCAAAGGACTTTCTCTGAAATTCTCTCTACTTCTCTCGAGGGGGTCAACCTCTATTTATAGGCGATTCCACCGACCCTCGACCATTCTACGCGATGTCAGCGACATGTCATCTCATATCGCGAATCTCTGAATTTCCCACCGAAAATCTCTCAAAATCGCGAAGCACTACGACAATTTTCCGTTTGCGGAGCTCGTCGTAATCGCGGAGTATCACCGTCATCATTCCTTCGCGCCTTCACCGCGAAGCTCCCTTGCAAAGCCCTTCACCACCGCGATGCGCTTCAACTCTTCCGTTCATGAAGCTTTGATGTAATCACGAAGACTCACCGCCTCCATTCTTCTGGTCTTTGTGATTTCCTAACCATGCATCCTCTCTTTGTTAAATTAATGCCTTTTCCATATTTAATTATTATCTTCATGGAAAGCCACTTTTCGCGATGCTCATCAACTTCCAGATTTTGGACCCCAAAAATTTGGCAGACATGGGAAAACGGCGCCACCTTCAATACTGTTGTATGCTTGAATGGTATGATCTCTTTACTGGTACACGATCTGAAATTCCATTGTTGATTGACAACAAACACAATCCAGACTCCAAATCATGAATAGAATACCATGGTTCCATAAATATATTCTATTTTTAAGCCTAAATTGTTTATATATAATATGAAATATAGTTGTTGAAAAGTATTGAGGTCTGTGTTGTTTGTTAAAAAAGTCATCAATATAGGGAACATAATACATATTCATTATTGGGATCTAGTTTATTTCTTTATAATCATTGTAGAGTATAAATAATCTATCCTTATTCTTCTCAAAAAAATTAGGACTATCCTATTGTGACACATTTGGTGGAATGAATTCATTTTAAGGATTCTTGAAGTATATTTTCTTTAATTCCAATAACTATACCAGTCCATTCTATATGGATTATATGAAACATGTGTACCATAATGAATTTTTTATATTTAAAACAAAAAATCATGATTTGGGTGAATACTTTAAAATAATACTAGAAAAACTCATAATTTGTTGTACATTTGGAATATATATTATTAAAGTTATCCTATTCTATCCGACATAAACAACCCATTCAAAAAAAGATCAAGACCCATATAATATGTGTAATTTACATCAAAATTTCACATTATTCATCACACTGATTTATGAAATTTGTTTTGTTTGGAATATAAAATGTTATATATGTTCCCCGATAAATGGGGTCCCCATTTCTAAAGAAATAAAATATATGTTTTTGGTATCATATAATTACACTATAAGGCGAATGAAATGGTTTGAAAGAATAACAATTCCATAATCATAAATGACATAAGATGCATAGAATTTATATTATATCATCATACCATTAAATGTTTTCCATGCCAATAATAAATACTATTTATGAGGTGGTATTATGATATGATTTGAAAATTCATCTAATATTATCTAGAGGGTAGATGTATAATCAAATAAATCACTATTAGTTATAGTGGGTGGTATGTGTACCATATTCATATTCATTATCCACATAAAAAATGGCGATCATATGAGATTTCCCATTATCTATAGTCATAGAAGTTTACTGAGATCGATCATCTTAACTGCCCATTATATATGAGAAATGGTTAGCATAATTATCAATTTTTATTCATTTTAATCATTAGAGTGTGTTGTAAATATTTTTGGATTGTTTCTAACATAATTAACTAATTTTTTTCCCATTACATCATCATTATTTTTCTTGATGTCCATAATTTACACACATAAAAATTTTAATATCCCCTTTGAGATAATATCCTACATGTTTCTATCAACCCATTTATTATAATAAAATCTCATCTTATTCTATTAATGATTTATTTAATTTCCCATAAATTTCATATTTATTTTCATACTATTACAATGAGATATTTAAGTATAATTATTCTCTATTTCAACTATAATATCAAATTATATAATATCATAATATATACATATTTATATTATGGATTACAACCTTTAGTTATATTGTTTTAAGGCTTGGAATGATTGATCAATCTTTATATAAGGATGGATAATAATAAAATAAGTGTACCTCACATGTCTTGAAAATGTTTCATAATTTTTATTAATGGATTTATCCATATTATATATCTCACTAAATTCATTAACAATATTCATATGAATAAAATAATGAAAATTATATAATCAAATTTTTTCTTCAATACAATAAAATTCCACGGATAATATTACTTTTTATTTACTCATTTTCAAGATAACATTACACCATTTATCAACTTTTCCTTTAAAATAATAAGAAAAAAGAATTATTTTTTCTAATTTTGATCCTTCGTGAATGGAAAATATAATTATTTGTTACTAAAAAATTTATCATAAAATAGTCAATCAGTTGACCCACTATTCGAATATATATCTTTCTATATAAATGTCAAAGAAACACACCATGTTCCTGCCTTTCCTAGTTTTTAATATTTACATGATTAATTTAATGCGAAATTTTCATACCTATAGTAACAAGATTATATATTCCAGCTCTGATAACATTTGGTTTCTCATGAGTTCCATCATTGTATTTTTTATCTAATTTATCATTAATAAGGTTCATTTAGTTTACAGGGATTAACTAATTCCAAAAATCCAAGTGTGAGAAAAAATATTTATAAAGGGTAAAAAAATTAATGAAAATCATCCATGGTGATCATCTTTTCATGTAAAACACAATGGTTCATTAAAAATACATTAATCTTGGAATATTTCTTGAGTATATAAATATATGTTAGACAAAATAGAACTCACACCAAGAAACATAATTATGATCGATGAGTACTCATAATTTTTTTTAAAGGTTATTAACCATAGATACATATAACCCAAATCCATTTCCACATTTAGTATCAACAAAATTATATTCCTTTAAGAAAACCTCACTATATTATTATCCATAACATGGGAGGTTCTCCAAAACAAATTATTATCTCAATGTTTCTTCCTAATTTGTAATCATCATTGTTTCAAATGGAAATTCATATCATGAAACATTATTATGATATAGTTTCAAATGGTATGTAAATAATTTTATAATACCATATATTATAGACCATTATATACATTCAAATATATTACATCTTTATCAATGATATTTCAGGACATAAAAATATCATCGATGCCAGTAAATTTACAGATTATTGAATTTATATAGATTGATAGATAAATAACTATTTCATAAGTGATCAGTGTCATCTACCACTATGTTTTCTATAACTAGAACCCATATTATACATATCACACATTATTCCTCTATTAATATCCTTGATAAAGAAAACATATCAAAGGGTGATCAAAAATTCCCTTCAAAGAAAAAACTAAGATATTATAAAGATTACATAATTATAACATGAGAATAAAGGAAAGAGAACATGTGTTTAACATTTAAATACTATTCCCAAAAAACCTAGATTATAATCATGGATAATGGAATAAATATTTTTAGTTCCTAAGACAAAAATCCTAAACTAATGAAATAACATTACACATGAGAGTATCACATTGTCATAAGAAATAAGTTTATAGAAAACATATAAGAATATTAAATCATTTCCTATGTTTTCATGGATGATTGAATATAAAATAATAATGGAATAGGTTTCCCAAATAACCATTATATCCTTAGTTAAGGTTCACTCACATGAATATAATAGTTCAAATAGTCTCCCATTGAATATGGATCACTCACCAATATAGTCTATATTTACTTTTATGGAAACCATCATTAGCCAATGACAAGGAGAAAAATACAATTCTAGGCCAAACTATCACGTAATTAAATTAATAAATATTTGTTCCAAATTTACATAAAATATTAGTCATATCTTGAATATTGATAAGGAAATTTCATTTCATAATATTTCAAAATTTCATTATAACATGGCCTATGTAAATGAAACAGGTCTCATAACATAATTAACATGTCAGAAAGATTTATGTTTTATAGAATTATCCATATATTATAATTATATTATTCCTTATAACGAAGAAATTTAATTTTATAGTTGGATAATAAAATCATTAATAACAGGTATCATCAGAGGATGTTATCATTAATTGAAAATTAAATTAATGGATCACTAGATCATTTCAGGAGAAAAAACATTGTTCATTTCATAATCACATAAATAAAATATAAGAATTTCACAAATACAAATGAAATAATTTTATTTAAAATAATCTTGAAAAAAGAATAATATATATTTCATGGAATTGATAGGTCATGATGGATGTATATTATCTTTATTTTATTAATGTTATCACATGTACTCCATTAAATTTTTCTATAAATTAAATTATTCCTCAATAATAAAATTAATCTGAGAATCAATTTCTTATATTTTATAAATTATAATTCATTAGTAATAATGTAATTAAGAAATTATTATATAATATTAAAAACATTAATGAAATCATTATATGGAATAATGGATTTGTGAAAACGTATTCTTGAATGAAGATACATATTGCATTAGTAATGAATAAAAATATTATATCAAAATATTGGGTAAATAAAGAGAAGAAAAGGACTTAAAAGTTTTTATATGCCAAATTATCCATAGAAGATGAAAATAAACGGGATTATTAAGAAATTTGATTTAAAATATCATCACCAGAAGCTTATTCTTTGAAAAAATTGACAACGAAAGAGATTTTAAAATAAATCAATTACCTATAGTTCGACCTACATAGAATGTGAAATAACTATTGTATAATAAATTAATATTTTTTAGAACTCAATACATGAACAATACCCATACTTATAATATCATATATGATCCACTTAGAAAAAATAAACAATTTTTTTTAATATTTCTATATTAAAATTATCATTTCTATATGTTAGTTTTTTTCATTAGCAATTTAGATTAGTAGATTGGATCTATATTTGTTGTTCATGGATCAAAAATATCTATATATTTAATAATAATAAAATTTCATTTATATTCATTAATAGAAACGTTTGCAAACACCCCAATTAATGAAAAAGAAATTACGTAGTATAGAATTTGAAATGATGGTGTCAAACACACATCATTCCCTCAATAAACAATATACCAAAGAAGGTCATATGAAATAATCAAACAAATATGAATCATGGTAATGTCCATACCAGTCACAGTAAAATTATAATGGACCATTATACTTGGTGATCTTAGTTTTCTCCACGTTGTAATAGTCATTTTTGTGCCTAGAATTCTTGTGATGAACTGATTTAAATCCTTCATCATCAACAAACACATTGTTTTGGTAAATACCTGACTATATGATAAATTTATCGGGGAGTCACCATCGATAACTTCACACGGTCAATAGATGCTCTAGGATACCCTTAATTTATTAATTTATTATGGAATCCATGAAATTTTAACATCATCACTTGAGTTCTTCTTCCCCTCAGTTGAAGGGGTAAATTATCACTCTTGTAAGACCACCCTCATCATTGGAAAAATAGTTATTTATAGGTTCTAACATTTGTTCCATATTATATGATTCCTGAGTCTGTAGTTCCTTATCCTCTTATGGTTAACCATGTTTAACCCACCCATTTCCATGATCAATAGTGGGTCCATTGTTTTGTGATGTTTTCTTCATAACTTTCCTCCAACAATAATCTTTATATATCCATTTGGAAGAAAAAAAAGAGAAAACCCCATTTGTATGACATTTATCATTGACATTACCAATAACATAACACTCCAAAAAAATTGAGTACATCTATAATATTCCACCATTATTTGAATATCATCGTCCAATGCTTAAAAACCACATAATGAATCAAGTAAGATCTCAAATAAACCTCTATATGTACCCTCACATAATGACCAAATTTGGCCATCTCATTATTCCAAACCATTTCAATACGAATCCGCACTGTATAGGCAATACCAAATAACATTTTTGGATTCCAAAAAAATCAAATTATGAATAATTATTTTAATCCTGATATTATCTATAATATTTATTATAGAATAGGAATTAAAATTTAAATCCCACTCTTGAATAAATATCAGACATTGGTTTAAGGTGAATGAACAGTTTCCCCACGCCCTTAGCGTTAGAGACAATAATGTAAAAAAATGTGAATAAATCCCCGACCTAAAGGAATTAATTTAAATCTAGAAAAACCATATATATAAGTAATATTATGAAATTATACCTCAAATTTCAAATAGTTTTATCCAAGGGGATGAACAATTCTAGAAATTATTGAGTGTTCAAAGATTTTAAATCTATCTTGAATCATCACCCTATTAGCAATAAAATTGGATGTGTCACCTCTACTGATAGTTTTCTCTTGAGTAATATATTTTATATGAGCATAGTACCTTATGTTGAGATTTCTAGATTCAGAATTACCAGTATTAAGATTTTCTTTTGTAGATGGATGTGTCACCTCAGTTGCTGCAACTTTTCATACAACATTAACACCACATAGATCCAAATACATAGAATGAAAATTAAGAATATCCACCATAGACAAACCTAGTGTATATTGGGGCCCACCTATACCAACCACCACATCTAAGGGAATATCCACTACCTTGGATATTCCAATAAGAACAGTTTCATCCACCGTCGTGGGTTTGTAGACATCACTTCTGCCCGCACAAGAAACCACCACCACTGAACCACCATTAGTGGATAACATCACAATATCTCCACTAATAACAACACCCAAATCTAGATCTATTTCATTTAGGCCACTATCTCCAACCACATTAGTCTCTATCACTGCACCTCACGCACCACACACATTGCATTATAGTGCATTTGTTTCACACGTAATCATTAACAACGTTATCATTTTCAAACAGATTAGAATGTAATATTATAGATATGATATTATAATTTATGGAACCTATTCATTTAATAATATATTATATATATACACATTAAAATCATCATAATCTCTAACCATGAATAATGATGAGGGAAATGAACTATATTGCTATATGGAGCTAGAAGTCCACATATTCACATGGGAAATACATTCACTTCTAATGAGATGGATGATATGGTGAATAATAGTTATCTAATAATATTAATAACAATATATTTTATTTATAATACAATATTATTTATTTAATTATGAATAAATAAAATTTATATGAGTTATAAGAATAAATAAATAGAATTTGTTTGGGTATAATGATTACCAGTACTTCGATAGGCATCAGTTATATTCTTCTTTTAGAGCCTTGTAATGGTATTTTAGGAATAATAAAAAATTTAATTTATGTATATGAATACCTTTAAGATAATTTTATACCATTTTTAATGAAATATGCAGAAACTGATGCCATTATATAAATGGAGGGGAATCCTTTTTTAGTGTCAGAAGGGAAACTCATGTAATTACACAATTTATAAAATTAATACAAAAAAATTTCATAGAAAAATAAATCCATATATATTTAATGGAACATTTTAATTTCTATTATAATGTATCCCATCATTTATAAAATGTTGAAAAAAATTGATTATGTTTTTACCCTTATCTCAGTGTTATATCCCGAAATTAAAATATTTGATATCTACCGCAATATAGGAGTATTATACTACTTAAGGGTTAAAGATGTAACCCAACAAAATTAATTATATCATAAATGTATCATATTTTTTAATTTAATACATATCTCCATAAATTGGATAAATATCCATATTTTCATAATGTTATTTAATATAATAAAATATAAATTATTATTAAATGTATATAATTACTTTTTTGGAACTCAACATTTAGCACGATTTTTATAACATCATAGATAAAAATAATTAGAATATAAACACTTTAAATATATAATATTTTATCATTATATATAATATTTGTGGGAGACTATAAACCATTCATAAAAAACTTTTTTATATTTTTTAATATTATTTAATACATTTTTTGTAATTTGAAGAAGAAATACCTTGATGTCGCATAAACATTTAAGGTAATTATATAATCCATGAAAATTAGAAATAAGTTTCCATGAAAAAATATATGAATAATTATTTTTAATAACCATTATAAATAATCATTTATTCATTATATTTCTTTCAAAAAAAATATTGAAATAATTAATTTAAATTTGTTACATTATATTTTACATAGTTATTATAATTCCCAAAATCAATTCCAAAGGAAATGTTATTTTTTAGAATTTTTGGTGATTATTGATTACAAATACTCATAAAATTAAATAAATTATTTTTTGAATTAATTTAATTTCTTTTCAAATTAGTTTTATCTCTAATGAAATGAATTTAGCTATTCCATGGATACAAAATTTAATATGGTTTCCCTTAAAATAGTAAAAAATATAAAATGGAACAATTTACCAAATTTTGACATTGTAATTCATATTATAGATTTAATTTTTTGTGTAATCAATGTATATTATTGGTATAATTTAATTTATGTGAAGAAATGTAAAATATATCGAATTATTTTTCTTACAAGTCCATTATATATATAAAAATGTTTTTATACAAAATTGAACCATATAATTAATTAATATGAAAAAAGTAATCATATAAAATATATATGATTTGATGTTAATTTATTTAAATCAAAATCAAAATTTTAAATATTAGATACAAAAAAAGAGTGATGAATAAAAATTAGTACTTTTTATTATTCATTAGAAAATCACACTTTTTAAAAATAGCTAAAAATGTAATATTATATAATTTTTTATAAATATTCCTAATAAATTTAATATTTTTATATATAATGTTTATAAATTTTCAGAAATTTAATTATAAAATTCTCAAAAAAATTCTATAAAAAATATTTGATGGGGAAATTTTTTTACAAAGAACAAAAAGTCAATACAATTAATTTAGAACTTATTTAATAATAATTAATTAATATTTATTATTTAAATAATATAAATTTCATAAGGTAGTAAATCCTTTTCATACCCACCTATTCATTGACTAGTTAATTACTATCAGATTATATAATGATTATATTACAATAGTACAATATAGATTTTTTAGACTTAGTGTTGCATGTAAAAAAAGCTATAAATGTGTCATATTTATTTATAGAGTTAAATATAATAAAATATATATTAAATACAATAAATTTATAGAAAATATAATTTTTTTTTACAGTTTACATTATTTACAAACGATAAATTTGTATTGTTTTAGAGAATTATTTTTAGGAGATGTTGTTTTCTACATTTTACCGAATTGTTAAAAATGTTTGATCTTTAAACATATATAGTATTAAAATACATGAATGGTTTAATTTTAATTAATTAATTTAATTTCATTTGAAAATGTTTCCAAATTTTATTTCAACAAAAATATTTTCAATAATATTTCAAAAAAAATTAATTTTACAGAAGTGATTTAAAAATTAAATTTTTATTTTCCTCATAAAATATTACACTGATATTGTGGAGGAATGATAATATATGATAAAAAATTATATACCTTATTATTTACTCTTCATTTGATCAAATGATGCCATATTTAGTAATTTTTTGTTTATAGTTTATGATTTTTATTATATGATGTTTATTAAATCCATTAATTTCCCCTCAATTAGGTAATAATGATATAATAAATGTTTTTTTATCATATGGAATAAATTTATATGTTTTTAATTATGTTTCATGGGATTCCATTATAAATGGAAAATGGGATTCTATTTTATAATCCAGGGATGGTTGGTTCTAACAAAAAAAGGATTCTAGGTTTTGTTATAATTACAATAAAAGTGGGATCATTTTTGTGAAACCCTAAAACCTATAATCTAGGATTATGTGTTATAAATATAAAATATTTTTTTTTGATATGATGCTAGAAAACATGACCCAATATTGTTATTGAAAAACATATTCCATCATCGAAAAAATATTGGATCACTTATACACCGAAGGACATTTTAGTATTAATATTTTAGAAATTATTAAAAACATGTTAAATTGAGAATATTTTATTCAAAAAATATTTGTTCCAAAAACTTATATTTTTTATGAAATTCATTCTTCCTTCTCAGTAAAATTTGTATCTTTAATCCATGATATTTATATAGATAGTTAATCCAAATGAATAATAATTTTAAAAATATCCTTAGAAACAAATATATTTATTTTCCATATAGAAAATATATAAAACCTATTAGTCTATTAAAAACCCATTCTAGTATATATAATAATATATTCTTTTTACATGAAATTTTTTAATTCAAACAAAAACTTACGTACAAATTAAATAATCATTACAATGAATTATTTACCTAAAAAGAGTATATACAAAAATTAATAAAAAAACATAAGCATATTGATTTCATAGAAATATAAGGACCAATTATAAACATTTCAATAAGAAATTCCATTTACCAAAAATGGAATAATCATTTCTTATAAAATATCTATAATTGAATCGAAAATAGAAAGATAAATTTGAAAAATCACAGGTAATAAGAGATAACTAATGTAGGTAACATTTAAAGTTCTTTAAAATAACTCATACAAGAACACAAGTGAATATATTAAACTACATAGTAAATAATTATATTATATTAAAATAAAATAATAAACAGTTAACTCTTTCTCATTAAAAAATACTTTCAATAGCTATATCAAACCCACCCATAATTATTAAACATATCAAGCTCACACATCCTAATAAATGATGTCAAAATAAAAAAATTAATTTACAAAACATAATACATTAAATTCACATAATATTAGTAATAATAATAATAATATTCTTTCTAACTCATATGAAAAACATTTTTAGATATTGATGTTTCACATTCTGTTAAAACCTAATTTTCAAAATAATCTTTTACAGAAAAAAATAAGGGGGGATTTTTTCCTGAAAAAAACTAAATTAATAAAAGGAATAAAACATTCATTAAATGGTTATATTGGTGGAAAAAATGTTTTTGTTGTATAAATTAAAATTGAACAATCATTTTTTCCTTCTAAAAACTAAATTCAAAATGTTCCATATAAAATATAATAAATATATTTTTTTTGGAAAAAAATTGAATGTTTAATAATAGTGACTTAAATTACCATCAATATATTTATTTATAATCATATATAGACATTTATTAAAAATAAATTTTTTTATTTAAATTGGAATTAATGAAAATATTTATAATATAAATATTTATAACATTTAAAACAATGTCCTAAGGTTTGATATCCATTACCATGAATATGACATGTCACATATGATATTTATCCCATATATGATAATATTTTATTAATTATTTACTCTATTGAGATCCTTTTATATCTATAATAAATTATCATTGAAATTATTGTTTAATTTATTTCATGGATTATATTAATTTCTATGTTTTTGAAACCCTAATTTCGTGATTTGATGATGTTTAGATCATAACATCAATATTACTTTTGTATGTTCTTCATTTATAGGCAATTTATTATTCTATAAAATTACGAATAATAATAATAATTACATAACTACACATTTTATACCTTAATTACACCTACAAAACCTACCATGTAAATAAGTTATGAAAAAAGAATTGTGTTATAATCCATGAGATGGTAGGAAATATGAACGCTTGTGTAACGTTTTCATTTTTGAATTAAAATTTATGAAGGAAATTAAGAAATATAATATACCTAAAAATTATCATTATATCATATATATCATATTAAATAATTAAATTCATTAAAATGTACCATCTATAAGTTGTGGTGGTGGAAAATGAATTATATCACATTGTGGAGATATTAATATACAAATACCAATGATCAATTATATAATTATTCAATGAATGAGATGGTAAGAAAATATATGAAAAAATATATTCATATAATTATTATTATTTCATTAATATAACATAAATAATTAAAGTCTCTCACCATAACATAAAATGAGTATTGTTGGTGGAAAACGAATTACATCAGTTCGTGAGTCGGTAGTCCATAATGCACATGAATGGGGGTTTATTTTCAAATTATATAATGAAGTATATAATTTATCGATTAATTATTAAAAATAATAAAATATCATTTATTAAATAATTTTTTTATGATATAAGGTATTTTTGAGCTTTCAAAGGTGTAGAAGAGGAAATAAAACCAATTCAATCAGTTAACAATTATACCTCTTATTCAATAAAACTCATTTCCTTTAATCCATAATCCCTATAAAGATATTATTAATCACAAAATAATACATGTAGGGTATGGTGTTTTAATTTCGATGGTACATTCTCTATGATTGATAATAACAAAATTTGTTTATATATATATTGTAGACAACAAAGGAGTGCCTTTTTATTAGTTTAGGAGATAACCCACATTGTAATTTTATAATTATATAAATATAATTAAGTAATTTTGATGTTATAGTGTCTAATAGATAATTATATTTATATTATATGGTGATAATTTTATTAATAAATATATCTAATAGGAATTTGATATGTTTTTGGGTCATTTAAACACCCACTTTATTTTAACCTTCAGAAAACTCATTTTACCCTTAACCATATCAATAACTGTTTGATAAATACTAGGGTGTAAATATAATTCAATGTTCACAAATTTATTATAAATTTACAATTTATGAATTTTTATTCTATATCTAATTCAATTATTAAAATTTATAATTTATATGAATTTAAAATTATTTAATCAAATATTATTTCTTATAAGATATCATTAATGTCAATTTTGGAACCATTCATTCAATTTAACGTCAATTTTATCATTATAACAATTTAATTATAGTATATACCATTTTACCATGAATAATACATTATTGTTATCCAATAAATTCACATGGAACCAAAATTAATATGAAATAAATTTCATATTTTTTTAAAATTATTTAAAATTATTATTCCAAAAATTTCACAAACAGTACATCAACATAGTATATGTGTTTTAAGTTATTATAAACTACATCAAAATATAAAATTAAATATCATAATTTCAGAATATAATTATTCTAAGTAGAGAAATTAATATTTTTAAAAAAATAATTTTAATCATTATTAGAGCATCTAAGGTAATTTTTAAATAAAGATAGTGAAATTTTGTATTATTATTTACATTAAATATTTTATAGTTCCTATCCCTATAAAAAATAATCCTTCTAGAAATAAATTTATAAAATATATGAATATATAAATAATAAATTAATAAAATAGGTTATATTATAATGAGTTGTAGTTTTAAAATCATTTTTACAATAATTTTAACTGCAATTAAGATTATTTACTATTTTACTATGATTAAAAAAATTTCAAAATGAATATTCATAATGAAAAAAATTAAGGCAGACTATTTTAAAAAATTAAATTATGATTATTATACATATTTAATCTATTTTATATAATTGAATTAATTTAATTTGAAATTTTTTATTTAATTTAACATTACCCCATGTTATAAAAATTGGTTTTCTCAAACAAAAAAAGTATTCATTAGTATAAAACTATTTATAAGAAAACAAATAATACATTTAATTTTAATGAGTATAAATATAATTTTAAAAATTTAAATAAAAAAAATCTAAATCAATTTTTATAGAAAATGGATCATTGAAAATGCTTGAAATGGAACGATCATTTTTGATAAAAAATTGTGTTTTTATCTATTCACTGAAAAATAAATTTTCCATTAATAATTATCGAATATCATAAGAAGAAAAAATTTTATTTTAATTTTAAAATTTATATCTTTTTTACGGAATTATTTTTCAAACAATGAAAAAAATCATTATATTATTCACAATAAATGTGCAATAAAACCCATTGTTTAGAAAACATAATTTTGAAGTGTAAAACTATTTTACTATAAATTTAGATATTATTTTTTATGAATATATGAATAAAGTTGTAGTATATTAAATCATATTAAATATAATTTTAATCTCTTTATTACAATTCTTACATTATAATTTAATTAAAATATTATAATAGTAACATTTAAAAAATAAATTTCATTATATATTAAAATTTGTTTAAATCTATGTGTTATGTGTTATTAATGATATTGAAAATGTTTTCCCTTAAAATATTGGGGTATTAAATTCACAGATACTATAATTAATTTGGGCCCTTATAGTTTTATGAACTTCATGTTATTTAAGGTTTTATAATTTTAAAATACCTTTATAGAAAATCAAATCCTAAATTGTGTTAATAAAAATCCATTCAAAATGATGTAAATAGAAGTAATTGGGTCATATAGAATAAATAATTTCTAGGATTTAGAATATTATAACATTAATGGTAAGTGAAAACTTTGAACTTTGGAGAAAACCAATGTACAAATAATGATTGGTATTGATGTAGAATTCAGTTTGTGACAAAAAATCCAAATATAAATTGGGGATATATAAGAAAATAAATTCATCATTAAAGAAGTTAAATTAATAAAATACTTATTTGATGATATTTTTCAGATATTTGATGGATTAGTTTAACCTAAAAATTTATAACCAGGGAAAATATACATTATATCACTCAATTACATAACCACAACATCTACCCTTTGATTGATTCAAATTATTTTCAAAATATTATCTCTTTTCATACTCTACATAATGTATATATTAAAGGAATATTTAAATCATGATTCTAAAAAATATAACAAATCACATGTCCTCTAAATAAATAAAAAGTTATTCATTATATATTTTGAAATATTAAAAAATTTATCCAATATAAATATGTCTTCATACACCAATCTCAATAATCATAATAACACCACTGAAATATTTTTATAATTCATATGATAAAAAACCATATTTTAATTTTTTTCAAATATATTGGACCAAGTATATAATCAATAGAATTGATATATTTTACAAATAATTTTCCATTAAAACATAGCATTTGTTTAGACACAATAGTAGTTACTCATAAACTAATATAAAATAATTTTAATTTCCATAATTATATAATATATACAATATTTTATTATTTTACACAAATAATATCAATTACCTTAACAAAACAATCCATTATATTTAAAAATAATAATTCAACTATGATTTATCATGTGAAAACCCATTCTTAGAACATATTATTTCCATTATACATAATCATATAAGATTCCAAAAATAGTGAAATTATCTAAAATATCATTTCTAAATTTTTCGAAAAATCTATTTCCCACTACTTTGTTAACTATATGATAAATGATATTATATAAAAAATGTAATATCCATGTATTCCCAATTAACCATTATTACATAAAAATTAATATACCATTTTATCATTAAAGGTTATAAATACTAGTATAAATATGTCAATCAAATATAAAATAAGCATTCTTCAAATGATAATATAACTAATGCAAATACAAATACCCATGGTTGGGAACCCATATATTTAATCCAAAATAACCTTAATCACCATAAAATGCCATACCCTAATAATATAAAGCAAAAAACCAAATTTTTATACACTAGATAGTATCTAAAACACTAAATCTTACCTCACATGAAAACATCATAATCCATAATTCTTGTTAATACATGGAGTTGATACCGATTCTTACACCCTCAATCCAGCACTCCAAAATGAGTTTCTAAAATGAAAATAATTATATTTTTGGATTTGGTTCTAATAAAAGAAGCTCAAAATTCCATATTAGAAAATAGATTACAACAAATGAAAATTTTTGTATAATGTTCATTCCAAATGGAATTTTATTTATATATATTTGGATATTAAGGAAAACTATTTCAATGAATAAATTTCTACATAGTAAGTTTTGTTTAAAATTTTTTTTAATGAAAATAAATCTTCATTCAAGGTTTCATCTATATCTGTATTATTGAAATTTTTAAATTTTGTACTATTCCATAAGGCATGTGAAAATTCATTTGAAAACATGGGATTTGAAAAAAAAATATCAATAAGATACAAATTTAAAAAATATAGGAAACCCATTAGTCCATGTCAAAACCCTAAGGTCAACTAATAGTGTTTTTTCATTGACATGAAAAACTTTGATATACAATAATCATTTATGATTACTTAGAATCATTATTAATGCAATTGATTTTCATAAAACACATAATAAAAAAATAAAGGAATAAATCTGGATCAACATTGTTTAAGTGAAAACATAATATCCATTGATTTAAATTTTAAAAAACATAAGATTTTATGACAAAAAAAAAGAACAACCCTTCCCAAACAAAAATTTCCATCAACTTAACTTTTTAAATAAAAATATCTACATGAAAATTCAAAAAAATTATAGAAATTCCATTTTATTAACTTGGGAAATAATTTTCAGATCACTCCTATAGTGAATCTATCACATATAATAACATACCATGTAAATCATAATAATATCTAAATATAATCATATATCTATTTATTTTTCACAGTTTCTAAATGAATTTGGGATCTATATGAGGCTCACCCTACAACTTAAACTATATCGAGAAATATTTTTCATCATAAATAATTTTAAAGAACAATAATATTATAAAAACTCATGAATTATTTTATTCCCATCAATATAATAATAAAAATAATAATTTTGTAACCAAATGAAAATAATTTTTTGATATTAATATATCTATTTACTTAAAAACCCACAATTGAAAAATAAAATACTAAAAATAGAGAAAATGATGGGTTATCAAAAAATAAAACATGGAATCACATAATGAAGTAAAATAAATTAACTTTACAGCTATGATGGAAGAAAAATCAATTGTAAATTTATATGTTAATGTAAATTCATCCTTTTACCTTTTGTAAAAGAAGTCAATATTTAACTAGAAAAATATGTTAAAAGATTCCTTTAAGGTATTATTCATTGAAATTAAAAAATATGTAAAATTACTCTTATAATTTATTTATTTCCTTATATATATACATTTATAAAAATATTTATTTAATAATATAAACATTGTTGAACAATATATTGAAAATAAATAATTAAAACAAATAGACATTGGTTTTAAGGTATATTTTTTATTATCTTGAGTTTGAATTTTCATATATATAATTTATGTAATATAAAATATTTCATATAATTAAATTACTATATGAACATCATTTGTAGAGATTAATAAATTGTATTTAATCAATTTGCAACATTTATCTCAATGAAATATTTAATTTAACACTATCTTATATCCACATCGGGTTACTTAATGATGTGGGATCCATAGAATCCAATGGTATATTTTTTTGGCCATTTACAATTTATTAATTATATATTAAATCATCTATATAATAATAAACATAAAATAAAATATTTTTTTATATAATAATAACACATATAAGATGAAAAATTATTGATAGTTATAAAAAATTAATTATGTTATTATCAAAGAGATTATAGGTCATACATATAGACAAGTAACATTTCCGTTTATCAATGAACACGAGAGAACAAAATTAATTATCATTTGATCTATACTAAAGATGATTACATAATTAATATATTATTATCACTATAAATGGGGTTTATATATACCATCCATGCAGGGTGGTGATGAAAAATGAATCACATAACTTCTTACATGTGGTAATTCACACATAAGAATAAACAACATGGTCAATTTTCAGGGGATGAAATTGTATACCATTAAATGGAATATTATATTCCAACAATTATAATTATTAATATAAAATATTATATATATATATATATATATATTTAGACAATAAATTAATAAAATTAACCATCAGTGTGTAATGGTGATGAAAAATTGAATTATATCAGTTTGTAGGGTGGTAGTGAGACATACACACGAATAACCGATTATCCCACTATATGAAAAGGGATATATAATAGTGTAATATCATAAAAATAATAAATGAAAATTAATATGTGATAATCCAAATAAATTATTTCAATATTGTTAATTTTTTTTGGAAGAGGTAGAAGTTGATGAAAATCTAAATTAAATAGTTAAATGTTGTACCTCTTCTTCAGCGAACCTCCCTTGATTTACACGTTAAAAAACCATGGATGGAATCATTCAAAAAATAACACCTCATAGAGGCTTCTAGGAATATTAATAATGGGTTTGGGTAAGATGTACTGTATCCAAATTCCAGATTATGTTTCGATAAGAAAATATTTGTGGAACACTTTTACTTGTTACGTAGATGAAAAAAATTGGTATTTTTATAAGATTTAAATACTATTAGAAATGTTCATTTGAATGTGACCCATATAAAATTTTATTTAGACACTAGGATGTATGTTTAGAAAAAAATTCATCCAATTGTATTTGGAATTGTATTTTGGTCATGTTAACTCTTATAACATTACATTAACCCACTCTCAACATCTTATAACCATAATTGTGGTAAAAAATTCAATTAAAATGGTTATAAAGTTACATCTATGAAACAAATTGGTTAAAAATCATAATGAAATTAAATATTAGATCATTTTCAATTCAATTTTCCCCTAATATTTTCTATTAATTTTATTTAATTTAATAAAAAATTGTATATTTTAAAATATCATTAGTTTCATTTTGTGGATCAATTCAATTAATTTGAATTTAATATCCTAATTAGAATAATAGAATGGAATTATAATATATTATTACAAAAATAACTGATTATAATAAGAAATATAGTTTAATTTAAAGCTTAATTATTTTATAATAAATTATTTTCACAGTTTTTAAATGATTATAATTCGATTTTATCAATATTTATTCATGTATCCTGTATATGTTCTGAAAGTATTTAGTTAAATTTTATAATCACTAAAAATTTAAATTTATTTTCCACCACCAAATTAAATACATTATTCTCAATATAATATTTTTAAATTATACAAAAAATATTTTACTTCCTATGAAATAGTATATGTAGTATTTCAAATCATGAGTGGAAATTTTTATTTTTCTTTTCATAAAATATTATATTGGTAATTATAAAATAAATAAAACATCATAGGAACTAAAAATTTGAATAATTCTTGAATATTGAAAATATACAGAAATAGAATAGGTTAAAGAATAGTTATTAGTATATATTAAATCTTTTTAACAGTAGTTATAACCTAAAATTTATTTTTTACAGTATTAATATGGTAGAAAGTACTTACCCAAGTGAAAATTCATAATGAAAAAATTATACTAAACAATATATAGATTATTACATTTGATGATTAAAAATTAGTATTCCATTTTAATAAATCCAATTCAATGAGGAGTCAAAATTATATGAAAATTTTAAAATAATAAACATAATGAAAAGGTGTTTTCAAGAGGAAGATGTGTTCTTATATATGAAATTCATTGTACAAAAAATAATGAAAAAATATAAACAAATAAATTTAATTATATTTCAAAAAATTCAAACTAACAAATTTTAAAATTTATCAATTTCAAACAATAATATTATGATTTTAATTATTGAAATGAAAATATTGTTTTTAATAAAAATTATTTTTTCTATAATTCACTGAAAAATTAAGGATTTCAGAAAAATAATAATTCATATACTTAAAAAAATATTTTTTTTATTTTATCATAATATAAAATCCATTTTATAAAACAATAATTATAAATATTGAATAAATTATTTATTATTTTGACAATAAAAAAATATAGAAGCAGTTTTTATGAATTTTTTTAGAAACAAAACAACTATATTAAAATTTATATACTTATTTTTTAGAAAATATAAAACCAATTTGTATTATATAGAAATAGTAAAAATTTAAATATAACTTGTTTTTTTTTCTAATTATAGTACACAATTTAACTACTATGTAATAATAGAAACATTTAAATAATAATATTTTCATATAATATCGTAAATGCATAAAGTTATGTTTCGTGTGTTAATAATGATATCGAGAATATTGATATATAAAACTCTCATTCTATTAAAAATATATTCTTACAACTAATTATTTAAATAATGATATCTCATTATATAATACTGACTAAAATTGGGAGTAAACTTTGTTCAGTAAGAAACTACTTCCACAATGATAGTTTTGGATGTGATCCTTCTCGATGAAATTATTTTCTACATAACCCCATTTATTTTATGTTTTATATGTTTTCTTGGAATATGATTGATTAATTATAATTATACACTCTTATTTATAATGATTCTAATCCCAAAACTATATTATATTATTCAAAATTAAATATTGTAGACTAATCAATTATTAATTGTTCCAATTATGATATTGTAATCATAATTTTATGTTTATTGTAACTTATGGTTGTCAAATTATATATCATATATGTACCCATATTGAGTTTCTAATATCACCAATTTTTTCATCACCCTAGATTACAATAATATATTTATGAATGATTCCAAAGATATACTGTAATAAAAAATATAGTTTTTAATAGAATTTTACATTCTACATCATTTTCATATGTAATGTTATAATCATGAATTTTTTAAATATAAAATTTTTAATAATATATTGATAATGAAAAAATATTTTCATAACGGTATATAAAATATTTTGAGATGAATTTTCATTGTAATAAAAAATTAAATTCTCAATGACAGTAGTAGTTTAGGGCCTTTGGAATCATGGAACACAAACATCAAGCCTATTGAAAGATATACAGTAATTCCCATAAAGATATTCCCATTTAATAATCTAACCTATCATTTACTCATTACATGGGAAAAAGATACACATGAAAGTGTGAGCACAAATTTTCAATAATTATATACAAGGAATATTAAAACTTATAATCGTATAAAAATAAAATAATAAAAATGAAATAACATATTGACTATAACATAAAAATATTATTAAAAATATGTAAAATATCAAAATCATGGGTTATGGAATGAAACATTAACATTACAAACCACATCAATCGTAAGAATGAGAATTCATTATAACTCAATCATGAACAATATGTTCATGTAATAAATGTTTTAGGTATCATCATATGTAAAAAAACCCTTTCATATGTAATGGATTTAATAATAATACCATCAGATAATGCATAAATTCTTGATTCCCATATTACATAATGCACCTCAACTTGTTTCCTATAACAGATGAACCACATCAACTTTTTTCCAATAAATGATCAAACATGTAGATTTGTTTCCAATAACCATATCCTGAGATATAATTCATTACCAAATGAATTGGATGGAGATTTTGGTCACACCATTCACATAATTAAGACCATTTGAAAGTGTGATACACAATAATAAATCATTCATCAAATATGAATCCATTAAAATAAATGGGATTCATAATCATTTCATTATACATATATCATGAAAAGAAATAGAATTCATAAACATCATGTCACCAAAATCATAAAAAATAAAATAAGCAATAGTAATGGTATCATTGGATCATATCACCCATAAAATATAATTATAATCATATAATGTATTCTTCATTGAATAACTAATCAATAAGGTGACATGAATAAATTCATTCGGAAAATAACCTTTATATTTTGAAAGCATTTATTTATAAAAATTCCAATTATAAAGTAAATTTTTTAAATGAAATGAACCATGTAATAATGAAAATGGAGAATTATGATGTTATGTATTTATGAAACTGAAAGAATATTCTCAAGATTTATATGGTAAAAAACATTCATTAGGTATTTTATTCAAATAATTCAAAAAGAGACATGATTTTAAAATGAAATAATATACTTTTTTAAAAAAAATTAAAAATTAACTTTTCTGAAAATATACATTAATCTATTTTATGATAATATAATATATTTTTTTTGAAAAAAACTATATAATTTGTAAATGGATGATAGATATTTCCCATGGGATACTGAATCATAAGTAATCACAAATAATAAAGATATTGTGACGTAATCCCTTTCACATTACAGTGTGTCAAATCATATTATCCCTGATAAAAAAATTATACATATTTTTATAAATCATAATCCTCAGTATTAGACTCTGAAAATTGATTAAAACCTCGTATATACACCACAAAAAAGAATCATGTAATGTATAAGGCATGTGTACCATAAAAAAAGTGTTAGAAAAAACCTCGACCTCAAGTCTTGATTTTCTATGTTCATGTTGAAACCAAATTTCTAAAAAATATAAATTAATTTTTCATTTATTAAAAAAAAAATATATCAATAAAATAATATAGAATTATTTTTATAAAATATTATATTGAGTTTATTAAAATATTTTAATTAATATCGTTTTTTATGGGTATAACTATTTCTTTTCCCTAACATGTTGGTGTTCAGTGGTCTTTGTGATTATAATTTGACCATGGTCAAATTTTTTATAGATTATTAAAAATTGTACAAAAAAACTATATTAATTTAACATATAAATATTTATAATCATTTATAAAATTAAGATACAAAAAATTAATTACACAGTTCGTAGAGACTGTTGGTCGAATGTATGTCTGAACGGTGTTTTTAAATTTTTTATTAATTGAAGGAAACAGATCCCATTATATTTTTTAAATTCCAGAAATATTACTATGCAATATATATCATATATATTAATAAAATTTATCTTTATTACTGTTAAAATGAAATATAAATTAAAAAATCACATCACATAATAGAGATGGTAGTCTATGTATACACATTAGTGATGTTATCATTTCTCAAGAGGTGGGATAATAATAATGTACAAATATTATCATAATTGATAGGTATAATAGTGATTTAGAAATAATATATAATCACACATCACATTATAATACTCTTACACATAATCTCATGAATAGAAATGAATTTTATTTCTATGTGGAGATGATAATCCATTTGTATGCATGAGCGATAAAATAACTTTTTATTTAATGGGAATGATGGTGCATAATTGTGTTATAATTATCATAATGAAATTTCATCATATTTTGGATACTAATGATGTTATTTTCGGATAATCATCATTTTTTAGGAGAAATGGATGAGTTAAAAAATCAGTTGATTTTTTAGAGAGATTACCTCTACTTTGAGAAGTAATCTTTTGATCTCCTATAAAGGGCTCTAGGATTTGTATTTTTAGAAGAACATAGACAATTGATTGTGGATATAGAAGTTTAGAAGAAAAAATTTCATAGTATGTGTGATCTAGATGGATCTATGGGATTTTAATAAGTAATAGAGGATGTTTTCTTTCATAACAGAGGTGATGGAAATTCATGATTTTCTTAACAGATTATATTATAATAAATTCAATTTTTTTCCAAAGAACACAAAATGGACATGAATATGAATCAAGAATATGTTAATTTTGTAATATAATATTCTAATATTATTTCTACATGTATTATTTTTATTTTAATCCAAATCATATCGATTAACCATTATTTACCATATTTTAATTTTAAATGATATAACAAATTATTCAGTATTAAAAGATTTTGAGTTTTTTTGTAATGTCAATTAGACCATAAAGTAAAAATTTATGAAATTTTAGACCATATAATTATAAATGTTTTGAGATTTTTTTTATTATTTAAAATAATATAATAAAAAATTATTTTGATAAAATAACAGTATTGTCAATTTTGACACTATTCATTACATTGACTATATGAAACTCTAGAAAAAAATATATATATTAAAACAAAATATTTTAATAACCATATAATATGTCATAAATCAATTAATGTATAATAATAATTGATTCATATTATATATATTTTATTATATTTTATATCAATAAATTGAATTTTTATTATTTGAACAATTACTCCATCATCGTTGTGTAATTCTATAATGTAATTATTTCAAAAATAAAATTTAAAAAATAACACACCATTATGTAGATATATATATTATTTTCTTAATAATATTTATAGTAAAAAATATCATATGTATAACTTAATATTGAAAATATTATAGCTTTCAAAAAAAATATTGTGACCCTATTGACTTTTTATTAAATAAAATGTTATAAAAATTGTATTCTTATACAAGTGGCCCCAAAAGATGAAAATAAATTTATATAATTTAAATATTATTATTTTGATAATATTTTAATAATATATTCATTCATGACCCAATTTTGGATTCCAAATGGACACAGATGATATATTTAAGACAATGAAATTAGCATTTTGTGGCTTTCTTTGGTTTAACTATTATAGAAGACATTTTGATGGAAAAGTGTCTGTTAAAAAATTAAAATCTAAAAAATAGATTTTAAATGTTGAACTATAATTATAAAATAATTAATAGGATGAAAATAATGGCCTTATCAGTTATTATTAATCCATATTTACTATTTTAACCATTAACTAATGTAATAACTTTTACCATAGTTAATATTCATATTTACTAAAAAGAAAAGTCACATATTCAATATATTTAGTCCCAATAATTTAGAATATGGTATCCATTTATAAAAATTCAAAACATAAAATACATAAAATTTTATGTACAGTAAAACTAGAAAATCAATCAAAATAATTTTTTTTTTTGGAAAAATCCCATTAAAAATATTTTTTTCTAAATTTATGTATAAAATCCACTTAAAACCCATAATAAGATTACATTCAATATCAATGGCGTAATTATTATTTTAAATTAATACAAAAATTAATTCTACCTTGTAAAAACTTTAAAGGAAAACATGGTTATATATAAAAATCTATACTTTTCACTAATCATTGAAAAACAAATATTCTTATAAAATTATAAAAAAAATTATTTAAAGATAAATTTGAAATTATGAATTGAAAAATGATGCAATGATTTTTAAAAAAATATCTTCTATGGAATAATACAAACTCATACCAACAAAAAAATAAATCTTGATGAAAATGTATTTATGAAGAATAAATTTAAATTACTATAAATTATGTGATCATTTTCTAAACACATACAAAAATACTCATATTGATTTATACCATTATATTTAATTTATTATGGTTTTATTAGATTTCATTAAAACTAATTTTAACAACTATGTTAAAAGCGAAATATAAAATTTTAATTGTATTTAACTGTTCTTCTAATCCAATATTGCGTGTAATAGGAGATATCAAAGAAATAAAATTATGGAAATAAAATTCATAAAAATATCAGGGTGTTATATTCTATCACTATTATAATGATTTTCTCTAGAGAAATTATTCCGGATCATCATTTATTTCATATTCTACTAATTAATTTATAGGAACCCACTTTGAAAAGTTTAATAATAAAACATCCCATATAACAGAAATGTATGAAACATAATATTTTCCTTGTTTAACTAGAACATGGTATCATCATAAGAAAAACCATAAAAATTGAATATCAAGGTAAAAATAATCCCCAAAAACATATTGAGTGTGATAGATAACATAGTCATAATATTTGTAATGACCACTGAACCGTAAAACCAATTGTTCTAAATAAGGTCTGTAGCATTAGATAAACTGATGATTATATGTTATAAATTTTTTTCAAAATCAATTAATAAGGTATAATAACCGTATTTAAGTTCATAATTACAATATCTCACTTTGGTTATACCTTGATCAATTTCCACTTTATCTCATACTCAATACGAGGAAGTTGATATTTAAATATTGGAAGGTTTAGTTGTCCATAATATTTATAATGGGATGATAAGTCATTTATTTTATTTCTATTTATCATTATATAATAATTTTTCGAAACTATTTTCCAATATTCATTAATCATCATATAGGTTTGTAATACATTAATATTTTAATCCCTATAAAAATTGATCGTAAAAAAATTCATAAATGGTTAAATGTATAAAAATTACAAAATATTAACATCCAATATTATTGACAGAATTTCAAAGAATAAAATTGTCATTAATCTCTAAATAAAACATGTCAACATTATTAATTGTCACATACAAAACAGGTTATAACCATTATATTGTATTTACTCAAACATGATAATAACTTTAATTTTAAAAAATATTTTTCTAAAACACGAATTCCTTCCAAAATTAACTCATTACCCAAAATATAAATAATGAAATTCTATATAATCCATTATTAATACAACTATTAATCATATAATTAGCCATAAAAATTTTAAAAAACATTATCTCAATGAAACAATATCTCTTTATCTCATTACTGTCCCAAATATAATGCATATATTAAGGGTCAAATTTCTCATTATATTTTGTTTTTGAAAAATAAAACCATCAAAATGAAAAAAAATTCAGTCCATCGATATCATTCATCATATATATTTAAATCCTTAATTAATAACTTATAATGAAAAATATTTATAATTTTCCTGATTCAAAATCATAATATTTGAATTCAATTACTTACAAACTTAATTTATCATACTTATTTCCCAAAAAATTAATTATGATTTTTTATCTAATTACATAACACGTAATCCAATTCACCTATAATTTATATTCTAAAAAATCCCATTACTTATACAACCTTTTTTATATTCATCAAATAAAACCCCCAATGAAAATTAATGTCCATTGTTCCCATAATTTATAATTATAAATCGTTCATTTATTAATAAAACTTTAGTGTGACAAGAATTTTGATCCATTCTATTAAACCAACTGTATATTTGTCCTTCATAGTTACTTTATATGATTCATAAATTTCTAAATCCAAAACATATTCTTATTCTTCAAATAAATTTTCATAGGTGTTTCATCCCCCATTTTTGACCCATAAGAAACTAAATCTTCATTTTTCATAGTCTCCACTACCCGATCTCTTAGCAGTGTCTTCTTTGGAGATTCCTATAGTTTATTAAGGTTCATATTTTTTTCATGATCCCTAAAAAAGATTTAGAATAATCACAAAATCATTGATATTAATTCATATCCCATCTAACTGACCATTATCAATTTTTTCTTCATATTCAATGAAAACCTAGTTTCTTCAAGTGCCAATTATTTAATAAAACCCAAAGGCATAGTGTTGGAAACACTTTTCATAGTCGGAAACCACATAATCATGAAAATTGACATATAGGATCTCTATATTATGAAAAATTAATTACTCGATGAATCCTCTGGTTTATCTAATGCCATTCATAGTCTTATAAAAGTTAAATCCTATTGGATGGGTTGTAAAGAATATTTTAATATATAATGCAAATACTACTAAGAATTTCTAACTAGGTGTGTAGTAAGGAATGTTGTCATGCAACATCTCCAGATCATGTCTAGTACAATAAGTCGATTTTTCCGTTCTTACAACTAGTTTCATATGTTCTAGAGCCACATCAACATGTATTATTCAAACAAGGATGTGTTTCTTACAAACCACTCTCTAGCATTTACCATGATTTCATGAAATTATATTATACATAAAACAATACATGGACTTATCCTTATATAAATCAGAAGATATATAAAAATAAATATATCTTAGGATATATCTCTAGTTTTCTCTTTATAGTTTACAAATCCTACATAATTTATCTTCTCTAATACTATATACAACAAAATTAAATTTTCATACATTTATATTATATACATTTTTATGAATATTCATTGCATTACAAAAACACATGCCTTAGAAATGACATAGTACAATATCATTGAAAAAATGGAACCAAAACATATATTCTGGTAAATGAATAGTAAATGCCCCAATTTTCCTTTGGTTTATTTTTAAATTTAATAAGGAAAAAATTCAAGACCAGGGACTCATAATGCATATAAAATCGGGCCATGATGTTCCTTGAATAAATGAGGGAATAATATTAAAATATTAAATAACATGCACAATGAGTATTCATGAAAAGGTTTAATTGCTCCTAAATGGGTGTCTAGATTAGAAATCTAAGGGAACTTTTATGTTTAGAGATCAGATTTAACCTAGGTAATGCCTAACAATGGCTGGTGTAGGATTACTATGAAAAGAAGTTTTTATGCATTTTCATGAAAAATCTAAATTCAAAATTTATTTTATTACAAATGTTTCTCTGATGTAGTGAAACATCAAAAATTTATATCAAAATAATCCTAGAGGAATGGATCCAGGGATAGACTAATAACTCTGGAATTCCTAGGAGACTTTGAAGATGAACCTAGAGAATTCCCTTAGCAGCAACGCAAACAGAACATGGATCAAAGAACAATGTATGCCATTATAGAAATATCTCTCAAATGATGAAAATGGAATAACTGATCATCATTAGCTGTTGATACAATTTATAGGTATGAAATGATGTTTAAACCTTCATTCCTAGTTTATTGAATCAATGGAAAATGTGAATCATCAATTGAACATGTTGACCAGTGGATCAATTGTTCTGGTGGGATGGGCTTGATTACGAGGATTTTATCATGGTTAGATGTAGAAATTATTAATTTTGGTGATAATGAATGTTCATAACATAATAGATGAATAAAATAATGAACAAAAAATGATCATCATTCCTTAGGTGGTTCTTTGTTCCTTTTCACCCCTATTATATTATTTCCATTTTCTTTCTTCAATGTTTATGAATGAATAATTTTTTACCTTATATCCTTGTCAAAACTATCTAAAATTTAATATCTTTCATCGGGATGTCCTAGAGGACATGTGATGGTGACAACGATAGACGAATAAAATTGTTTCATAGAGATATTGTTATTATGAAAAAGTATGTGTGGGTGATCAAAACAAAATTTCAGTGCTAACTGATGGCAAAAAACTCCCTTATTCATTCGTGTTAATAGGAGGTCATCCTAGAATTATGTTCGTGAGGTTGATGGATCACCAAAATAAGATCATATCATCAACCGAGGTGCATGGATGAAGAATCGTGGTTTCTAGAAAATTATGATAAGAATGGTGTGTAACCTAGGGTACAAGGCCTGTGGTACCCACCCAATAAAGGATATGATTTATAGAGATAGTTAATTCCATAGGGATTGTGACCTTGTCGCACGATGTGATGGCTTTTAAAGAAGACTCAGAAGGAATCTCATAATAAAAAAAATACCTGGGTGGTGTACACAGGGAGCCTACATGGAATTTACCTCACCACACAGCTTGGACCAAACCATTTACATTGGTTATCCTATGTAATAGTACATGGTTAGGGAAAATTAGGTTCAAACTATGTACTGGAAGTCATCTAACATACATTTTTGGACCAGGGAAGGTAGGACATGGTGTACGAAACTTCTACACGACATTTACCCGTTATCTATATGACATTTTCTAAATGACACAAGTGAATGCACACATGAAATACAAGGGGTAAAGGGACATGTCATGTGACCCTATTAAACCTAGTGTAACCCATTATAAACAGTTAAATATCTTTTCAACGATATCTTTGATGTGATTCATTTGTGTTTCTACCATTGATCACTTCCCTGAATGTTTATGTGTATAGTTTTCTACTCATAGGTGTATGACCTATTCAACAACACTTCATATATAGAGTTGTAGGAATCTCTTAAGAGAGGCCCAGAATAGGATCAATTATCCACAATTCATTCCCTAGGTAGTGTCCTTGGTATTTATGTGACCAAATTCATTGGGAATCAGTCCATTACATTGCAGGTTAATCCAGATAGAGATGTTGGAATCACCCCATGGTCATGGCTGTGATCTGCATCAATGGTATCATATCTCTCTTATGATCAATATTTATATATCTCTAATAAATGTTTCTTATGAACAATAAAAATCGAATGAACATCATCAGTGTAATAAGACTCATGAACCTATTATCCATTATTAGTGTTTCATGTAATTAGAGAGATGAATCACTACTGCTGGGATATTGTAGTAGTGACTAACCTCTAAAATGGCTGTCTTATTTTTAATATATGCGAATATTGATGATTTATGCGTTATAGTCATATAATTCATATAGATGACAGTATCAATCCTTTTTGTATCATTTATGGTTTCAATGTATCCTACTGAGTATTGAGATACACATCCTTCTATGAGATATTCCCTCAACTGTCATGTCTTGTGCATACCAGCAACCTTTTAATTGTGTCCAGGGTAGAACAGGACCAGACAGTGCTTTGTGACTTTAACTAGTTCCAGGTGTAACTACGGCTTTTAACAGCTGTCCCATTACATATTTTGTATGTCTATTCGCCTTAATAGTTTATAGACTCTTTCTATTAGTTGGTTTGTATTCTATCCCACTTTACATTACTACAATTTACATTATATCATATACTATTGTATAGGATATTGGTATGCATGAATTTTTTGATAGTGATTTTTAGATTTAAATATTTATGGGATTCATGATGTGTGTGTACATATAGGTAGATAGGAAATTCCACCCATGTCAGTGATATACCTATTTGGTTCTATTCAACATTCCCTTTCCTAATAGAGGCATGTTTTGGGAATTGTGTCATGGAACCCATTTGGACAATTCGTGAGATAGTGGGTCAGAGGTGGTCAGTTCTTTTTTTGACTGAGAGTCTATGATATTGGATTAGGGAGATAATATTATGTGTTTCATGTTCGTCTTTTAGGATAGGGACACCATTTGGTGTGGGAGGATGAAATATCCATACAACATGACTCAAATAACCTTCATACCGAATTGGTACATGATAACACTATTTGTAGATAAAATAATGGTGCATGAGTGATATAATAAAGGTCTATAGTTCTATTTAGTTCCTGATTCATCTCTCCAGATATAATCATTGAAGGTGGTGAATCTTTATTTCTTAATGGATGCCGAAATTATTCATGCCAACTAGGATTCAACAGCTCGATCATTATGATGACCCCCATAGTGACAAGGCCTTGATGCATGGACTAATCCATCAGATGTCACATCCATGTGTTGCACTATGAGTGCTTCCACTTGTACAGTACCACATGGTCCCCATAATACTCGAATATGAGGAGAACAGACTAAGTTTTCTCTACGAGTTCTGGAGATAGATACCCATTATGTTCTAAGGTTGTCCAAACCTTCAAGAATATGAGAACTAGAATGAGTATTTGAAATATGTTTTCTATATATTCTGTACACCCGAAAATCCTATGGTGGTCCTAGTGGTGATCCATCTACATATCTTAATAAAAAGACAATGATTACTAGATATCCATACTCATGATAAGATGAATCTTTCATGGACGGAGGTTGAGTATTTCATTAGATATAAGCAATCTATTGTTATGCTGAAATATTTTCATATATTTGAGATTCATTATCCTCAAAAGGTATCATGACTGTAGATGATTATTCATCCAGTATTACCAATCATTTCTGGTAATCAATGGATATGGTTACAGATTAGTACATTAGGGCTCAGACAATTGATCAATGATTATGTAGAGACATCCGACTGGGTGTTATCCTTCAATTCATATAATTGTTTGCTGGGGGTTCATGATAAAGAATTTTTGGTAAAATTTGTCTTCTCTAAGAACATACAACCATTTTTTGTCATTAGAGTAAGAGTAGAAGAAAAGATCATTGTATCAAGGCACTGAATTTAGTCTCAATAATTTTTATATGGGAGAAAAATTATTAGGAAATCCCAGGAAAAAGGATATAATGATCAGGGATCATTTGGTGGGTCTAGTCACCCTAGGGAGTGGAAGTAATATTCATGTGACTGAAGGGGACATTGTTCTCAAGATTTTTTGATCCGTCATGCTGCTGACAAAAAAAAATGGACAGACCACCAAGTCAGAGGAATCTATAAGAGAAGGTATATTTTTATCTTGTATGACATTGAATAGGAGTTGGGAGCATAGAAAGAGGTGGTCGCTATTTTAAAATATTCCCTCCAACACCCCTATGAGGTCCTTGCATGACCAACGATGCTAGAATATAGGGGAAGGGACTGCTACATACAGTCAAGTAATATGAACTAGGTGCCATGGGAATGATTTGAGGTATGATATGTGTCTTTTCTACAGTAGTTATGGTACTGATAGACATAAGTTCTGGAAATTATTTTCTCACCACAAATCTTGTTTGGGACTTGGACATTTTGGTTGAATTATTGAGTCGACATTTATTATTAGAGATGCCCACAATAGATTTCTCATTGATCACACATCTATGATGACGCTCTGACTGGACTATTGGATTCGAGAGTTTTGTTTGGAACCACTTGGTGATAGCGTTGACGCCTGATGACTTCATTCTAGGTATGGATTGGTTACCCATAGTTCATGAACAAATTTATTTCTTTAGTAGAAGGGTGAGGGTTTCTGTAACAATGGAACGAGGGTTTCCTTTTTTGGTGAAAAGGAATCCCAGGAAAAGAGGGATGAACTCTTATATAGGACGGTGTTGCTGATAACTCATTAGTTGGCTGCCTGGCCCTCAGTGCAGAAGAGTTAATCAGTTTCTGGTTCCCAAGAGTAGTGGTGGAGTACGTGGACATGTTTCTTGAAGATATTTCCAGATTACCTCATTGTTGTGATATAGAAATATACATTTATAGACACCCAATGATGAAATTGATATTAGCACCAACATATCAAATGGATCCAATATATCTTCATAAGATGAGGGTATAATTGATATACATATAAAGGATGGGCATCATGAGACCCAACGTTTCACCCTAGATGAACCCCGTTTTGTTTTTTCAAAAAGGAATAAGGGACATTGAGGTTGTGTATAGACTACTGACACTTGAACTAGGTGAATATGAATGGAATGTATTCAAAAGCTAGTATCGATGAAATCTTGAATTACTGAGAGGGGTACGATTATTCTATATGGTTGGACTTCGATCAGGCAATCAGTAGTTGTGGGTATGGGACCATTATATATCGAAGATGGAATTCAGATATTGTTACGGTAATTGTGAGGAATTTTTGATTTCATTTGTAATGACTAGTTCCCCAACAGTGTTCATGGGACTCATGAATTAGATATTCAACCATTTGAAAGATTTGTTCATGGTAGACTTCCCCAAAAATATCTCTGTGCACTCAGTATGTTAGGATGATCATGTCAGGAACATAAGGATGGTTACATACGTACTCTTGGAGATCTAGCTTTATGATAAAATCATAAATTGGTAATCTTAGATTCAGTTGGTCCACTATCTAATAAATGTTATCTCTATAGATCTAGTGGTAGTGGACCCGACTAAGGATGGTGTATAGCTAGAATGGGATACACCATGGAGAATGAAGGAGCGGTGGATCTTCCTTTGGCTAGTGGGATGTTACTAAATATTGAAAGTAGATTTATCCTGGATATCAACACATATGGCATAATTGACAGAAAAGGGAGATCCTTTAATGTGTTCATTGATGTGTTAGTAGGACTTCTATAAGTAGAGGAAGTTATTTATGGATGCTATGATCATATAATTTATGGAGGAGGGTGTATAGTAGATAGTTTTCATCAAAACATCGAGGCCCGAACACAGTTGTGTCTTGATGAAAGGGAAATCAGTTACATAATATGGTTTGTGGTTATTGAGGCCACATGTGTAGATCTACGAGACCCACAATATGTTGCTAGAAGTTGTAGTCTTGAAATTGAAGATGTAGAGACAATAAGTGATGGGAAAGTAATTTATCATCTACTATGATCACCAGATTATCATATATATATTATCATTAAAGGATTAGATATATTGTTAGAGGTGATGGATTAAGTAAATCCTAGATAATGACTATGATATTATCTATACACATAGGGAGGGGAACATGGTGGAAGATAATCTTAGCATGAGATATTTTTTTTATTTGATGAACTAGGCATCATAGAAGTTGGACTCATTATAGTTATCCATTATGGATGAAGATAGAGTAGCATATTTCTAATCGATGGATTCTTACCCTCCACTCTTAGAACTAGTCTCGGAGACACAACATGGGTATTCTTACTGTGATACCATATGTGATAATATGTCTGTAGGTCATGCACATTATCGTTATTCAGAAGGTGGGGGGAATGTTATCATTTTTAAAGAAGGCGTTGTTTTACCAGAGGAATTATATGAGGAGGCATACCACTTTTCACTCATTATTAAAGTTTGATTAGGTACCTGATGTCTTATATGTGCCCCAACTATGTAGGTTCGTGCATGATCAATCACAAATCATCGACTACGACCAGACGAAAATTGAAAATAAAGTGACTCTTGCAGTGTACTGAGTGAAGATCAAGGATCTTTAAGTGGGGATTATTTGTTAGAGAGTGATTACTTTATTTTGTGTCTTATGGCATCATGAGAATCACTATGAGAGAACATGATAGTGGTAGGATCAAATTAATGAATAGTACACTCATATATTTGTATAGACTTTTTTTTGGAATTTTATGGATATAAAGACCCAAGGTGGGGGGAATGTAATGTACTATATGATACCATTGTTTATTTAATGTACAATATTTGTATAATTCGAAACATATTACTGAGATGATGTGAGATTGAGAGGCACAGTGTTTCTAAAATAAATGTGATAATAATAATAAAATATTACATAGAAAATGCACATTGTTTTCTTAAAAAATCTTAATAAATTCTAATTGGGTTCCCAAATAAGAAGACTGTGGGCCCCATTGCATTAAGAGCATCAAATTTAGCATATGTGAGGAATAAAATTGACCCATATGGGTTGTCTATGAAATTTTTTTTTCAGACATTTCAATCAATAAAATAAATTTAGAATTTATTTTATTCATTCTATTTTGTGGACCTAGAGATGCAAGGAAAATTTTTTTTTATATTAAAAATTGTTGGAATGTTACAGGGAATGAATCATAACTCTATAATTCCTTGGAAGATATCAAGAGGAACTTGAAGAATTTCATCAGTGAAAATGATGAAATAACATGGATTAGAGTTCAAAAGACCCCATTAATAATGGATATCACCAACGGAGACGACACATAAAATGATCTAATTCAGTGAGCTATCCAATCCTCATGTAGGGAATGTTTTTGAAATATTTTTTCCTTGTTTTTAGAATCAACGATGAACACATATCAAGAAACAGATATGTTGTCCAGCATATCGATCGTTCCTGCGGTATGGGCTTCATGGTGGGGTTTTTATTTGGGTGCGATGTAGAGATTATTTTTATTAGATTTATTTATTTTTCTTATGGTAATGGATCGAGGGAAAAAATAAAAATTATTGAGGTCGGTTCCTTTAGTTGTTCATTGTGCCTTTTCACCCCCATTTTATTCTTCTCATTTTTTATTTGTCATGGTTTATGAATAATTAATCGATGTGCCTTCTGTTGTTGGAATAATGATCCGAAATTAATGATCCAACTTTAGGATGACCAAGTGGTGTTGTGACAGTGATAAATACTAATGAATTAAAATGATTTGGATGAAAGTTTTATTTGGAAAATTAATGCACCGGTGATGAAAATCAAATTTCAAATCCGATTGAAGGCTTGAAACTCACTTATTTGTTCTTTTGAAGATTCAATTATACTGGGTTTGATTTTTTTTGGTGAAAGATACCTTGAAATGAGGTCAAATAATCAACTAAGGAACGTTGAATATGTAAATTGGTTTTAGAAAATCGTGATCAACAAGGCAAGGCACTCGAGGTTTCACAATCTGTGGCCCCCAATAAACAGAGACTAGGGTTTTAGCAGTGATTTAAATTCCACAAGACATGTATCCCTATAACATAGCATGTATTCCATGAATTGAAACAATACGTGTATCTCAAGGGTTAGTCATACAATATCTGCAGTATAGGGGTTGTATATATGGTGTATAATCCACCACACATCTTTTCTAATACCGGTTACACATGTTATCTCATTTAATGGTACACTGTTATGTAGAAATAGGTAGACACTGTATACTGGGACATGACTAGAGTAACTTGGTGTACCCCAGATGGAAGGACAAGGTATTTGACACTTATACATAGTGAGTACTAACCATATACCTAAAATACCGAAATAATCATGGGCCATTGCAATGTAGTAGAACTTGGGTCAAGGGTCAAGGCATGTGACCATACTACACACTATGTAACCCTTTCTACATGGATAGAATGTCATGACCACTGTTTTTTGGATAATATATTTTGGGTATGTTTCCTTGATCGTTTCCCAGAAGGTTGATGATTATCATATTTTACTCATAGAAGTATGATCCCTTCACCAAGAATTTCTGTATATAGATGCAGGATTAAACATTTAGATTCCTAGAGTGGGATCGTCTATTCGTTGTTCATGCCCTATACAAAGTCCTTTGTATGGACATGACCAACGTCTCCCTAAATTTATCCTATGAAAATAGGATAATTGAATTGTAGTTGTTGCTATCACCTAATGGACATGGCTATAATCCAATATTGTGGTATTGTATCTCTCTTCAGATCTACCAGTGTATATCTATCATGATGGTTTCTAATGAATAATAATTTTTTGATGGAAATCATCATTGCTATTTGACATGAGAGTTTTTTCTCAAAGATGAGTTCCTTGTGGAATATTTTCGATTAATATGTAATGATGTAATATGGGAGTTGTGACTTACCTCAAGAATACATCTATTGGTTTGAGTATATCTAGATATTCTTGTTATATGTGATGTATACATATAAAATAGAGAGTTTACGATATAATTCCTTCTGTGTATCACTTTCTATCATTGGGGTGTCCAAATGAGTATTGTTATACTCACCCCTGATTGGGTTTTTCCTAGACATGTCATTTCTTGTGAAGTTGAGTGTCCTTTTGACATAGTCTAAGAAGGAACTGAACTAGATAGAGCAATGTGAGTTCATCATGGACGAGTTGTTCTTATGGATTCAAGAAGAATTCTAGCTTACTATTTTTTTAGAGAATTGAATTAGTAGTTTACGAACACATTCTATTTGTGCACTTGCATTTTTCCCAGTTTACATTGCTGCAATTTACTTCCTACCATACTCTATTTTGTTGACATAGTGGTATGCATGCATTTTTTTCATGGTTATTACATTTCAACAATTATGGTCATGGAGATGTGTGTGTACATATATGTATATAGAAAATTCCTCCCATGATAGTGATATGAATTCAATGCTTGTCAATATCCCCTGGCCTATTGGAGACCATCTTGGGGAGCTGCTACATGATCCACACTAGAATGGTTCATGACATGTACGACCATTTTCGTCATTAAAATCTGAAGGTCCCCAAAACACCATGAGAGGGGAGGGGTGAATTAGTGTGTCAACTTTTTGTTAAAATGATGAATATTTTCACCATTTTGTATTAAAGATGTTAAACCTATCTGTAGAGGAAGTTCATAGTACAAAAAATCAGTACGAAATCAATGACACGTCACTTATAAATGGTTTACCACTAATGGCTACGTAAAAAGAGGATATACTGACAATGTTTTAGTCATACCAAAAACCACTAATCTTCACCAGTTTTGGATTACAAGATATTAAAATATTCCATATATTCCAAGTGCACTACCATTACATGATTTTAGGGATAACACATTGCATCCCTCAAATCACTTCCTCTTAGTCACCCTTTTTAAATACATTGGAAGAATCTTCTCCTAGTTTATAGACATGATGTTTTCTTCAGTGGTTAATAAGTAAAACATGCATCATAAATGATAAATTTATGTTCTTTTGAAGTCTCTTTTTCCACACATAGATTTAATTTTCATTCCCACACAATAATAAGATGTGAGAATTAATTTTTCAAACTGATTTGGTCTTTTTTATGGCTCCCTTGGGTGTGTCTTGTTCCAACTTACATCATCCATGTACTGAGTAGTTGGTATGGTTAATAGATTTCTTCTCTTTGAACAACCACTATATTCAACCATAACTAAAATTCTTTATGAACTGCCTTTTTAACTGGCTTCACATTCTTCCATTGGCCTCTCCCACTCAATATACCACAAGAGCTCTGTATACCACTGTGGTATCTCGTCCACACACATCCATTCTCCGTGGACTATGTTCTTCCTCCACAATCCAAACTCTCTTCAGTAGAATGTTTTCTCCTCCATCGATCACCACTTCTTATGTGGAATTTTCATCCCACGAAAAGCACTAGACATATCCAAATTCATCACCAATTATTCAATCATTTTCACATTTTAATGATGGTTATTACTTCACCTTATATAAAAAAAATTGATTTGAAAAATACACTAATCCAATATTTCCAAATATTGTGTTTTTTTATATAATCAACCATATACCACTTTTATTTTGCAAACTGTAGCTATCTAGTGAACCTCCATCCTTCTACGTATCACACTCGTCTATTTTCATACCTTAACTGTGAACTGATTTCGGTTCCACGTACCATTAATATTGTTCCCTACCCATTATGAAAACCATTCTCATACATGGTACATGGTCCATGTACCTTATCACATGGTACTCTACATTTTCTAAATTCGTGATCCTCAAACCATTCCCATCCAGATTCCCAATTTTGAGGCCCAAAAAAAATAAAAAACATAGAGAAATAGTGTAACCTTCAAAAATACTTTCGACATTAATCATAAGACCACTTCCCTTGTAAACACGTTTTTCATCCATATAGAGATTGAGAAAAAACACAAACCCAACTCCATTATAATCAACAGACATCCTTTGTTCCAATAACCCCCCCCACTTGGGTTTGATGGAAATATTTAGATAAATTCACTGATGCACTAGAAAGAATCAAAAAACTAAAACCCCAATAAAAAACTCCGTCGACACGCTATGTCTATGTGAGCAGTGCTAAGTTTAGAATATAATAGAGAGGATGTGAATTGAGTTCTCATGAATTGAGAGGGAATTTCTCTAACATTGAGCTATGAAATTTAACAATCCTCACCCAATGTCAACAAACCCATGGAACCAAATTTAGTGAGAGATATCGAATCATACTACTTTGGGATTGTTTGTCCCCCATAAACTGATATCAAATATATAAACAAATGAAAATGGATAAAATAAATGGTGAGATAGGACATTTGAAACCTTCATATCTAGTTGGATGTGGTTGGATAGAAAGGGTCAACTATTGTTTCTCAAACATATTTGCTACTTTTGGATTGGTCAGAATATTATCCAGCTGCACCTAAGTTCCCACATGATCTATTTTAGTCAGACATTGTTCAACTTTATCCTTGATTAAGTGATATCTAATTTAAATTTATTTCATATGAGAATGTTGAACATGATTATTTTGAAGATCAATTGGTCTCTTGTTATACTTGTAAATCACCAATTTTTTTTCACCTAATCTCCAATGTTAGTCAGTTTTTGCTTCATACAGTGTTGCTAAGTGCATGATTTTGTTGTAGTGGAATATTCAGAATCAAGATTATTCAGTTAAGAATGTTCTTGTTTCATCTTCAACCTAGAAACACATTAATTCCAGACACAGAATGCACCACCATTGGTGGGATTTCTGTCCACTACATATCTAGCCATGTCATCGTCAGAAAATGTAGATAGTTCACATTCACTTTCTATATAAAAACATAGTACATAATTGTGAATAACTTGAATATAAGTCATGATTATTTTCACTTTCTCCATATGTTCATCTTTTTTATTACTCAGTAAGTGGGTTGCAAAGCTGGTTACAATCAAAATATTTGTTTATTTCGCAATTTGGTATTATATTCATCCAATTATTCTTCTTTATAGTGTAGGATCAATAGATGTCTCTTCCTCTTGTATTTCTAGTTTTGTTCCAACCGAAATCTGAGTGGAAATTGTTTTTGAATTATAGATATTAAATTTCTTCAATATCTATCTTGCATGTGTGTTCTATGAAATGAATTTTTAATCCTTCCTAACAATCACCTACATACCTAAAAAGTATGTCAGTTCACCAATCATTGACATTTAAAATTCTCATTTCATGTGATTGAAAAATTCATCAACTGATCCCCTCCTGCTTCCACTGATAATAATATCATCAATATACACCAATAACAAGAACAAATAGTTTTGAGAATTCATCACAGAGATATTGTGATCCACTACCCCAAAGTCGAATTCAGGCTTTTTGTTATAAGAATCTAGTCAAGACTACCATTACCATGGAGCCAAATTCAGTCTATAGAGGGCTTTAATTAATCTACATTCCTTCATTTCATCATTTCTACCACGGAAACCCAATGTCCATTCAATATAGACATCTTCCTCAAGAACACTATTTAGAAAATCATTATTGACATCCATTTGAAACATGTTATATCCTATTTGGATTTCCATGGAATGAAATAGATTTATTGATTGCATTATATCCATCTAAGAAAATTTATCTACAATATTGATGCCTTCAATATGTGAATATCCTTTACACACCCATCACAACATGTTTTTTTATCACATTTCTATTTTAATCTAATTTTTTAATTAAAATCTACATTGTAATAATAACACTATGATGTTTTAGGTATCCAAAATAGATAACTTGTTTCATTATTTTCAATCTGATGCAGCTCATAATTCTTGGATTTAACCCATGATTCATCCTTTGAATAGTCTTCAAATAAAGTTTGTTCCAAAACTGAGATCAATGAATAATATGTAATATTTTTCCCCTTGTTTGTGTGTGTGTGGTCCAGTCCCCTTAGATATCTGAAAGATAAATTTCATCTCTTCGATTTCTTTTGTGAGGTTCAACTGAATTTTATCCAGCGATGGATTCCCCTTCTAGTTCTTCTTTCGAGTCAACATCATGTTGTGTCTCTTGGGATTGTTTTTTTCCTTTATCATCATCTGTATTTGTATCTAATCCATATTCATATACTTCTTCATTTATTATGGCAGCAACATAACAATACCATGAGGAATTTATTAACTTATCTTCAATGATCTTTACATTGCTTATTTCCAAAAACATTCCAAGACCCTTATTGAAGCATTTTTAGGATCTTAAATTCATTAAAAATATAAGGAATATTTCTTCACCTCCCACAATCTCATAAATTCCTTTATTTCATTCAGTATTTCTTATAAAATATTTATATAGAAAATGAGGATGTACTTCAAAAAGGTATTTCATCCATACCCCAACACATAGGGTGTCGTTTCACCCATTTTGTGATATATTTTATTTTGAATATATACAAACAAATGAAAAGACATGTTACAATAATGATGCGTGATATAGTTCTCAATAATTATAATTATTCCATTTAGTTTTTTTATCGATTGTTGTGGTCAACAACTACCTTTTGATATGGGTTTCTCAAAGCTATCACATGATGTTGAATTCTATGTTTCTTAAGGATATTTTAAATCTCAATTGAGGTATATTCTCCACCATTGTTGGATGGTAGAACATTGATTGTCCACATAGTATCATTTTTAGTAATTCAATGATAAGTTTTAATGCGATAAATCACTTTACATTTCCAATAAATAACCATAACGAATGTCATTCTACTATAGTAATTTATAAAAATAATGAAATACCATTCTCCTTGAGTCTTAGTTACATTTATCGGGCCACATACTTCTACATATATATGATCAAGTCTATTTGATTCTATTTTCTTATTTGATCGATAGGAACTGTAGACCAGATTTCCCCCTATGCAAGAATCACAAGCATGTTCTCGTTCATAGTTCATTGTGGGAATCTCCATGATAGTATTCAGATTATATATCTTTTCCATGTCTTGCTGATTTATATGTTTTAGTCCATTTTTTCACAAGTATTTTTATTCTACAAGGGTCGTGTAGCAAATATTTTCATTACTAACAACTTGATAAATGTTGACTTCTAGTCAATATGATTTCAAAAATGATTTCCATGTCATTTCTATTGTAGTGCATCATTTTTGATTGAAATTCACTATAATACCTATGTCATAGAGTTAGGTCACAATCATGTGATTGTGACACAGTCCATCAACCTAAAAAAATTTATTCTTCTTCATGTCAACATAAGTCATTTTAGTATTTCCACTACCATTGATCATTAGGGCACTGTCATTATCGAATATCACTATTCCATTAACCTTTTTCATGATATTAAATAATATGTATACATTTCCTATCATATGAAATGAACATCTACCATCAAGAATCCTATTTTATTCTCTTAGTAGATTATAGTTCTACTTTGACAATGTTATATATCTCATTTTTCTACTTTTACATCCATGATATATATGATTAATGGTAAAAAATGATGGATTTTTAATTCTATATTCCATCTAAATATGTTACATATATTTCTCATGTCATACATGTTGTTTCAACACATATACATATGGGAATTTTTAGAATAATTCAAACAATATCGATAGAAAATATTTATTCTATAAGATGTACAATATGAAAGTAGTCTCCTTCGTGGAAATTACAGATCTTTCCCAATCATATTGATCCTATACTATTCATAATATGATATTGGGTAGCCCAAATATCAACAGAACTGACACTTCATGAGTGGAAATGAAATATCACTTTGATTCCACCTCATGTATCCCTTGTTACTAAAATAGTTTGGCTGTATATAATTTCTGGATTCCCAAGGATAATTTGAATTTCTTCATTATGGTTGAATTGAGGATTTATTTTTCAGAACATTAGGTGACTTATCACCATATCCATATTTAATATTACCTTTATTTTTTCACATTTTATTTTCAACATTTAATGTTTTTTCATAGATAAAGATTCCACTAATAAACATGCATGTAGGGCCTTGGTAATTCATAATCTTTTCACCTCCATCATAACCCCTTTTTTCTCTATCTAGAATATTAGAATCTATGAATATTTTGAACTCAATTTTCATCATTTCTTCCTTTGAAATTGATACACATTTGAGTTAACAACATAGATTACGAATTTATTCTTATAGACCTTTAATAGTATTTGATTTATAATACAGTAAATATGTCTGGTCATTGATGATCATTCCATATTCTTAAATTTTGAGTTTTAGTTCAACAACATCTTCTGTTATTTCAAGGATTAGTGACTACACTTTTGAAAATTCCTCCAGTCATTCCATTTATGATTCTTGATGATCAACATATTATGATGACTCTTAATGTATTTCTTTTCAGTCATTTCATATTTTACATTGATTCATAAAATTACCAAAATCAAACTTATGTTACAACAAAATATTGGAAGAAGTGGTCAACTGATCATCACTAACCTTATCTTTTTATGGTCCTAATTTTTTAATTGTAGATATCATGGAAGAATGGTTCCCAAATTTGAATTCTGCACTCACTACCTCAACGAGTTCATTTTCATCATCTTCTTCTTCACAATAAAAACTTCTTGGTTGAAATTTATTTCCATAGTTGATGTATTTATATTTAAAAACCCATTTTTAAGGATTTTGATGGTCCTTAAGTATTTTTTTACATCATCATTGACCATTTTTTAGAATCTTGAAGAAATGTTCCCCACTAATCCACTATAATAAAAAAATTCATGGGTATTATTCATCATAATTTCCTTGTTCCTTTCTTGTGTTTCATGGAAGTGATAGATAATTTTATTTTTCCTCAATATATTCATCAACTATATCTCTAGAAATTTCCATTTTGTCCATGAATTTGAATGAAATATCTTTTCTTACATGAGTCTTTCCATCTTCTAGTTTGTCTCACATCTCATAATGCACCAGACTACACACCAAATAATCCATAGAATTCTAGGAAAGATCCATTTATTTAAGAGATGAAGCATTTTAATTATAAAGGGGAGAAAGTATTATAAAAACATTTTTAACAATATCAATATCTTTGATATACTCTCCAAGTCCAAGAATTTTTTTTATAAAATTAGGTATTTAACTAAAAAAAGATTCTGAATTTTTATATGGTTTCATCTTCAGATCATCATACATGTTGTGTAAAACATTGAGTTTCTCCAGCTTCACATTTTATTCACCTTCATAAATACTCATTGGTTTCTTCCACATATAATTCGATGACGTACAATTCATCAACATCAGATATATTTGGCCAAAAAGTGATACATTTAGGAAACTATATTGTTTAGCATATAGAATTTTCTTTTCTATATCAGTAATAGATTGTCTTGTGTGATCAATGACCTGTATTTTTTGTGCAGTGAAAAAAAGGAAATTTAGTCCAAGATATTTATATCATATGGTTACTTTCATCAAACAAAGAAACTTCCCTTATATTAATTGTTATCTTCATGTCAAAAAATAGGAATAGGTTTAACACCAACAACCATTACTCCTTAACTCCAAATGAAGGACCTAGAAACACAATGAAAGGCGAGGGGAGAATCACATTGTCAATGTGTTTATAATTATAGATCATGATACAACATTAGAAGAAAATGATTATACCTATTTGAAGATGAATTGTATAAAATAGAAAATCACATGAAAAGAAATGAAATAAAAATTTTACTTGGGTTAGCACTAAGGTCTACATATAAGTAGCATACACTGACAGTGTGACAGTTGTCCCAAAAACCACTAATCGTCACTTGTTATTGATTACAAGAGTTAGGAACAGTCAATCTATGCTAGTTGAACTAGCATTATAGGGCTTGAGGGATATCCCAATGCATCCCTTGGATCACTTCAGTTGAATCCCCCTTTCTCGCTGTATTGTAATAATCCTCACAGAGTTTATTTCCATGATGGTCGCTTAAATGGTTTAGTATTAAACTATTAATCCCCTACTATAAATTGATGCTATTTTGAAGTCCTGTTTCCAACCACATTAGTAATTCACTTTCCCAAACACTGATAGGATGTTGGAGATAATTTAAAAAATTAATTTGGACTCTTTTACATATTACATGGGTGTTCCAAATACCCCTTACCTCCACTGCATTCCGAGTTCTGGGTATGGGTCATGGATCACCTATTCGTGAACTACCATCATGTTCCTCCTTTGAAAACATCCTCCTTGAAACACCTATATGAACTGACATCATGTTTTTCCTTCAGTTTCTCTTTATCCAAGCGCCACAAGAGATCCACTTACCACCTCAGTTTCTCCTCCATTGATAACCTTACTCAGCTGTCAATATTCCCCACCCACAAGACACACTGTCTTTTGCGGAATATTTTCTCCTCTGTATATCTTCTCTTCCTATGTGGAGTAGTATTCCGATGAATAGTTCTTAAATTCCTTAAAATCATCATGAATTTACTAATCTATATTCCAATTTAATGAAAGGAATTGTTGATACCTATAATGGAAAAAATGGATCCAAAATGTCTATTAATCCATGATTTTCCAAATCATTGTTTTTGTATAGACTAAATTGAATATCGATCATGTCTTATGAACTATATTTTTCCCGCGAACCTCCATCGTTCCATGTATAGGATTCCTCTATCTTCATAACATGGTTTTGAAATGATTTTGGTTCCACAAAAATCTCTACATATCATACCCGTTTTTTTTTTCGTGGTCCACAAACCATTCCCGAACATCGTACGCTGTCTATGTCCCAAGCCACACCGTTCTATCCCATTACTGAATTTATTTTCTGATATTAATGCCATACATTCCTAAGAATATATTCCAGATTTTGAGGCTAAAAAACCTCTAAGAATGAGTGCCTCCTTTAATACTGCTTTTAGCTTCAATCGTAAGACCTCATTCCTTATGAATTCCCAGGTCTTCCATGTGAAGATTGAAAAAAAACAAATAGATTCCATTATAATCAACAAACATCCTTGGTTTCATTGAAATATACCCTTTTTATTCATATATATTAATCCTTAGTTCAGTAAATAGGGAAGGGAAAGATAATAAATAGTGAGTTGAGATGTTTAGTAAGGATTATCAGGGAATATATAAATTTATAATTATATAAAAACATAACAAAATCATAAATTAGTGAAATCATGACCATAATATAAAATTTTCATTCCTAATATCACATAGACCATAATCATGGGTTATGTAATAAAATAAAATAATTAGAAAATGCATGAATTGTAGGAATGAAAATTCATCATAACTCAACAATAAACCTTATGATTGTTTCATAAATGTGTGTCCCACCATCATATTTATATATACAATTCGATATGTCAAAATGAACAAAAAATAACATAAGATTTAGATCAAATAATATTACCAATTGGGGATCATTCACGTCTTCTTGTTCCCCACAATTTAACAAGAACATCGACTTGATTACCATAATGGGTCAAGAACATCAAGCTAATTCACATAACCATCTCATGAGTTGTAATTCATTAACCAATTATTTAGAGGGAGACATACGGACCAACCTTAACATAATTAATAACATATATTTTTCTTTCTCAGGAACATAAATCATTAATCATATCATAACCCATTAGAATAAGTGGGTTCCATAATCATTTCATTATTACATAACTCATGAAAAGAAATTGAATTCAGGACCATCATTCTTTCATTAACATAAATTCATATGATATTTAATAATAATTGAGTCCTTTTATAATATTCCAAGTAATAAATAAGAAACATAAAAATGTTAATCTTATATTGAAATTATTTTTGACGATCATTTAAAATAATTATTGAGGAAAATATATTTTCCATTTTGAATAAGTTTTTTTCAAAAAAAATGCCATGAAAATTCAAATAAAAAATATTTCCTTAAAAATAATTTTAAAAGATTGTAATGTAATAGTAAATAAATTTTAGAATAATTAATTTGGAAAAATAAAATCTTATCATATAAGGTAAATAAATTCATTTTATATTTTTATTAGAAAATCAAAATACATTATAAATTACAAAAAATAAAAAAAATATTTTTTTAAGAATTTTTATGATGTAAAAAATGATTAAAAATTAAATATAAATTTTTTATCTAAATATAAAAAATACTTTGGAAAATATATTTAGAATAATTTTATGTGTAATATAAATATATCCCTAATATATATAAATATAAGCAATCCTTATTAATAATGAGATAGTGAAACAATCCCATAAAAATTTGTAATCAGTCAAATCATCTTCTTGATAAAAGAAAGAAAATTATTTGTATATGTAAAAAATATATTATTATAGATAGTTCAATTAAAATAAATTTATTGGAAGAATATAATCTTCACAAGACCAAAAAGTATTGTATGATTTATTTGACTCATAGAAACAAAAGAGGGATAAAAATTCAATACTTAATGACTTTAATTTCATTGATCGAATTCCAACATCATGTATATTAAATATAAATATATTATATTATTATTCCAATTTTTATATCCATCATATAATTTTATATATTTATTAACTCTAATCACCAATTTATTTATTATTATTTAATTAATTCATTTTTTAGTGATAAGTACATCGTTTCGTAACTATGTTTATGTTTGGAAGACATTGTCCTAATAATTTTATCATGGTTAAATTATTTCCCTAACTTTTATCGTGATAAAAAATAATATATATTAATTATATAAATATATTTAAAATCATTCATGGAATTTAGAGATAAAAATAAAATACATCGTTCATAGATATGAAAGGTCTTACGTACCCATGATCACTATTTTAATTTTTTGATTTATGGAATGATTGAAAGTTAAATAATAATATAAACCTTCTGGTATTGTTATTTTTTAATATAAAACATATATATATTCATAAAATTTATTTTTATTATAATCTATATGAAATATAATAAAAATGATTACAATGCATCCTGGATATAGTAATACATACTTACACATGAGTGACATTATCATTTCTCAAAAAAATTTATGACAATAAGATAGACATAATATTGACATTCCATAGGTTTAATTATATTAAAATTATCATATACAATAAATAATTCCATCATAATTCACATCCATATTTTATTAGGATGAAAAATTGATTGCATCACATTTTTGAAAGGATAAGTTGTATGTACAGAGTAGAAAGGCTTAAATTTTTTGTTTTTTGGGAAATAGGGTGTATAATGGTTTTAACAAAATCATGATAAAATGAAATCATTTTGATATTATTGATTTAGTTAGTCAATGATAACCAAAATATAATTTTAGGAGTTCATGAACAATAGAAAATAAAGGCATCATGTTAGATCAATTATATCTTCTTCTAAACATTTACTTTTAATATCATATAGAGGGATCTAGGGCTGGTATTTGGAGAGGAAAAAGTTCCATATAATGTGTTTATTTTTATTTATAATATAAATTTTTATATTATTATTTATCTATAAGGCTTAAATTTAAGTGAATAAGCGATTGAGTATGTTTACTCATATAGTAGATGTGAGGTTGGCTTTTTTTATTTCATCAAATATTTAAATATAATAAATTCATTTTCCATCCAAATTCCAAAGATGGCCATTTATTAAAATTTATGATATGACATGGTTTCAATAACATCAACTAATGAAAATTTTATTTAATTTTTTTATTAAAAAATAATTTTTTTTATTAACCCTTAGATAGCCTATTTTAATTTTATATCACTAACAACATCGTCAATATTAAATGATTTTAATTTTTAATGATAAGATGTCAATTAGAACATATTTTAATATTTTTTGAAATTATAAACCATATAATAAAAACATTTGTTTCTTTTTTAATTTTTAATTATTTTTTAATAATTTAATATCTTTTTTTCATATAATATCATTAGTGGTAATTTTAAAACTATACATTTCATTGTCATTATCCAAATAAACACAACAAGATATATTAATACCAAGTAATTTAATACAATCTGAATATTTGATAATTTTCAATTTTATTTTTTGAATCCATATTTATTAATATTATATTTCACTTATTATTTTAAATATCATTGATTAAAATTTTTATTAATTGAATATTTATTGCATCATAGTTATATGATTTTTTATGGTCACTATGTTATCAATAAATATTTTAATTATATTTACATCCTACTGATAAATAATTTATATTTTATAATAAATTATACAGTTTAAATTGTCATCTAGATAACCATATACTCAAAATGATAAACTATTTACAACATGAACGCAAAAACTTTGTCTTTTTATTAAATAAAATATTATGAACATCTTAATTTTAACCAAGCGACAAAAAATTCAAAAATAAATTTATTCCACAAAAAATGCTTATATAAGTAAAAAAATTACAAATAGACTCATTCATAACCTATTTTTCTTCCATATAGACACATAAGAAATATTTAAGAAAATGAAAGAGATGTTTTGTGAATTTCATTTATTTAAATAATATATATTTCATTTTCATGGAAATGTTTGTATCAAATATTTCATTTTAAACTCTATTTTGTAAGGGAAAATTTATTTACGTGAATTAATTGGATGAAAAATAATGGTATTATCACTTATTTGTAATCCAAATTTTTCAGTTTTACCCTTTATTGAGTTAATATATTTCGCCACTTAAATTATTCATATTGGATAAAAATAAAAGATATTATTTACTAAAATTTGACTCCCTCATTCCAAAATATGGTATCCATTTTTCAAACATCAAAACAAAGAAATTATATAATTTAAATTAAAATAAAATGGCTAAATTCCCTGGAAAATAGTTTTTGGAAGAAATTCCATTTTAAAACGTAGTTGTTTTATACATAATTAATGTATAACGTAAAATTATTAATAATAAAATATTTATTTTAAACAGAAGTAAACTAATTGATATTTTAATGTAATATAATTTTTTTTTACATTTAAAACATTAAAATATATAAAAATGTTTTCAATAAAAATATTTATATTTTAATATTTATGACAATTAAATGTTCTCATAAAAATATTTTAAAAAAATTATGATAATTTTTACATGATGAATTCTATAATAAAATTAAATTATTTAAATATTTTTTTTAAAACATCTAAAAATGTATATTCAACCAAAAATAGATGAAAAAATATATTTTTGTTAATATTTATTTATAGAGAAAAAAGTTATATTACTAATTTTTTTATAAAATTTTACGAAAACGTGAATACATTCATATGTGTTATAAAATTATATTAACATTATAAATTAGTTGAATGTATTAATTATAACAAATTTTATATCTATGTTCAACTATAAATATAATTTTTTATTAGTATTTCATGGTTCTTATATAAGTGAAAATTCATGTAACACAAGCTATCATAGAAATAAAATAATTTAAAATAAAATTCATAAAAATATTGTGGTGATGCACTATATGATCCAATGGTTTGTGATCCCTTGTAAATTATTCCAATTTAGTAAGATAACCACTACCTATTTTTTATGTCGTAGCGACCCGACCCAAGATAACCCCGATACAGTGTCTACTTCTAAATTCATTTTCATGATTATAAGGAATCTAGCTCCAAAGGACCAATCAATTTAGTAGTCTTGGTATGCTAGATACATAAATTAGACATGTATTACAAATTAATACCCCAATTAATATAAATAAAAATATATATTTTAAAAGAAAAATATTTTTGATAATCTCTTATCCATATAGTATACTCTAGAATATCTTTCATAGTACACTTCTTGGATTATTGGGGAATTAATCTAAATAAGTTTGAGCTCAAATGCTTTGTATGGGTAAAATATTGAGGATGAAATAATGAATCAATGAGAGTAATAATAATAGGATGTTAAATCTAAGAACAAACTTACTATGTTATCAAAAAACTCCCATGTATCTTATGAAATAATATGAAAATTAATAAATGAAAGTGTATGACATTCAAAAAACTGGATATGGAAAAATAAATGAGGATATGAATGACACTAAAATACATTCCATCACCTAATTAACAAAAATTAAAATTTTCCATATATATGTTGATATAAAATTTCATATATTCGAAATAACCTAAACCAATATGTGGTAAATTATTTCTTAGTTGAAATCATTTCTAAGGCACACGAGGACCTCTTAGAATCGAAACATTTTACAAGACAGTATAAAACTAAGGTAAGAAACCCATTTGTGTAATTATTCATTTCATGAGAACAACAAGATACATCTTGGATCTTTATAAATTCCGAGTTCCAACATTCATTGCCAGTACCATGAATTCCTGAAAATGATTAATCAAAATAACTAATATTCCTTACCGAGTAACTGTACTGAATGAGATATATTGATTTATCAGAAATTTCCCTAACGATCTAATAGTTTTCAAAGTATCCACCATTTGAAAAATGGAATTTGGAAATATTAAAATAAATTGTATTCCAATATTGATATTCAATTATATTTCCAATGAAAATTGATTACAATAACGTTATTTTTTAGGGGAATGTTATCTATCAAAAACTAAGTGATATTAAGAACATTAGGGTACAATAATCTTTAGACATTCCAAAGTGACACATTCCACACTAAATAATTTATATCATAATATATATAATGTAATGAAATCAATTTATATTAAATATGTCAAGAGTATAAGTGGATCCATGAAATATCAAAATGTATAGAATTTACGGAACACAAAATATGTATTTATTGAATATGAAATTAATATCACAGATGTAAAAGGTGAGATGAAAATCAATTTCACATACATAGAAAGTTAACAGAAGTGATAATCATCAAATGAAACATCTATATAACGTGAATATAAATTAATTAATGATATAAAATATTCAAATGGTCATTAGGTATACCACACAATAGAAGTAAGTTGTGATTATGACTCTTATATCATGTTTGTAAAATGTTATATAATAATTTTTCCATGATTTTCCGGTTGATGAACATGCATTTAAATCATGTATAATAATGTTATCATAATTTCATACATTATTCATCATCATTTTCATGTTTATAATTACATTTATTTCAATAATTACTATGTTTATACAACTACTTAATCAATTAATTTTACATTGGGTGTTTCACCCAATTCGGATAAATTATGAAAATAATCTTTTCTAGGTCAAATACAGTTAAATGGGTCATTATATAATATCACTATAATAAACATATTTAAATTATTATCTTATATAATATGTATATATTTATATATAACAGTCCATTATATTTTGATATTAGAAATGAAGTGCACCGTTCATGGAGACGGTAGGTCGTACGTACATATGAATGATATATTCATTTCAATGTTGTTTTAAGAAAATGAAAACATAATGTTACATATGTATATATTAATTCCAGTACAATATCTATGATTTATATCTTACATAGGTTTATTAAAATTATCTTATATACATTTTCTATATGGTAAGAATAATTCATATCAGTTTGAGGGGGCGATCCCCATTGTTCTTAAAACGAAATTATCATATTTACACAACATGGAAAGACAAAATTTCTATTATTAATTAAAAATATAAAAGAATGGATGAAATATAAATATAATAAATATCATATATAAAAATAATTTCTATAATAATGTCTACCATGAGTTGTAGTCGAGAAAATTGAACAATCATCGTTTCATTAGGCAGTAGTTCACCTTACAGAAAACAATATGTTCATTACAAGTTAATTTTTTTGTTTGTGTAAGTGAAGAATTAAAACATTCAAAAAAAAATATTAGTATAATGAGTATACTAATTTAAAATAATATAATAATAAGAGCATAGGGAAAATATAATTGAAATGAAACTCTATGAATACGAGAGGGTGTTACCTTTTAATCAGTTAACATATTTTGTTCTGTACCAAAAAGCTTCCTTGGACTATTTTCCACACAAGGGTAGGCTTATAAGATGAGGTTTGGGGATGTTTGAAACTATTTAGATATATGTAGGATGACAAAAGTTTTCCTGAGAGGTATGAAGGAATGAAGAAGGAGGTGACCCTTTATAATGAAGTTGAGGGGCACTTTTGAGATTTCAAAAAATATTTATTTGTAATAAATTTTGTATCCATTATAATATCTCTAAAATAACATATATTAAAATATAAGATGTGATAAGGTAGTAATATAATCAACTGATATAATGTAGGAAGGTTTATGTGTTTTTTAGTATTTATCATTTTTATTAAACCTTAATTAACCCATTCAAATTTTAAATATTGTAAGTACTTTTTCTATACTAGGTGGGTATTATTTTTACCTATCAAATGTAAATTTCACTATAACTGGTCCAATTTTGATATTTCTCACCATATCTCTTCCTATTTCCCATATTTCATTTTCTTATAATTTTTTAATAATTTAATAATACATTATTTTCATAAAATATAATTATTGTCAATATTGACACTATTGATAACATTGACTTTAATGATATACATTTAGAAATATAAATTCCCAAAAAATATTTTTATATACTCCGTAAATTTAATATTAACTTTTAAAATTACTTTATGACGTCAATTATGTTTTATAATATTTATTTAAATATTTATTATATCATTTATTTAATTCGTTTATTAATAAATGGATTACTACATCCTCATTGTGTCATAAATAAATTTTGATATTTATAGTTAAAAATTATAAATAAAATTAAAAAATTTATTTAATATTATTATAATTATAATGAATATTTATATTCAAATATATCACTATTATATCTCTAAATAAATATTGTTTTACTAATAATAGTAATGTTTATGATATTTTTTCCTTTACATTAAATTAAATTTTATAAATTTATTAATATAAAAAATATGGATTACAATAATCAAAGGTTCATCCCAAGTATTCTCTTGGTTTTCCATTACTCATCCAATAATGTCAGGACATGTTTTAGTGTAGTTTTATATTATTATAATATTATTTATATCTTTATAGCCATATTTAACTTCAACTATGGTTAAAATAATTCACAAGTTACTATTAATTTTTTTTCATCCAATTAGTCCACATTTTTCATACAGATTAAAACCATGTATGTCCATAATTTGAAATTCAATTCATATATATGGTAAAATTAGGTTTATTGATAATTTTAAAATGTGTCTAGAAATCGCGTAAAAGAGACGTTAAAAAGATCAATAAATATTTTTATCCAATTTTATTATAAAAATGACTTCAATTACCTACATTTTACTATTATATGTTTTTTTCATCTATTTATACATCTAAATATATTTTGTGAAAATAATTATAAAAAGGAAATATTTTATTTTTATCAATAATTTAGGGGTATTCACTATTCGTAAAAAATTAATAGTATTTAAAAAATTATCAAAAAATAACCCTATGATTATTTTGATGTTCCGAATTAAAAAATGAATTATATTTATAAAAAGATATTTTATAACAAAAAAATTATGGATATAACTATTTGTAACCATTTTTAAACTACTAGTTTATATCTCATTATATAAAATACTAATATTTTAATAATATAGTATTTTGTGGTGAAACTGGATACTGAGAACAATGAAATCTATGGATTAAGGACACTCTTACGAGAAACACATGTTAAATAGGTGTCGAATAAATTGAATTACTTATCCTCTATTTTAAATAGTATATATTTTATAATGTTACCTGATATTATATTATCTTACACAGTTTTTGTAGTTTGTCATACAAGCTATCAAATACAAGGAAATTCCATAAGTTTTCTGGGGAATCACATTATCCCCACATTAATTAAATTTCATACTCATAATTTAAACATGATCATGGTGTTAAATTGTTTGATACTTAATACATTGAAATCCCTCATCAATAGAAGAGTTCATAAAGCATATTATAAGAAATTATTGTATCGAAAGTAAAAATATCCCATGAGATACCACTTATCTAGGTATCTAGAAAGAAGAAAATAGTGGAAGGTAATGATACATGCATGAAGTAAATGCGTAAATATTTATAGGCAGTGAATGTAGTCATCTATCACCAAAAAATGATTGATAAGTGGAATGTTGAGTACCAAAATTTCATAAATATGAGATAATTTATCATATGATTAGTTCAATATAAAATTGGGAATTATGATTACACATAATTTTGCAAATGTTTCATAATTATTTTACTAAACAAGAATATAATAAATATTTTTATGTGGTAGGATTCATTTCCATATGAATTATCCTAACATTTGGTATTACTTTGATCAAAATCTATGTCATCCTTTTACTACTAGAAACTAATTACTAAAAAAGATTTTAGTATTTGTAATACATAATGATCTAGAAGAAATTTTTAAATGATCTTAATAGTAAAAGTATACATATTTGACCATTACTATCTTCCAAATATAATATGGTTAGTAGAATAATCCTCAATACAGAAAAGTGATTCTACTAGATTATAATTAACATTTAATCATCAAATTTATTAAATAAAAAATGAACCATTAACAAAGGCATTGTGTAGGTTAGTAGTGCGTGTGAGTCCCTTATAATCCTTCATTCATGGTTTGAGGAACCACATCCTTTCCAAGAATTGATTTGTTGTCATCCAACTTATATGTTTTCCTTTTATAAATAAAAATTAATATAATAATCATGATGGAAATTCATGAAATTAATTTTATGCCTAAATTTAATTTAGACTATGTTTTCAATACAATCTCAATACATCAAAATTTTTATTTCTATATAGGTACATCATTGGACTAAGGATTGTCCATAATATCATTTTATGATTTCAAATCATGGATCCTTGAATTCAGACTACAACTCATTGGTATTAACCTATATTATTTATTAAAATTCTTTATTCTTATCCTTTATAATTTATTGTAATGAAAATGTGAATTATATTATGTATATCATCTAGTATTGTCAAACCACTTGTGTAATAAGGCCTATTGTCATGTACCAGGTTACCCTGACTGGGGCCTAGCACACTACGTCGAGGTTGTTACTCCTAGTTACATATGTTGCAGAACTATTTTCAGTTGTAGTTTCTAGACATGGATTTAGTACTCTGAATACCCTCATTATCAATACATTACCAAAATTATAGGGTGTTCTTATGTACTTATCCTGAAATTATAGATTTTAGTTATGTTTTATAACCTATGATTTCTAAAATATAGTTCCCAAGGATTCTAGTAAATTTACATTGATTCCTACTATAAAAACCCAAACCTAGATAGACTAGAGGCATTTTCCACTACTAAATACATTAGAAGGATTAACAAAAATCATGCCACGAAGAACATAAAAATATAGTAGTATTGGTAAAGAAGATAATTAACTACGATTTGTATTAAACATGAATAACCTAATTACAATATATATATATATATATATTCATAAAGTAACACATTGATGTTAATCTCTAATACATCTAGTATATTCTTTCATATCCTTCATATTAACCTTCTTGAAATCTTAAGGAAACAAACATAATAAGGTTGAGATAAGATGCTCAGTAATGGTAAAATATAGAGGACTAAATAATGATCCAATGAAATTAATAATTTTGGAATGGTAAATAATTGAACACAAAGACCATGTAATCAACACACTGTTAGGTATCTAGATAAATAATATGCTAATGTAATAACCAGAAATACATTCCATTTATATAACTAGATAATTTGAAATAAATATATCAATGTATGGATATAAAACACATTCCCCTAACTAATGAACTAAAATGTAATGTATCGATATATATGACGATGAAAAATCTCCTAGATAAATAATAATAGAAACCACTATGCGGGGAAAATTTTATTAATGTACTTCATGTCCAGGGCACATGAGGCCATATTACCGTAAAAACAATTTATAAGATGGTTTAAAACTATAGGTATAAATCCATTTTCTCAATTATTCATCACATGAGAACATGTTGATGCATCAAGGATTTATATAATGTCTCGGATCCACCTATTATATCCAATCCCAATCATTTATCATAATAAATAAAAAAAATAAAGAATATACCTTATCCAATAACCATATTAAAGAATAAGTACATGTTTATCCATAAATACCAAAATAATATAATAATTGTCTGATTAACCACTGTATTGAAAACTTTATTTTGTAATACTAATTTCCAATAAATGAGAACAAGAATATTTAATGAAATTTCCAATGAAATGTGATTACAATGTAGTGATTGTTTCAAGGGGAAGCTAATAATCACAAAAGAAAATATGATTAAGAACATTATAGGAGAATAATCAATAAACATTAAAAAATTTCTCATATCAATTTGAAACATTACATCATAATCTATAAAATGTTATTAAATCATTTTAATCTAAAAATATCTTTAAAATAAGAAGATTCATGATATATCAAACTAAGCAGTAGGAATTGCATAGAAAAGATGTATGTAGTTAATGTGATATAAATTTCACTGATTTTAGAAGTTAAATGAAAATATCATAAACATGGCTTAAAATAACTAGAAGTGATATTTATCAAAGCAAAAATATTAATAACATGAATATATATGAATTGATGATATAATATATTATAATGGACAGTTGGTACACCATAAAAAATTAGGTGGTGATTAAGATATTTATCTCAAGGATGTAAAAAAGGGGGATTGGAATCATTACCATGAGTCTCCTTTTGGGTTAACATCCAATATAATAATATTATTCTAATATAGACTTTCTTTATTGCATTTTAAGGTCGAAAAATACTTATATTTATCTTTTTACCATGTTTTTACAACTACTTGAGCAATTAATTTTACATTTGCTTTTTCAAAAAAATCTGTTTATTTATTAAATTTAACTTTGTTTGGTTAACTATTGTCAAATGGGTCGTGAGATAATATATCATGAATAATAATTATTATATCAATATATTATATATTCAGTAAATATGTATTTAGAATAGTCCATAATATTTGAGATTAGAAATGAATTCCACTATTCGTGGAGATTGTATGTCGTACGTATGCATGAAATATACATTAATTTTATTATGATATTAAATGGATGAAAATTAAATGAAACGTAGGAATATTATATTTTTATTATAATATCTATGTTTTTATGTTACATTTGTTTATTAACATAGTCACATATACATTCCATGTACGTAATGAACGAGACATTTCACTTTGAGGGGAGATAGTCTTCACTTTTCAAACGACATTATCATATTAACACAACATGGAATGAAAAAGGTATGTTCTAAATAAAAATTAAAGAAGATTTTAGAAAATAAAAATAAAATATATATCAATTATATATAAAATTTTCATCATAATTTACACTATGTGAGGTTGTAGGGAAAATTAAACAATCATCGTTTGTGAGGAAATAGTTCATCATACGTAGAAACAACAAGTTTATTACCCCTAAAATGAGGACTTGTATAAGTATAGGAAAAAGAACATGAATAAAAATATCCTATAATATTTATGATACAATTATGTTATTTATTCATATAATAATAATAATAATGTTTGTGGATGATGGAAATGAAACCACAATTTGTGAGAGAAGGAATTATATCTTAATTAGGTTACATCTTTTATTTTGTAAAAAAATAATTCTTATATTTTATTTCAAAGGGGAGGCCTCTACGTTTAGTGGATGAATGATTTTAAAATATTTTGATATAGGTTTGAAGAAAAAATGTGGCTTGAATGTTGTGAGTAAATGATGGGAAGGATTCATTTTTATAATGAAGGTGAGGGGAACTTTTTCAATTTCTCCAAATATTAATTTATAGTTAATTAATTATCCATTATAATACCTCTAAAAGGTCAAGTATTATAATATAAAATGAGATGAGCTCATAATCTCATCAACTAATATAATATAGACTATTTTTGGTGTTATTTTATTCATTATAATTTTTAACCTGTAATTAACTCACTATAATTTTAACTATGGTAGTCATTTTTTCTTTAATTAAGGGGAATAATTTTTACTTATCAAGTGTTAATTTAATGAGAAACAGACAATTTACAATATTAATGATCATTTACATTCTCATTTTATTTATTAAATATTTTTATAATTTTAATGTAATTTAATAAAATATTATTTACATAAATAATCCTATGTGTCAATTTTGACACTTTTGATAACTAGGATTTTAATAAAATACATACAGTAAGATAACATAAAACCTCTTCATTAATCATACCACTAGCATTGATTTTAATAAAATACATACATTAAGATGACATAAAACCTCTTCATTAATCACACCACTAACATTTAATATTAACCTATAAAATTATTTGATGGAAAAAATTATGTAAAATAACTTTTTTTCATATTTATAATATCATTTATTTTATTATTTCATTAATATATGAATTAATACATCATCATTGTCTCATTAATAAATTTAATTATTTAATTTTTAAAAATAATAAATAAAATACAATGATATAGGTAATATTTTTTTCATTCTAAACACTATTTATAGACTAATATAACAGTTATATATTGCCGTATAAAAATTGATTTAAAAAAAATTTACATGATTATGATATTTCAAGATAAATTAAAATTAATTTTTTTAATATCTTAATCACACCAAAGTGGCTTAAAAAGGAGAATGGTTCAGCCAATGAATTCTATAGCTATACCATGTCTCAAAAAAATTATTATAACAAGAGTTATTGTTGTTTTATTTTAGTATAATATTATGTATACATCTAATTATCATTTTTACCTTTAACAGTGATAAATAAAATCCAAAAGTTTCTAATCAGCCAAAAATTATTCAGATTCCATTAGACAAAATTTATTATATTGAATACAACTATAAATGTACATTTTTAAAAATTCAATTTAATGATGTTTTAAAGTTACATTTAATGATAATTTTTAAATATAACTATAATTCAAGTAAATAAGTAGTTCAAATGTTCAAAAAAATTTGTATATCGAATATTATTATGAAATTATTTCCAATGATGTATATTTGAATAATATATTTATTACATATCTATTATTATATTTTAATAAATTTACTGTAAAATAAATATTTAAATGATTTTTTTTAAAAATCAATAATATCATGTTTTTCAAAATTCATCAATGAATTAATGTTTTCAGAAGAATATCATAAATTCAAACAATGATAATTTTGATATTTTGAATCCAAAAATAAAATCTATTTTAAAAAATAAATTTAATAAAATCATAAATTGCAATTTATACTATTCATAGCCATTTTTTAATGGCTGGTTTATATCTCATTATAATAAATTTTAATATTATAAGAATATATCATTGTTTGGTGAAACTCGGTCTTGCGTACAATGCAAGCTATGTAAGAAGGTATTTATTGCGTGCAACACCTGAATATTAGGGGTTTCATGGATTGAATAACATGTAATATATTTTAAATAGTAATATGTTTTAATGTATCTATATATTATATTGTCTTATGAGTTTGAACTTCAATGTAACACATTCGATCAAATACATGGATTTTTATATTGTGTTTTTCGGCGTAAAAAATGTAGTCATGGTGTTATTAATGGTATTATAGAGTATTTAGTATGGAAACGAAGAACTGGATAAAGGAAACATATATTGGAATATATATCACTATGATAGATTATATAAAATTTTAAAATTATAGAGGAATATCATGAACAGATTGACACTTATTTCCCATATGTGGATATAACATCATTTTTTTGGTATAGTTAATACATTACTCAAACATACTCATAGAGATATTATTTGTTCAGTGATGTTGGAAACATGGAAACATAAACACATGTATATAAGATATCTACATTATATCCCACTACGCTCATCATGAATTTCAATCTTATTAAAGACATCACAAATAATTCATATCCTCATAAACTGGGGGAAGAAAACCAAAAAGGGAGATCTCAAATGATATGTAAGGTTAAACAAGGTATATTTATAAGCAAATTCATGATATAAGGTTGAGGGACCACGATCATACCCATAAAATATCATACCCTACATATCAGAAATCATAATTATTAGTCATTTAATGAATATTTTTATTTCATAAGACATTAATCAAAATAGAATCAAGAGAATAATCCATGAAATCATATCATAGAAATAAGATAGAAATTTTCTAGGAACATAAGCATATTAAATTATATCCATTGTAGTAATGGCTAAATTTTAAGGTCATATTAGTGGAATTAGTAACCTACCCAAACCATATTAGTTTTTGAGGCTAACTCCTAAGACAATATTATTACTAAAATCCATTTACTAAACCTAGATTGCTCCACATTCCATCCATTTATAACTCCTGAAATATTAATATTACATATTTCATTAGATGGATATATACGTCCCACCCATATGATATTGAGATCATATATAAATGTTCCACATGAATATAAAAATTTATAATATAATTACCCATAAGTGAAATAGGAATCATAAATGTTTAGTAATATCAAAATCTAGGTAAATTTAAAGGTTTCATACTTACTTTATCAATGTATTACCTATTAAAACAATCGGGTTTCATAACCATATAACATGGGGATGAGATATAGGTGTAACATAAATCATTGAATCAAAATATAAAACTTTTATAGAGTGAATAGTAATGGTACCCTTTGATCATATCCATAGAAAGGAATTAGTAACACAAATGGATTTCATCATATATCGAAAATAATTTATAATGATCTTTTAAAAACCATTTTTCATGAAAATATCATTTTTAATTTAAATAAAATTCTAGAACCTATAGAAAATTTTAAATCATTATTATTAGTAAATATATTTGAAAAAATATAATAGAATATTTCAAAATAATTTATATATTTTTTTATTTCGAATTTAACATAAATTATTATATTAAAAAAAATTTAAGACATTGTTTTATAAGAGAACATATTTCTCATCGAAGATAGGGAAAAATAATGATTTTTATGAAAAAACAATTAAAAAAAATTAAGTAAGAGAGTATTGAAAAATATTTAGATTAATTTAAAATATCATGAATAAACATAGGAGTATAAAATTCAAGTTAATTAAAACTATATGTATCTAAACATTTCATCAATGGAAGCATTATCATATAGAATTAGGACAAACAATGAGATTTTTATAATCGGATTTTACATCATTAGAATCTTTGAAAAAAATACACATGAAATAATAAATTAAATTAAGTATAAAATATCCTAAAAATAAATAAGGTAATTGTATAAAATTTCCAAGTTATTTAGATACTCCATGTAAATTAATATTATACATAAAAAATGTGTCCAAAATTAGGAAAATAAATAAAAAATTACCATCATGATTTGGTAACTTCTGAACAATAAAATCCTAAAAAATAGATATCATAAAATTAACAATTATATTCCTACTAATTTATGTTTAGAAAATATATATCACATTCACGTGAATTATATACACTATAAAAAAGAACAATTTGAGACCAAATCATAAATCACCATAAAATAAAAGTTAAACTACAAATCCCCTTATATTATCTTATCACTACCATCATAATAGTTGTTGACTCTTGTATAGTTAATATAAAATTATTATTAATATATTAATGAAAAATATTAAAATATATAATATGATATATGATTTTATTAATACCTTTTGTTTATCTTTTAATTAAAATTCCATTTAAATGTTATGATCTGGGTAATAACATCTTTTTTCACATGTGTTTTGATTTTATATATCTTTGGTTCTCCTAATTATATTATGATTTCTTCATTTACAGAATTATATAAATGATATAAATATAAAATATATTCATTATAATTTTAAATATGGTAAAATTTATAATATATAAATTGTAAATGAAATATACTATTCATGGAGATGGTCGGCCATACGTACACAGGAACATAATTTCCTTTTTCATGGTGTTGTGAATGGATGATGAAAAGTATAATATATATATATATATTCATTAGATTTAAATTATTATATAATATATATTGAAAAACCAAACCATTCCATTATACATTCCATGTAAATCATTATCCAATCTTATCACGTTAATGAGGTGGTAGTCCACACATCCATAAAAGATGTTGTCATTTTCACAAAAATTGAAATAATGAAGTTATGTGTTATATAATAAAGAAAAAAGGTTAAATAATTCCTAAATATAATATATATTATTTGATATTTGGAATACCATCATTATTCTCAACATTGGGTGGTGATAATGGAAGAAGAAAGACATATTATTTAGGTGGACTATTTCGCTATACACTAGAATGATGATTACATTTCTTGTTTTATGGAATTGTATGTTAGGGTAGGTCATACCATTAACATTATAACATCTAACTATATTGATGATACTTTTATTAGTTAATAATTATGTAATTATATAAATTTAAATGGTCGAGAATGAAATAAAAAGAAATTTCCTTGTTGAAGGATGTTACATATTCATTGGAGAAACTCCTTTTAGATATCGCCCAATTGATTTTTTGGAATCCTTTCATCAAAAAATACACACCTATATGATGATTGGAGGGAATTTGGGAGGATATTTTGATAATTGTTATATGATATAAATGTCTTTAGTGGTGTGAATAAGTGAAGGGGTTGTGAGGGTATTTTTTTTATTTAGGGAGGAGTTGTATTTCGGTCAATATAAAATGGTAAACACTACTGGGAGGTGTACCATACATAATGTTTCACCTAAAATTTACCTAATTATTGAAAAATTTATTTTTCTTCATACTAATTCCATCCAATTTCATTTGAAATCTATACGGTAATTTTTACACCTTATGGTTTATTATTATCCTATAAATAATAATGTTTTTACCATAAAACTATTTTTTTCTTATTTAAGTTCGCTAATAACATTTGTAAAAATTTCAGATGAAAATATTAAATATTTTAAATTATTTTTATTTCATATATACAACCAATGTTTCCAAAATTATAATCACATAATTTTTATAAATTAATTTAAAATCAATCTCAGAGATGAGATAAGACAATGTGTTTTTAACGTTAAAATGATAAAATGTTTTAAATGTTTTTATTATCAATTTCAATTTGAAATGTATTACAATGCAATGAATTCGATTAATTTTTGTAAAATTGACATAATTAAACATTAAAATAGAAATACAATATAATATAACTATTTAATTAAATTAAAAGTGAAAATTATTTTTAATTAAAAGTCAAAATTTGTCAATATTGATTAAAAAATGAAATATTTGATAAAAATATAAACTATACACGATAATCTAGTTTTAAATCTCTAAATAAAAAAATTTATTCTTTAAATATTCAATTTCTAATTTTTCTATATTTAATTTTATGAATTTTTTTGAAAGTCCAAAAAAAGTTGTTCTTTTTTGAAAATTTAATTTTTTTCAAAAAACATATAGACAATAAAATAATTATATTTAATTCTAAAAACGTTTTATAATTAAAAATAATATATAATAAATATTTATTAGTTATAATATTTCTATGTTTAATGGATAGTTTATAACTATTTTGATTAAATAGTTATTATTTTAATCTGTTGTTTCATAGAACCCCAATGTATCATATAACATAATCTAAGTAGTTATTGCATATGGTGTATAATAATCATTTTTTAGTATATAAATAAGGTTTAACTTGTTGTGTTCTTCAAAAAACAAATCAAATAAATTTATATTTAGTTGGGTAAAGGTCTATAAATACTCGTGGAGCTAGATTCAACCCCCATCAAAATGAAATTTTCTTTTTGATATAAGAATTGGGGATTATTATGCCTAATAATATCCTAATGTTCACCTGTATCTTTATGTAATTTTTCTTTTCTCTAAAAATGACCTTCACCATTTTAGTTGTATTTTTTCATATAACTCTCTCTATACGATCAAGAATTTCAACATGTTGTTCCTCATAAGAAAGATCATGATATGTCAATGTACCCTTCGATTTGGGTACATGTTATAGTTCACAGTATTTACTTGCTTGTTAGATATGTTTGGAACACATTGTCTACTTTGGAGTGATTTTGTGGGCGTTCAAAGCGATAGGATACAATCCCAATAAGACAGATAATTTTAATGGGACAGATATAATTAGAGTAAAATCATGATATTTTAAAGAAATATATAATTTCACATTAATTTATATTACTTGATAGCTTGTGTTAAAAAAAATTAAATGTTATTCTCTATCTTATGAAATACCAATTTTATCATTCATTACATGCATCCTAAACCTCAATTGATTTTTTATGTTTCACGGAAAACTAAGTGTTACCTAGAAACAATATTAAGTTAATATTTAATATTATATTTGTCACTTAGCCATTAGAATGGTGTGATTGAATATTATTAACTAAATTATGAATATTTGGTTTAATTATGTTTATATAATGATTTCACTAGTTACCAATTAAATATATATAAAAAAATGTCTGAATAAATAAAATGAATGTGTTTTATGATAACTATTTTAATGGGTAGAATGTTATTAGATATTAATAAATTAAATTATTAACTTTTATTTAAATATTTTATTCAAATTTACATGTTAGATATTTAATAATATTCTTTAAAATATATATAATAATATTGATCTCTTTAAGAAAAAATTAATATAATTGTAAAAAAACCTATATATTTTTAAAAATGAAATTTTATAGCCTTTTAATGGAAAAACAATTTTGAATTTTTTTTTCATAATTTTATAAATTTTATTTGATAAAATTAACATATTTTTTAAAATATGTATATAAAAATTTACATTATAGGATTTGTTTATGAGAAATTCATATTTTGATGAATAATGAATGATACATAATTTTATTTGAAAATCTCAGTCTCATTTAAAAAGTTTATAGTGAAAAAATATATTTTTCAATTATTTGAAAGTATAATTATATAAAATTTATTTATTTCAATCAATATTTTATCATTTTAATCATTTTAATAGTAAATATATCACTTTAATATCATAGTAACCTTTTGAACAATTCTTCATTACAAATACCCATTGTCAACCAATATGCAAGATTTATTTTAAATTAATTACAATCAATTATTTACAAGAACAAGGAAAATGGATACCATTTTTATAATATTCATAACTTATAATATTTAATAAGTAGAAATTATTTTTTACTATTAATATTAGTGAATGCAATGAAAATTAATTACAGTGATATAAGAAAATAATAATTCACATAGTGGTTAACCATTAACAACAAATAGCCAAATGAACTAAAATAATCTACAAACCCAATATTATAAAAAAAATTCATATCACCAAATCGATATATTTTATATCATTATTTTTGTATCCTTATATAAAGGAAGCCTCAAAATAGTTATTTTCATTTTCATTTACATGAATGCCACTACCCCTCCACTACAAAATAGAACCCAACATCCCCACTTATTCTAAATTATAAATATTAGTTAATGTTAGAAAAGCTTCCAAATTAACCTCCACATATAGATAATATATTAATAGAAACCACAATTTTTTTTATTAAGAAATCCATGGAAACCTTTGGAGAAAATTGAAATCAGTTATCCAAAAAAGAGGTAATATTGTTCAATGATCAATTTTTGTTTTATTTCATTCTCAAAAGACATAATTTATTCCAATTCAATGATTATATAATTACATAATAATCATAAATATACTTATATATTGTTAGGATATTATTTTTACCATCACCTTCACACACTTCCATCAATCGGGATACACAATCATCTTTTGTGTGTACAACAGACAATCACCAAGTTAACTGATGTCATTCATTCCCCCATTACTACCTCTCAAGGTTGGGAATAATGAAATAAATACACATTCTATTATATATATATATATATTATATTTTAACATAATTAGTATTATTTAATTCTTATATAACATAAATAATCCTGATTTCTTATTTTGGTAATATGATAACATCATTTGGGGATGTGTACAATACCTCATTCTCAATGTGATGTGACACATTCACAATTTACATAAAATTTATTAATTATTTTTCTAATAAATAATATCAACCATACATTAAAAATATATGATATTGTAGATATTTTATATTTTTCCGAAAGATAATATATCATTTTAGATAACACTATTTCACACAGGTAAAAAGTTATAATACCGTTTAGGGACATATGGACTATAACATCCTCGAAGTGATATGATTCATTTAACATCACAAGTATTAAGTTTATAAATATATAGAATAAAATAATATGGTATTGAATATATAATTATCTCTATACAATGATAAATTTTACATACATTATTTCAATAATAATATAGGAAAATAAGATCATTACTGATTCATAAGTACATTATACAGTCTCCAAGATTGAAACATTGGTCCATTTATTATCACAATCATTAGTGATTGTTTATAAAATAATAATTAATCTATAATTATGATATTTATTTCTTTAATATTATTTAGGATATTTTTTACTAATGAACCCTTTGATAAATGTTGACCATCCAAATTCGTTTTTTCAAAAAATAAAAATATTATGGTCAAAATAACCAACTCAAAAATCATTGATATGTAACTGTATTTAAATTATTAACTAATTAAATGATAGTTATTATAAACAAAAAAATGGTAAGGAATCATTTAGATAACTAATTGAAGATTAATATTCATTAATATTGAGGACATTCATGACAAATCAAACTCAAGGTTATAGATTCTTGTCTCACATTTACTTTCATGAGAAATATATCATAATCAGGAATTATTTATTTTTTTCATGTAAATAATACCCCATTATATATAATATATCAGGATTTATTTTATATTATTTTTATATAGATGTTTCATTTTATTATTATCAATTTTCTTGTTACTTATTCTGATGTTAGTACATATATAAAGTAATTCATAGTAAACATTTTATTTCTACACTACCTATTACATATTCACCACTTATTTTTTTGTGGTTTTTCTAATAACCATGAATGTATTTAATGATTATTATAATAAAATTAATACGGAATTAAATATCCATTTTATGGGTTCTCTTTCACAAGGATTATGTTACTGATGATAGCAAAGTTGTAATGGAATTTTGACACAATATTCATTCCCCAAGACATTTGTTATGGTATACACCAGTTTTATTTTTTGAGGATTCTATATTTACCATTTCACATCATATATGAAGATCTAATTATTATTAGGGTACTATAATTTTTTACCTATTATTCCATCATGGGTATTATGAATCAATGTTTCAATGTTTCATGGTTTGTTTTATATGTTTAAATAAAAATTTCCTAATAAATTTTCTTAATAATATTTTAATGGTGTTTCCATAAATCAAGATCAGAAACTTTATTGTAACATATAATCATTTATGGATATTTTCTATTAATATTATCCTCATTATTATATGTAGGGATTAATATTGTTTCAATGAAATTATTATTGAATCTATTTCTTTTCTATTAGATAATGTTGTTCTAAATATATTGTTTTGATACCCAATTATTTTACATGTGCTAATCATATTTAAATTATATTTTCATTAAATATTTTTCATTTCCATTTGATACTCATTTTTAAAATATATTTATCTAATAAAACATTTTATTGTAATGGGTTAGTCATGTCTCAGATATATTATTATGCACCCCATTTAATTCCACTATTTAACCAATATTCAATGATATAATTGTGGAACTTGTTTCTCATTCAAGGGATCACAGTTTTTCAACGAGACAATAAGGGAACCTATTTCCATTCTATGGGTAAATAATATTCAAAAATTAATAAAGGTTGATCCAATGAGGGTTCTTGAATTCTATATATATTCTATTCTTGGACAGTGTATATGATTGGTGTGACCAGATTGAGATGGGTGACCCCATAATAGTTTATCCGATGGTTGACCTTATATAGTGATTTGATGCATTGTTTAATAAATAATGTCTCCAAATAATTAAATTATATGTCAGGCATATGGTTATTCAAACACTAATGGATATATAAGTTTTTATTTGATGATGTTCCAAGTTTCAAATATTTTATATCATTTTGTATTTTTGGATTATAGTGTTTCTAAATATTGGTAATGATATTATTTGGATCATGATTATTAATTCTGAATAAATTTTCTTTACTACATGATTTAATATTTTATGATGTATGTTTTTATGCATATGAGTTCCATTATAATTTTCACATTAACTTTTATTATGTCATTATTCCTTTTTTCAATCTTATAGTCAATGATAAATTTTATTTTTGATAATTATAATTACACTTAATGTGAAAATGATATCAACATTCTCAAGATTACTTTTCTCTAGGTATAAATAATTATTATAAATGATTTATAAATATAATAGATTTCACAATGATTATTTTAATGAACTAATGTGACATAATAAAATCTGAGTATAATGGGGGATGTTTTTTGAGATTTCCTAGCAAGGATCTCACTGGAACTAAGAGGGGAATGGGTGAATCGATGATATTTTTTCATTAATTTTTTTGTTTCTTTGAAACAACCTTCTCCTCTTTCTAATGAGCTATGTATCTTTTGAATACAAAGAAATCACTTATCTAGTAGAACAAAATAATTTTCTTGGATCCCTACTCAAAAATAGTAGATACATCCTTGGTGTAGTTTAGGAATAATCAAATACCACAAAATACAGTAGAAAATAATAATTTTATGTGTTTATAAACAAGTAGCATATTCCCATAAAATTTTTTAGAACTAATATCAGGACAATTGTTCATGTTCTTCAAGAAGTAGAAAATGATGTAATACAAATTTTAGTAATGAGTTAAAAAACATTCACTTATTTCATCAAAACATTTTACTATGATCCATTATGAACATTCAAAAATATAATTTTTAGAACAAATTATTTACATTAGTACCTAGTAGAAGGTATGAACTTCACTTGACCCCATAAAGATACTATGTTCTAAAACCTAGTCTGATTCTTTAGTCTGATTACATGGTCTAGAAATATAAATATTCCAGAATAATACTGGAATAATTTTAAACTTCATCTACCTCCTTACAGAAAAATCAGTCTGATTTTTTGTTTTGATGATCCACCATAGTCATATATTTAGATGAATATGATTTTTTTTCTTCTTCTTCCTCCGCCACATATTTTTCATCTATAAATAAAACAATTTCATGAATTCTAAATCTAAAACCTCATTCTCTCTTAAAATATTGATCAATATACCATATATATTATCCCCAGAATAATATAACTATCATAATGTACAACGTATTCTCCTTATTTTTTAGGTGCATCGAAATGGTTGAGGTGATAATGTAAAATGTTTTCCTGCTCAACCAAAATTATAGGAAATTCAATTAACTATTACATTTTTGTAATATATTTTACATATTCAGTGCTTCTCAACATTTTTTGACACTTGTGGAACATCAGTGATTCTTATCATAAGATTATATCAGTCCATTCCATCAGGTAATTCTTTTATCCAATTCTAGTTATCACTTTGGTTTCAGTAATATGATGAAGACATATATAGAAAATTAGATTCATCATTATGTTTCTCAGTTTGAATTGAATGTTATTAAAATAAAATGTATTATCATTAAAATTCTATGAATGAATACAAAACAAAAAACTCATTCCAAATATCCATTCCAATTTATATATATATCATATTGAATCTATTCTTTCATGAAAATTATTTTTAGTTCATTAGACATCATTTTCCATTATATTAGGATATATATATTCACAGATCCTATAAATTCAAAAACATCATCTACCACTATTTAGATCATATTCAACATTACATGAAAATTAAAATTGAAAATACTTTAAAAAATTTAACTTTTCAAAATTTATAATACAGGTTGTATCACCCCGAGTTATTATGACCATTTATTTATAAAATAAATTTAATTGATTCCTTTTATTATACGATACTACATGATATGATTTCACTTCAAAAAAAAACATGTATAACTTTGATCATACGAAAAAATGTGCTCCTCAGAAACCAAAATTTTTTATTTTCATTATTTCAAAATTAATATAAAAAAATTCCATCAAAATGGCAGGTATGAACTAGAATTACTAATTTTACAAATTATAGAAAACTAATTTTTAAAATGAAAGGAAATATTTTTTTGAATACTTATTTATAAGAGAAAAATTTTGATCCATAACATGAAATGAACAAATAAATAATATTTATTCATAATAAAAATATATATTATTAAATTAAATTTACTTTTTCATATTTTCTCTTTTCTACTGATGTTATAAAAACAATTCAGGTTTTATTCAAAAATAAAATATTTTTTAAAAATGGAAGTTTTACATCTATTTATAGTGAAATTAGTTTTTATCTATTTTTTGAAACAGTTATAAATTATATTTGAAAAAACACTTCCTTTAAAATCTAACATTAAAATTTAATTATCACTATTATATTGTATTTTACTAACATGTTTCGTGTTTTGATGAATATATAATAAATGTAAAATTTTATTGAAAACCACATCTTCATCAAAAAAATTCTACTTTTAAATTATATATTTAATTTGTTTAATATTTAAATTAAATCAAATATTTTTTATTTAATCCAATTTTAGTCATAACATTAAATTTATCTTTGATTTTTGTTATAAATAATTACAATTTGTTGGACATTTTCACATTAAAAGAACTTTTTTCTTTCTTTCCACTGAATTAATTTTTTTTTTAAAATTATATTATTAGATTATTTGAAAAATGAAAAATGGAATCTATATTTTCAAGTAATTTTTTAAAATCATGTAAATATGTCCCTTATTTAAGATAATAAGTAAAATAACATTTGTAATATTATTCCCATGATAACATGAAAATTGGATAATTTTTTATTTATATAATTTAACAAGGAATATAAAATGACAGGAAAGATTCCCAAATATTTATTGGATAATGTTAGTCAAACATTAAAACATAAAGATCAAAATTGAATAATTTTATGTAAAACATACCATGAAAATGGACATGAATATTATTAAAATGAAAAAGATTCACAAAATTTGAAACATTTACTTTTAATATGTTAAATATATTTAAGATGTTGTAAAATAGAATGTATTATTGACTATATATATTATTACTAAATTATAAATGTTTACATACAACATAGATATATATTCTATATTCTTGGTGAAGATATAATGATCCAAAATAATTATAAACAGATGATGCAAAAATTATTCATTTAATTATATAATAAATTAAATGATATTATAAATATAAGAATAAATATAAATTTACATATTTAAGGTGATAAAACATTTATATGTGAATATTACATGTTAGGTATGTATTTGTTAAATTTGAACGAGATTATGTTCATGTATTGATTTTCTAAATGTAAATGTAATGAATAATGTCATAATTACAATTTATGACATTTTATGAAAATAATTAATTATTAAATAATTTATAAATAATAAATAAATTATGTAAGGAAAAAGGGAATGTTATATGGTTTAAAATAACAAATATCTTCATGTTCATACCAATATACACATTTATATGTTAAAATTACATCCTAATCATAGGGAAATTTGTTTATTATAGTTACAATTAAAATGAATTAAATAAATTTAATCCAGAATGATATATTTTAAGGTAACCAAAAAATATGTCTAAAATATATTTTTGATGATATTACAACCCAATTATGAAATAAATTATAATTAATGGACATTTTATTGTCTTTGATTTGAAATTTAATTTATTATGAATTTATCTTCTATGAAATTTTAAAGGTCCCATTCCCTCTCTAATAAAATCCACCACTTCTCCAATTTTATTCAAATATAAGAACCTATTTGAATTTGAAAAAATATAATCCAATCAACTAAAAACATACCTCAATTAATCATATAAACCATAAATTTTGAATAAATACAAAGCATAATTCAATTTTGGGGAAATAAAATGGAGATTCCCATTAAAGAGGAATCATTCTTCGAATTTTTTTTATTAATTTCATTACTAAACCCATACATTGAATTTATTTATTGTTTTTTTAATTATATTATCCTAAAAGTTATGGGTTGTTTTTATAATATGTTTTTGACCATGAACTACAAAAAAATCTATTTAATATGTTTTAATCATAATGTTTGTCTGTACTACATACTACCACCTCGTGAAATGGTCATTGTTCATATTTCCATTACAACCTATCATGATAAAACTTTTTATGGAAATAATGTTATTATGTATATGATATAAATTGAATTTATTATTTAATTATTATTATGTAATTATTATCAAAAACATTCCGTCATGCTTTCTATTTTGTGTAAATATGATAACATTATTTGTGGTCGTTTCGACTACCAACTCTTCAAAATGATGTGGTTAATTATAAAATTACATATAAAATATTAAATATGGTTTTAGTATAATTATATAAAATATATAAAATTAAATTGATAACTGAATGATTATATAAATATATATATTTTTCATTTACTACGATAATAAAACAATAACATAGTTCATGAGTACGTATGACCTAGTGTCTCCTTGGATAGTGTATTAAATTTTTACATTTAAATATTTTAGAAATTATAATAAATATTTATTTTCATAATATATATGATATTCATATAATTTTTTACATTCTTTAAATATTTATATAATGATCTATTTAATGTAGTTAAAAATAAATACTCAAAACATATAAAACACGAATTTTACATAAAATATAACATTAACATTGATTTTTTAATAAATAGGTAATATAATGTCATAATCCAATCACATAATTTATTAGATAAAATAATATGGATGTGTGGTAAATTTATACTATAATTATATTTATATACATGAATTTTGAATTCTAATAAAGAGATTCAATAAAAAAGGTATGGGATTTTATGTCGCACTTTTATTTATATAGAAAACATTCCTTATAGACTAGTTGACTCTTCTACATAGTGTATATACTAACTATAGAGTAATTTTATGAGTATTATCCTAAATATTACGATATTTTCATATTCGTACACTTTTCATTATTTCATGGGTAATATGATTCTGTTGATTAAAAATAGATGCGTTTTTATTTAAGAATCATATAAATATTTAGTATTTTTACATTTTTATTATCCATTAGAGAATATTTATCTTCCATTTAAAATACATTAAAAAATTTCAATTATATTACATTATCCAATGAATATTTAATGTTATTTTTAACTATGCATTACTTTTTACCAAATTTATTCTGAAGAATATTTTTTTGTCATTTAATAAACAATGATATTTGTGAATTTAGCTAAAAATATATATGAAAGGAATGTTTTTTTAACATATATTAAATGATTTCATTTTTTAATTTTCATGAAAACATAATGATTTTAGGCTTCCCATATAGTCGTAAATTTTTATTTATAGAGGAAATGTTTTCTTTTTAAAAAATCATCATTTTATGTAAGAAAAAAATTTCAGTTAAAAAAGGATATTTTCCTCAAGATTTCATTTCATGTGATATCTGAAGATAAATATTCTTCAACAAGAAAATTATTTTATGTTACTACTATTTTAATTTGATACTTGTTTTTTATAATATAACTATCATTCCTATGAGTAATGTATTTTTATGATGGAATGTTATTTATGAAACCCATTTTTTCCAATGGTTTATATAATGAATGAATGTTTTTTGTGAACATCATTTCATTCCATCTTTTCTGTTATGACTTATGTTATTATGGAACACATATTTACTACTATCATAATGTGATGGGTGGGACTTATATCTTTTTTCAATTAATTGGGTAATTATTTATATTTGAAGAGTTTATAATTGAAAAAAATCATGATGCTATTAATTCTCTATAGGAATATAGGGAAACCAAATCCACTATGTGAAGATGGGGAAACATAATCCATTAAAAAGAAATGACTAATAATTGGGACCATGGTGTGTCATTCCTAATTGGTTTAGTGTCGATAAAATCCCTAATTCTATTTTTTGGAAATAATTCGTGACTTAAATGGAATGATAATATATTTTTATGAGTGTCCTACAATTCCACGTCCAATTTCTTCATTATGTTGTCATGGAGTATCCTTTTTATTAACTTATTATTAATGACATATTAAAATCCAATATTTATTCCATGAATAATATATATGTTATTGACTATACCAGGTAATTTCGTTATCAATTTTTCATATGTTATGATACCTTTATGTTCATGTTATGATTATGTATCTTCTTTGATTACCCATATAGATCACATAAGATCACCCTTGATTATGTTACATTTCCCCATTTATAATTATTATTTATGTTAAGAATACTAGAGTTGAAGATATTTATTGTATAAATGAATATCATTCACCATTATATATGTTTTTTTCATTATTCCAAATGCACCCAACTAATAATGTCATTGTTCAAGTGTTTTCATAATGAATGAAAAATTCCACTAAAATGGTGTAATATATATGTATGATTAGACTGGGTCAGTATATTTTGTATGAGAATTTTTTTAGAAAATCATGGGAATATAGTATGATAAAATATTAATTATATATTTTGATATATTTCTAAAGACAAGTCTATGGATGTCAATATGGATATGCCTATGGCCTTGTAGATTAAATAACATCTCATAATATAGACATATAGTATGTTATTTTCAAATTAATTTGGGATTATAATATGATAAGTGATGCTCAAACTATGATTTTTAGTTATAATAAAAAGTTGATACTAGAATGAACATGGATAACATTGAATATTTTCGATGTGGAATGTATGAAAATTATGAAAATCTTTCGCATAAGTTGAAATCTCAAGAAGAGAATTAGTAAGGTGATAGGATTATTGGTTATATTACTGAGGATAATGATATCACAACAGATATGTGAAAGGTATGAGATATTGATATAGTATTAATTAAATTATAAATAAAAATAATTATTATAATGAGGTTGACTAAAATAAATAAAATATTTTATATCCGACTATAGAAATGAATTTGAGGATGAATCAATGAGTAATAGTTTAACATAAATTTTTATGATTTATGTTTATATATTTTGGAATTAAAATATTATGTTATAATAATCATGAAATGTATTTCTATTTTCTATATAAGATTTTCATTTTGGATTTACAATTATATGTTGAATAGTAATAGAAATTTAAAATATTGATTTTATGGTTATGTGATTTCCCCAAAAAATAATATATTAAAGGAAATGTAACCATTCATACAATCCTAATTATTAGATAATGATGTTTGAATAAGGATATGTTGAATAGGAATATGTAAATTGGATTTTACTTTTTTACATTGTAACAAATTAAGGATTTTTGGAAAACTGGATTATGCTATCATTGCTTGAGTTTATGGAATTTTTGGACTTTTGGAATATGTATAATAATAATAGTATTACAAATGTATTAATGTTTTGAATAAGGAATTATTTTTATTACAATGTATTAATAGAATAATTGATGAAGTAACTGAGTTTTTTGTCACATGAAAAACAATTGATACATTATGGTATATAGGGAATTACTGTTACGCTATTTTTCATATATTTAGTGACCTTATTTCAATGGTATTTAAATTTCATCTTTCAGAATGATTATATGGTTAACCAATTATGGAACGAGTTATAGTAATAATTAAATTACATTTTATGAAAATTATGGGTGGTAGTAAATTGATTTTTGAAATATTTTTTTTTCATGTTATCATTATTTTTATTATATCAATGTTATTTTTCAATAAACATTTGGTATTGGGTTTCAAATGTTTATATCTATCATAAACCTATTTTTTTCAATCTCTATCAAATCATTATAGTTATATTTTTATTCCATGTCAATGTTTTTACATGAAATCCAAGATGTCCTATGTGAAAACACAATTATGAGTTACATTGGGTATCTATTATGATTCTGTATTTCTATTTTAAAAGATGTTTTCCTAATCATTTTTACAATGTAGTATTACTAAATATAAATTATTAATCATACACCACATATTTTCAAAAAAAAAATTAATTTTCAAGGATGTGATTTTCTTCTCAAATTCTTGATTGTACTGGAATGGTGTCTTATCAATTGACACTGCCACAAAATCTCTCTAAATCTCCATATGGGATCCATGAATCTATTTCTTGATGTTTATATTAGATCATTCATATCTACAAATCCCATAGGTCATACCACAATAGAAAGACCCTTCTTATTAAGAGAAACCACTAATAATTGTTTATCATATTGATAATGTTCAACAAAAAAATACCACCCACTTGATCTATGTTTTCTTGAGAAAACCACACATGTCACAAACCATCCTTGGGGCCCGTTCCGTGACTACCCCATTCCCGCCTTCCATAGACCAGGGGCAGGCGACTAGCACCAAAGGCGTAAATCCCAATAACTGGGAAGTCATTGCCTCTATAAAAGTAAACAAAAAAACCATAGAGTACAAGCGGAAGTAATACACTAAGTACAAAACAAAGTGATGAAAAGTAAGTTGGCCAGAATACAGACCCAACTAATGGTACAACTACAACTGAACAAAAGTACAACAGAAAAGACAAATAGCTGGAAGAATAGAAGCAGCTCCTAGGTCGTCCACCTCGGATCCTACCTGAAGGGTAGGTACATATAGCGCAACTCATGGATCGTCCACCACGGATCCTACCTGAAGGGTAGGTACAGATAGCCTCCACAACGCTCTCACCCATCAACCTCCTACTAGTATTGTCTCTTCAAGATGTCCACCTACGGATACTGACTCATCGTGAGGTCCACCTCCGGGTACTGTCTAGTTCTCATACACTCAGTCTCTGTCAGCGCTGTCCGCCGTCTGCATCCAACACAATGAGGTGCGGGCAAACACCGTGTAGGGTTGAGTATAATGATACTCAGTAGGGACCCCGGGACCCTCAAGGCCTCATAAAATCCAACAAGGATAACCACAAAAAAGAATCTCAATAGATAACCCTTACTTAGGTATAAGCCCATACTTATACCTAAGTTATCAAGTAACCCATCTCAATCACGAGGAAACACAAGGTTATGAAATCAACGGATAACCACTACCTAGGTATATTCCCATACATATACCTATGTTATCAAGTGACCAATCTCAATCATGAGTTAATCACGAAGGTCATAGACTCAGCTCAAACTAGGATTTTCATTATCGAAACCGTAATTGTCGAAGAGCCCTGTATCTGACGAGTATAGTGATACTGTCACGACTCCGAGGTACTGCTCACTAACCTAAGAATGATGAGGTACTCCTCTTGTCGAGTACCGCAGGTCAGCCACCCAAACACAGTAGTGCTTCCCATAGGGGTCTGCCACCCAAACATAGTAGTGCATCTCCCCTAATAGCCTGCAGAGATACTTATCCTATCGAGTACCACGGGTCTGCTTCCTGCTACCAGGCGCTCCATCTTCCGTGGGTCTCCACCCAAACACAGTAGTGCTCCCTCCACTGGGCTAGTCAAATCACTCCAAGTCGAGTCGGTCAAGCAGTCGTCAGGTCTCAGCTGGCTACACGGTCTCTGTACTCCGTACGCTCATCTCTGGGAAGGTCCGCTCCATGAGCTACATGTCGATACTCCAAGTATCACAAAGTTCCACTAAGAAGTATCTCAAAGGACCACCTCGTCATAGGGGTCTCAACGCAACAGACGGTGCGTCAATTGGACGCTCGGTCTGTGAGTTATTTGACTTTTTATCCCAGGGGCCCGGTTGGTTTCATGTGAGCACCAACCCTCCCGTATCTAAAATGTACCCCGAACTCTCATAGGGTATACTCATAGGGACCGTTTCTCAACGAGATCACTAACGCCACTGACGGTTCGTCAAACGGGCGTCCGGTCTGAAAGTTATCAGCTTTTCCGTTCTAGGGGCCCGGTTGGATTTCCGGTACAATTTAACCTGGACATACTCCAACTGCGTCCAAACCTCAGGTGTAGTATGCCAAAAGTTTCATCTCAAGAAGAGGAATCCAACAAAGTCGACAACACGTCAATCAGACGTCCGGAGCTCAAGTTATAAGCGTTTCGGCTCCGAGGGCCCGGTTGGTTTCGTGTTCGAACCAACCTGGTCATACTCAAAGTTCTCCGAAACTTTGAGTGTAATATACAGAAGTGACCGCCTCGATCCAAGGATCGAATCGAAACTGACGGTGCATCGATCGGAGGTCCATAGCCCCAGTTCTGGGTGATTGAACGAAAACTGCCTGAAAATAGGTGGTTCGGGCCCGGTCCGACCCGGCCCGAGACTCCCTGGGTCAGCCAGAACCGGGTCGACCCGACTCGGGTACGGGTCCGGCACACTAGGGCGTGGCCTGGCTAGGCTGGCGTAGCCCGGCCCAGCCGGTGCGGGCAGCCCAGCCGGCGCGACCGGTCCTGGCTGGCACGGGGCGCCGCGTGCGGAAGGGGGGAACCGCCACCCCTTTAGACCGAGCGGCGGACCCGCGGGGGTCCGCCCTGCCACATCGACCGGGGCTCACACCCCCGATTTTTTCCAGGATTTGGCCGGCCGTAACGGCCTGCCATCTCACCCATGGGACCGGTTGGTCATGCCCTCCAGCGCACCGACACCCGGCGGCTCCGGCCACCCTCCCTTGCTCCGCCGCGGCCCCGCTCCGGCCGCGGTCTCTTCGTGGTTTTCCAGCGCGGCATGACGGCGCCGTGCCCCTTCACCATGGCCCGACTCCGGCCGCGGCTTTGTTTGGCCTCAACGGCGTGGCACAACGGTGCCACGCTTCTTCGCCGCGTTCCTTCCTGATTCTGGGTGGTGCCGTTGCACTACGCCACCTTTGTTCGAGCCGTAACAAAAACAACATCGAAAGGGGGGGAGGGTCGGCCATGTTTGTGCGGTCCGACCTCCTTCCGTTATTACGATAACAGGTGGCCCAAATAGAAGTCGATGAATGACAATGAATTCACGAACAAATAAATAACCCCTACGGTTTTCACTGCAATCAAGAATTCCCAACCCACAAACATATTCTTTTGCAGATCAACTTAATTTTTAGTTGAATCAGGTTCTTTGTTTTAAAATAAAATAAACATAGGTTCATTAACATTCACAAATTAATTCCTTACTTCGTGATGTGATCCCTCGATTTATCTGCAGAGAGGTAGCATCATTCGTTGACGTCGTAAGGTGACATTGTCGCTTGCGGTTTTCCCACGGCGGTGTCTCCTCCTTTGATGGAGATCCGGGAAGAATTCTTCGTCGAAGGTCTTGGAAGGCCCGACGTCACCAAAGTGTACCCAAATATGTGATGTCTCCCCTCTTGTCGCAGAGAAGGAAGAAAGGGGTACGTCTCCGCTCTTTGTGGATTCGGCGTTCTTTTCTATGAAGCGTCGTTCTTCGTTGAAAAGGTGTCATTCTTCAAAGAAGAGGACTTCTCTTATTCTCCCTCTTCTCACAAGAATTCTCTCCAGATTCTACAATACAAAGTGTGTCCCAAAATAAAATAATGGCCCACCAATTATTTTATTAACACATTCCATTTGAAATTCAAAACTCAAACACTTAATTAATTAATTGAAGAGACTCAATACATTAATTAAGGTGTGTGTTGGCTTAAAAGAATTAAGAGAGAGATAGTGAAGGGGAGAAGCTATACAAATTAAGAGGAGGTTACCAATTAATTCAAGAGGTGAGTCAGCATGAATTTATTAAAGAGAGAAGAATGTGAAAAGTCACATTTAAAACCAAGAGTGTTTAAGGGGGTTATAAGATATTCAAGGGGTTATGGTCTCGTGTGGGCCCCAGCACACTAAACTCTCCCATGGGGGGTTAGATGGGTGTTGGCCCCACCTCCCACATATTCAGACATGGGAAATTGGGTTGTTGTGGACGCCACCAAAAACTTCCCATGATAGATTTTAACAAATTTTAATAGAAAAATAAAATTGTTCACAATTTTATTTATTTCTTCCTTAAACCCCAAAAACTAACTTCAATCCCCGAAAAACACCCCTATGGTAAAACTCTACTTAAGCAAATACCGGCGCTGCGGTGTCATCAGTTCCCTTGGATTTTGATTCCGAGCACCGGTTCAAAAGTTAGAAGAACCCGCTCATTCGTTCACTGAACATAACCGATCTAAACGTTGAGAATTTATTCCGGACACACCGGGCCTCAGAATCAGGTACCGTGAGAAGCTAAAGACTCATAAAATTCCAAAAAAATTAACAGAAAATTTCCTTGAAATTTCCGGGTCTTTACAACATGTTTCAATAATATATAGGGTATCATGAGTATATGATTTTGTAGATATATCCTCATTTCATGATATTAAAATGATTTATTTTTATAGAGAAAATCATTTCATTGGAGGTATATTGTAAGACCACGATATTTTATGAACATTTTTTTCAAAAAAATATAAATTATTTGAAATCTTTTTGATGATGGCACTCTCTGGAGATCTGCACTCTGAAGTGTATAGGGTTTTTTGAGGTGTTGGGTGATCAATAATGAACATAAGTTCTATGGTGGCGTGTGTTTTGGGGAATGAAACATGTTCTCGGCAAGTGGAGTGCTTTAGTGGTGATGTTGGAGGGTCCAAGGCGGCGCATGACTAAGTTTGGGATTCATTGGATTTCTCTGACAACGAGTGTTTCAAAATTGGGATTGGGTATTTAGGCAACGACATAACATAGTGGTGTAAAGGGTGGTTCTCATCTTAGCTTTTATCTTTTAGCTTTCAGTAGAGACGACTTGGATGGTTCTCAGTCTTCATCATTCAAAGGCGGCGAGGGTTCTTGGAGCATCATCATTCGGTTTAGATTTCATGTTTCATTGTTAGTGGGATCAATTCATTACCATGATGCTATAATATACTTTCTAAATATAGTTTGGGAAGATTTATTTTATTTTTTTAGATTTGGTTGGATGTTATGTGGATCTCATCATGTATTTTGTTTTTCGTTGACAGTTATGGTTCTTCAATTATAATTGTGGCAGTTTTATTCTCCTCCTTAAATCGAGAAGGTGTTCACTGTGTATAGAGTTTCTTTTTGATGGCCTTGGATATAATTAGTTGAATAGACACTTTCAAATTTCTAATCATATTTCCTTTTAGGGATCTCCCTCTTGGTATTATTGGTGTTCCTGCAATTAATGGTAATTCGGGTGACCGTTTTATCCTGACTATGTTAACTTTATCTCGGACCTGGGTCCATAATTCCTCCATTCTCTTTGAGTCGAATAAGTACAGTGGGATTCATGGTCTTCTAGGATGTGAGTTATAGAATTAACTTTAGAAATATGGATTGTGATGTTCCCAGTTGTTTTTTGTTTACATTTTGGATTTGGATTTTGGTATTTCTCATCGTCTCTTTTTGAAATATGAAATGGTTTTGATTCGAAGCTGATTATGATTTTTGGTTTTATTCTGAATTTTGACTGTGAAATATACCAGTAGTATATAAGGGTTACCACCAAATAAGTTATAGATATGACGAATTCATATGTGCATAACAATTCTAGTTTGAAGGTAAGAGAGCGTAAGACATTTCCATCAGTTCTAGGCTCGCGCAAAACTGCACGGGACAGCTTGTCGCACTGAAATGTGACATTGAGTCTTAATATAATGATATATTTTCTAGGGAAAGGGTAGTTATTGATAGTCTAGATCTGTGGAACTTCTTATGTGCTTTAATTTCATGTTTCCTTATTTTTCCTAAAAAATAATTTTGAAATAAAAATTTACTTTTTAGTAAATTGATTTCTTATGCTATACATTACTCCAGGTAAAACATCTGCAACATGTAATACTATGATATCATTCTTTTCACACAACACTAATTTTATAGAAAACATCATTTTATTATTATTCATATTAAAACATGAAAATTATAAAATATCTATTGAAATAGAATGTATGAACAAGACTAGGTAAATTATGAAACTATGATTAAACCCTTTAGATAAAAAATGTTTCTTTTTATAAAAATAATTTAAATATGCACAAGGGGTTTTTATAATAATAAATAAAAAATTAATCTTTTAAAATTATATTAAAAAAATTAATATGTATTATATTGAATCAAAATTTTAAAATTAGTCTTATTTGGTTTCCAAACATGATATAAGAACAAATCCAATTTTATACATAAAACATTTATTTTTTAAAGTAATTTTTTCCACTTTGTTATAGAGATCTCATTTTATATGAAGTTTTTGACTCATTTTTAAATTCTAATTTAAAATAGAAAATTATTCATTAAAATATTAATATCAAAAATAACATTGGATGATCTTTTTCTATTTTTCTTGATAAATTCCATGATTTGATAAAAATTTTAATATACTAAATTTTAATTTAAAATATATTCATTATCGAAGTAATTTAATATTTTAAATTATATACTTTATTGGTTTCTATATATAATTACATAAATGTTTCACCATTTAATAAAATTTTCGTAATTGGAGTCAATTTCATATTGAATTTGGATAAAAAAAATCAAAATCTTTTTGACGATTTCCCATTAAAAACTCATTTTTTTCATTTTAACAATAAGATTAAATTTAATTTTTTTTATAAATTAGTATTGTATGAATTATGAACATTTTTTCCATATATGAAATCTAAAGGTCAATATTTTGTAAATATGTCTCTTTTTTCCAATATGAATATTATCATTGGTAATTTTTATTACCATTAAAAAGGTAAAACTGGGTAATTTATGTTATAAATAATGAGATATGTACTATAAAATGACACTAAAACATTCCAAAACATAATTGGATGTAGTTAATTATACACAGGAAACATAATTATTGAAATTTAATATTTTAAATTACACTTTTCATTGAAAATATCAAGGATATTATTAAAATCAATGAGAACGCCAAAATGTCAAACTATTATTTGTAATATGTATAAATTTTTGTATATGGGGTGAAATATTATACTATATAATCTGTATATGTTAATTATGAAAGTTAAAACATTTACTTACATCATTGATATTATTATATTTTTGGAATTAAATAATTATCATAAATAAATATAATATTCTGATGTAGTAATTTGTCAATTAATTAAAATTTCAATTAAATCTTATTTAGAATGATAAAAGAAACATAATTTTACTAAATTAAGGTTATCAATTATTTCAATTTTTTAAAATTACATGTTAGTGATGTGTTAAATGAATTATGTAGAATTTATTTTTATTTTTTTACTTTTATAAATCTAATTTAATTAAAAGTCTCAAAAGTTACACTTATGATATTTTATGAAAATAATATTAAATTAAATTATTTAAAAATCAGTGAAAATATTCATTAAATCCAATATAGAAGATAAATGGAATATAATATCTTAAAAATACCACATATGGTTGAATTTACGGTCTCTCAGTTAAAATTATCTCCTATTAATATTGATAAAGTTGGGACCACAATTAAAATTAATATGTATTAACTATGGTTTAATCAAAATTATATGATTTAAAATAAAACAAATCCTTGTATAAAATATATTGGTTTAAGATATTAAAATATTATTATATCATATAATTTATTAAATGTTAATTTTGTGGTTTTTGATTAACATATATTTTATTATAAATTAATCATTTAAGAAATTCAAAATGCCCCCACCACTAGATTATAAAATAACACATATTCTATTCATTCATTCACACTTCAGAACATTTTTTATTGGGCCTAAATATATCTAAATATCCACTAAACATCCCTTCATACATAATAGAATCTTTAAATTTTAATTATTTCTTACCAATACTGTCATTGTGTGAAAATAAAAAATTAGATAACCATTGAAGAGGTAACATTTATCAATGAGCGTTTTTATTTCGTAAAAAAACACTCTATTTTTTACTATTTGTTTTTATAATAAAATAAGTTTAAAAAATAAAATTATATTTTTTAATATTAAGGTTTATACCAAATAATAATCAAACATTCATCTAATGGGTAACCAACATATCGTTCATGTTCACAGCCGACTACCACCTCACGAAACAATATTTGTTTATTTTTTCATTTACAACATATCATGGTGGGAATGCTGATAGAAACACTATTTTTCATTAGATTATTAATATTATATTAATTATTTCATTTTGATTGTCTATTTATTATATAAAAAATACCTTAATTATTTTTCTTTTTTAGATATGATATAAATCATTAGTGGATGTGGGGATAATAGCGTTCTCAATGTGATGTGATTCGTTCACACTTTGTATAGAATATATTAAGGATGGGGTTAGTAAAATTATATGATATATAGATATATTTATTATAATTTATTGATAATATATATATATATATATTTAATTTACTATGAAAATAAATTAGAATCAACATTCATGAAAATGTATGATCTACTTTCTCCATTAAGGTTTATTCCATTTCATATTTAAATATTTTATAAAATATTATAAATGTATATTCTAAAAAAATATAATATCTATATCATGTATTTAATTATGGAAATAATTAAATAAATATTTATGTAACTATATCATGGATAAAAAATCAAATCATATACAATGATGATATTACTCGAAATGTTACTTTAACAAGAAATTCTTAATAAAAGGTTAATAAAATGTTTCAATAAAATAATTTATATTATTTTTTATATTAATATTGTTCTTTGAAATATTAATAAAAACTATAAATTCATTATAAAGGAGGTTTTAATGATAATTAAGTGAGTCAATGAATAAAAAATGGGATTTACTATCTCACAATTATTTTTGTGTGACACATGCTATATAAACTACTTATTTAATCAACGTGGTTTATATTCTAGCCATGAATTTCATTAATGAATATTTTTATAATGATTATAATATCTTGATATCAAGTAAATTGAATTTCATTCATCAAGAATAAGATTTTACTAATTATATGGTGATGGGTGTTTATTTCACAATCTCGTTATTATTCATGACTGTTTCTTTTTAAGTCCACATAGGGTATTATTTTTATTCCATTTCATGATTTCAAAAAATTTCATCCAAAATAAAAACAAGTACTCATTTTTTAATATTTAATGAAATTGTTACCCCTATTTTTCTTTTTATTAGATGATTTAAAGTGAATATTTTTTTGTCTAAACAATTCTTTTTATAACATTACATAATAAAATACATGTATGGAATGTTTTTTTACATTTATAGGGCATCAAAAGATATTTCAAATTTCATTATACCGTAATTATATGTATATTCCAATATAATATAACAATTTTATTTTCATATAAAACTCTTTATTTTTTAAAAAATTCAGCATTATAGGTAAGATAATATTTTGAAAGTAGAAAATATATTTTCCTCCTGAAATATTTTCATGTGATCAATGATATTATTTTTCATATAAAATAACATTTTTTGATGTTACATCGGTTTTAATGTGGATATTTTCTAGGATATTATCAATATTATTTATATGTTTTTTTATTTTAATGATGTAACGATATATTTTAAACTGATTTCTCCTCCAATGGTTATGTATTGATTGAATTATAATAATAAAACCCATATCAATCCTTGGGATCTGATATGACTTATGTTCATGTGGAATACATATGAATAATTAAACTTATGTGATTAGAGGGACATATATTTACTTCTAACTCACTGGATAAAGACTTATATATAATTAAATAATGATAGGAAGCATGTCTATAACCTTAATCCACTCTAGAAAGATGTAATTACTCAATCAACTATGAAAAGATGGGGTGTCCAGATATTTTACAAGGAAAGGACTATGATGGGGATCATGGTGTTTCTTTTACACTAGTTTTAGTCCCCATTATGTCCCTTGATTCCTTTTGGGAAAAGGTCATCAAATTTTAGGAAATGATATTACATGTGTATGAGTCTACTATAATTCCTTGTTTTATTTATATGTTATGATTTCATAGCATATGCTCTTGATTACCCTATGACTGTTTTTTATTAACATCATATCATTATACCATGAATGATATATATATATGATTTTTAATATAATGTTTCTGATCTTCAAAAATTATGCTTATGTTCTGATGTACTTAAGTTCATGACATGATTACGTTTATCTATATGTTACCCCTATTGATCATCTATGATCACATTTTCTTATGCATTAATTTCTTACATTATAAACAAATATGTTGGGTAATAATACATAATGGTGTGATAATTGTGGGATACATTGATGATATTTCAATATACATGATGTTTTTATTCAATGTCTCAAAATTCACTAATCTAATATTGACTTTGGTCATGTATTTTTTCAATGTATAAAATATATATAAAAAATAAATAAATATCCATGTACTGTATGACTGGGTTTCTGTATATATAATATTTTGTCTAATTATGTTATAAGTGTCAACCTGCATATGTTATATTGGTCTTTAATTCATTCAGATAATCCACCTCAGTGAGTATTTGATTACTCTTGACCCAATTGATATCAGCACAATAAATTTATTCCTTATATATTTTCCTATATGAAAACATATCACCATTAATCATTGGTCATAATACCAATTTAAAAACATACATTTCAACCTAATAAAAATGGTTAATTGTATTATCAATATTCATTCAGTTTAACGGTCTCAATCCCTCCAAAAAAACTCCAAATTTTTATTTTTAGGTCCCAATGACTCTTAATAAAAATAATTATACCTCCGGTTATTTTTAGTAACAATACCTATGATTGATTATCATTATTAGGATTAATCATAGGATAGGTAGAAAACAGATTCTGATAGACCAATATCAATATATTTGACGGTATAAACATAAATCATTTTTGGATTACGGTATTGGATTTTTTTTTTGAAATTTAGTATATGTAAAATGTTTTTTTTGACAAAAATCAAACATTTGATTCCATTGTTAAAACAATATTTTATAGCCTTCAAAAAATTCTGTATTTGTAGATCCCTTATAGATGAACAATGCCTATAAAATTTGAAATAACAACATTTCTTCCTCTAAAAAATCATTCTTGTATCATGAATTCATCAAGAGTTTAATAAAAATTAAGATCGTCATAACATAAAAACAGATTACATGGGAAGTGTTGTTATTTCCTATCCCACAAATAAATATTTCATTCCAAGAACACCTCAATACAACTATCAGTACTTTTTATCCCCCATTAGTTCATAAGTATTCCATCTAAATATTCCCAAATAAATTATGATTTATTAATAGCTCTATGATTATCACAACATCATTGAGTTCTCATCAGATCTATGATGACTTGAAAATAACTTATCATTATGATTGAATATTTCTACCCACACCCGCTGTGAGCCTGATGAGTATTTTCTCAAGAAATAATTCTTCTCAATCTGATGGCCTTTCTTATGAAATTATCTTCTGATTTTCTTATTACAATGGTGAGTCTAATTTCAATAACATACAAAATGAATTGATTTACATTATTGGTTGACAAAAGGAAATACCTTTAGAATGTACTTATTTGAACATTAACAAAAATATTTAACATGATACCATCTATCTTCCACAATATATTTTTTCTAAATAAGGATCCTAAATCACTATGGATTGTAGCAAGGATCTATAGAATACTTGTAAATAATTTTGTGACTTCCTGGGCTAACTCAAAGTAGGAAACCTAAATTCCAGACCAAAAAATCATGTTATGAATATTTTATAACTTTTCAAACTTTTTATGTTTTTCCTCACATATATCATATACATAATTCACCATAACATTATATGTATACAAAATTTTCCAAAAACGACTCATAAAAATTTAATATAATCAGTCACAAATAAACATGAGGAGTTAATAAAATACCCATAACACCCCCTATATATATCATTCTGTTAAATGGTTTTTACCATATAAATGAATAGATTTAAAAAAATATTATCCCTCTTGAAGATATTTTTCAAATACATGAATATATATTGGATAAAAACACATATATAAACCATGATGATCAAAAAGATAGATTCCAATTTTCATCATCTATCTATAAAAATATTCCTTTCATAATAGAGTTTATCAATATTTAAGAAACATATTCAGATGTAGAAATATACTTCATCTTCAATCCATAATTCCCCACATTATCATTAATGAAATTTTTTTGATATCAATAATTTTTGAATGATATTGTTGTACTAGATTTCAAGTATGGTTTATTGAACTTTTACAATCACACCACAAGAGAAAGGGAAACTTCACTTCAACAAGTTTGTTTTAATAATGATTATTCATCCACATAAATTGGGATGCTTATTGAGTGGTTGGAAAATAATATTCTTCATCCATCATATGTGTTACTATTTTTTCCATTTTTCTAACTAACATAAAATTTTCCTAGAAATGAATCTACCGCATATTTATATCTTATATCTTAAACATTTCTTTCATAATGAGAATCTGTATTGCAAAACAACTACATACATTTTGATATATAATACATGATTCCTAATTATAATCCTATGATATATCATTTAATTTTTCATCCAACAAATATATGTGATTATTTTGCATAAATCTAAGAATATTCCCATATGTTAATAGAATAAACAATTTGGGGGGTTGAGAAATTAAAAAACATAAAACATACAAATCTATATTTAAATCACATGATATTAAACAATCATATATTATAAATATTTATAAAACATGATTACCATATAAATTTCTATCAACACTGGTTTCAAATTTTCAATACTACACTTTATAATAATATCTTAATCATAATTTTCTTGGGAATTAAATATGTGATTCATATTTTGGGAGATATTTATCACAATAATTTAATTCGTCTTTACTAAAATGGAAATATAAAATAATATTTTCATATATTCATAAAATAATTGACATGTTCCGTCATAATTATATTAAAAGATAAAGTCCTCATCATAGGCAATTAAATTATGGGAAAATCATGATTCTATTTGTTGTCAAGATTACTATCAAATATTCCTTTCATAATGCTAATATTTATAAAAAAAATTATCTAATTAGGAATACAATTCCTCCCAAAAAAAATTATTCTATTAAATGATTTCTTTATTTTTCACAAATATATTTCATCCACCCCAACTACAAACCACATGCTTGTTCAATATATACTTCTTCATCAAGATCCTTATTCCCAAATGAGTACATCAAATTCATCTAAAATATTTTATGACTTTCTTATAATGAAATAGAAATAACGATTTTGGTTGTTTCTAACCATCCCAAATGAGATAAATTATGAGAAAAATTAATTATGTCAAATTGTGAGTAACATATGCAAACCAATATTTCTTTGATTTCTATAAATTAAACACTTTCATTCAGGTTATATCCAAAAAACCCATTTTTACCAATAAAATTGTTCTCATCGAGTTTGTGTATAACTTACCATGTTTCATTATTTTCTATCTAATCTATACATTCATTTATTTCATAAACCCATTTTTGAGTCTCACCAGCATTATTTAAATACTAATGATCAACTTATAAATATATTGATGAATGTATAAATTTTTTATGCTCTTATTATTTGAAAATTTGGGTTTTCTCCACCTATTATTTAAATTCCATTAATTCTTTTAGCCATTGATGCGATTTTTGATATTACTCATTATCATGGGAAATGGATCAGTCTAATTTTTCTTCTTGAGTAGTTATAATTTTTTTTATCATGATTAGAAAAGTAGGAAAATATTATTTCATATTGTTAACATTAATTATCATCAAATTTTTTTAGCATCTTTGTTTTCCAATTTCAATAATATTAATATCTTCTAAGTTAGAAAATATTCGTTTTACCTTATTGAAACATCAATATCATATTCCTTCTATATCATATCAATTAAAAATTTTATTTTCACCTTTTTAATCGATCATTAAAAGGATTACACCTTTCATATTTATGATCCATGGACTCTAAAAATACAAAAAAATTGTTTTAAAAAATGGAGTTTTACCATAAATAATTTTCAATGGATTCATATTACAACATTTCCAATAATAACATCATTTATGAACATAAAATTCAATGCTTTGTTCTTTCATGAAATAATAAAGATAGAGACCTTGTTCAAGTAACATATTTTGTTGAATTTCAATAACGATAATATTAGTCATTAAACTAAAACCATTTTATAAGGATGGTATGATGTTTTGAAGTCATGAATAATTAAACTCCACTCAATATAATATTATAATATTCAATACCGTATTCGACACTGATTTTTGTTATCAAATTATTCATTGAATACACACATTATCTCTTATCTTTACTCCTGAAACATTTAAACATTTTCAGAACATATAAATTATGCTTCACATAAATAAAATATGTAATGTGAGTAAAGTAATCAGTGAATGAAAATAAGTAATTTTCTATATGAATTTATTATTTTTACATTGCCCCCTAATTTCTGAATGAATTACTTTCGGGGGACATTATGATGTTTTTTCAACATTCTTATATAGAATGTTTTTAATCATTACCTTCTTATATATTATGCTACATCGAATAGATCCTTTTGATATATCAAGAATACAATAGATAATATAATTCATTGATAACTTCTCTATGTTTTTATGAAACATGTGGAAAATCCTTTTATGCCATAATTAATTCCCATCCACCATACCAAATAACTTTTGTTTTTAACAACACTAACATGGAACAGTTTCAATTTTTTATATTTCCCTCTTGTTAGGATCATTCCATATTACTATCTTTTAAAATCAAATGCATAATTTTTGAAAAAAAATATTGACTTAATCTAAATTTTTTACAAAACATAGATGTTTATTTTCTTCCACCACCAAAAAAATCTCTATTATTTTTGATCTTTTCTTCCCAAATATTGTTTGATCCATCACCTTCAATTCTGAGGGATCCTCCATTTCCAGAATCTATTGTTATATGATTTAACTATTTCAAAAACATAAAAAATATCATTTCTCATATCATATATAAATAAATCCCACAATACATAATCCATGGTCACTCTCCTTTTATAGTTTTGAAGGAGTTTTCAATATTAATAAAATTTTCATTCCCTTTAACTATTTTAACATCAACCATCCATGAGTATTTACAAAATTGTTCTAGTTACAGAAAAGGACATCATTTTTAATGATATCAATGCCATTCACATATATAAAATATAGTTTCAAGAGGCTTGAACGTTTTTTCAACATTATCTCTAGCCTTATAAAATTTAATTAGATCATTATTCTCATTACTCTTCCTTTAAAAGGATTTCCTCAAGCTAATATTTTTAGTTTTCTATTTTGTGAAATATTTGTAATATTTATGATTAAACCATACCATATTTTTGGTGTTCCCAAATACACCCAAATATCAGCACTATCCATAGAAATAAATTTTCATTTGAAATTTTTTACAACCCAGTGTTGTGAGAATGTTTGTCCGCAATCATCACATCATTCTTATCTGAACATTTCTAACAAAATCCCTTTTGTTCACAACCATAATCTAAATTTTAATCTATATTTTCATTTATTAAATATTATAACCAAAAGTAATAAAATATATTTAGGAATCTATTTTGGTGAAATTAAAACTTATCTATTTTATTTTTATTGGAATGATACATAAAACTACAAATATTATATTTCCTAGAAACAATTTCCCCATTCTTAATATCCATTGAAGGAAAATTATATTCATTTAATGGTTTAAAATTTTACAAAATTTTTCTAAAATTGTAGTAATAATTTATTATACTTGTAACCTTATACTGTTCATTTGATTTTTTTTGAAAGCGTCCTACTCTTATTATTTTATCTTCATATTTACATTCCGAAGTTCATTCTAAATCATTTATACTTAAAACCGACTTATTAAAATCATCAATATATTATAGTAGATTAACATTTATATTAGAAAAAAATTATTGATTTTTATTTAATGAATTATAAATTTATAAATTAAAATTTTATTCTCAAACCATACAATCATTCTGAAAAATTCCTTAAATTAATCTTTTATATGAAATTATAATTGATTTTCTTCTAATCTATAAATACTTCTTTAATAAATTTCATTTTTTACTAAATAAATGAATGTATTCTATCTATCATTCTCATTAGGCTTTTATGAATTGGAAAAATTGTCATCTTATTCATAATATATATGAAAAAACTCACTTTGGATTTGGAGAAGAATTAATATTTATCTTCAGATTATGAATCTTGCTTATCATCATATTATTTCGACAATATTTTCATCCCTGTTTCAACTTTAACAAGATCATATTATTTATTTCTTCATGTACTATTTATAGTAATAGTTCCAAATAGCTCAACATTAATATTTTTTATGGGATGTTTACCTTTTACTTTTATGTACATCTCTATCAGTATTTTAAAAACAAGAAGAAATATAAATAAATATTTTGTATACCACATTTTCCTAATCAGAGTAATTATAATCTTCCAATTTTTTAAGAACCATTTTATACATTCCTTGCATGGTGGACTTGGTTTACATTTATCTATAAATAATTTAATTTTATATATTTCTCCCTCATCTGTTAATAGATGATGAGTTTACCATAAAAATAATCAGTAGATAATATTTATAGATCTTTATCATTCAATGACCAATCATTGGCATCAATGTTGTTAGGAATAATTCTTAATATCTTTTAATCAAAAATATAATCTTCCTTATTTTATCCAACACACATAATAGTGATGATAATGTTTTCACCCTTCAAAACAAGTCACCAATAGATTCATACTAACACATGCAGTTATATTGAAAATTTAGCCTATAGATTTGTAAACTAGACTTCTTGACCATTATATTTCCATCATAGTTACTATTTACCTTATCCTAGATTACATTAATAGTGGAAACACCCTTCAGTAAAAATAATACCCTTTTATAAAATCCTGATACAAATTTATTATTACAACATTCATCATTCTCATGATTAATCTTCTAGATAGTTGTGAGAATATGTTTTTCATCAATTAGAGGAAATATAAATTTTTTGATACATGAAATTCAAACTGAAAAGATATAATATTATAAAAGATTATATAAATATAGATATCCTTTTTCTTAAATTTGTCACCAAAATGATTGAAGAAACTTCTCTATACATCATTATAATAAATGAAAAAAACTATTTTGATTCTTCTGTCTAGTTTCTCAGTATAAAAATATAACTATACCAAAATATTATAAACAATTTGGAACTACTTTTGTCTCAATATTTATATCTTAGTCTAAATTCTCAATATAATTATATTGTGTGATCGAAAAATCATCTAAATACGATATTCATTCTTCGAATACTTCTTTATGTAAATCATCCACATGAATTCTGAATTTGGAAACACCTTCTCTTAAAAAAAATTCAATTTATCAACTTTTCTCTTTATCATTATATAGTAAAATTTTTGGAAAATAAAAATTACTCCCCTCCTTTTATAGATCTACAATAATGGATAGCTATGAATTTGAAATTTTTTCTAGCTTATCTAAATTTCTTGAAAACAAAATTTCTCCTAACATTTTGAGAAATTCATTTACATATTAAACAATTGTAAACTCTTATTCACTCTTTCTGAACCCTATAAAATCATAACCTACAATCATTTATATTCACACATTACAAAGATTCTTCATTCTGATTCTGATTTTCAATCCCATTTACTCAATATATCAAAGTCATATGTACAACATCAAATCCATCATTCTTTTTCTTAACACCAATTATAATATATAAATATCAAATTCTTCTAATTTAGTTTCCTAAAATAATTGTAAAAGAATAATCATTCCAAAGCACTATAAAAATTGTTATTAAAAAAAATGAAACATTTTATCTATAAAAATCATATCTACTTCATTATATATTAGGGTCAATTATTTATCCCAAGATATAGTTGAAACTCTTAATTATTTTTTTCACATCCTTGTAAACTTATCAAAACCATATTCATCCAACATTGACAGACATATTTTAAACAGCTTAATTACATTATTATTTTCTACTTCCCCCAAACTCATCCTATTACATCTTTTGATGTTATTGATGTCAGCCTCTATAGATCAATCTCATCATCACTCTTATAATTGGAATCATTTCCATTATAGAGAGTCATGGATCAACTGAAAAACAATATATTATTCATCATTATATCTTGGAACATCTTAATACATATTATATTTCTTATTTATTTATTGATCCAATTGACTAAAAATCTATTCCACTAGATGAAAATAGTTAACTATGTTATAGATCTTCATCTAGTTGATCGGAATCTATTAGAACAAAAAACTACACTTTATTTTTTTAATTATCCCAATAAATACCAATATTAAATCTATGTCTTTAATTCCCTATGCCAACCATAATTTTTCTAAAGATCATTGTCAGGATCACTGTGATGATCTATAAAAAACCATGCCTGATAGATCGGTATATATAGCATTGACATCATAAAGTTCTTTTCTTTTGTAATTATATTACAAACATAATTAATTTTATAAATATTTGTATCTTGAGGATTATTTGTCTGATCGAGAACCAACATATTTTTCCTCTCATGTTTCAAACATAACATCATATATTTCAAAATATTCATGCATCTGGTGATCCCATTCTGTTGAAATGAGACTAAGAATCTTTAACTTCAAAAGAAATATTCTTCAACACACATATTCTTCTATCATGACTAACTAATGAAATTAATAATTTTTATGATTTTATTATAATAATATATCATTAGTTGGAGTATTTTTAACTCTCTATCCTTCCAAAACACATTTCATTCTAACCAAACCTCGATATGGATGGAAACACTTATTATCCCCCATCATTAATATATTATCCATCATAAGTTGTACAAATAATAGATTATTTTTTATAAATAAAATACCATCAAATAATCCTTGGTTTTTCATCTGATCCATGTATACAAAAATACATCTTCTTGTAATGATCGAACCATTTACCATGGCCCAAGGCAAGATTGATGAAAATTTTCTCCTAATAAACATTACTTGAACATGATGAACTATCCTTAAAATATGTAATCTTATATTTTTATTATTATGGTGAATCTAATTTCAAAATTATTTAAAGTTAATTAATTAAATTTTATAGAGAAAAAGGTCATACTATTATCACATTCATCGTTCACCATGAAAAAACAAAATTTTCTTTTTCACAAAAAAAATATTTAACTTCAAAAGCCTGTTGTTTATATATCCAAGAAAATTTGAATAGTAGATATAATAGTTTTCACAAATTATATTATGATCTATGAAAAATTGTTTCTCTAAGATGTATGTGATCCATGTTTTCCATTTGATATTATGTGGATTTGATGAAAAAATTGGGTAAGAATTATTAACAGCATACATGAACATGTAAAGTTATGGATTTCAACAGCTCACTTGAGGGTGTGGATTCTAGGATGTTATAGTTCGTATCAATGTTCATTTTTGATAAATTTGGATATTACTATTATTTCATATGAGGTTTTATTAGGATTTCTAGATTCCTTCACAAGTCTATTAGATTAAAGATAATCACATGTTTAATGTATTAGACAACCCATCGATTTTTTAAGTGATGATATATTAATGTAATATTTGTAGATACTTTTTTGGTGAGTTATTTTTAACACCTATAATAAAAATTAAGTACATTTTGGGTTGATTTAGTTTTCATGATTAAAGAAAAAAAGGACTAACTGTATACATGGTGGCAGCCAATCGAATTCAGATTGGCGGTCAGGCTTGAACCCATGACTAAAGAATAATAAGGGTTAAACACCTACCAATATCCTAATATATTCCTTGGTTAGTATTAAATTATTACATGTTAAAATGAAGGATATTTTGAAAATATATACTATATTGTGAGGGATAACAGTTTAATTTTTATGGAAGAATATATGGTCCAATCCATCTAATATTTGGGTTTCAAACATATTCAACTAATGTTTGACAAATTTTATGGATCATTATTTATTGAATTGTTTGATGTGAACAATAGGTATTTAATTTAGGGATTAATGTATCAAATTTTAGTTTACACATTTTTAGGAACTATATTACCATTTTCTGGCCATTTTGGATTTGGTTAATTTCTAAATATTGGTGAAATATCTTGAATATGACCTTTTCAATTATGGGGCATTGAAAATTAATTTATTTACATCTGGTGTTAAAAAAATAAATAATCATCATATGGATAAAAATATTATATTATTATAAAGGATGATATTCACATGTTTAGAAAGTATATTTTATTATGTTTTCATTCTATATGGTGAATAAAATCCATCAATATTACAATAAATGATATTTTAAAAAAATATTTTATTATTACCATTTTTATGACTATATTAATGAAATTTTCTAGACATATTTGTTATTTATTCTTTATATAATTGAATTCCTCTGTGACATATTGTTTATCAATCCCTATTTATCCATAAAAATTAGCATTTTTTCCAAATCGGTCTTATAATTTTCCACAAATTTTATCCCTATATAGAATACTTTTTATGAATTACATCCAATGAAATTAATATTTCACAACTTTCTTTTCTATATGGGAATTTTATTGAACCTTCTTTGATGTGGGATTGAAAAAAGGAATTGTAAAAATTATAATATTTGTTAACTAAGAAAAAATTCAATTGTGAACTTCATTTAAAAGGGGTAGGAAGTAACATCATTATATTTTCTGATATATATACATTCATATTAATATAAGTTATTTGACATATTTTCTGACATGAGATAAATATTTTATGTTATGTTTCATGAAAAAATTAATTTTATTTTCCATTACACCTGACATTGAGTAACTTTGATGAGTTCTGCTTCCCATAATCCCCAGTCTTACCAAACGATAATATAATATTAATTTTTAATATGATAATAATCCAATAATAATTAGAATGAAGTAAAAAAATATCATTAACTGAATGATGAATATATTATTTAAAAAAAATTATATATTTAATTCATTAATTACTAATTAATTACAATTTACAATAATACCCAATTAAATATAATGAAAATGTTTTTATGAAAACCATTTTTTACAAAATTATGTTTGATAATAATAAATTAAATTAATCGATATTATTATAATATATTAATCAAATTTAAATATATTATATTCAATAAAATATTGTGAAATTCATGAAATATGATCGAAATGTTTAATATAATAATAATTCCAATTTTAAGCATGAAATCCTTTGTATTTTTTAAAAGTATTTTTCACTCATTTTAATGGAGCACATATTTTAAATCATGTTTTTAAAAATATTATAATTCTTATTTGAAATAATAATAAATTTTATTTAATGTGGAATATAAAATTTACTATTGGAATTTTTTTTTAATTTTTATGATAACATATATATTATGGTGAATAGTGAATGACACAGATTTTTAATAGAAAAAATATCATTCATATTTATAATTTATGATGTTAATTTATATTATTAATTGTTTTTAGTCTATATTTAGATAAATAATATATCATTTAATAAAATTTATCTTTTTTGATTAATATTAATTTTTTAGAAATATAAACATAGCAATATTTAAAACATTTGATCTCTAAAACCCCGCTTTGTCACCCCTTATGTGTAATTATTTTTAAATTAATTTTTGAACAAATTTAATGGAATTTTGGAAAATGATCATTTTTTTAAAATTAATATAATATATGTTTAATAATATTTTTTTCTTACTTTTTGACCAAAAATATTAGTGAATGTAATTAAAATTAATTCCTTTGATGATGGTACAACTAAGTTCACTTAGTGGTTGATCATTAATCTAATGGATCCAAATGAACAAGAAATATGTAAAAAACAAATCTTATCACAATTATTTGACCATATATAATATTTTGTAGAATTGGGATATTTATTGATGGATTATTTTGTAAGATATACCTATCAAAATTATTAACATTTTTTATTTACAAGCATTCCACTCCACATTCACTATAAAAAGGCACTAACCATTCCCAATTATCCACACCATTAAGGAAATTTTTGACATCCAAAACCTAACCACATTTTTTTCCCAATATCCCTCATATAATTCTATAAGCTTTTATTTTAAAATAAATTAATCCATGGAAGCCCTGCAGTGGAAACAAATATTAATTACCCCAAAAGTGGTAACAATCTTCAGTGGTCACTATTGTTTTATTTATTTCTCAAAACATATCAATTCTTCTTATAATATGAATACATGATTACTCGATTATACTATGTATAATTATATTTTGTTATTTTAATAGTTGTACCTACACAATCACACACTTTTGTCTAATGGGATACATAATCATCATTCGTGAGTATGGAATACGATCGCCTCACGAACCGATGTCATTATTTCATTCATTAACACCAAAAAGGTTGGTAATAATGATTTAAATACGGATTTTATATGATATATATTATATTTGTAATCTAATTAGAATTGAAAAATTTATACATAACTCATACCTGGAGGATTTCCATTTTATGGGGTTATGATATAATCAATTGTGGACCTCTTGACTTCCCCCTCGTCAATGTTATGCAATACGTTTTCATATTGCATGGTATGTATTAAGGAATGATTGAATTAAATTATTTCTACCAAAATTAAATATATATTATAATAATGATATAATTATTTTTACGTAAATATAATATATCTTTTTCAATAACACATTTTCATACATTGAGAAACTTACAATGTCTTTGTGGATGTGCTTACTACCACCTCCTCCAAGACATGAGATTACATTTACATATAATGAATTATATGTATAATAATATGTAATTAAATAATATGATATTTATGGTATAATTTTTATTTTATAAAGATAAATGTTACTATCATTAAATCTATATGATCATTTAAAAATGGGAATATTACTCACGCCTACGTATAACATGATGTCTCTATGATTGTAACATTATTTAATCTTCCATAATCATCATTAATGATTGGATTTATAAGTATTGGTAAATTATAAATATTATAATTATGTAATCCTTATTATTATTTATATTTTTTAGTAATTATTACATTGACCATAGTTGGGTCACCAATGTTATTTTTAACACATAAACTAATAATTATCAAAACATCTGATATAAACATTAATGATTATGTAATTGTATATAACATATTTTTTAAAGAATAAAAATTTAAAAAAATTGTATATTTTTCAGAATAGTTTCGATAATTAAAATAATTATATTATTCATGAATATATAGTAAAATCATGAATTTTTTCCCAAGTTAAGGGATGCTTGAATTAATTATACTTTCATGAGACATACATCATATTAACTAATTATTGAAACTTTATTTGTATATACATCCCCATTTATGTATTATATAATGATATTTTCGATATTCTTGATATATATATATATCTTTATATATATATATTTTCTAGTCAGATTCATGTAATACTAAGGAACTGTGGGTTTTTTTAGTCTCGCGTTCCTTTTTATGAGGCTTATTCCCTATTAACCACTTAATTTTGTTAGGTGGTGACTCTAAAACTCATTAATGTATTTAATTTACCTTATCCAAACATTTATGATTGTTTAAATATCTATTTTAGTATCTCCCTTTAATGGGTTTTATGGTTTCAATGTTACAAAAAATAGAAATGGACTTTAGTCACAATTTTCGTTTTTTTGACACATTTGTTATGTTATGCACCTATATTCTTTTAAAAGGCATATATACTTATCCTTTAACATAATATATCATGAAATAACTATTCACAATACATTATATATATCTTTTATTGTTATAAATTAATGTGGAAATTGATAAATATTTTTAAATAGGCATGGGATGCTTTGGAATGTCTACATATTATTATCATCATTAATATTTTTAATGAACATTTAATTGTATTTTAATTTATAAACATGGATAACATTGTTTTAAATTATCCTCCTCTAAGAGTATTATGTACTGATTCAATCATAATTATTTTCTAAATTAATTAATATCCTTTCAAAGAGATTGTTATTCAAGTCATTTCATTTCCATGTGTTAATCATGCTCTAAAGCTATTGTTTTGGAACCAATTTTTTCCATTTTTAATCATGTTTAAAATTGATTGACATTGAACCCATTTATTTTAAATTCTTTAATCATCATTTATATAGATTATTTTTTAATCAATTTTTATTCCATGTGATAATTATTTTGGAATGATATTTGAATACAATATGTGTCGTTTCCATAGGAAAACATTTTTCGATGTCATTATTATGGAAATGATTGATTACCATGCGTTAAACATGTTTCAAAAATGTTGATATAAGAAATTATTTCTTAATATATTTTAAAAATATTCATTAATTATTAATGTTTGTTTCATCATGATTTGATGAATTCTATATATATATTTTTCATGGACATTATAGAAGAGAGTGAGCCCAAATGTTTTCAGATGAGTATATTAAATCATACACCATTGGTGTGCCTAGATAGCACTCTAATGCCTTAGTAAATGATTAATTTTTATAGATAATTATATTTTATGAACACTATATGGTTATTATATCTTCAAGGAAAATTAAGTGTTCTGTGAGAAGATTTTATAAGATTACAATATGTATTATCATTGCTCGTTATGTGTTTATAATATTTATAATGATCAAAATGGATAGAATATGGTTCTAGATTATTGATTTTCATGAATATTTCATTATCAGTGTTTAAATTTTAGATTAAATTGGTTTTTATGGATATTATTTAAATTTTGATTCCCCAATTTAATGTTGTTATGTTATCACAACATTACAAAATCTTATGTCGATTGATGAAATTTAAATATTAATTAAAGGTTTACGATTACTAGGAATCTGATCTCACCCATATTATGTTTCATTTTCCTCGATATTTAAAAATGATGTCGAATTATTTCTATATATAAAGTATTAATATAGTATTACGTTGACAAACGAATGCTAAATAATAATAACTAAGGATAATTGGAGGTGATGATCATTATTATGATCTAGATGTTTATGAGTATATGTTGATGAGATTTGATTAAAAATGAGTTTTTCCTAATTATTTATACTATAATACTAAAAGTCCCACTATAATGTATGTGATACCATATTCCATTTGATTTTATAATGTATTTATGGAAATAAGTTTTTTCATAATTTTTTGCATCGAAGAAAACATTATAATTATTAAAATTTATTCATATTAATTCGATGTTTGGGACATTGGTTTTTATACTTAGGAATAGTTTTACATTATACCCATATCTCCTATAATTATTCTTAAGTTTTATTTATAGAAAAAACATTCCAATAATATTAAATACTATATCATTTTGATGGAAATCATCATTTTGATTATTCTCACATTAATCTTGATTAATATGATGCAGAATGCATCTAACATTCATGATCAATGTTTTAGTGATATAATGTACTAATAGCTTGATTTATTCCATCACATTGAATATATAATATTATTTCCATATAATGGATAATAATAATCCATCAAAACTTTTAATATAAATCTATGGATGTAGGAAAACTCAACTAGAGGAAGGTGTTCATGACAAGAAACATTGAAATATAATGGAAATTAATTCAACATGTCTTCTAGTTTTGGAATTGTTATTTCCAAATGAACATTCACATGTGGAATATAATATTTTACAAAACTAAATTCTATATGATGTTATTTAATGAGGCTTCACCAGGACTTTTAGGTATACCTCAGATCCATAACTAATACAATGGATCACGTTCCTTCATGAAACCATCACAGTTTATTATATAACCTACCAAGATGATCCAATAAAATGTAGTCTCAGATTGAACTGAAGTGTTATACATTAGTAAGGAGATTGACTACATCTCATATAAGATTACTCCCTTTAAATTTCTTGGTTAGTCTAATGAAAAAATATACACTTAAATTCCCCCATTTCCAATCTATTTTGGTTAATTTATGCAATATTCTATAAGACATTTTTTATTCATCCATAACATGAAGACATACCAAATACTAGGATACAATTTATGTGTTCTCTCACATCATGCCATCAAACTAGAAGTATTGATATATATATATATGTTCATACTTATTAGATGAATATATAATGATGAATTATTAGTTTCCTCTGACAACTCCTTCAACAAGTCTTGTATTTACGAAATAGATACATATTTTAACAACGTTATCATTCCATATTTATCTATAATAATAGCAAGAAAAATTTTAACATTGTTCTAAATATTTAAATCTTCCTTATTATATAATTTAATATTCACTTGGATACAGGTTTGAACATTCAGTTGAGAAAAATTATATTTTTACCCTTAATTTAGGATTTTCTAGTCCTTCATTTACATGTATATAAATATTGTATCTCTTTTATTCTCATCATGGATATGTTATAATGATCCTTTCAATTGAAACAATCATATACCTTCTTCACATTCCGAGGGCGGTAATTGATTGAGAAGTCATAATATATTTTCATATCTAACCATATTTACAAGTTCATGTTCAACTCCATATATGTTAATATATACTTCATGATTTAATGATGGGTATATATATTTTTATGACCAAGAATTGTTTAATGATATTTGTTTCTTAATTTTTTTGTCACATTATTTTACACTGTAGAATGATAGCTCTTTAATTATGTTGTGTCATTTTTTTTACCAGGAAATGAAACTGTTATGTTTCCAAAATTATATAACAAATTTTCATAATGAACATTCAAAATATTACTATTTTTTATAATATTTGCAGAATAATTTAATCATTATAGTAAAAATGATATATGATAATTAAGTTAGATATGAGTATTGATTCCCACAACTAGTAGATACATGTCATACTATGAACATTTTTTAGATCTCGTGAGTGAGGTAGTGTCACAAGGGTTCACCCTTTACAAATTCTAATACAACCTACAATGGATTATGTTTTAGTGATATTATCGATGTGGGAAGTTACTATTAGAATAAATTAACACTCAGGTGATGTTAGATGAGACACTACATGAATCTATTAATATCTCACATCTTACCCTTATTTAATATGTGGGGTTTATAAGGGATTACATTCTATGGAATTTAAATCTTAATGTGTATTTAAATTTTAGAAATAACATTTTTATTTAATAAATTCAGTGGTAGGAATAATTTTTCTAAAATATGACGAATTTGGTGAATTTATTTTTCAGACACATATAGTATTTTATAGAAAACATGTAAATATTTTATAATAAAATATGGAATTTTTAATAGTATTAAATTTGTAAATATTATGATAAAATTTTTTATTTAACTATAATTTGAAAAAAATATTTTTATAATGGAATTGATTATTTTTGTCATTGAAAAATTTTACTATGCATTTTCAAACTGATTTTTGAAAATATTGTTTTTTATATTTAAGATGTTACTTTCTCATATATAGTTAATTATTATGATAAAATTAATATCATTTATTAAAAAAAATCATTGAAATAATGTTTGGTAAAATTTATGATAATAATCTAAAATAATATATTTGTCAATGATTTGTAATAATACAGTTTAGATTTTTTGGATTATTTGATAACATAACAATTAGTTCATAATTATGCAATATTTAATTAATGAATTTGAAGACATGAAATTTGTTATTTTATTAATATCATATATTTTAAAAGATTTTAAATAGTTTCTAATCCTATTAGTTACTTTCCAAATGCTAAAATTGAATCATTAACAAATAACAATTTTATTTTCTTGAAATATTAATTATCCATAGAAAACGATGTTATATAAAATGATGTTTAGTTCTCATATGTCATAATATAATTAAATATTTCCCAAGTCCCCAAAATCAAGGAAAAAACAAAGGGCAATCCTATGATTTTTAATTTTATACATCCTAGATTTCCAAGGCCTATATGTTGAAATTATTAAAACATTACTCTATGTTTTCTATAAATACACACCCATTTGATCAATTAAATTAAATAAAAATCCATCTTACATGAAGCTATGGAATTTTTCTAATTTATATTTCATTCAAATGTGTCCTAAATCCCTTATTGTTCCATTCATTTATATCTAGTAAAGTCACTTCAATATAAGGGAAATATCAACTTCTATTTTCCATTGAAGTGGATTTTAATTGTGTGTTTCTTCAAATTTCATAATTATGTTGTATTTTGCACATTATTTTCTCCAATTACTTTATTAATAGTATTTTACAAATGTTATAACCCTTTCCCATATCATTTTAACCATTATTAAAAACTCATTTCATAATATTTATAATGCCTAACTTACTTTGCAAATTTTCCATATTCCATTCAATTATTATTTTATCAAGTAAATACCCAATAATAATTATTTAATTGGGTTTGTAACTAATTGTAATATTGATTTATTTTATTTTGGTATTAATATACATTGAAGTAGAATTATAATTTTTATGGTTGCAAATGACTTAATGATCGTGTATTTAAGAACATTTTGAAGTCCTTGATTTTGATATGAATCCCAATTTTAAATTATCTACTAGTTGTTTAGGAAATTCTTGATTTTGATATAGGTGGATCACATTTATTAATACATATTATGATTGTTCATTTATAGTGGAAAAATATTTTTTTAGTGAATTTATTTTCTAAAATTTAATGGTTTTACAATACCTTCATGAATAACCATCGTAAATTTTCATTTTTGAAACCTCAGTGATAAAGATTCATCATATTCTTCTGCATGTATCATTTAAATTTTGTAGACCCATTTAAATGTTTTTTTATTGTTATTTTTTTAATATATCATTATTTTACTTTTCAGATTACTTATTGACATTCCTTATCTTTTTATTGTTATTCCTCATGATGAAATGATTATTATTATCCCTTATTGGGACTCATGCTCATCCATCTCATTTAATGTATGTCCCCATGAAATGAAATGTGTAATATGTACTTACGGTAAACCCATGAAGATATATTCAGGTGTATTTATAATAAATTATTTTGTTTTCTTGTGTTGTGTACCTTATTTCCAAGAAACTAAACCATAATTGATCAATTTTTTATTACCATGTTAATGAAATGATTATTTCAAAAATGGTGGGATTACATAGACGGTATCATACTATTTTTTAATTATTTCTTAAAATATAGATGTGAAAACATAATGAATAAACATTTATAAATATTTAAACATTAAAAAACATCATCATATAGGGGTGAAATATTATGTAAGTGGTTTCTAAAAAATATAATCCTTATCTGGATATGAACAAGTGAATATAGCTCTGACCGAGATGTATCATTGGGTAACACACAAAAACACGACATTGAGTTAGAGTCGAATGGGTGGTAGTGAGACAAAGGGCCGTTTTCCACTCCTTATTTGACACTCATGGGGGATATGTTTGGTTAAGCACAATATTATTATGAACAATTATGGATGATTTATAGGGAGTATATTTCTTATTAATAAAAAAATATTTATGAATTATGTTTTACGACATAATGTTATATTAGAAATTAACAATTATTAGAATTAAAATGTATATCGCTAATGTTTGGTTATTTTAGAAAATGAATTGAAATAACGGTAATTGTGTAAATGATGAGCGCAATTGAGCATGTTCTTATGTCCCCCTAATGGTAGCCTAAATGTAACTTTTTGTAATAATGGTGAATCAAATAACATGATTAGGGAACAATAACATAAATAAATTACATGTTCCTTTTTCATTTAATAATTCATCCATTTGATTTGATCAAATATGGGGAAAAATTCCTAGATTTGATATAGATGTAAAATTATTTATTCAGAATCTATGATATAAACATTACCATACATTCTTTTTGAACCTATTTCATTATTATGTATCCTAATAGAATGTTTCAAATATTCAATATTTGAAGAATACCTGATCTATATAGGAAGCTAGTTGAATTATATTATGAAATAAATGAGGACATAATGACGATATCTATGTAGTTTTAACTATAGTTAGAGAGAAGATTGGTAAAAAAAATAGAATAAAATGAAGAGATATTTGGATTCAAAATTAGGTTTTATGTTTTAGCATACAATATAAGGAATGAATTTTAAAATTATTAAATTATACTGATGTGGAAAGAGGAATGTGAGGAAAATATTTCTTTGGAATCATAAATGATTCATGTTTGGAAGGAATTGTTAAATATACCTATACTATTGTGGTTAGGTGAATCCTCACTTATTAATACTAATTAAAATATAATGTTAATAAATTCCCATATTGATATCAAATTATTAAATTTTGGAAATATAATTGGCATTAACAATCTATTTTTAAGTCTGATGGTAATGGATGAAAATCAACTTCTGAATCATTACAGGTTAAGGGAAGAATGTTAAACATTTCTATCATGAACGATGAGGTAGAATCTAGAAATCCTGTTTTGGAAGGTAATATTGTTGTTCCCTCAAACCTATTGTATACTATATTTTATTTTGTTTCTAAACAATATTTTTACCTATTTGTTTTGAAATAATATATAATAAATCCCAGAACTTCTAGATTTATAGTTATCAATCCAGACACTAGGATGGATTATTCATGAATAATCAATTTGTAGAAACTATATCACTAACATTGGTTAGCAAAATCTCATCACAAATCAAGTAGTTATTTCCTTGGTGGAATTTTAAATTGTATAAGGGATGGACAATATATCAATGTATAAAGCTATGATCAACTATATATGTATGTAAGTTCTTTTTGTATTAAATGGAAGAACTATAATAATTTTAAAATGATATATATAATTACTTATTCTATTTTTACAATCAACTCTTATATTATATATATAGAGTTGATCAATAAAGATGAAAAATTATATGAAATTATACTTATAGAAAATGATCATATCGTCGAGGAATACAATAATGTATTTCTATAAGAGTAACCTGGACCTCCCATAAAAAGAGAGGTAGAGTTATCTTTTTAACAAACACATTGATCAAATATGACATCAAATACCACGTATATAGTAGAAAATGTGTAGATGAAAGAAATAATTAAAACATATTATAATATTTTGGAGAGGTGGTTTAAATGAACAACTGTGTATCCTTAGGTATCACCAGGTCACATTGGGATGATGTAGGATAGATAAATGCCTCTATAAATTAATTATTGAGATCATAAAATGGTCTCCCAAATGAACATGTATCAAATACCATGTTATGATTATTTATTTGATCATCTTCATAGGTCTAAAATATTTTCCATGATTGATCATTGTTGTGGTTTTCATCAATTAAGGATAAAGAAAGATGATATTATAAAGGCCACCTTCTTCTAAATATATTGGCATTATATGTTTGGCGTTATTACCTTCATCAAGAAAAATGATCCTTCTATATTTATGGATTCAATGAATGTTGTAACTAAGGACTACCATGATAAATTTTTTGTTGGTTTTATTAATTGTATTTTCATATATTAGAAAAGGTCTGAGGATAATATCAATTTTTATGGGTTATATTGAATAATTATAGGATGGATATATTATTTTTAAAATTCATAAAATGTTAATTTTGGTAACAATGCGTTGATTTCTTATGTCATATTGTAACCAATGATGAAATCTCAACTCACCGTATCTAGACAATGGGTGTAGAGGAGAAGACTCATCCTATAGTATTAACTGAGATTCACAGTTTCCTTGCTTTTGAAGGATATTATATAATGTGTGTTAAAAAAAATAAGGATTTAATAATCCAAAAACTATTTTTACACAAAAATGGGATATGATCATATGGGAAAAAAGAGTTTGAAGAAATTTTACCCGAACTAAAGAAGATATTGGAAACATTACATGTGTGAAATCAGACCTCTATTAGAGAAGGAGTCATTATTTCCAGTGATGTGTCTTTGAATGGGCTTAGGGGTGTCCTCGTGAATGTTATCATTGTGATGGCTTATGCATCTTGATAATGAAATTTTCATTAGAAAAATTATAATTTCAATGTTCTGAAGAATGTATTGATTGTCTTTCTATAAAAATACCATGGAACAATATTGATGGTGAGAAATTATATATATACAAATACCTCTTATGTTTTATGTAATTATTAGTGTAAAATGAATTTATCATTATATAAAGAATATGGTTGGAAAATCATAATTATTGTGAATTTAAATTTCCTTAACACCCCAAAGGAAAATCAAGTCATTAATGCATTAACAAGGATACACCATGATGTACAGGTAATGACAAGGAGTCAAGGATATCCTATTATCAATGACCTCGTAAAAGTGGACATGGAAATCACAAGGAATGTTACACCTTCAACCCTATCACAAAGGATTTATCAACCATCATTACTAGAAAAGATCTTTTTCTTTGAAATAAAATATCTGTTGTCATAAATGAAAAGAGAGACAACGAAGAATTTATACCTTATTGTGTTAAATATTGATAATGAAGGTGTATTTTAATTTTATACATGACTATATATTCCATCTCTTTTGGAGATAATGATTTAACATATCAATGAAGCTAATATGTCTACATTTTATATATATCATAGAAGAAAAAATTGAATTGGAAAATTTCTTTATCACTATTGGTGGTATAATATTAAAATGTAGATTTATAACTACACTAAAATGTAAATGGTATGTGAAAAAATTTAGGCAAATTACACACATCTTATTAGTGTATTAAAAAAACTGTCTATACAGACATGATAATGGGACAATATAACTATGGAGATTTTCACTGGTCTCCAAGGAACATTAAAAGGAAATAATGTGATATTCGTTATAGTGGAATTACTATCTATGACAACCCATTTTAACAATTATAGATAATTTTTTTCAATATCATTGTTGGTAAAGATGACTGTTGGTGAACACAGTTTTTGGTTAATATGACCATTACTCAATATGACCGTATGAAAAAATAGGAATTGTAATTTTTTTATAATTATAATGATTTATTATAGGTAGAGATGACAAAGGATAAATAATTTATTTGGGATAAGTGATAGCCTCTACCAGTATAGTCATGTCATATGAATCCCATTTTTTCAGAATTATGTAGGGAGATAATGTCTCTGGGGTTCACCATCACCCAATATCAAACTAAGCTTATGTATGTGAAGTTTTAATGAAATCATCTAAAGGATAAGTTCGGGATAGGGGAAATTTCCACTCAGACGATGTTAGCTGAGCCACCCCATGAATTTATCAATGTCAAACACCATACCATTAGGTTGTAGGTGGGTGTTATAATGTTTCATGTTTCTGGGAAATAACTAAATTATGTTTAATTCCATTGTTCACATAAAATAATTATTTGGTCAATTCTAATTATGATTTTTTTATATGAAGAATTTGATAAATTGATTTTTCGGACACAAATTTTACATTTTATAACTTCAGTATATATTTTATAATAAAATAAGTTATCATGAATAATATTTATTTTCATTAAATGGAATGATAAAAAATATTATTTAAATATAAATGTTAATATATATTTTTTTGGCATTTAAAATGTTTATTTCTGAGATAATTTACGTTATCAAATAATTTTTTAATAAATAATGATATTTATAATTTAATATTAAGTTTATCATACATATATAATTTAAATGATATTATAAACATAAATTTATCAAATTATCATGTTGATATTAGGTAAGGGATAATTTATTATGATTTTGTAAAATAATTTAATTTTATGTGAAAGGTAAAAGTACAATTTGGGATATTTGGTATGATTAATGAAATAATATTTATGAAATAATAATTTCATAATTTGTTAAATACAATTCAAGACCTAAAATGTGTTATATTATTAATATATAGTATTATAATGGATTTTAATCAAATAAAGAGACCTGAAAGTAACATCCCAATGTCAAAAATGGAATCTTTAACATTAAAAACTATGATTTTAAGGAAACAATATTTCTTGCCAAAAGAGGTAATATAAAATTATTCTCTGTTATTATTGGTTAAAACAACATCATATATGTCCAAAATGTCCAAAAACATTTAAAACACAATGCTATTGAATTGTACACAACCAATATTTCCAAGGCCAATATTTGGACATTATTAAAAAAATCCCCCACATTTCTCATATATACCCATCCATTTCACTATTTACCTTCACAAAAAGATTTATCATATATTAATATCTATTTTTTCCTTCGATGAAGGAATCTGAGGTGTCCTCATGCCCCAATGCTTCCATTTCCCATGATTGAGGAGTAACTCTTCAAGGTAAGGGAAATATCCACTTCTCTTTTCCATTTATGTTCATTTTTTTGGGGAATGACATCCAATTTCCAAAAATAATTTATATTTTTCACATTTATCTATCCTATAAATGTAATAAGAGTCTATTATTAATTATATTTCAATTTACCATATCATTTTAGCCATTTTTTGAAACAACCTTTTACGCCCATTATGAAACTAAATTTACATCACAAAATCTTTCTATTCTTCCCAAAAAAATCAGTTCTATATTATTATTTAAAATAACCATGACCCATTTTTTACAAATTGTATTCCCATTTATGAATAAATAATTAAAAGTTTTTTATTAACTTAATTTAATTCCTTGTTCCCTTTTATAAGGAGTAGTCCTGAAACATTACATAATCATGAATTATGTCATCAGTTCACATTGAGGATATTTTCAGGTTTACAGTTTTTATGAAATAGGCCATAACTATTACATAAAAACATGAATAATACATGTAGACACTAGTACCCAGTATCCATTCTTCATAAAACCAAAACTCATGAAGAAAAGTGACATGTATAGTTCCATGTTTTAGACAGCTTGACCTTTCCTTGATCTCATCATTGAACCTATTCATCATTATTTCCTGTAAAAAACATTTCAAAAAATGGGATGAGGATGAAAAACATAGTATGGGATAAAAAATAACGAGAAGACACATTAGCCCAATAATAAATACAAATCAATGAAATAATAATGTTCAATCATAACATAAGTTATGAAATCATATGATTTACGAATAACACACAGAAATCATAAATCATAAAAGGTAACTTATGGAGTACATAAAATACTTACATAGTAGTTATCACAGCTATGTTGGGAGTTAAATTGGAATACCCATCATAATATATCCACAAAATCTCTTAGAAAAAACATTAATGTTTACCTCTTTCACCTTACCCTAGACATTAGAGATATATCTCGGGCTAACATACCCTAAGTTTATCACAAAACCACATGTATATGTAAACAATTCTGAAATAAACATAAGATAATCATAACAGAAAACAAATGTTTAATGTAAAAATACCATTTCCACATTCCAATATATCAAATCAAGATATTGAACTAAATAATGATTTATCAAAAGAAATTTAAAAACATTTAAAACATATAATAATGATATTTTTCAATCAATATATCCCATAACACATTGATGCTTTTAATGGAATTTAAATTTTGAAATATTAATGTATATTGAAATAAATACTAAAAACCATTTTGAAAACATGGACATTTATGAAAAATATTTAAGAGAATAAATGTTAAAAACAATATTTTAGTTAATGATTTATTTCCAAAAAGAGATATGCTTGAATACAAATAAATGTGGAATAAAATTAAATAAAATCATTATAATATCTTGAGAATAATGGAATTCATGATATAATATTACAAAGGATAGTATATAAACCATATAATAGTGAATTAGATCATAACAATAATGAAGTTTCAATAGAATGTAAATTGAGACGAAATACAATATAAAAACTATATCCCGAGATTAATGATAAATCAATTACAAAATAATGTGTGACAATTAAAATACATTCAATATGATTGAATATTAAGTGTATATAAATCATAAGAAATTAAAAAATGATATTTTTACTACAAAACCAATGACTTGGATGTTAAACTCAATGAATGGAAATTTAGTTAAAATTACTATTATCAAGTCCATATCGATGAATTGAGAATTTATCAATGGAGTGATTATGTGTATAAAATTTATATCCACCCAAAGGGAAGTGGAAATTACAACATAATTAAATAAATATAAATTCCACACATAATCATAGCATGACATAATTAAGAATTTGATTATTAACCCAATGAATGGAAATTGGGTTAAAACGTTCCTTTACTGATTTGGTAACATACAAAACATACAACCCATGAAAGAAGGATAATAAAATGAAGATATAAATACCAATAAATTAAATTATATTACAAAATTAATAAAATCGCGGGCAGTACTATAACCACACAAAAGGTAATAGTGTAAAATATAGAATAAATCTCACAGGAATAAAAAGTGAGATGAAAATCCATTTCCATGTTGTAATCAATCAAGTCATATGACCAATAAGTTAAAAACCATAAAATAATTAATTCATAGATCAAAATTAATATAATGGGTAACCTGATTATATATATCATATGGAAGTACACAATATACCACATGTAATAAATTAGTGGTGAACAATGGAAATCTTCTAGAATTAAAAGTGAGATAAGAAACCCCTTACATCTTGTCCGACTTGAATTTTTGTTTCTTTTTATTCCAGAATAATTAAAATATGTTAATTTATACTTGATTAACAACCCATTTTAATTGTTATTAATCCTTTTATATAACTTATTACCATGTTATAAACATTATGTAATCATTTAAGTTAATAATGGGCATTTGGTCGATATTTTGGTACTTGAGTCAAAAATGAACACCTTATAATTACATGTTATCCATGTTGTCAAGAGTCCACTATCTACAGAATGATATTCATGATTTAGATATCATTTATATCGTATATATCCAATATATATATGTATTTATAAAATTAGATAACTGTAGGAGATAAGAAATGAAATGAACCGTTCATGGAGATGGTAAGCCTTACGTACACATGAGCGCTACTTTCATTTCTATTTCATAATTTAAATGAATGAAAACATAATTAAACATAGTTATATTATAAATTCAGTATAATATCACATATAATTTCAATAACTCCTTCCTCTATGTGTCCCATGAATGGTATGAACAAGTCATATCACTTTGAGGGGGCGCTAGTCCGGACTTCCTCTAATGAAATTATTGCATTTACTCATAATGGAAACCATAAATGTATGTTATAAATTAAAAAAAAGAAGAATAAAGAAAGAATAAACATAATATATATCATATATAAATACAGTTCCATCATAATGGCCACTATAAGAGGTGGTATGAGATAATTGAACAATCATCGTTTCGTGAGGTGTTAGTTTTCCACCCACAGAAAAAATATGTTCTTTACCCATTAAATGGAGGTGTGTATAAGTTTAGTTTGAATCCATTCCATAAAAACATACTAGTATATTTAGGATATTTTTTTCTTATAAAATAAAGTAATGAAAAGTGATTAGGCATAGAAGAAGTTAAATAAAAGAAAATAATTTAAGAGAAACTGTTACATTTAATTCGGGTAAACCCTTTAGACTGAACCAAAAGGTCTTCATGAAGTGACTTATTCCTATGGTAAGGCTCTTAGGAGGAAGATAGGGATCATGAGAGATTATTTGAGTAGGGTTTGGATGAGCAAAACAAATTTAGTGGTGTGAGGAATGGGTTATAAGTGAGGATATTTTATAAGATGGAGGATGCGTTGTTTAGGAATGTGTGAAAATATTATTTTATTAAATTAATGATTTTAGGTTTATAGATGTCAAAAACTCATTAAGGATTAATTTTAGATGACTCATAGTCGAAATAAATTCATCCAATAAGAATTGGATACGTTTTGGATGTCATTTTATTAATTATAATATTATTTATTTAAATCGTTTATTAATGATGTAAATACTACATCATTTTTGTGTCATAAAATGTTTTATTTATTTGTTTTTTAATAATTTGAAAATAAGATACCATAATATAGAAAATTATTTTATCTTTATAATTAATATTTATAGTCAGAGAGATAACTTATATAACCCAATGTAAAAAAATAATTTATTAAAAGATAATATTTTGTGTCATTTTTGTCAAAACATCAATTAATTAATCTAAAGAGTCATTATCACTCCCATTTGGCTCCATGGGGTCGCAAAATAGACCCATGGAAGCCCATGGTCGTTCATAAATCATAAAAAAAATTAATTTAAGTGTAAATGTAATTTTTATTTATTATAACATTCTTTTAACCTTGAATTACCCTATTTACCTTTAACCAAAGTAAATAAAAGTCCAATGTTACTATTCACTAAAAATTATTTTCATATGATTGAACCAAATTTTAGATACTAATTACAAACATGTATGTCAGGTTTTGGAAATTCAATTTACAGAAGGGTTAAAGTTTCATTTAAATTAAAATGTATGTTTCTAACTACCACTTAGTGTTTTCACTATTCATCAAAAATTGATGTTTTTCAGAAAAATACCAAATGTTCCGCCTAAGAAATATTTGATATTCTAAATTCAAAAATTAAATATATTTTACCAAATTCAAAACATGGATGTTGCATTAAATAATTTAAAATTAATTTATGTTGTCAAAATAAATAGCGTGTTTTTAAGAAACTATATCTATCGAAAGATTGATAAGTGTTTATGCCAAATTTCAAAGTTATTTTTTTTCAATGATAAGCATTGTATTAAATGGTATAAATATAATCATATAAATTTTAAACCCATTTAAAAAGATAATCTACCCATATAAATAATTTATATTAAAATACAGTTTTGAAATAAAATATAATATTTTTCACTATTCATTAAAAAATGAATTTTATCAGAAATATAAAAAAAATTTACTAAAGGTAAATCCTGATGTCCCGATTATAATGAAGAATTTTATTATTTAAAATTTAATTTATTAAAGTGACCAAAACAAGATTTAAAGAGGTTTCTCCATCAAAAGATGGAAAATAGTCCTTTTAAAGAATATTAGAGTATTTATGCTTTAAATCAGATTCTTTCTTATTTTAAGCCACTAAAATTTATTTTCTAATTGTTAAAAAATTGATCAAACATGAATAATCAATTTTTTTAGTTTTTTATTTTCAATACCTCCATTATAATGGTCAGCCGTTAATAACCACAAAAGATATAATTATATTATTATTTTTTAGTATGACCCAACATTGTATGCAACATATGATTTCAAAGATACATGTTGTCGTGTATCAGGAACACCATAGAACATAGAATTCCCTTTAATTTTAAATTAATATTTAGTTCAAAAATATTAATAAATATGAAAACATCATATTCTTTATTTAATTAGTATGTTATATCCTTCTCCCCTTTTGGGAATGGCATCCTCACAATTTTAAAATTGTGCTCGGAAAATTCATTGAATGTCCCACATCGGAAAAGGATTCAATAAAAATATCACTTTAAAATAAATAAAATGAAGTAGAAATATCACCCAAGATAACCCATACTATGATTCTATGTAGGAAAACATGGATATGGAAGAGAAAAAAAACCATCAGGTTTTCAAGGATGCTGATAAAAAACATGATTATGAGAAAGTTAACCAGCAGAAAATCACAATAATATAATGTGTAAAACATTCCTTGATTACCCATTAGGAAACATAAAATAAAAACCTTTTTTTTATGTTCCTTTTCATAATTTTGAGTAATTAATTTAATACATAGAATAAGAACATTAGGAAATACAGTTATCTTTAAGTAGATTTTCATTCATTAATAAGTTTATACCAAAAACTATTTTTTTTCTCCAAAACAATGAGCATTCAAAAATACGTGGTCACATCAAAAGGACAAGAACCATCTTCTAGAAAATAACATAATCCATAATAGAAGAATAATATATTTCTCTTGTCATTAGAAATTAACTAAAACCAAAATGGTGTATACGAGATTATATAATCCCTAAAAAAAATAATCCATTATAAAAAAGAATACTATTATTAATCTCCAAAATTCATCAAAAAGTACCCAATTTTCCTGAAAGACCATTCAATAAACCATTATCCTTAAATTTTTTCAAAATAATCCAAACTATGATAGAAACCCAAAACCAAGAATGATTTAATCACATAGTCTTCCATAGTAAATCTTAAAATTTAACTCAAAAAACATAGGCTACTCTTAAAGTCTAATACTGAAGCATAATTAACAAAATCACATATTCTCTATGATTCGTTAATAATTTACATGAATAACAAAAATCTCTATATGTCCACATCAAAAATATATATTTTTCCAAAATAAAATTTCACCATTTACTCCACTAATGCAATCCCATAGTATTGTATTTTTATTAATCATACAGTGTTCCCAAAAGAGATAACATCTTCCAAGGTCACTTTCATTACTTAGCACCAAATCATTATCTTATAATATAGACATCCATTTCATAAAACTTAAGATCCAAAATCAAAATATTCTTGATCAATGAAATCATTTAACTAAAAAGAATAAGTCATAATAACCGGGGACTTCATGTAGTATACTGGTAGGCGATAAATCCCAATATCACATTAGTTGTGTGTTCGATTACTACAGCTTTGTCCGACGCATTGTGTTTTCAAATGGACTCTATGTTTTTCTTGTTATAAAACTCAAAAATAATCCTAAAAAGTTTTATCCTCAATGGTTTTTTAAACCTCTCATTTTCATCCCAATTTATTATGATATCAAAAACTTAATTCTTAAAGTATTATATATAATGTCATTTTTTATTTCCCCGCCATATGATAAAATAAAATGATCCGCAAACTAAATTAGATTATACCTTGATCATGGTGTCCACTTGCTTTCTTCGTCATATTGTTCACGTAGGTAGAACGACCGGGCAAGGAAATAATGTTTTATAGATCCTTAAAAATCATTAGTTTCCTTCATCCAAATTCACCTTGTACAACATGGGTCATATGGGTGTTCACAGAAAAATAGTTTTGGAAAATAATCTTGTATGACAAATAATTTGAAATCACCTAATAAAACATGATTTCTATAAAATAGTCCGACCAAATTTTTGTTGAATGTATCAATTAATGGTCTATTTAAAATTCCATAGGTATGTGCAGATGGACTATATTGTAAAATAAAATATTAATAGGTTCCGTAAGGGTCTCCAACATGAGAACAATTTTCAAAACCATAATATGCTTCAAAATATTTTTATAGAGTTTAATAATTGATATTTCCTTGATAATATTTACCGTTATTGAAAATATGAGAATATTGTGAAAATTGGATTTGTTTTAATATAACCCTTTGTCTATGATGATACTGAGGTATAATGGAAGAGTTTGATATCTCAAACAATTTCTTGCATGTGTGTTTATTTCTAGAAAATGATTCACAATCATCCGAACATGTCTTTTCAATAATTATTCCTATCAAGTCATTAGGAAGAGACAAGAATGTCATTTGAGATCCTCCTCCTTCCATTAGTAACTGACTTACCATAATCTAAATAAGATATAAAACAAGTATTTAACTAAAATAATAGACTTATGGCCTAACCATGTGACTAAAGAAAACTCCTAACCCCTAATGTTGCTTAAATAGAACACTGATACCAACTATAATGTCCATACTTAAAACATTACATAATATTGATTATATCTATTTCTATGTTTTAGACATCATGATGTTTACTTGATCTCATCCTTGAACCTAATCATCTTTATTTCCTATGAAAAAAAATTAAAAACGTGGTATGAGAATTAAAATCTTAGTAAGTGTTATAAAATAATGAAAAGAAGCATTATCCAATCAATAAATACAAATCAATGAAACCATAATTTTCAATCATAACATACATTATGAAATCATAATATTTATGAATAACAAACAAAAATCATAAATCATAAAGGTAACTTATGACTTATATAAAATAATTACATTGTATATATCACAACGACATATGGAGTTACATTAGAATATCCATCATAGTATATTTCCTAAATCTCTTAAGAGTATCATTAACGTTTTTCCTTCATCAGATTACCCAATGCATTGGAGAGCTATCTCGGGCCCAGGAGCCCTAGGATAATCACGAAACCACCCGTATATGTAAACAATTCCCAATAACCATAACATAATCATAACACATAACACAAGAATAAAGAATGGATAACATTTCCACATTTCAAAATATTAAATCCTGATATTGAAATAAACCATGCTTTATCAAACAATTTTCCAATCCATTTAAAACATTTAACAAAGAGATTTTTGAATAAATGGGTCCCATGCCACATTAAATATTTTAACGGAATATAAATTTTAAAACATTAATGTTCATATAAATAAATAATTAAAACCATTTTGAAATCATGGACAATAATTAGAACGATTTAGAAGAATGAATCTTTAAAAATATTATATATATATATATATATATTTCATAACCAAATGAGTTATTCTTGAAAAAAAGAATTGAGGAATAAAATTCATTAAAAACACTATTATATAATGATAATAAAGGGATTCATGATATAATATTCAAAAATATTGTATATACACCATATAATAGTGAATTGGTGCATAGCAATAATGAAGTCTCAATGGAATTTAAATTGAGACGAAATCTCTTATAAAAAAATATCCTTAGATTATAGATAATTCCATTACATAATAATGTCTAAAAAACATAAATACACTCAATATGATTGGATATTAATTTTAAATCAATCATAGAAAATTATCAAATGTTTTTTATGACAAAACCAATGACATGGATGTTTAACTCAATGAATGGAAATTGAGTAAAAATTACTCATATCAAGTTCATATCGATGACTTGAGAATTTATAAATGGCGGGATAATGTGTATCAGAAGTATATCCACACATATTTGAGTGTAAATTACAACATATATATATATATATATATAGTGATTCCACACGATATCATTGCATGACATAATTAAGAATTAGAAGATTAACCCAAGGAATAAAAATTGGGTTAAAAGTTTTCCTTACCGATTGGGTAACTGACAAAACATACAACATGTAACATCCTAGATAAATAAGGAATAATAAACTTTTCATATTTATTTATATTTGTGAATTAAATATTATTTTTACAATAAAGGGGACACTATGTTCGATAGCGTACTCGATACTCAATAACGGGTTTCTTTGAAATCTTAAGTTGCATACTAAAAATATAATATTATTATTTTAAATGGAAGTTAACTCCTAGACTTTGTATTGGTGGGAATTATCAAAACTAAATACAATATGATTATAAATTATTGTTAAATGTATTTACATTAATCCAATAAAAAGTTAGAGGCTTAAAATGTGTATGTATCGAATTTTATGAATAATTTACATTAAAAGGAAAATTTATACCCTCTATTAATCTAGTTTTTGTCACTATTATACATTCTATTTTACCGAATTCAATCTTTCTTTATAATGGGAACATCAAAAATTACCTTTTTAATTGGTTTTAAAGTGTAATTTGAACATATTTTTACCATTTAATTGAATTTTGGTCATTGGAATTAATTTCACTTTGAAAGAGGACATAAACTAGTGTCTGTCTTTTGATTGTTATTGTTTCCTTAAAACACGCTATTTGTTTTAACAACGGTAATTATTTTTAAATTAATTAATGCCACTTATATGTTTTTAATTTAGAAAAATAGACATCAATTTTTAATTAGGAATATCAAATATATCTAAGGAAGACGTTTTTGTATTTTTTTTGAAAAACTTCAATTTTTAATGTAAAGTGAAACCACTTAGTAGTAGTTAAAAAAACAGACTTTTTCATTTAAATGAAATTTTACCACTTCTGTGAATTGAATTATGAAAATCTTTCATAAATTGTTTTTATTAGTAAGTAAAATTTGTTTAAATAAGATGAACAAAATTTTTGTTGAATAGTAACTTTTGACTTTTAATTTCTACGGTTAAAGGTAAATAGGGTAATTCAAGGTAAAAAGAATATTGTAATAATTCAAAATTATCTCAATACCTATCCAAAAATTATTTGTTGAGTAATATACCTCCATGGTCATCTTTGGGTTGATTTTGGGAACCCATTGGGCCACATGGGAGTGATAATAACACTTTAGATTAATTAATTTAATGTAAAGGAAAAAATGACATAATCAAAAATATTTTAGTAAATTAATTTATATATGGTGTTATATAAATAATATTTTTGACTATAAATATTAATCGGAATGATAACATAAATTCCTTCTTCATGGATGTTTTTTTTATAATTTTTAGATATTGAATAAATTACATTATTTATTACACAATAATGATGCAATGTTTACCTCATTAATAAATCATTTAATAAAATAAGATTAAAAATATTAAACTAACATCCAAATTTTTTTTAATTCTTATTGGATGATTTTATATCTACCACTAGTAATATTATCATCTACTCTATTTATTTTTTGTCTTTTATAAACCGAATATAATTATATAATAAAATATTATTATCACACTTTCCAAAAGATCCCCTATTCCCCCTTATAAAAATCCCTCATTTCTAACTAATTCTACACTCCAATAAAGCCTTTAGTATCATCCAAACTCTTCACAATTATTCTCCATAAATCCCTATCCTCTTTCTTGATGCATTATCTTATGAATAAGGCACTTCAAGAAGTCCTTTTGGTTCAAACCAAAAGTAGTTACCCAAATTAAAGGTAACCGTTTCTCTTAACTTCTTTTCTTTTATTTTACTTATCCAACCCCTAAAATCTTTTAATTCCATTATTTTTATAACAACACCAGTATCCTAAATATACTAGGACTTTTTATAGGAATTATTTGAACTACTCTTACACACACCCCCATCTAATGGGTAATGAAAAAACTATTTCTGTGGATGGAAAACACACATCTCATGAGAGGATGATTCTTCGATTATCACCTAACGCCTATCATGGTGGCCATTAAGATGAAAATATATATATATATGATATATATCATGCTTATATAATCTTTAGGATTTTTTATTTTACATTTATAGCCTACCTTTATGGTTTCCATTATGGGAAAACGTGTTAATTTCATTTGAGGAAGTGTGGACTACCGCCCCCTCAAAGTGAAATGACTTGTTAATGCCATATGTGGGATGTATAAATGATGTATTTATTGATATTATATGTTATATCATACTGGAATTATAATATACCTATGTATCATTGTGTTTTAATACTTTTAAAATATGAAATTTAAATGAAAGTAGTGTTCATGCGTACGTACGACTTACCATCTCCATGAATGGTGTATTTCATTTTTTACCTCCAAATATTGTGTCCTATTATAAATACATGTATGTACTGGATATATATGATATATATTATATCTAAATAATGAATATCATTCATGTATATAAGGAACTTTTTACTATTTGAACAACTTGTAATTATAAGAAATCTATTTTTGACTAAAGTACCAAATATCGACATAACAACAATTATTAACTAAAATGATTTCATAATATCTATAACATGGTAATAAGTGATATAAAAAGAATAATAAACTTGAAAAATGTTCTTAAGCATGTGGAAATTAACTTTAGTTTATTAGTCATGAAAAACAACAAACAAACAAGTCATGTCGGACATGAGGTAAGGGATTTCTTATCTCATTTTAAATTCTGTGAGCTTTCCATTGCTCGCCACTTATTCATTGCATGTGGTGTATTTTTACTTCCATTTGATATATATTATCATGATTTACTTTATATTCATGGTATTCTGTGATTCATTTTGTGGTTACTAACTTTTGGTCACACGACTCGATTGATTACAACGATGTAAGGGTTTTTCATCTCACTTTCTATTCCCTTGAGATTCATGCTATATTGGCCACCATTTACTTTTGTGTGGCGTATGTACTGTCCATGATTTTATTCATTGTGTAATATACTATATATTTTTTGGGTATTTACATCTTCATTTAATGATCCTTCTTTTATATGGTTTATCTTTAGTATGTAACACAATCATTAATGGAACCTTTCACCCTCCTCTTTTTAAATGGCATCTTTTGTTATGTTTTTTAATTTACATATTATTATGTTGGGATATTTTCCTATATATATTTATTGATTTAAACTGTATTTAAAAGTGATGAGATACCCTTTTTATCTCATCAACTCACTTTGTGAATTTTAATGTGACGTTGTTAGGCTGTTGAATTTTTACAAAGGAACTTCTTAACCTAATTTCAATTCTTTGGGTTCAACATGTAATTCTTTAATATGTCATAATATGAATATGTGTGAATGAACTACGATTCTTTTAAACTTAATATCCACTTATATTTTCTGTATTTATATTTGTAACAAATAATTATGTGATTTATTTAACTTTAATTTAAGGATACTATATTTATAAGGGATTTCATCTCAATTTAAATGTCCACTGAGACTTCATTGTGGTTATGCACAAATTCACTCTTATGTGGTCTATATAATATCCTTTGACACATTGGATCATGAATCCATTTATTCTCATGAAATTATAGCATTTTAATTAAATGTTATTCCTCAATTATTTTTATTCAATAATCTCTCTTTTTGATAAAAAAACACTTTAACTAAAATATCGTTTTAAATGTTTTAATGATTTATTAATATAAATATTTCTCATCAATTTCCATGTTTTAAAAATGGGTTTTAAGACTTATTTATATGGAAATTAATTTTTTCATATTATAATTCATTTAAAATATTTAAAGTGGTATGGGACACTTTGATTCAAAAATCTCTTTTTAAAAGGATTTCAAAAATGATTTGGTAAGTAATTGTTTATTTCAATATCTTGATATGATATATTGGAATGTGGAAATGGTATATTTACATTATACTTATGTTATGTGTTTGGATTATGTTATGATTATTGGGAATTGTTTACGTATATGGGTTTTCCCGTGAAAAACCTAGGGTGGGTGAGCCTGAGATAGCTCTCCAATACATTAGGTAACATAACGGAGGTAAACATGATGTTTCTCCAAAAATATTAAGGGAATATACTGTGATGGGGTATTCCAATTGTAAATCTCAAAGTAGCTGTGATAGATACAATGTATGTTTTAGCGGGATGCATTAACAACCTTTATGATTAATTATTTTTGTGTGTTATTCATAAATATTATGATTTCTTAAGGCATGTTATGATTGAAAAGTATAGTTTAATTGATTTGTATTTATTGATGGGAAAATGTTTTCCTTCTTTATTTTATAACACTTAATGAGCTTTTTATGCTTATCCCATGTTTATGAAATTTTTTCCACAAGACATAAAGATGAATAGGGTCAAGGATGGGATCAATAAAAATTCAAGATGTCTAATATATGGTACTAGACATGTATATATTTAAGAGTTTTTATATTATGAAAAAATGGATACTGAGTAGTAGTGTTTAAATGTAATCTTTAATTTTTTTTAATAGTTATGGAGTAATTCTAAAAAACTCTAAACCTAAAAATACCCTCAATGTGAATTATTAATTTAATTCAATATATTGAATTGTTATATGGTCAGGTCCTTATAGTGGTATCAGAGGTCGGTTTATACAACTTTAAGGATTATGAGATTTCGTTAGACAGAGGGTTAGACCCTATGTCTATTATTTCAGTTAAATCCTTGTTTTATAACGTTTTTATATCATGGAAAGTATGTTAAAAATTGAAGGAGAAGGATCTCAATCAGCATTCCTATCTATTCATAATGACATGCTTGCAATAATTATTGCAAAGTCATGTTCGGATGGTTGTGAAACTTTTTCAAGAATAAAACTCACTTGAATGTAGTTGTTTGAGATATTAAACAGCCCCACTATACTTTGTTATCATTATAGATCATGGGTTGTATTTATACAAATACTATTTTCACAATATTCTAATATTTTAAATAAATCTAAATATTATCAATGCATTTGCAAATACATTAGCTTATAACAATATTTTTGAATCATATTCTGATTTTAAAAAAGCTGCTAAAGAAGGAGACCCTTGCACATCCTATTTATATTTTCTTTTACAATATAGTCTCTAAGAACATATATATGGTATTTTAAAAGGACCATTAATTGAAAGTTTCAACTCAAATTCGGTTCGACTATTTTATAGAAATCATTTTTATCAGATGTTTTCAAATTATATGTCAAACTATATTATTTTCCGTAACAGTTTTTCTGTGAACCCCCATATCACCCATGTTGTACAAGGTGTATTTTAATGGAGGAAGAAAATGATTTTTAAGGATCTCTAATACATTTTTTCACTGCATGGTCCTTCTACCGACTTGAACAAGATGACGATGAAACCAAATGGACACTATAATCAAGGTATGATGTTCTTCAGTTTGGGGATCATTTTATTTTATCATACGGTGGTTAAATAAGACGAAAAGAATTATGATGTTGAGATTATAATGAATTTGGATGAAAATGAGAGGTATAAAGAATCTATTTAAGTTAAAACATGTTTGGGTTATTTTTGAGTTTTATAAATAGGACAAACTGTAGGATCAGTGATAACCTATTGTATCTTGTAAGGCCGCATGAATCAAACCCACAACCGAAGGGCGACAAGGGTGAATTTTATACCACTAGGCTACATTAATTCTCTAGTTAGTATGAGTAATTATTCTAGTAAAATGTTTTTATTGAACAAGAATAAGTTGATTTTTGGAACTTCTGTTTTATCAAATGGATATATTTAGTATAGAAAATTGATTTAGTGATTAAGTGATAAAGGTTATTGTAGAAGACGTTCTCTCTTTTGAGGAAACACTATATGCCTATGGAAGATAGAATACTATGGGATTTAAATTGTAGAATAATGGTTGAAATTTTAGTTTGGAAGAATCTATGTTTTTATTATGGACATATGATGATTTGGTTTATTTATGAAACTGATTAACCTATCATGTAGAATATGTGATTAGGTTATTTTCTTTTCAATATGATATTTTATGAGTAACTAATGTTATTTGTAGATAAATGATAATATTTATCATTGAATATTGTAATTAAAGCCTTATGAGATTTGGGTTTCAATAATAGTTTGGATTTATTTTGAAGAATTTTATGGACAACTATTTATTGAATAGTCTTGGTTGAACTTTGGGTATTGTTTTACAAATTTTGGAGATTAAGTGTAGTTTTTATTTTTGTAAAATATTATCGTTTTTGGGTAATATATGATCTCACAATATCCATTTTGATTTTAGTTGATGTCTAAATAATAGGAAAATATATAGTTCTTATTTTGGGGATTATTTGATTCTCAAGAAGATTATTCTTATTCCTTTAATGTGAGAAAGTATTTTTAAATGCTCTTTGTTTGGAAAAAGATTAGTTTTTTGTAGAAAACTATTGAAGGATGAAACTCTACATGAAGGTATGTATATTTCCTTAAGTTATTATATTATGTATTAAATTAATTCCTCAAAATAATGAAAATGAATTTAAAAAAACATTGTTGGTTTATGTTTCCTACTGGGTAATCAATAACCGTTCAACACATCATCAGTTTGTGATTTTCTGGTGGTTAACTTTCTCCAAATCATTTTTATATCACTCTCCATTAGAACTTCACCATGTGTTCTCTCTTCCATATGCATGTTTTCCAACATGTAATCCTAGTATGGTTTATCTCAGGTGACCATTGTACTTTAATTTCCTTCTTATAAAGTGATATTTTTACTGACACTTTTTCGATGTGGGACTTTTAATTAAGTTTCCAAGCCCAGTTTTAAAATTTCCAGGATGAAATTCTCAAAAGGGGGGAAGGATATAACATCCCAGATAAATAAGGAATAATTTACTTTTAATACTTATTTATATTTGTAAATTAATTATTAAATTTACATTAAATGGGATGCTATGTTCGACAGCGTACCCGATACATAACAACATGTTTCTTTGAAATCTTATATTGCACAATAATAATATAATAATATTATTTTAAATGGAATTTATCTCCTAGCCCTTGTATTGGCGGGAATTAAAAAACCTAACTACAATATTATTATACATGTTTTTTATATGTATTTACATATATCCCATAAAAAGTTAGAGGCTTAAAATGTGAATGAATCTAATTTTAAAAATAATTTCATTATAATGTGGATTTTTGACTATTAATGTAAAACCATATTTAAATATAGTTTTGGCCACATTAATAAATTTTATTTGATTGAATAAAATCCTTTTTATAATGGGGCCATCAAAATTTACTTTGTGTAATTTTTGAAATTTTTCTCATAAAGTTCATTTTTTACTGAATAATGAAAATATTGTATTTTAATTCAAAACTGTGTTTTAATATAATTTATTTATGTGGATAGATTTTTTTAATTGATTTTAAAGTGTAATAATAATATATTTTTACAATTTAGACCAATTTTGGTCATTGGAATTAATTTCAAATTGAAATTGGACATAAACAAGTGTCAATCTTTTGATAATTATTGTATCATAAAAACACGCTCATTTTTTTATCAACTGGAATTAATTTTTAATTAATTAATGCCACTTATATGTTTTTAATTTAACAAAATAGTCAAAAATTTTTAATTTGGAATATCAAATATAGCTTAGGCTGAATTTTTGGTTTTTTTGTAAAACTTCAATTTTTGAAGAATAGTGAAACCACTTAGTAGTAGTTTAAAAAAACCGATTTTTTCATTTAAATGAAATTTTACCACTTCTGTAAATTGAATTTTGAAAATCTAACATGCATGTTTGTTATTATTAAGAAAAATTTGGTTCAATAAGAATAAAATAATTTTTGGAAAATAGTAACTTTTGACAATTGTTTTACCGTGGTTAAAGTTAAATAGGGTAATTCGAGGTAGAAATATTATTTTAATAATTCAAAATTATCTTAACACTTGTAAAAAACATATTGGATGAGTCATTTACGACCATTGGCATCATTGGGTTGATTTTTGGACCCCTTTGTGCCACTTGTGAGTGATAATGACACTATAGATTAATTAATTTAATGTAAAGGCAAAAATGACATAAACCAAAATCTTGTAGTAAATTATTTTTTATTTGGTGTTATATATGTAATATTTTAGACAATAAATATTCATTGTAAATATAAAAAGATTTTCTACATCATGGTATTTTTTCTATAATTATTATATTTCAAATAAATTAACTTTTTTATGACACAATAAAGATGCAGTATTTACCCCATTAATATTTTTTTTAAATAAATAAGATTATAAATATTAAAATAACATCAAAAACTTGTCCAATTATAATTTTATGATTTTATGTCGTAAATTAGTCATCTTATATTCTACTATAATTATTTTTGGTCCTTTATTAACCAAATATCATTATATAATAAAATAATATTATCACACTTTCCAAAAGAGCCCCTCCTCCCCCTTATAAAATGCATTAATTTTTAACCTATTGAACACACCTCTGAAGCCTTAAGGCTCATCCACACACTACCCATATAATCTCTTTACATCCCTCTCCTCCTACTAAAATACAAACATTAGGAATAATAAACTTCAAGAAGTCCTTTTGATTCAAACCAAAGGGAGTTACCGAAATTAAAGGTAACAGTTTCACTTAACTTCTTTTCATTTATTTTACTAAACTAACCTCAAAACTCCTTTTATTCCATTATTTTATATCAACACTAGTATCCTAAATATACTAGGATGTTTTTATAATATTTATTCTAACTAAAATTACACACACCTATATCTAATGATGAAGAACATATTGTTTCGGTGGTTGGAAAACTAACGCCTCACGAGACGATGATTGTTCGATTATCTCCTACCGCCTAACATTTTGTCCATTAAGATGAAACTATATTTATATATGATATATATTATGTTTATTTTATTCTTTATTACTCTATATTTTACATTTATGTCCTACCTTTATTTTTTCCATTATGGGAAAACAGGATAATTTCATTTGAGGAAATGTGGACTACCACCCCCTCAAAGTGATATGACTCGTTAATGCCATATGTGGGACATATAAAGGATGGAGTTAATGATATTAATTATGAAATAATACTGGAATTATAATATTCCTATGTATCATTGTGTATTAATTCCATTAAAATAATAAATAGAAATGAATGTAGTGTTCAGGCGTACGTTCGGCTTACCCTCTCCCTGAACGGTGCATTTCATTTCTTACCTCCAAATGATATGTACTATTATAAATACATGTATATACTGTATATATATGATATATATGATATCTAAATCTTTAATATCATTCTATATCTAATGACCTTTTGACTATGTGAACAACTTGTAATTATAAGAAGTCTATTTTTGTCTGAAGTACCAATATCGACAAAACTAACATTATTAACTTAAATGATTTAATAATATCAATAACATGGTAATAAGTGATATAAAAAGTATAATAAACATGAAAAAGGTTTATATGAAAGTATAAATTAACGTTATTTTATTATGAAGGAATTACAAGGAACAAACAAGTCGTGTCAGACACGATGTAAGGGATTTCTTATCTTATTTTCAATTCCGTGACATTTGCATTACTCTCCACTTATTCATTGCATGTGGTGTATATTTTACATCCATTTGATTTATATTATCATGATTCTATTTATATTCATGTTACTCTGTGTTAAATTTTGTGGTTATTAACTTTTTTTCAAACGAATTGATTGATTACAACGAAGGGGTTGTCATCTCACTTTTTATTCCCGTGAGATTTATGCAATATTGGCCACTATTTCCTTTTGAGTGGTGTATGTACTGTCCATGATTGTATTAAGTTTTTAATATATTATAATTTTTTTGGGTATTTACATATTTATTGAATGATCCTTCTTTGATGTGGTGTATCTTTCGTATGTTCCCCAATCTATAAGGGAACCTTTCTCCCTCCACTTTTTGAAAGACTTCTTTTTTTATGTCTTTTAATTTAAATATTATTATGTTTGGATATGTTATTATATTTCCATATAGATGTAAACATTATTTCTATGTGATTAGATACCCTTTTTATTTCATCAACTCATTTTCTGAATTTTAAAGTGGCGTCATTAAGCTGTCGACTTTTTACAAGGGGACTTCTTAACCCAATTTCAAATCTTTGGGTTCATCTTATATTCATGAATATGTCATCCTATGAATATGTGTGAATGACCAATAATTGTTTTACACTCAATATCCACTTATATTTGGTATATTTATATTTTTCACACATAATTTTGTGATTGATTTATCAGTAGTTTAAGTATACAATTTTTATAAGGGATTTCATCACAATTTACATGTCCACTGAGGCTTCATTGTTGTTTTGCACCAATTCACTCTTATATAGTGTATATAATGTCCTTTGACATATTATATCATGAATCCTATTATTCTCATGGTATTTTAAAGTTCTTATTAATTGTTATTTCTCAATAATCTTTATTCAAGCGTCTCCCTTTTTGATAAAAAACTCTTTAACTAAAATATCATTTTAAATGTTTTAAATATTTATTCTTCTAAATACATCTCATTAATGTTCAAGTTTTAAAAATGGGTTTTATGAATTATTTATATGGAATCTATTGTTTTAAAATTATTATTCATTTAAAATCTTTAAAGTGGTATGGGACACATTGATTAAAATATCACTTTTTAAATGGTTTTGAAAATGATTTGATAAAGCATTGTTTATTTGAATACCTTGATTTGATATATTAAAAGGCGGAAATGTTATATTTCCCTTACACTTGTATTATGTGTTATGATTATGTTATGGTTATTGGGAAATTTTTACGTATACGGGTGGTTCCCTGATAAACATAGGGCGGCTGAGCCCGAGATAGCTCTCTAATGCATTGGGTAACGTGACAGAGGTAAAAATGATGTTTCTCCTACGAAATTTAGGGAATATACTGAGATCGGTATTCTAAGTGTAACTCGCTATTTAGATGTGAATTATATAATGTAAGTTTGATATGGATGACATAAGTAACCTTTATGATTTATGATTTGTGTGTTTAATTCATAAATCATGTGATTTCATTAGGTATGTTATGATTGAAAAGTATAGTTTCATTTATTTGTTTTTATTTATGGGATGATATTTTCCTTCCTTATTTTATAACCCTTACTGAGATTGTTATGCTCATACCATGTTTTTTAAATGTTTTCCACATGACATAAAGATGAATAGTGTCAAGGATGAGATCAAGGAAAAGTCATGTTGTCTAAAATATGGAACTAGACATGTTTCTATTTAAGAGCTTTTATTTTATGAAAAAATTGATACTGAGTAGTAGTGTTTACATGTAATCTTAAAATTGTTATGTAATAGTTATGGCCTAATTCTATAAATCTCTATACCATGAAGGATCCTCAATGTAAATTATTCATTTAATTAAATATTATGTCATGTTATAAGGTCAGGTCCTTATACAACCCATGAAAGAATGATCATAAAATGAAGATGTTAATACCCATAAATTGAAATATATTACAAAATTAATACAATGATGGGTAGTAAATACACCACAAAAAGTAAATAGTTGCAAATATATCACTAATCACACAAGAATAAAAAGTGAGATGAAAATCTCTTACCACGTTGTAATCAATTGAGTCGTATGACCAAAAGTTAATAACAAAAAAATTATTCATAGAAGAACATGCATATAAATATGAGAATTATAATATATATCATATGGGAGTACACAATACACAACATGCAATAAATTAATGGCAAACAATGGAAATCTCACGGAATTAAAAGTGAGAGAAGATACCCCTTAACTCGTTTCTGACTTGATTTGTTTATTCCTTATTCTTCTTGAATAATAATCATTAGATAATTTACACTTGATTAAGAACCATTTTTCCTGTTTATTGTTCCTTTTATACACCTTATTACCATTTTACAACCATTATGTAATCATCTATGTTAATAATGATCATTTTGTCGATATTTGGTCCTTCAGTAAAAAATAAAAACCTTATAATTACAAGTTTTCGATGTGGTAAAATTTACATTTTATCCATAATGATATTCAGAATTTAGATATCATATATATCAAATATATAATGTATATATATGTTCTTATAATAGTATATAACTTTTGGAGATAAGAAATGAAATGCACCGTTTAGGGATACGGTTAGACATACGTACGCATGAATGCTACTTTAAAATATATTTCATATTTTAATTAAATGAAAACTTAGTTATACCAAATTATATGATAATTTAATTATAATAGAATATAAAATTTCAATAACTCCATCCGTTATAAGTCCCATTAATGGTATGAACTAGTTATATAACTTTGTGGGGGTGATAGTCCGCGCTTACTGAAATGAAATTATCGCATTTAATCATAATAGAAACCATAAAGGTATGCTATAAATTAATAATACAGAAGTTTAAAGAAAACATAAACATAATATTTATCATATATAAATATAGTTCCATCATAATTTCTACCATATGAGGAGGTAGAAGATAATTGGACAATCATCGTTTCATGAGGTCTTAGTTTTCCACCCATAGAAACAGAATGTTCTTCAATCATTAGATGTAGGTGTGTGTAAGTGTAGTTCAAATAATTCTTATAACAAAATCCAAGTATATTTAGGTTACTGGTTTTTTTATAAATGAATGTAATGAATATAGTTTATTATTTTTAGATAAAAATAAAAAAAAGTATTTGAGAGAAATTGTTACCTTTCATTCAGGTAACTCCCATTGGTTTGAACCAAAAGGACATCTTGTAGTGCCATATGACTATCTTAAGGCTTCTAGGATTAGGAGAGGGATCTTGATAGCTTACATGTGCAGTTCATGGATGAGACAAGGGGCTTCAGAGGTGCGTGGAATGGGTTAGAAGTGATGGCTTTTTATAAGGGGGAGGATGGGTTCTTTAGGGATGTCTGAAAACATTATTTTATTTTATAATTATGTTTGGTTTCTAAAGTTCCAAAACACATTAAGGGAGAATACATGACGACTAAAAATATAAATAAATTCAAAAAATAATAATTGGACTGTTTTTGTATGATATTTATATATTTATAATCTTATTTATTTAAATCAATTATTAATGAGGTAAATACTACATCATTTTTGTGTCCGAAATAATATTATTTATATGATTTATAAAAATTATAAAACAAATACCATGATGGAGGAAAACATTTTATATCTCCAATTAATATTTATATTCGAAACGTTATCTTATATAACCCCCTGTAAAAATTAATTTACTAAAATCTATTTCTTTGTTTCATTTCTGTCTTTACCTTAAATTAATTAATCTATAGTGTCATTATCACTCTTAAGTGGCTCCATGGAATTCGAAAATTGACCCATGTGTGGAAATGGTCAGCAATGACTCCTCCAATAAGGTTTAAACAATTCTTAAGTAAATCTTTTATTATTATAATATTTTTTTTCCTTGATTTCCCTATTTACCTTTAACCGTGGTAAATAAAAGTCAAATGTTACTATTCAGAAAAAATTATTTTCATCTTATTGAACCACATTTTACTTACTAATAATATCCTTTTATTTCATATTTTCTAAATTAAATTCGGGGAAGGGGTAAAATTTCATTTAAATGAAAAAGCTATATTTTAACTACTACTAAGTGGTTTCACAATTAATAAAAAAATGATGTTTTTCTGAAAAATACCAAAAATTCAGCCTAATTTATTTTTAATATTCTGAATTCAAAAAATGATGAGTATTTTGAAAAATTCAAAACATTGAAGTTGAAATAATTAATTTAAAATTAATTCGCATGATCTAAACAAATAGCGTGTTTTTAGGAAACAATATATATCAAGTGATTGACACTTGTTTATGTCTAATTTCAAAGTGAAATATCTTCCAATGAACAGCACTAGATTAAAAATTAAAAATATAATCTAATTAAAATTTTAAACCATTTAAAAAATAATACAACCATATAAATATGTTAGATTAAAATACAGTTTTGACTTAAAATACAATATTTTTCTCTATTCATTAAAAAATATATTTTATCTGAAAAATATCAAAATATTACCCAAAGTAAATTTTGATGTCCAGATTCTAAAGAAAAATATTATTTTGTCTAATAAAAAATTTAAAAGTGACCAAAACTAGATTTAAAGAGGGTTCCCCATCAAAAGGCGGTAAATCGCCCCTTTAAAGAATATCAGAGTATTTATGATTAAATACAGATTCTATCTTAATTTAAGAAACTAATATTTATCGGATAAGTGTAAATTTTTTTATCAAACATGTATAATAATTTTTTAGTTAGTTTTTTTCATTCTTATCATTACAATGGTTTGGAATTAATAACTATTTAAAATAATATTATATTTTTGTTATTCAGTACGGCCACACATTGTGTGAAACATAAGATTTCAATGAAATCAATTGTTGTGTATAAAGTAAGCCATAAAACATAGAATCCCCTTTAAAGTAAAAGTAATATTTAATTCACAAATATTAATAGATATGAAAACTTCATATTATTTATTTACTGGGGATGTTGCACTTTTCCTTGTGTTGAAAATGATATAATGATCATTTTTTGAAGAATGTTTGAAATAGATTGATTTTGATTTGAAATATCATTTTAATAAAACATGGGATATTTATAAAATGATTAATTAATATCTATGTGACTCAAAATTATTTTTACATGTGATTTTTTATCTATTATTCTTCTCTAAATGACTAATTAATTAATTAAATCTCTATAGATGACATCTAATATGATACCTTAGAGAATTGCAATGGAAAATTTTCATTTATGAAACCTCATGGAGAAACTGTAGTGATATTATTATGATTATCCAATTAAAATATAATAGAAAAACTTCCACATAATGATTCATTTTATTTTTATTATGATATTACTTATTTTTCTTTTCTCAAAAGTAAATTTCATTTCTCATGTTCTTATTGATATTCCTCATGACCACATCTAAACTGTTTTCTCTTACTAGGCCTCATTCTCTACCCTTTAATTTGATATATGTCCCCTGAATATTAATCTTAGTAACTGTACATAGGTTGAGCCCATGATGATGTCTTTTAGTGGAATTTGAATAATGATATATATTTTCATTTAGTGTGTACCTTATTTTCAAGAATATAAAAATTAAATTATGTTATCATTGTGTCCTATAATTGATAATTTCCTTTTATAAAAGAAATTATGAAACATATATTATTCCATTCAATATAATGTTAATGTCTACATATCATGAATGAGAATATTACCACAACTAACACCAAATCATGTATTTGGAAAAAAAATTCATGAAACATAAATTTTAATTTGGAATTGACTATAACCATGTTATTAATCATAATAAAGCTTATTAATCCCTTATTTGATGTGTTATTATATAATACAGACTATTCTATAAGAAATTGTAATGTAAGGGAATGTGTGTTAAGTAATTTTCTATTCAGTTCCCTGGAAATTTTTCATACATTCGTTTTTCTAGTGGGACATGGATCCCTTTGAAGTTTACATCGTCAGAGGGTTGGATAGTACTGATAAATATTCAAAAACCATTGAAAATATAAATATAAACAAGGAAAAATTATATCTTTGTCATAGTAGTTAGTCCGGGCTAATATTAAATAGCCTCCATCTTCAATGGATCTACTATTAAACAATATATTGAGATAATATAACCTAAAATTGAAACCTTTTTCAGAAAAATTTCACAATTTATTAATTTTTTATAATTTTTTTCCTTCCTTATGATCTTTGAAAACAATTTCTTGTGGTGTTAATGGTATTCATTTTATTTTGAATATGTTGTAATTTTATTAACCAAAACCACCACAAACAGATAGTGGTAATCTCTAAAGTATCTATTCATTTAATTTGATAATATAACATATAATTTAGTATGACCAAAATGCATCAATATATATTCATAGTGTATACACCTTGTAAAAAATGTCATCTTGGGAATATAATTCGTCTAAAACATCAATTAATGATATCCAGAATGAAGTTAAATCATTTAAAATTTTTCAGCTCAATATTTTTGATTACAGAAGTCATCAATATGCGGAATTGGATATATTTTTGTAATCCTGATCATTTTAAAATCCAGACAATCAATGCATAAATACATGATCCATATTTATTTTTCACATAAATAACTGGTTAACCCCATGGGGACACACTTGGTCGAATGAATCACTTATTAACATGTTATTATTTTTTCTTCTTCAATTACATTTACTCAATCAAGGCCCATCTATAAGGACTCTATAAAATTGTATTGAAACAAGATATGAGTTAAACTATGAACTAAACTCCCCATTTTTCTTAAATTTTTGAAACTAATCCTGAAATACATCCATATATTCTTGTAAAATAGGAATATCATCAATGTCATGTTATTCCCCAACCATTGGATCTAAATATCACTTTTGGATGGGAATTAAGACATATACACTATATGTGTTAACCATAGGTAGATAATTATTATCATCACAATGATTGATGATCATAGATTGGTTTAAAATATCAAAATTTACTTCCACAAATTAAAAACTTATATGTTATTTATGTAGTGATATCAAAAATACGAATATGATGCCAAATTCAGAAAGATGAATAATGAAAATATTGTTGGGAATCCCATTCCCCCAAATGTGATTCGTGGAGGTATCGTAAACGTGATATTAAACCAACATACCATTAGGTGTTTTCACTACTAATACAATATATAATCATTTGCGTAGAATATTGATACTCTAATAATATTATCTATATATGAAATAGTGTTTGTAACAGTAAAAAATTAAGACACTAGTAATTCTAGAGTGGATGCAGTGTTTACCATTGAGCTGGTTCATATCATGTCCCTCATCAATAAATAATAATTGCAAGAGATTTACACCTCTATCATAGCTGAAGAGATGGATGACGTCGATAATCATCACTAAACTACTGGTTTGGGCACTGTTTAGAATAATTATCATTCTCATTACACTCAAACCATTAAAGTTATGGAGGTTTATTCTGCCATATTAGTATCCATTATCATTTTTATCTATCTTCATCAAATCACATTGCCTATCAAATCCTCGATGACATTCCCTTCCACACTTAAAACATTTACTAGACCACTCAAGACAATTTACACCATACATGTTCCAACACATATAGTATAATTGATATCTCATCAGTTTCTATCCATGGTTTTTAGATTTTTCATTAAACTCCTTACATTTCCTCTCAGCCCCATAGGATTTAAACATAATAGTAATCTCTATTTTAAAAATGATATAATAATGTAAATTGAATTAAAAATAAAAAATGTATTTGATCTATAAGGACCTTCTAATAAATGGATTTAATCTATTGTACAAACTACCAACATTGAATTATGGATGAATGAAAATACTATTTGTGTAACTCACATGTGTTATAAAAATATCCCCATTGTTACCAAAAGAAACTTTATCCATTTTCCTAAACTGAAATGACTTTTTATACAACATTTTATAATGAAAAAAATAAAATTACATATTAAAAAATGTTTCCATTAACTCATCCCAATCAAAAAAATCAAATTTTATATTTTTTCTTCATTTTCTTGATTAGTGTCCTGTAATGGTCCACTTCATTTTCTAAACTATAATCATCCCTAATGAATATCTCTTGTTTCCAACACTACTTAATGGAAAATATATTTTTATTCATACTAATTCTTTCTTAAAAATATAATGGATCAGACGTCCCACTGAATTATAGTGTATGTTTCCAAAGGAAGGACTACAAACAATGTTGTTCCCACATTTTCTAGTTTGGATGTGTAGCAGGATTCATAGTATGAGAATGTTGTGTGACCATATCAATGATATTTTTCATCCCATATCATATTGAATTATAATGACGAGGTGAACAATCATTTCATTTTTTTCACACTCAGAATTGACATTGTTCTTTCATATTCTCATTAATGACTAAAAACAAAAAATATATTTAAAATAAATATCATAGTGGAAGTCATCATAATCATGTAATTTCCTATTGGTTGACTAAAATTATAACACATTAATTAAATTATGACACTTTATTTTTAACATATGATTTTCATTGACATTGTCTATTTAAATCTTTCATGATGGTTTGTGAATATTTTGTGAAGTTCCAAATATTCTCCCTTGGGATAGTAAAACCATTTGTGTAGTAAGGTTTATTATCAAGCACCAATTCCTGATTGAGTCTTCCTCAATTCAGTGTTTTATGTATTGTTACTCTTATATAATTCTATGAAAAATCCAAATCCACAATGTGTGTTCAAATTGAGATGTTTTATTAAAAAACCACTCAATCTATCATTTATTAAAATTTGATGACATGATCTTATACATGAAACATCCTTATAATTTTCATTAGATTCACGCCATTTGGGATATAACTATGGTTTTATCATCCTAGTATCCAATTGAATAAAAATTAATTACTCTAAAATTATCAATTGTGACATATTCTCCTCCTACATAGACATTAAATCATTTTTTCAAAATATTTAATACATTACACTTAAGTATGACCAATTAACATATTAGATGAATTAATATGTAAACATGGAAATATAAACACTAGAACATTTGTGATCAAAATTATCTCCCACTAAGTTATCCATGACAATCCACTATCGTATTAAAATCATAAATAACACATATTTTCAAAACCATGGGTACGGAACCATAAAAATGTGGGAGATCATATGCTCAATAATGTTAAGCGAGGGAGACATGTAAGAATGATCATGAGTGTATGGGTATGATAACAAGATCGTAATATGATAATATCATACCAAATATCCAAAATAAGATTCATGGAATAAATATGGGTAGATCAAAAATCATTAATCATAAAGTAATCAAAAACATAATGAATTAAATCATAACATTAGAATATAACATGAAATTTTTGCAGAATCATAGGCATATAAAATTATTTACATAGAAGTTATGTCTTAATGCCAAGGTTATAAAAGTTTAATGGGATCACTCCCCAAACATCATAGTAGTCATGGTTCTCTCCCAACACTATCATAGGATACAATATCCTTTTCTAAACTAAGTCCACTCTCTATTCCATCCATGTCTATCTCATGAGATATAAATATTTTCAGAATTCATAAGAGAGAGATATAGGTCCCACCATTCTTATTATGAAATCATATATACGAGGGACTCATGAAAAAAATGTTCATCATATCCTAACCCATGTAATGGAATCGGTAGCATAAAAAAGTCATCGTATGATAAACAATGTAAATGAGAATTGTTTCATAATCCTTTCATCAAATCATAACCCATATAGAAATGTGTGTTTTAAAATCATATAACTAATTGAAGATATATGAGTGTTATAGTGAAAATTCCATCTAAAAATAAACTATTCAGAGAAAGAATATAATTTTTTCAATTGTATCTTATCCCCAGTAATGCCTGATTGACCCAAATATATTTCCACTTCAATAGAATGTAATTTGGTATGGTCTTTTAAAAATATTTGTTGAGGAAAATATATTACTTCCCTAAAAAAACAAAATTTTAAAAATAAATCATTATTGAAAACCTTTTTCATTAAATGTATAATTATAAATTATAATATATAATTTACAAACCAATGAATTTTTTTAAATAATAATAAAATAAAATTTACAAAACATAATTTAAAATAATTATTTGAATAGATTTGATTGGATGAAAATATATTTTCCACCTTAAAGAGAAACATAATTATATTTTCTTAAATCATTTACTTAGTAATATTATGTAACAATGTTTGTGAACATTCAAACATAAATTAGGGATATATGTAGTAAATAGATTATAGTAAAATTCATATGAATTCATGAGATATGGAGTATAATATTTCATCCATCGATGTGTAGTAATATATAATCCCAATTAACGATGATATTGAAGTAACAAACTCTTACCACATTGATATATTTGAATCAATATCCCCATAAAATTATAAAATTAAATTAAATATTAAATATCAAAAAATGAATTACATTCACGATATAAAATTTCATTTGTTATTATACAAACTTCATAGAAGAATAGAGGTTCTTAGTAAAAAATGTGTCTCAAAGATGAAAAACTAGGACAAAATTACCGTCACGATTTGGTAACTTTTTATCCATAAAACCCTATAATATCAATATTATAAAATTAAAATTAAAATTCCCCGAAATTTATTGGTACATTTTATTGAATTCATTCATTTTTAGTATATACAACCTAAAATAAAAATAGTATTAAATATGTAATAAGCTTTGCAATAATAAAATAAGATTATAAATCCACATACCTTTTTTCCGTAACACTCGTCATACTGATTCAAAACTCCTATATAAAAGAAAATTATAATAAGTATATTTCCTAACCATAATCATTTATATCTTACCATATATTATTTTTTTTACCTTTTGTTACACATTAATTTAAAATTCTTTTTTGTGGTTATATTTAAGCTGATAACCGATATGTATTTCGTAGGTGTTTTGATATGTTGTTTATTTATCCTCATAATTATATAATTATTTTATCATATTATAAATCAAAAAAATTGGATAAATAAAATATATGGTCTTCGTATGTGTATTTATAATAATACAAAAATAATATAAATAAGAAATGAAAATCATTTTACATGGAGATGGTATGTCATTCGTATGCATGAACAATGTTTCAATTTTCCTGGCATATTAAATAAAGGAAAAAAATTAAATTAAATATTTAAATATGTATTATCGTAACAATATCATTTTTATTTAATATATATAACATTTTTTAAACTCATACCAAATATATTTTATTTAATGCTTGTACGAATCACATTGCTCGGAGGATGCAGAAGTCCACACGTCCAGAACTGATATTATTATATTCCAAAAAATGAAAATCATTATTATATGTGTTATATAATAAATAAATAATTATAAAAAGAAACAAAATATCATATATATATATATATAATATAAAAACATTTTTATATCATTATTACCAACCATTCGAGGTGGTACTGGAAAAATTAAGGACATCGATTTGTGAGGCGATAGTCTGCGTACCCACGAATGATGATTGTATATCCCATTTGATTGGCCTGTGTGTGTAGGTGATAACCTTAACAAATAAACAAAAAATTATTTTTATTATACTAGGTCTATTATATAATAATGTAATAATAAGTATTTATGGGTGGAGAATGAAATAAAACCAAAGCTGTTGATGAAGGATGTTAACTTTTTTTGAGGTGTCTCATTTTGGTTTGCAATAAAGGGCTTCCATGGATGAAATTGAGAAATATTTATGCATAAAATGTTATGGTATTGATGTTATAAGGAATTTTTTTAGGGTTTTTATGTTCTAAATTTCTTATGAGGTTTTATGATGTGAGGGATGTGAGTTATCTATTTATAGAAGATGAGGTGTGGAAATCATTTAAATATAAATATGTAAACAATTTTGAGAGGTATCTCTAATATCATGTACCACCAATAAATAACATAATTATAAAAAAGGGAGTTTATGATATAAAACTCTCTATAAAATATCATTTTTACATGTTTAGGGTCATTTTTACACATTATGTGATAAGATTAACCACTATGTAATCTTGTATTTACCCTAATCATTGTAATTAATTTTATTTGATTTCACTAACCACATTGGTCAAAAATACATTTGAACATTTATGTAATTAAAATGTATTTTTATTCCATTTATGGAATCCATTTTTTAAATTTCAAATCATGAATATTGTGGAAATAAATTTAAAACAAATCCCACATATGAGATGAGATGATGTGTTATTAAATTTAAAATGATCTACTATTGGAAATGTTTTTATATACAAATTAATTGTGTAATTTATCAAAATTAACCAAGTATAATTAATAGAAAAATAATTTATCAAATTTTACCTTCATTTAAAATTATAAATATTGTTTAACTATATAAATATTTAAAAATATAAAAGATGTTTGTAATAAAAATTTATTATTTCTTAGTATTCATCAAAACTGAAATTTTCTTGAAAAGTATGAAAAATTGAACCTATTATAATTTTTAAATTATGAATTATAAACTTAGGAATATTTTTAAAATTAGTTTTCTAAAATTGATTATAATAATTTTTATTTTTATTCAAGGAGGGATATAAAAATAAGTTCTTTTGATAAAATAATATTTTGTTCAAAAAAATAGACATCACAAAAAAAAACATTTCATTTCAATTATGTTATATCATTATAAATAATATTGTAAGATTAGTTATTAGTAATAATTTTTTTTGTTTATCAACAACTTCATAATAATTTTTTTTAATTCTCATAATAATAATATGTTGTTCTGTAGAAACATAGTGTGGACTATAATGAATTCAAAGATTGTGTTTCATGTAGAGGAAACATAACATAGTGTAAAGTTTAATAGAATTTAATCTTTTAGTGTCATGATAAATTAATACATAAATTATATTAAAATTTATCTGAAAAAACAAAAAACTACATTGGTTGTTACATTGAAAATTTGGTAAAGTATGGAATTTTTTTTTTCTAAAAAAATAAATCGATGTATGGATAATGGAATGTAGATTTGGATAGAATATGTGACACTATTGGTAAAAATTCTAAAAGGGGTGGATTATTTATTAAATATATAATCACTAATGAATGATTAATGGGACCATTATTTCAGACATAGTAAGACACTCTTAGGTGGTATGCATAGGTTTATTCATTTCTTCATTATGAACCATTCTGATGAATGGGAGGATAAAACCTGTATATTGTTATTATATGCCATAGTGATATGTAGTAAAACAAATGAATCTGGAGTTGATAATTCAGTGGGTCTTAATTAATGGAATAAATAAACCTTTTATGTTTTATGTGATGTGAGTATGAGAAGATCAATGATATTTTTCTGTGAATTTATCTGAATATTACCATTTGTATTAGTTAGTGCTTTATGGAATATTTTATTTGGGGAATAATGATTTTATATGGTTTTCATAAGTTTAATGGTATTTAATACCATCCTAATGAATAATATATTTGATGATGATATTTATAATTTTGATAAAAAATTTCACATTGTGCGAAGATAGGTTTAATCATATAGATAATCATGGGAACAAAATGCTTTTTTTGTGACTATGTGAATCATGTTATTATCTAGAAAGAAATATACTATGCTATTAAGATTATATAATTAATTTATTAAATCTTTTTTATTTTATATTATGTTAATTTGAGTGAAATATGATTTATTTTGTGGTTTTGTAGTGATTCTGTATAATTTTGGTAGGATTACTATGTTTTAAAATAATTTACCATCATGGTATTAATTTTTTTGGTATGGGGTACTATGATATAAATTCTATTGATTGGGGGTAACCATAAAAAGTTCATGTCAAAAATAATATGGGATCATGTCATTTATATTTTTGGGTTTTCAAATTATTGAAGAATATTTTGGAGGAATGTTAAGGATTACACATTATGAATTAGTAAATATTGAATGTTGTTTTATTAATGTTATGTTTATAGGGATTAATTTATAAATGTATCTTGTATTGACTTTTCCATATCTGATATGTATTTTTATCAATATTTCTTTGGTAAATATTATTTCCAAAATGAATGAATTCAATAAAACTCATAAAGTTCAAAATTAAGTAATTCCTTATCTGTAATCAATAAAATTCTAAAAAAATATTCCAAATGGGTAATACATAAATTTTTTATAAAGAATGAAGTCAAATTAAAAAATTTTCTCTTATTCCATATAATGGTAGTAAAATAATCCCATAACAATTGAAAAGTGAATTTAAATAAAAAAATATGTTCATTTACCATCATTGCAAATGAAATGATGGACTTCATTACCCCTTATATATTTTTTTTCATCATTATAATTGTCAATATAATGTTCTATATCAATCTCTTTTATTCTTATAAAACACTTCCCCCTCCTGGCTAAAAGTTTCTATTGAATTTAATTCACCCTTTACCTAAGAAACAAATGATGTGTTATTTTAGGTAACCTTTATATTTTCCACTCGTCCAAGATAAATAAAATATTATTATCACATTATAGGAATTTGGATTAAAAATATAATTTTCCAATATTGAACCTTTTACTATAGATATAAATATTTCATTAATTAAATTTATTTACATAGTCTGTAACGTGTGAAAAATATTGTCTAAATTTATACAATGGTCGAAAACATTCATAATTCATAAAACCATTGACTATAAGGATAATAATATTATATAAAAATGTTATTATTTTAATGTGAATATTATATCATGGATGTTAAATTGGGTATATGAAATTTAAAGGCCACATTTTTTAATTTTTTTATTATGGTTTTAGATAATTTGAATGAATCATTTTATTATAATAAAAATTTACCAATTTTCTAGTATTGTTATTTTATTCCACAATAATATTATTCAAAAAAATGGTTTTTAATTATTTATTTAATTGATATCATTAATTGTTTCTACATTTAAATTATAGTTTTATTAAAAAAATTTATGATCAAATGGAAAAAATGTACAATGACAGATTTATTCATCCCTTATAATGAATTGTTAGACATATAAAAAAGACGCCAGACAAGTATGTAAAAAGATACTCTCACTATATAACATTTTATAAAAAAAAATTTATTAAGACTTAACTACCCTCTAATTGTTCGTAACATCAATACCTTGGCCAATTATCATTTTTTATAATTAAATGAATTATCTAACATATCATGATCATCTCTAAATTCTGTAAATAAGACCGACCAATATTTTGGAGTCTCGTTGAACCACTATGAAATAAATATTATAATTTATGCACACATTAATAAAACATTTCATAACCCATTACTCTAATTAAATAGAGGGAAAAAACCATAATAACTTATAAAAACGAAGATCACAAAATGGATATTAAATCTTACAGTTCTAAACCTACTAATTTCCCCATGAACAATTGAGTCATTAACATTCAACATAATCCCTGAACATGGTAGTTTTGATTTTACCAATATCACCTATCAATTTCTAGTTTGTAACAATCCATCATAGGTTATGAAAACCATGCACTCGAGCCATGCATCATACATTTATGGGAATAAAAGATAAGAAGTCCCAAATATAAAAATTCTAATTCATACGATAGATACAATAGTGGAAAATAAGAGATAAAACCATCCCTATATCCAAGGAAATGGGACGATCATTTAATGTTTGAATTAGTTAATAACATAAGCATCCATGTGAACAAGATTCACCTCCAAATCGACCTTTTTAATCAAAGGTGATGTCAAAAAATGAAGCCACCATTATTCATGATTACCTTCCCTCTACCAGTATCCTACAATACAAAACCATAAACCACCCAAATGCAAAAATAAGGGAGTGATCACAAAAAAAGAGTATAACTCCACATAGTTAATACGAGGTATAATTTCTAGAAAACTATAGTTATTTGTATTAAAATAAGAACATTATTACAATAAATTCTTATAAATCAAATTATTTTATAAAGTATTTTCCTTTGGGAATTTATTAAATACATCCATATTCTCAACTAGAAAGATTAAAATTATAAGTTATAAAACATGAAATAATATCCATGCATTAGGAGGAATATATATAAAAATATATCCATGATATCACGTATAATTCGAATATATGCAATGCAACCTCATATAAAAAATGAGAATTAAATCATGATAAATAAATTATGAAATAAATTACCAAAAATAAAAAATCAGTATATATTGGCACATAGACAATGATACCTTGCATCGTGGAAAATCTATATAATATATAAATAGAACATTGTTAACAATAAATATCATTCTCTACGACCATCCATCGATAAAAAAAAGAAATATACTAGTAGTGAAACAATCAATCATAGTCTTACCAGGAATATTTACCTAAGAACCTAGGGATTCTAATGTGGAAATTCTAAAAAAACAATTCAAAACAAGGATAATAATTTTATAAATCATTTTAAAATAATCTGAAATCCTCTTCAGTGTTTGAATACTCATTTCAAAAAAAATATACATTTAAATCAAATACCTATTTAATTTTTTTTTTCAATCAATCATTTTAATATGAATTTCAATTGAATTTATTGAAAAAACCAATGTAAATTATATATAAAATAAAATAATTCACCAAATTAAATCATTATATATAATCATCTGTCCCAAAGTGGTACTCACCTCATCACCTTTGACAACGGTGATTAAAAACTATGAGATTGGCCACTCAGGATAAGATGCCACAATAAACAACAAGGGATCGATAAAATACAAAATATGATCATGAATGTAAAGCCTAATAGTATCCATCAAAATAATGATAAATAAATGAAATATGATCATATTGGAACACTTACCTTGAGAGGAAAAACACAGAAACCATGTTCATAAATCATTGAATGAAACAATCCGAATGGGGGGAAATCACCCAAAATTGCATGGGAAGAGATATTGGAAAAGATGTGGAAGAATATCGATAGTTTTAAATTTAAACCACATGTTCCATGCCTTAAAACTACATCCAATGAAATATACAGGGCATGCAATCCCATTACACATTGAAAAATACTCAAATGTTATAATCGTTGGAAAATGAATCGCCTTACTATGGATACCCATTTTGTTCAATTACATAATGTGAACCACATACATGGAATGTAAACAATTCCCACACTGAACCCAGTTTATGGAATCTATATCATGACTATAACAAGACATAGAGTCTTTTTACGTGATGCATAATTTTCAATAAGTTAACAAAATGTTTTTTATCCAGAAGAGAAACACCCAATCACGAAGTAAATCCTCAAACCATGTGATGAAACACACATTTACATAGGAACAACGTGTAAAAAGAATGCATTAATTAAAATAAACACTCAGCCCTAAAAATTTGTTTATTTCCCCTTGAATGGGGACCCATCCCATATAATCTATAAAATACACCGAGACAAGGATGATATGTAATGAATAAACAAGGTAGTACATTTGAACTCCATTTTATGAAAATATTTTTCTAAATAGTTTTAATTTAATTTTTTAATAAAAACACTATTCACATAAAATTCAACTGTTTCAGAAAAATCCCAAGAATTCAACATAACCAAATATTGGTGCTCTAAATCAAAAATAAACTCCATTTTATTAAAATTATTTTCTAAATAATTTTAATTTAATTTTTTTATAAAAAAACTATTCACCCAAAAAAATAATACATATTCAATAATTTATGAAATAGTTATTTACATATTATATTGATCAAATTACTTAATCACCATGCCTAGATTATATTAATACTTTTTTAAGTGAGGTTACATAATCCATTTGATCACATTACTAATCATAAGAGTAAAATCACTATTCATAATTTACAATTCATCCAAAAATAATTTGATCTTATTAGACTCTAAATTTCTTACTGAACGAAACTATAGAAGACCATTTTTTTAAAATCATTACACATTATTAATTATTCAAGGTTTAAATAAATATTCTTGAAATATCCTTTTTCTAAAATTACTCAATAATATGCATACTATATTTATCTGTACATTTGAAAATTCAAAAACTTCACCATAAGAAGAAATCACAATTTTTATTTAGATCACATGATTACACAAGGCAGTTATAGTCTCATCACATAGCCCCTTATAACACCATCATAGGACATAATAGTAAGGTGTGCTAGGGTGAAATAATCATGGGGTGGTTCAACCAACATTTCTCGAGTAGTGATTTCTATCAGCTTGAACTTCTCACGAAGGAAATTCTGTTCCACCTTCAGACGACGCAGTTCATCTTGGGTTTGGTCGAGAACAAAGCCCAAAGGTGCTACCTCCTTTTCGAGTTCCATCAAATGGGCTTCGATCGACATGAGACTACTGGATGGGGAAATAAAATATTCTTTCTATATTAATTAATCAAGATTACTAGTATTTATAGACAATAATCGCAACATTTAGTTTCCAACAGTTATACTGACCAATGGTCATATAACAGTCGAAACCCAGTGATCTTATTTTAATTATACTCATTTTATTAAATTAAATTGTTTTTCTGAGTATAAAATAAAATAACACGGAATGTTTCGAAAGAAAATTTATTCAATCTTTTGGGTCATTACAATCTTCCCCCCTTAAGAAATTACATCCTCTCAATTTTAAAATTGGGAATGGAAATTTTGTGGATAGTCCCACATCAGAAAAAGAGTTAGTAAAACTATTACTTTAAATGAATGAAAGGGAAGTACAATGGTCACTCGAGTTAACCCATACTAGGATTCCATTTAGGAAAACATGGATATATAAGAGAAAACAAAGGGTCATGTTCTGATGGAAAGTGAAAGAAAACATTATTAGGAAAAAATTAACCACAAGAAGATCACAAACATAAGATGTGTTAAAAAGTCATTGATTACCCAGTAGGAAACGTAAACCAACAACATTTTTGTTTTACATTCCTTTTCATAATTTTGAGGAATTAATTTACTTTATAGAATAAAAACATAAGGAAATATACTTACCATCAAGTAGAGTTTCATCACTTAATATGTTTCCAACAAGAATAATCTTTTCTCCAACAATGATCATTCAAAAAGGCTTGGTCTCATCAAGGGAACAAGAATCATCTTTAAAGAATCACATAATCCACAAAAGAATAACTATATTTTTTCCTTTTCATTTTTCAACAACAAAAACTATACCGGTTAGTACGAGATCATGTAATCCCCAAAAAGGAAAATACTTTATAAAAATAAAAAATGACTATTAATCTCCAAAATTCAAAAAAAGTACCCAAAGTTCAAGAAAGACCATTCAATACAAAACCATCCTTAAAATTCTTCAGAATAATACAAACTAAGATTGGAACCGAAAACTCATAACGATTTAATCACATAGTCTTCCCCAATAAATCTTAACATTTATCTCCAAATAATATCGACTACTATTAAAGTCTCAAACTAAAGTGTAATTAACCTATTCACATATTCTCTATGCTAGGTTCATCAATTTCTAGAAATAACCCAAAATCACCATATGTCAATAATAAATACATTAATTCTTACAAAAAACATTCAAATATTCCTCCTCAATTTAAATTATGTAGTATTTTATTTCTATTAGGAAAATATTACTCCAAAAGAGAAAACATCATCCAAAATAACCATTATCATTTAATCACCAAATCATTTTCTTATACAAAGGATATCCATTTTATAAAACTTAAGTTTCCAAAATCAACTTATTCTTGAACAATAAAAATAGAAGCTGCATTATTCAGTCCAAAGGGCATAACAATAAAATCATAATTCACATATCTTGAATGGAAGGATGTTTTTTGAATATCATCATTCTTCACCCTCAATTAATGATAACCAGAATGAAGATCAATATAAAAGAAGAATTGAGTCCCAAGAAGTTGGTAAAATACGTCATCAATTCTTTGAAGAGAGTATTTATTCTTCAATGTGATCCAATTCAGTTATCTATAATCAGTGCATAGCTGCATCGGTCCATCCTTATTCTTTACAAAGACAACTAGTGCGCCCAAAGGAGACCCAATTTTTTGGATAAACCCATTATCCAAAAGATATTTGAGTTGATTATTTAATTCATTTAGCTACACATTTTCCATCCTATATGGGGTATTTTGACATCAGATGAAATATAGGTATGAGTTCAATGGAGAACTCTACCTATAATTCTGGGGGAGGTCTGGGTAACTCCTCAGCATATACGTTAATGTATTCCTAGAGGATGGGGACATTTTCTAAAGGAATAAATCCTTCATGAAAAACATATTTCATTTATGATTTTTTTAACTAAAAATGATTTTATATCTCAAAACATCATGCTTAGAAAATTAAATTTTTCTATAATTCCTTTATAATGATTCATAAAAAACTTCTGATTAAACAAACATATCCCCAAGGAGTGTTATAACCAAGAGTGCATCAAGGCCCATTGTCGTATAATATTTCCCTTTCGAGTCTTCCTCAAAGTGGTGCTTTTGGGTTTTACCCCTATGTAAATATGTGCCAGAGACACCTCTACATGCTCGTATCCAGACAGGGATGTATTTGTTTGATAAACCACTTACTCAATACTCACCAAAATACTAAGAAGATTTTTTATATTTAAACTTTTCTATAGGTTTGTTCATATTTTTTTCATATACTAATTTCCATAAATAACTAAACTATTCTTTGATACCAACTATAGCATCCCAAATTTTTAAATACATAACTTTTCATTACATTTTATACACATAGGATCTTTAAAGTCACGTGTCTTGGAAATCAAGATCATAATACATAAAAACAACATAAACCATTCTTCTTAAACACTTGAAAGGCTTCTTCATTGTTCATCCAAAGTTCATTACAAAATCTCCTAACCTGGGGGAATACATCAAAGGAAAGGCTAAGAAGAAGGGACAGTAAATGAAACAAGAGAAAAATTTTACATGTGGACATGAGATACATCAATAAAGTCATGATAAATAACATTAAGGCTTGATTAAGAGATCATGAGGCATATCAAAATAAAAATAATGTGTTTCATAACATGAAGATGTGGCTACAACATTTAACTTAGAAAATAATTTTTTTATCACCAAGGTCCATCCTAAAGGTGTCATTAAAATAAATTACAAAGGTTATTCACCAAGGTATCATTAAAATGGTCATCTCTAGAGATTACGTCTTTACCCAATGCATTAGAGCGCTATCAAGGAGCACCCATAATTTTTAATTATTATCATTTGAGCCACATATATCATCATCAAAATTTCAGAAATAATCCATATATCATAAAAGAAATGGGTTTCATTTCATAATCATAATGTTTTAAAAACTGCATTAAATATTTGATCTTTATGCCACTTTAATCCCACGGAAAAGGAATTAAGGTTTTATGTATGTAAATACCCAAATTAAAATAGAAAATTTTTATATATATGTGAATACCCATGTAGAATAAATATCTTTGATTATTCACTTAATAAAATAAAATTATTTGAGAAAAAGAGAATGAAATTTTGAGATGAAAATTCTGCAGCATAATGGCTATGTTACAGGGTTTTAGAAAACATTGAAAAGAGAGGGGACATGGGTCACCCACACATAAATGATCGATAAAAGAGTAGGTGGAATGAATATAAAGTATATAAGAACATGTTAATGAAATTTTTAGGACATACCATTTGAAATGTAAAACATTAAAGGAAGAAAAAAATAAGATTTATCTTAGGAAAATTTTGGCGGCCTAACGGTGTCACTGAAAACATCAAAAAATGAATTTCTGAGATTAAATAGGGTATAACATCATGTGAAAATAAAATGAAATTATGATGAATATAGATATCATACCTCAACATGGAAAAGGGAACTTGAATGACTTGAAATGAAAGTAGACCTTTGAAAATGGGAAGAGTGAAAGAATCCCTTACAAAAATTCGGCAACCTAACGACGCCACTTAAAATTTCGTAAAATGAATTCATGAGAGTAAGACAGCATCGCTAATCATATGAAAATAAAAATTACATTAAGTAGAATATAAAATAACATCCTCTAACATAAGAACATGGAGCATTAAAGAAATGACATAAAACAAAGTACTTGAAAAGAAAAAGAGAGGTATAATCCCTTACCTCAAAATGTAACACTTAAAACTCGATGGTCGGAACCATGAATTTTTGGGAAAACCTTGGGAGGACTCTGTGTCAGGTAATAATACCAGATCTTTGTTGATAGAGAGTTGAGAGTGAAATTAATGAGGGAAATGCTTGGTATTTATAGGAGAAGTGAGGGCACAAAGCATTAATTTCCAAGGGAGACCTCATCGGTGGAACTGGAAAAACCATGGGCTTTACCTTGGTATTTTCCCATGGTATTGGCCCCATGGGACCCCTCATACCTTATCTTACAATTCATAAGTCGAATAGAATTATTTCATAATTATTACATCCTTAATTTTGTCATTAAACACCCGAAACTAAAAAACTGTATTTTCACTTTTCATAGAAACTTCTACTTTCTCAGAAAAATCCAAAAAATCCACTTTAACCAAATATTGATGCTCAAATTTCAAAAATGAACTCCATTTTATGAAAATAAGTTTCTAAATATTTTCAATTTAATTTATAAATAAAAACACTATTCAAAGAAAATTCTACTCTTTTAAAAAAATCCAAAAAATTTACCTTAACCAAATATTGGTGCTCTGATTTCAAAAATGAACTCCATTTTATGAAAATAATTTTCTAAATATTTTTAATTTAATTTTTAAATAAAAAACACTATTCACCTAAAAAAGACTAATACTTTACCAATAATTTATGAAATAGTTATTTACCTATTTTATTGAATCACGTCACTTAATCGAGGTTCCTAGATTATATTAATACTTTATCAAGTGGGGTTACTTAATCCATTTGATCACATTACTAATCATACAAATAAAATCACTATTCATAATTTATTATTCATCAAAAATTAAGTTGATCTTTTTAGACTCTAAATTTATTACTGAACGTAACTGTAGAAGACAATTTTTTGAAATTCATTCCACATTATTAATTATTCAAGTTTTACATAAATATTTTTAAAATATCATTTTTCTAAAATTCATAAATAATATGCATACTATATGTACCGGGACATTTGAAAATTTACTAACTTCACGATAAGAAGAAATTACAGTTTTTATTTAAATCAATGGATTAAACAAGGCAGTTACAGTCTCGTTACATATCCCCTTATAACACCAATATAGTACCGAAGAGTAAAGTGTGCAAGGGTGATAGAATTTTGGGGCGGTTCGACCAACATTTCTCGAGTAGTAATTTGAATCAGCTTTAACTTCTCACGAATGCGATTCCATTCCAGCTTCACAAGATGAAGATCAGATTGGGTTTGGTCTAGAGAAAAGCCCAATGATGCTACCTCCTTCCCGTGTTCTGTCAGATGGGCTTCGATCGGCCCGAGACTACTGGATGGGGCCATTTAATCTTCTTTCTATATTAATTAATCAAGATCACTTGTATTTATAGTCAATAATTGCAACATTTAGCTTCCAAGGGTCATATTTACCAATGGCCATATAACATTCGAAACAAAATGGTCTTATTTTAATTATACTCATTTAATTAATTTAAATAGTTTTGTTGAGTATAAAATATAATAACACACAATGTTATGGAACAAAATTTATTCAAACTTGCAGGTCATTACAGGTCCATAAACCACGGTTTCTCCTTTCCTTTAATACCAAACAAATGATGTCCCAAGTGAATTGAAACTCAATAAAAAATCCAATCACAAATCTCAAAATCTAGAAGATAATTATGTTGGTCTACATAACAATTATGATGACTATTTTCAATGATAATCCTCATCCGAATCAATTTTACCATCTATATTTTATCCTATATAAGACTCGTCCCAATCAAGAACCACTCTCACAACTCCTCCCAGAACAAGGGTGATCTAAATGGATGCCCATACAATGAATAAATGTAAAAAAATCTTAATAAGGGACTGTTAAATATTTTTGATGGGGAACTATACTATGGGAATTTCTACATATAAGTTCCAAAAAAATAAATCACACAATTCCTAAAAAAATGCTCAGGATCATGGATAGCCCACTATGTATGTACTTTCATTTGAGGATGATAATTTTTTTATCAAGGTAATCTTGTAACCCATTACCTCATTTAACCATTCCAGATCCTTGATGATAACTTAAAGTATCTTTTAAAAACTATTATTGAGACAACCATGTAATGTCTCACAACATATCTGAAATAAAATAACCTAAGATGGTTCATCTTCATCAAATCCTTTAAAGGTAATGATTGTTTCAATTTATTGATTTGATAAATTATCCCCCAAATAACAGTTTTCCACTATGAGTATATGGAATTCCAATGATGAAATCCATTGAACAACCATCCTTTTTAAATATCAGAAAAAGAATGTGGTACAACATAGAACATATCAAGATTTTATCCTTAATTATATGAAATGTATGTCTCCATGATATGAAATCAGTAATCAACATCTCATCCCATACACCCAATACTAACACCTCAAGGCATGTTGCTTCATTTTACCGCATAGTGAACGAACCACCAAGACCATATTCCACTATTGTTTAACTCCTCCCACTAGGAAAACAGAACAACCAAACTACCATGAAAGCACAAATCACCATTTAGAAACTAATCCACTAACCTAATGTCTAACTACTATAATGTATTTCCATAAATAATTTTACACTATTTTTGTCACCATTATGATCCAAAACCACTCATCCCATGATGATTTGACATAAATTGATGAAAAAAACACATATCCACCATCCTCTCCCACTACCGTGCTCATTTCTACCAACATACACATCAAAGAACAATCCACAATAGATTATCTCAGTACCTATATGAGTAATTTTCATCTCAAAAAATTATTATCCATTTTCACATCTAATGAGTGTAAACAATATGAAATGAAATTGTTTAATATAATCTTCCCAACATATTTGTTTCATGTTTTTATCCTTCTGATTTAAAATATATTTCATAAAATAATTGTTTTAATTATCTATAGAACACTCCCCTAGGAGGTAATGTATCAACATTTTCACATGAAGAAAAAATAAATCTAAATCAAGATCATGGGTTGTGTAGTTCATATCATGAGAGTGTCACTCGTGTGATCTGTATACCTATGTTTGGTCACCTTTATTCAAGTCACCTCTCAAACCCACACATAAAGCACCATATAAAGAATCATATGAAAAACCCGATTTAGGAAGAATGAAAATTGGAATTTATGTCTACCTCATATTCGTACCCTTAAAATGTCTCAGAAAATTATCATTCTTCAAAAACTTTACACCCATGTAGGTTAATGCAGTCATAGAAGTAGCGAACCTCAAAAAATTATATATAATCTATATATAGTAACATGAAAATCCAAATAAATGTTGGATATCAAACATAGTATTTGGATATTCCTCAGACACTATGACCTTTATAATATCATAATCCATTAAGACACCCAACATAAATATCACTTGGACGTAAAAATTTTATTCTCAGATCCAAAACAAATAATTTGTGATCCTACAAAACAGATATGTTCCTTCATGGGATGAAGGATGATTCCAAAATGGTCTTTCTACACTTCCCATATAATTGAGTACACAAAAATATCACCTATCAAAAAATATATTCAATGAACCAACAAAAGATCTAGTTCGTCAAATCCATTTAAAATATATGGTAATTAATGAGTTGAAATGACATAACAAGAAAATATAAATTCCCATAGCAATATCCTAAAAATATCTTATGTATATCCTGTCCTCTGAATCCCAACTGGGGGAACCTAGAACACTATTCAATCATTCAAAACAAATATTCTCATAAAGGCTAGTCCAAAAGGACATCATTCTTTGGAAAATGCTATTTTTTCTTAATATCCACCAAATTTATCATTAAATAATAAAAAAAGCATGTGGATATATTATACTATATTAACATAGAATACATGTGAATCACATAGTGATATGCTCAGAAGAATAAATCCTTTAACATCATAGTCCTAAAATAAGAACATAAGTTCACCATCTCAGTAGGTTCCATTTGAAGAGATGATATGTAAATGGGAATCTGACCTAGGTCTAGGTCCATAATAAACATGACCTCTTTCTAGGGTAGTAATCTCAAAAAATTATTCAGAAATACATTTGGGTAGACACACAAAACATAAAGAATCTAACATCGCAAAAATGGTGAAACTAAATTTTGAATTATCTCTAACAACTGATATGAGATTATGTCATCCAAATGGTACATGATGACCTACACTTTCGGATCCATAGTCACACTCACCAAAATGAAATGGGTGACCCTTCAGTAAATTTGAGCTATACTTATATGTGACAAAATTCTATCTAGGAATTCTCACTAGTCATTAAATCTATAGTGATAATAAAATTTACTTTGTCAATATAAAACATCATTATGTCACAATTGGGGTAAATTTCAATTGTCAAAGCCTGACGCAGGGGAATATATAAAATTTATTCAGACCACATTCCAAATGGCGAGGAATGATCCAAAAAGTACAATAAAATATATGAATGAAACCATGAAAAGTCAATTGGATTTGATGATATGAATAATAAGTAAGAACTATAGAAAATAAATCTATCTCCATAAGAGAGGATATAAACACCCTACTTAAAAAAAATTATTGACCTACTTCAAATTCCTTGAAGGAATACTCCTCTACCTAAAGATATCTAGTATTTCCCTTTTTAACATCCCCAACAACCAAATGGTATGACATATTACCCATGAATGCATCAATATTAACATATAAACCCATGGTGAGAGTTAATAAATCCTTGATTACTTGTTATGTACATTCATTTAAATTATTTATATGGTCCGATAATTATCAACTATTGAAATCATATGAGTCTTTGTACAGTTAGGTCATTTATGAACAGTCCACCAACACTGATAAAATGAAACCTTCCACTACCCTAAATAAACCCATATAACTGATCATTAAGTGATATAACCACCCAATATAATTTATTTTATATCCATAAGAAACATTTTATCAAACAACTGAACCAAATGAATTCCAACCGAATTTTTTTTTCATGAATATGTTTGCCTCATCCAATTATTCTTTGTTAACTACCACCAAAATGGTCGGGAATAATATGTGAATTAGAATTGACTTTATATCAGGCATCAATATTAACTCAAACATCAAATCCTTTAGGTAATAATTAATGAAAATAACTGATTCATGATTCTCTAACTTAGAAAAAATATTTGAATACTCATGAACAATATGCTCTCCATATACCATGTTCAAACCCCCTATTGTTTTTGATGCACATAACATATCAGGGTAATGTTTTGGATTAATTATTTACTTTAATGGTGATCGGGTATGTTCCTCATACAAATTTTATTTCAAAATAGATTTTCACTATCTATTTTTGAGTTCAACAATCGCATAAGATAAAAAAATCACATCCATATCTTTATGAATAATCATGAATTGAGGATCCTGTCAATACTCTCAATCCTCTCCTAATATTCATACTATCTTTTTTCACTATAGTAGATTGCTATATATTACTAATTAACTCAAATCCATGATTCACCACAATTATTGGGTTCAGGAATCCCACAAGACCAAGAGTTTTATTTTTTATGATCAATTATTCATCCATGAAGGGGTCAAAATGATAATTTCCCTATCAAAAATATCTCATAGCTTCCTACATCAAATTTAATAAAGATCATATCATAATAATTCACTAATAAACACATGATAATAAATAATTGTATCATTAGAAAATTCCAAAATATTTACAACCAATTTTCTACTACGAATAAATTATTAAAAACATCAATGATTTAAACAAATTATTCTTTATCTACTACATGAATTACCAAAATAGAATTGGTCATTTTAAAAAAAATCCCTAAATGTTCATTCGAATGAACCAAACCCAAAGCCTCAATCCGTTTCAAATTCCTGAACACCCCTGGATAATTAGTATCAGTTCTAGAAGAGATCTAGCTAGGCCCCTTTTCTATACCCACTCACCTAATTATGATGATCATATCCCTTAGCTTCCAATGACCTGGAATCAAACACATGAAGTGTAAACAATCTTTAGGATGAGCCTTTATTTTAACACAAAATTGTAATAGAAAATCCTAGATCAACCAATCCATACACTCGAGTTGTCTATCACATGAATAAGTGAAGAAAAAAACAAAACATGAATGTAATAAAATCAACACATACAATCATTGTACAATGTAGAAAGAAAAGAGATAAAAAATCCATACCCCAAAGATATTTGGACAATATAGAATTTTATAAATCGGATAAGAACAAAAGTATTCATGTGTATAATAGTGACCTAAAAACCCATAATGAAACTACAGGAAAATTGAAAACAATTATATAAAATTCTACGAAATTCCATTGAATTTACCTGTATCATGAAACAAAACATTTAAAAATCCTGAATAGAAAAAATATAAGGTGATAAAAAAGACCACTATGATCCCAAAATATAGTCTATTCATAATATACAATTTAGAATAAAACATTTCCTTCATTAATGACAAAAACATTTTGATAAATCATTTTCATAAATGTAATTCTCTTATATATCATTTTACCATTGGTTTTCATAAAATCCATTCATATTATCAACCAAAATTATTGAAACTAGAAGTTACTGAAATAGAAATCATCTCAATGAATCAAGGGGAAATCATGTAAACACATTTCCCAATGATAACCAATTAGGTGAATCTAGTTGAAAAAACATCATATAATAATCTATGGGAAACAATACATATTAAGAATATATACTAAAAAATAAATACAAATAAAAAATAACCTCATCTTAGGCCCAAACCTATAAAAAAATTCATATGATACTCTAAAGAGAAAAAATTTCATAACATTGGAAGTAAAAAATATCAAATAATTACATAGTCCACCAATATCATAAAATGTTAGCTCCTAGTGGTTCCACACACCCTAAGGATACTTCTGTCTCATTCTCACTATACCGAAGGTTGGCTGTGTGCCAATTATTATTTTTTTAAAACCATGCTCTCAATTTTTAAAACAAATTTCCCATCAAATCCAATCCACTTGGGGGATTTATAACCCATTTAAAAATAATTAATATAAATTTTTAATGGAAAAATACTTATAAAATTCTTTTTTAATTATTACCTTGAAAACACATATCACTTCAACAGAATGAATAAACACATAGAAATTATCGTAAACTAAGATAAATTCCTAAAACTAACCAATTTTTTTGAGACTCAATCCTAAAAATGGTAGAAACCCATCATCCCCGACAAAGGTGATTCGAAATCATGATATCACCATTTGAATAAAAAAGGAATAATAAGAAAACTAAAAGGATTAACATAAAATCCATAAAATCATAAATATAAAACGAAAGAAAATCTAATGTTATAACTATGTCCAAGAGAAGTAATAACTATAAGGAATAATTACTATTAGAGGTTCCCCACAAAAAACATGATTATTGATCACTGATCAATGTGACCTAAAGCAGGGTGGGTGTCACCGAAAATCACCTACAGTGAGCTCTAGGATTAAACAGGGAAGGATCCCTATTGAATTAAATGAAAATCATCCATGCACCACCCAAAAATCAACTCAATACATTTACATGGTGTGTAATCCCATTAAACATTATAAAATCCATGGAGGCCAGAATCGATGGACAATTATTTGGATTCATATTTAATAGATATTTTCTCATTATATCATGTGATACAAGTATATAATGTAAAAACCATTAACACAATTAACATGTTTCATTGAATTTTCATGGGTACCATTACACAACATGTAGTCCCCAAATATATTGTGTAATATCCCTATCAATAGAATATTATACCATTTTAAGGAAATAAATACCTGAACATCCAAGTCCTCCTTCAAACATGGAGAGAAACCAAAAAATAAATATACACAATTTATACCCACAATTCATTAATTATAAAAAAATATCCCTGAATGTTAGGTAATTTCCCCAAATATTTTCCCCATCCATATGAATAATTCAAATGCACAAAAAAATTATTATAAAAAATCATATACAATGGGGAACCTTAAATTAATTATGGGGTTCTAAAAATACCCCAAAATAAATTCATTGTATTTTAAAAACAAACCCACATATTCATGGAAAAATACCCAACTTTATTGATGATTCATCAATGCTATTCCATCAGAAATTTAATTAAACCATGAAAAATAACATACATCATCTTCCACAATCATTGGAATTTTTTAGACTTAAATATCACCCAATAAACTATTGTAAATTTAAATCTTTATATTCTAAAACCCAAAACATAAAGACCATCTCTCGGTAACCATATCTCAAAAATAACTAATATAGATTACCCAGTAGAAGAAATTAGATTTCACAATCCAATGCTAATCCATAATCCTTTAACCAACAGTCCTTCGAATAAGGGGTTCCATTCATATTATGATCTCGGTGATGTACAAAACCAATATTATAAATCTATAAAAACATAATTTTTATATAAATTATCATCAAAGGGTGATGTTTCATTACACTAAAAAGTCACTAAAAAAATTATCTTCACTGGAATATCCTTACGCCATAATTTTGGTTCTAATTCATCTATATTTTTACATCGTCACAACATCATTAGAAAATAATATCAAAAAAAATAACCAATTGGTATGTTTTTTAAAAGACAAGTCGATGATGATTATCAACCATTATTATTTTTTATAAATTATCTTCTTTTGTCAATCAATATTCTTTTTTATGAATCTATGAAACATTATTTCCTACAATAATGAAATATTTTTTATTTAACACCATTTAAAAATGGTCATTCCCCTCAGAAAATTATCCTTTAATCAGTTATAATTTTATCTCTACATAACCCAATAAACATTCTCTCACAGCACATCTAGATGTTTGACAATACACCTTTCAAGACATGATGATATCACTATTTGATTTGCCCAATCTCCCTAGTATCCTGCATACCTATATCTCATAAATATAACCAAAAATATAGTACCATAAATAATTTCCCATGCATGATTTTCTATCATTGAGTTCACATATTCCAAAAGATTCTATAAATTTATTCAATCTTCATTGATCATCTTCAACATTGTTTTCCAAGAAGCCTAGTTGAATATATCACTCTATTTATCATTCTTATATGTGGTTTACAAAATTTTATAAATATTCTCAATTGTATCCTTTCGGACCATTATGATTTATTGATTATTTATTGAAATTTAATGGAGAACAAAATTTAATAAATATTTCCAACATCAAAATAAATGAACATAATTTTTCAAATTTAAAATCTCTCCAATGATCATATCAATGATGCATTCAAAAAAAATTCATAATCATTCCATACGAATGTGTGGAACATTGATATATAATTAGAAAATGACAATAATATGCATGGCCTGATTCTCATGAATTATCATAGAGCATATGCTTAAACACTATTTTCAAATGAATAAACAACGCTTTCTATGAATAAATTTTTCCACTCCCATTGACATATGATTCTTGGACAATGTTGAAAACATTAAAAGACCATATATATCAATTAATAAAGAAAAAATATATTCATCACACATAATATTAGTTTCTATTGTAGCCACAAAAAATATTCAATATGGTAGAATCCTCCCCTCATCTATGTCATAAATTATATTAAATTCATGATCATCCAATGATAAAATAAAGAGACATGTCTACATTGGATCTCTAGGAATTAATACATAAATAGTTTTGAAGAATACAAATTGCATCCCCATTATAAAAATCTTGATCTATTGGGAAATTTTAATACTAAAAACATATTATATTGTCATTCTTTGAACCCAAATTTCCTCATGAGACTTACATTGAAACTAAATTCTAACACAAAATATACCTTATTGATATCCACAACGATCATTATAATGGGTAATAAAGTCATCATGGCAATAAATTGTATCACCTCTCTCATAATCCCTTTGGATCACTGGTTACACCTAATTTGAAAACAAACCATGATTCTCTTTAGAAACATGTCTTGCGATCAATATTCCAAGTATTTTATCTATGAAAAATTTAACAATATTATAATTGATGTTGAAAACACATATTGTTCTATATTTATTGAGCACAACGGCCTCCATTAACTTTTGAATGAGCACCAACATGTAAACACACAGTTCCCTATTAATATCACATTATCTAAAACAATCTTACAATACACCCCTAATATTCTTTGTGATAATATCCAATGCAATCGCATAAAACGAAACTAGAAATACATAATTACTAGATAAAATCTTTTGATTCATTTCGTAAGCATTTTTTAACTATTACACTTCCAAAATAGTACCTAATAATTCATTATTTAGGCCTTCCACAAGTCTAAAAATTTACCTCATAACGATTACATCTCCACGCACCCTTAACTAACTCCCCACACAGAAGCTATATGTTCTATATAAAAGACACTCAAATTTTCTTGATCTAGGCTCCATGCCACATCTACATCTAATATAAATAATGAAATAAACCTTTAATATGATCATATTTTTACCAACATATCCTTCACATAAATTTGAAATATATAAATTTTTTTACACATTCTTATAGAAAAGAGATATTGATATTCCTCTTTACATCATTTAAATTTGAATTAGTTTTTCTGCCCATACTATTTTTTCAATCAACCATGTTGTTGGTTGTGTCATCATCACAGTTATTTTGGAACCTCTCTTCCAGCATCTCAATATCGTATTTGGATCCCATTATATTTGTCTTTGTTTTTTCTTCTGTTTAAACACAAGTCCATTATATCCCATTTTAACTATTGTATGTGGGGTATTATCCAAGACTAAAACAAATATTTTCCAAGTTTCTCCCATGATCTTCTTTCCATTTTTTATAAATACTCAATTCCTAATATAATTTTTAAAATTGAAGAAGTGTGTTTTCATTAAATATTCCATATTTATCCACACAACTAGGGGTGCATGATCTAATAACTAAATAACAGATATGTTATAAAATTATTTTTAAATTAAACAGTTCCATGTAAATTATATATTAAATGATCATTTATATTCTATATTCTCTTATTATCATTATATTTGATGAAAGATATGAACTTTTTCCATGAGAAAAAATCTATTTGTAAGGCCACTAAATTATATAAAAATCATAAAATAATCCATGGAATTTAAACTAAAAACATTTCCCCTTATCTCTCATAAAAATAAAATAGTGCTGAAGTACCAAACAATAAATCAAGTAAATCTCCTTATAAATAAACTTCATTTCTCCATCCATTGAAATATTCAATCAATAAAATTTTGGATTGTTGAAGGATAATAAATAATTAACCCCATCCATATATTCCATTATAGAAATATATTGGATGGACGATTTATAAAAATAAATAAAATAATAATTTATTTATGTAAAATTCAAATGTTCACATTTCATGGGTATTCTTGAAAGTGTTTCTATACATTACATGATAAATATATATATAATATTTACAAAATTGATGTAATTTTATGTGTATTGTTTACATCCATTATAAAAGTTAACCTTTTATTTTTATTTATTCAAAAATATTGATAACTCTATATCATCCAATCCCAAAAGAAATTACTTATTTTATTACATCCAATTAACATAGAGATTCTTTTATTCCCATAACACAATATTTAGATAGATTAGGATGTATTGAAAATTGGTTCTCTAAAAGATGATGTTATCATCTAATGTGAACATTTATAATATTATTTCTTAAATTAATAACAATAGATTTTAGTCATCCATCTTAATATGATAAGTATAATATATTAAATATAATTACATATTATTATTATTATTTTACAGTGTTTTTTAACCTGAAATAAAAAAATGTGAAATGTACATATCGATTGTGAATAAATATCAATTAACGTCTCCACATAGTGATATAATTCAATTTACATCACCATATTTCATAGATTTTTATTTTGATGTATTAAATTATTATATATGATCAATATTAATTAATTAATCTTCTTCAACTGTAATATGTTATCAACCTTTTTTGTCCTCCAATCTATTAGGAAATTAATTTCACTCAAGATTTTGTGTAGAATAACACCTCTACAAAAGGATGTGATTTTTTTCATTTCCACAATAAATGGATTCTCAAAAGAATAAATTAAATTAATATTTATTATTTTAGTAATATAATAATTATTCTATATTGTTTAATTATTATTTAATTTTTTAAAATTTCATTCATTGAAAAGTGGGAACATCACATTTGTGAATGTATATATTAAATTCTGTATAATGTTTTATAATTCCTTTTATTTCACCACATTATGTAAAAAGTTATACAATATTAAAAAATGATTACATATTATACTTATTTCATGATTCTTATTCTATGTTTTATGTAAATAGGATCAATAAATAAATAAAATAAGTTGTTAATAGAATATTTGACAAATAATGAAATATTTATCACACTAATCATTGATGTAAACAAATAAATGATAATAAATATGTGATAAAAACATATAATTAAATAATATATGGAATTCAAGGTATGGAATTTTTTCAAAAAATATTTTACAATAAATATATATTTCATATACATTATTATTGAAACAATATACCTGAAATACGTACATGTTGTTACGGTCTCTAGACTCTATTTTATTTATTATTTCATATACCATATTCACCACTTATTTCAATTGCATCATTTATATATTTCACTTCAAAATGAATTTTTATTAATCTCATGAAAATTTTGAGTATTTAAAAATCAAATGATATATCAAACATTGATGAGTTTTTTATTTAGAATTTACCAATGAAGTATGCGATTGTTTTTCTATATTACTTCTTTTCATCATTATGCATGAAAATATTTTTTTGGGGTAAATTATATAGAAAATATTTTTTATCATAATTTATTTTCTTTCCAAATGTATATTTATGGGATTGTTTTGGGTTAGTACATTCTCTTATCATTAATTAATTAAATGATAATTAATAGATTTAAGGAAATGAGACCTTATTTCCACTATGGTTGATGAAATGTTTCTTCCATGTTCAAGCACAACATAGTTTTTTGGATATTTTACTATATACATGCAATGTTTTTAAAAGGTAATTTTTTTTATATTTTACTTTATATAATTTGTTTAAAAGGAATCATTTTTTGAACAATTATTCTTTTTGAGTTTTTTCAAAAAGGTTAAAATAATATTATATTTTTTTATTATAATATGAGAAGAGGTTCCAACTTTTATATCAGTAAATTTTATTTAAGAATCATATAAATGATTTAGTGAATAATTTTAAAGAAATTTTTTTCCAAACTTATATTTAAATTTTTAGCATTTAAAAAACATTCAATCTGAATAATGCTTTATACTCATGAAATATTCATGCTCTATTTTAAGGAAATATTTATCGATAATCACATCCATTTATGAAACTTCTGATTTACTAGGGATATATACTAATGATACCATCCTTAATCTATCTATGTATTTTTTTTTCATAATAACTATTGGATGTCACAAAAAATCAGTACATTGCACATTTTATGTTGTGATGATATAATGAAATTGTCATTATTTTGTCTAACAAATATGTAGTGTTTTAGTAATATGATGAGTTATTTTTTGGTAAAATAAAAATTGGTTGTTAAGTTATGAAACATAGATAGGTGGGTCCAATATAAATTAATGATGGATGTTTTTTTATAAAATTGACATGGGGGGTACATTATATCCCTATAATACATTTAATAATTAATATTATATCATTAGACAATAAGTATAGGGATTGGGAATTATCCCAATTCAGTAAATAAGTATGTGTAATATGATAGTATTGAAATTGATCCATGACGAAGGAAATCATTTTACACTCTTAATTATATTTTAAAAACATATGTATTTTTGTAATGATATTTTTTCGTATAACCGGACACATTATTAATTACTCTACAACCATATGTATTACTTCTATCATCATATAAACTTATTTTATGTTTCATGATTCATAATCATTGAATTTTTATGTATGTATTCCTTATGTTATGATCATTTTCTCATTCCAATTTTTCTACTCTCGCTTATTATTATGTATTGATACCTCGTATTTGAAACATATTTAGTATCTAGAAAGTTGATTTATTATCATTTATTTTTTCCAACTTATTAATATTGGATTTATGAATTCTTCAGTACATTTAATTGAATAGTTCGTTTTGTTATCACTAGTGATTTTTTTTATTTCGTTTATTTCTATTGTAACATGAAATTAGTGTATGTATCAAGTAAATCAATACTACATGCATCAACAATATATTTTATTTAAATATTTTTTAATAGAAATTTGTAATATATTCAATAATTTTTGTTACAAGTAACACTAATTTTAGATTCTGTTACACATAACATTGACTTCATCTTGTGTTACACACAACACTATATTTAAATAAAACAACACATATAGTTAAAAAAATATATGATTCCATCGGAATTCCAAGTACGAATATGATTAAATCAATTATTAAAATATATGATTTACACATGTATATATAATAAATTTCTTTGCGAAATTGTTTTAATAATATAAAATAAAAACCATTTGAAAATAAATGGAATCGTATTCTGAAAAACTACTTGTGTACAAAGAAACACGTTTTACATAAATAAATTATAAAAATATATTTTTGGAATTATATTAATTGAATATATATATATATATTAAATATTAAATATATATATAAATATTAATCTTATGTAATTTCTATATAACTTTTAATATAATTTCATATTTTATGCTTAAAAATAATTATTTATAAAATTAAATTTGGATGCAGTTTTCATTCTTATGTTAAAAACAATTTTCAGAATTTATAAAAAATATATATGAGAAAATGAAATTTATTTTTCAAATAATTATATAGTAAATATTTTTTTATTATATTAAAATTTTTATAAATATTATTTTTTGGTTGGAATAGTGAAATATACTGAATTTCAATTGATAAGAACCTTTTTCCGTAATATTTTTTTATAATGATAAAATTTAATTAAATATATTTTAAAGAAAAACATTTCACTTATATATCTATTGAATATATATTTTTTATCATTATCAACACCATATAGAAATTTTATAAAAACATTTTGATCTTTTTATAATTTTCTCTTAAAAAACATAACTTCTCATCATATAACTGTGGTTAAATTTAAATTTTTCTAGGATAATTATATTAATTTAATATTTAGAATTTTATTCAATATTAGTATACATAATAATATATATTATATTATATGTTCATATTAAATTTTTACCAAAATTAAATATTAAAATCGTAAAAAATAAGTATCTACATTAGGGTTAAAATCATTTTATAGTGGGTTAAACTAAAAAATAAAGGGAAAAATAAAATAATAACTTGTATAAAATCTTTTTATGTAGATATATATTCATTAAAATATTTATATACCTATAATACTACATTTAGGTCACTTTTTGATGGAAATTAATGTTGGTATGCCTTCTTAATTTCAAATAATTACAAGTGTGCGACTCAACTCAATTATTAATGGACACCCCCAATAAAAACATATTCACACCATAAATCCCATTTGGTTTATCCAATACCTTCTAAAATATTTATCTCCTGGTTCTACCCAACAAAGAGGGGAATGAGAGATATAACCAAACATATCCTTGAATATGGCTATTTCTATTATCATCTAAAATCAACAATTATTGATAAACTCCAATATTGTCTTATGGTCTTTACATAAGAAAACATAATCCATAATACGAGATTTGAGAATGTATTCTAATGTCCGAACAATTCCTTATGACTTCTCAACCATGTATGGATAATAATATTTTGTTGTGGTCATTTTAATTCCTAGACATGGTTGTAATGACCACCATAATTTAAAACAAATCTATGATATCTCAGAGAATCTATAAAAAATAAATCTTCATGAATAATGATATTGATTACATATTAAATGTGACAAATAATACTAACATGTTGGATAAATTGATATGGAAAATGATGTATGACATGGTTATTCAATCCAAAATCACATAATTTTAATCATTATTTTTTCAAATTCTTGTTATACCTATGAAAAAGTTAATTTAAATAATTTCCAACATCTATATAGGTATTGGTATAGAACACATCATACTAGAAGATCATTAATTTAAAACATTTAATTGATGAAAAGTTATCCATTTCATATCAAAATATATATTTTTATGTCTCACACATGACAACTACAAATGTGTTTTAAATGAATTATATTTTCTTTGGATACAATAATGAATAAAATAATAATAATTTGTGAAATTATAGAATTTTTTTTCCCATAATGATTGAAGATCAAAATATATGTTTCTAAAAAATTAATAAAGTCTTCTAAACCATGGTCTAACCATAATAACTATATCCACTATTTACATCTGACATAATAATTATAAAATCCATATTTTTTATAAGATCCACTCTCAATGATACAATTAAGTTATAAATTATATTAAATAGAAAAAAAACCTTCTTGTCATTTGTAGTGAAATATAAATTCATGTTAGTAATCATGAATATCAACAACCATTGGTCACAATATTCACAAAACAATTGTATAGATGAATTTTAACTCAATTTATCTACCAATAATTCCATTTTCAATTTTTTATACCTCATTTAAATCAAACAAATAGAGGTACTCCATCCAAATTCATTTCCCAATGTATTAGTCTCTCAGATAAAAGATTTATTTAAAACTAGTATTGATATTGAATAATGTGAACATTTTTCCATATATATAATGTCACCATTTCAATAATTCATGGATAACTCAAAATAATTCTAGTTTATTTGTATATTTTTTTCTCACATGCTCCAAATTTCTTTCAAATGACATGCTATAACATTGTATCTTTTCCTGAGAACACACCCAAAAAAAATCTAATGCATCACAATATACCATATATAGATACCCTAGTTTTAGCATTACTTGGATTGTTAAGAACATGAAAAATGATTTATCCTCTATTAATAATTTCATTAAGTATTCTAACCATTTTAATGTAATCCCCTTTCATGGTAAGGCCACCCTTTGTGAATTGATCCAATAAGAATATCGAACAAAGTGGTGATAGTAATCTATATATCCATGAAAAATTTGTATCTCAAAAACCTTATATGGATTCTATAAATAGACAACTACCTCAATCATTCATGTTTCAACTGATATACCTTACCTATATACAAAATTAATATGGTAATGGATTTCTTGGATACCAAAATCACACTTAAAAAACATAGCATAGAGTCTATGAACCTATAATGTACTAAGTATATTTTCCAAGGGTTCCCCCTGGAAATTATTAATATGACAGTAAAACATAATAGCCTCAATAAATAAGAGAAAATATAGTTAATGTCCCCATGGAAGATATTTTTAAACATATAATTGAGAATTTATGGTGAATTATTTTGACAAAAAGTCCCAAAAATATATCAATAATGTCTATATCTACTCAGAAATGCTATCGATGAAATATAAACATTTATAACTCTCATTTTTTGATATCATAAGTATATATCAATGTTATTAAACCACTTGTATATATTCAGTTGAACAAGTATTTAATCAATCTATTAAATGATATTTTTTTATTTTAATCTTATTCTATTTACGATAATGAACACATAAATGTAGGAAACCATCTGACTTTATTATGAATGACACTCAGGAATCCAATGAAGATATATTTTGTATGATAGATAATTTACATTTCCAGAGAATAAATATAGAATATTAACTCCCACAAATTATATGGGGAAAATATGTATTATAATAGGGAAAGAGTGATTATTCCCTTTATTAGATCGAAATAAAATATTACATGAAGATCAGGTGGTATCTATGAAAAATAAATCAGAATAACCACTAGGTATCAATAAACTATATCAAGAAGTTTCTCATTTAATATTTCAGAAGTAGCTACAATGGTCATCTCCACTAATGTGATAGAGACGGTTTTAACAACTATTATTATACATAAGTGTTTGGTTGTGTTTATATCCTATTACCCCATGAATACATAAATAGATTCATCCAAGTGTATAAAAGGTACCACAAATTTATAGAAGTAAATGTGGGATTAGAATACAACCAAAGAATCTACAGCTTATTTTAAATTAGAAAAATACATCTTTATAACTATAAATGCCCAAATAATTTACAGTGAGATTATGGTTATAGAACATGGGTGAAATTTGAATGTTATAAAATGCTTTTATCCAAGGTGTTTCTTGATACTAATGATATGTTATATTTTTGTAATGCATAATCAAAAAATATTTATAATTAGAATAAGAAATGAAATAATTAGAAATGTCTGTATCTAAAAAACCCATATAAGAGTCATGGTCATATGAAGTGTAACATACAATGTTGATGAACTTGTTTCTCACTCAAACTGGTTTCTCACTCATTATAGCCTTATCTACTCCATAATGTTATTTATCACATAAAATTGGACAAATATTTCTACTTTATTGAAGTATAATCTAAAAAAATGATTTTTTTCTTGACATTCACCGGTCTACAAGTGTATATGCATAAAAATCATCATATCAGTACTAATGAATATCATTTTTAGAAACCTATGTTCATGTCAATCATATTTAACATAATTATTAATGATGTCAAACACAATATATCTTGTTATTACCTTCATTAATGTAGTGTTAAATATTATACAGTGGTTCAATGCATTCATATTTCCTCTACATAAGTGAACTAAATTAGAAATAACTTAATATTATTTTAGTTCAAGTAAGAAATTTAACTGATTCTAATTTTGGATTCAAACGAATACCATCCCCTTGCTAATTTGATTCGATTTTTATGATTTAATGTGTTATAGTTCCCATATGTTTCCATGGTAACAAACCTAATTACTAATTGTTTGTTACTATAATGATCTATTTTCCACTATTGATTCACACTAATCCATCAGTGTATAAATTTTTATATTGAAGATAAATATCTGGAACATCATCCCTTATCATAGTCCGAAATGATATATATATATATATATATATATTTGGACTTGATAGAAGTTACATATCTACTAAAATGATCTATGATGGTATACATAGGTGTAAACATTCCTAGATATATATTTTCATTCCTTATAAAGATATATAATTTAATGTTTCTATGTTCAATTTCTGAAAATTGAATTGTTATGGTAAAAATAACAAAAAACCCTTCCAACATATTCCATTTATAAGGACCCGGTAATAAACATTACGTAATCATGAATTAAATGAATAATTCCCATTGATGATCTTTTTTGGTTTTGAGTTTTATGGAATTAGTCAATAAATACTACATTACATTTCAAATATTACAAAGTAGACACTATTACGTAGTTTCAATTTTATTCACAAAATAAAAACTCTTGAAAAAGAGGGTCATGTCTAGTTCCATGTTTTAAAAAACATGGAATTTCATAGATATCATCCCTAACCCTATTGATCTTTATGTCTTGTGAAAAACATTTCAATACATGGGTTGAGAAAAAAAAGAACAGTAAGGTTTATAAAATTAGAATGAAATCATTAGTCCATTAATTCATAAAAAACATAAATTTTTTTACTAACCTCCTGAAAACAGAAGATTTATGAATAACACATTGTAATCAAAAATACCAACGGTAACTAGTGGAATTCATATCATACTTACATTATAGCAATCTTATCTATGTAGGGAATTACATTGGAATACCCATCATAGTATATTACCAAAATCTCTAAGGAGAAATATTCAGGTTTACCTCTATCACATTACACAATGCATTGGAGAGATATCTCGGGCTCACTTAGTATAGGTTTATTATGGAACCACCCATTTACATAAACAATTACCAAGAACCATAACATATAAAAAACAAATAAAACTAACATAATGGAAAGATAATATTTACACATATCAATCACAATATATCATTTAAATAAGTTTACGTATAAAAATTATTTTTAAAATAATGTTCATTAAAAAAATATTTAAAAATATTATATGGTATTAATATTTCTTTTAAAAACATTATGGATTATTAGGGAAGAAAAAGATCAAATTTCACTCGTGGGGGCGGAAAACGTTGTTGTCACCTCTTATGATAATTCAAAAAACTCTTTTTTCTTGTTGTTTAGAAAAATAACTCATAGAAAATTATTATCATTGAATTAATGAAAAGTCAAAGGGGTTTATATAATGTTTAAAACAATGTTGTGTATAAAACAAAATATGCCTCAATGAATGGATATTTAGACGAGGTCCCTTACCTCATGCCCGACATGTATCAATCATTCATTAATCTCTATAATAATAAACTAAAGTAAATTGTTACTTTATTAAGATCCTTTTTCATGTTTATTATTCTTTTTTTTCATGTATTTCCATGTTATAAACATTATGTAAAAATTTATGTTAATAATGGTAGTTTTGTCGATATTTGGTACTTAAGTCAAAAAATGGACTTCTTATAATTACATTTTCTTCATGTGGTAAAAATTTATTATATCCAGAATGATATTCTTGATTTATTTGTCATATATATCATATATTTTTATTATAAACACGTATTTATAATAGTACATACCATTTGGTGGTATGAAATGAAATGAACCGTTCATGGAGAAGGTTAGTCGTACGTAAGCTTGAATGCAACTTTCATTTCTATTTCATATTATAATGAAATTAAAATATAATGATACAGAGGAATTTAGCAAATTCAATATATTGTAATATATAATACCATTAAATCTATCTTTTAAATGTCCCACATATGGCATTAACGTGTCATATCACTTTGAGGGGGTGGTATTCTGCACTTCCTCAAATGATATTATTTCATTTAACCATAATGGAAACAATAATGGTATGATATAAATGAAAAATAATGATTTATAAAGAAATCACAAACATAATATATAACATATATAAATACAGTTCCATCTTGATGGCCACCGTGAGAGGTGGTAGGAGAAAATTGAACAATCATTGTTTCTTGAGGCGTTAGTTTGGCATCCACAGAAACAATATGTTCTTTACACAATAGATGGTGGAGTGTGAATGGGTAGATTGAATCCTTCTCATAACAACATAGTTGTGTATTAAGGATACTGGAGTTTTCCTAAATGAGAACAATAATAAAAGTTATGGGGTTGAGAAGTAAAATAAAATAAAATAATTTTGGAGAAATTGTTACCTTTAATTTGGGTAACTACCTTTGGTTTAAACCAAAAGGACTTCATGAAGTGCCTTCTGCCTATGTTAAGGAATTTATGTGGAAGAATGAGATCTTTAAGGCTTATTTGGGCATGGTTTGGATGAGAAATGAGGATTGAGTGGTGTAAGGAATGGTTTATAGGATAGGTCTTTTTATAAGGTAGAGGTGGGGTTCTTTAGGAATGTGTGAAAATATTATTTTATTATATAATTATTTTCGGTTTCTAAAGACCCAAAACATTTTAATGTAGTAGATAATATAAATCATGGTCTAAATAAAATCATCCAATAATAATTGGTTAGGTTTTATATATTGGTTGATATTTATAATATTATTTATTTAAATCATTTAATAATGAGGTAAACACTACATCATTATTTGGTGATAAATAATTTTATTCATTTAATGTCTAAAATTATAAAAAATTACCATAATGTAGGAAATATTTTTTTATTTCCAATTAAAATTAATAGTCAAAATGATAAATTATATCTCCCTATGTAAAAATTAATTTACTATATTATATTTGATTATATCATTTATTCCCTAACATTAAGTTAATTATAATAGATTTTCATTATCAACTTTTAAGTCACTCAATGGGGTCCCAAAATAGACCCAAGGATGCCCATGGTATTTCATTGCTAATCCAATAATGTTAATACAAGTGTTAAAGTAACTGTTTATTTATATGATATTTGTTTTACCTTGAATTACCCTATTTACCATTAACCGCGGTAAATAAAAGTCAAAAGTTACTATTCCCCAAAAATTATTTTCATTTTATTGAACATGATTTTACTTAATAATATCAACCATGTATATCAGATTTTTGAAATTTAATTTACTGATGAATTTAGAATTAATCTGAAGGAAAAAGTCAGTTTTTAACTACTACTTAGTGGTTTCACTATTCATAAAAATTTGATGTTTTTTCCGAAAATTACAAAAAATTCCACATATATTATATTGGATACTACGAAATCAAAATTGATGACTATTTTACAAAATTGAAAACATAGTGTTTTGATTAATTAATTTAAAATTAATTATCGTTGCCAAAATAAAAAGAATGTTTTTATGAAATGTTAACTATCAAAAGATTGACCATTGTTTATGTCCAATTTCAACGTGAAATTAATTCCAATGACCAACATTGGATTAAATGGTAAATATATAATCTAAATAAACATTATAAAAACAATTAAAAATTTAATCAAATAGTATAAATAAATAAGATTAAAATGTTATTTTGAATTAAAATACAGTATTTTTCCCTATTCAACAAAAAAAGAATTTATTAGAAAAAAATCAAAAATTTCCCCAAAGTAAATCATGATGTCCATATTCTTAAGAATAATTTTATTTTGTCAAAAAAATATAAAAGAGACTGAAACATGATTTAATGACGGTTCTCCATCAAAAGGATATAAATTGAACTTTTAATAAATACTTGAGTATTTATACATAAAATTAGATTAATTAACATTTTAATACTCTAAAATATATTGGATAAATGTATAAAAATTTAACAAACATGTATAATCATATTTTTGTTAGTCTTATTCAATCCCTACAATACAATGTCTAGGCTAAAACTACATTTAAAAATAATATTATTATATTATTACTGTGCTACATAAGATATAAAAGAACCTCATTGTTGTGTATCGAGTACGCCATCGATCATAACACACCATTTAAAGAAAATTTAATATTTAATTCACAAATTAAAATAATTATGAAAATGTATTATTTCATCATTTATATGGGATGTTTCATTCTTCCCCCTTATGGAAATTACATCCTCACAATTTTGATTCACATTCCAAATAAGTGGGGGTATTTATCCCTCATATCATTTTCAAATTTCCACGCTTCCTCTTCATCCATCTTGTTTTTTCACAAAACTGTTGCCTAGTGATTCCCCATATTTCGCAACACATGCTCTCTTAGATCAAGAATCTGGACTGGTTTTTCTCAAAAGAGATATTTTCTTTCAACTGCACTACCTATGAACATAAAATATGAGATTGATCGGGCATATACTTTCTCAACATTTATTCAAGAAAGACATTGTGTACCTATGATTAACAAGGAGGTAAATCCACTCGGTACGCAACTGATCCAACATTCTCTAGGATTTCATAAGTTCCAATGAACCTAAGACTCAATTTTCCATTCATATCAAAATGCATCAAACATTTCCATGGAGAAACATTGAGAAAGACATGATCACCTACCTCGAATGATACATCCTTCTTCCGGTTATCCACACTACTTTTTTGCCTTCTCAGAGCTATTCTGATTTTATTCTGAATCAACTGAACTTTTTCTGCCATCTCTTCTACAAATTTGGGTCCCATTAGCCTCCTCTCAACTACTTCACCCCAAAAATATAGAGTTCGAAACTGCTTCCCATATAATGCCTCAAATGCTGGCATTTGTATACTAGAATGAAAACTGTCATTATATGAAAATTTAATCAAAGAATGATGTTTTTTCCAACATCCCCAGTAATCTAGTGAACAAGCAAGTAGCATAAACTCCAAGGTATGTATTTTCACTCTTACTACCCCTCTGACTACAGATGAAAAGATGTACTAAAACTTAATTATGTATCCAACGACTTCTGAAGGCCATTCCAAAAGATAAAAGTAAACTAGGGTTCATGATCCGATATAATGGATTTGGGAACACCATGAAACCTGACTATCTATTTAACATTAATCGAGAAAGTTGATCTCGATATAATGTATCACCAAAATTAATAAAATGGGTAGATTAAGACAATTGATCTACAATAACCTAGATTGCATTATTACCTTGAGATTTCATTGGTAATCCCACAATGATGTCCATGGATATATTTCCCCATTTCCTCTCTAGCACCAGTAAAGAATAAATCATTCCTTTTTGTAACTATCACTCTACTTTAACCTGCTAACAATTGAATCACTTATTTGTAAAATGAAAAATATATCTTTTCAATCCATCCCACCTATAAAACTCTCGAAAATTATGGTACATCTTAGTACTGCCAAGATGAACTAAAAACGGGGAACTATGAGGTTCACAAAATAACTCATTATTCAACTGTAAATCATAGGGAAAACCTAATATTTTATCAAACCTCAAAATACAATCATTATCAACGTTAAAATCAAGAAATATACCCTTTGGAAATCCCAATCCTTGATCAATTTTTCAACTCAAAGAATCAGCAACATTACTTTTTCGACTCAAAGAATCAGCCACTTTTTTTCTTTTTCAGGATGGTAAAGGAACATGAAATCATAATCCGTGATTAATTCCAAACATCTCCTCCATCTCATGTTCAATTCTTTTTGAGTGAATATATATTTCAAATTTTTTTTGGTTCGTATATATTTCACATTTTACTCCATACAAATGATGCCTCCAAATTTTTAAAGTAAAAATAATAGTAGATAATTTCAAATCTTGTATAGGGTAATTTAACTCATGAGGTTTCAAGTGATGTGAAGCGTAAACAATTACACGATCATTCTATATATAGACTCAACCAAGTCGATTCAATGAAAAATCACTATAAATAACAAACTCACTAATTTTGGAAGGTATTGCCAAATCTGGAGCATTCACCAATCATCTTTTCAATTCCTGAAAACAATCATCATATTATTTTGTCCAAATGATCTTAACACCTTTTCGAGTTAAAATAGTCATTGGACTAGATAAACATGCAAAATTTACAAGAAAACTGCAATAATAACCATCCAAACCAAGAAAACTACGAATCTTGGTTATATTTTTTTGGTCTTGGCCATACTTCAACAAATTTTGTTTTAGTAGGATAAATAGTTATGCCATTTTTTGTAACAATGTGGGCAAGGAAATAAATTTTCTATTACCAAAACTCACACTTTCTAAATATCCCCAATAGTTTCATTTTATTTATGGTTTGCAAGAAAACCCGTAAATGACATTCATGCTCCACATTAATTTTAGAATAAAATAATATATCATCAATGAACACAACCACAAATGATGTCATGAAATCTCAGAAAATTCTATTCACAAGATCTATTAATACAGTAGGTGCATTGGTTAGACCCAAAGGCATAACTAGAACGTCATAATGCCCACATTTAGTACGAAATGTGGTGTTCAAAATGTCTTCTTCCTTTACTTTCAACTGATGGTACCCCGGACTCACGCCAATCTTCAAAAAATACTACTCTCCCTGGAGCCAATAAAAAAAATCATTAAAATGAGGAAAAGGGTACATGTTCTTAACATTGATGTTATTTATAGTTATATAATCAATGCAATGTATCATTGAAACATCTTTCATTCAAACAAACGTGATAGGAACACCCCATGGTGATATTCTAGGTTGAATGAAACCGTTATCTAATAAATCTTGATATTTATTCCTCCACGCTAAAAGTTCAATTTGAGCCATTCGGTAAGGGTGTTATGAAATTGGATTAGAATTAAGAACTAAGTAAACATTAAATTCAACTTTCTGATTAGGTATAATACCGGGAAACTATTCAAGAAAATCATAAAGGTACTCATTTACCACTGCCACGTCATTAATATGAATAGTTCCATTGTTTTCAACAATATGCACAAGGTAACAATCATTTCCATCTTTTACGAGTCTCTCAACATCATGATATGTTATAAAAAGTACTTGTTCATTAATGTACAGAAACAAAAAATCATATTGAAATGAAACCTCTATACATCTACAGTCAATCATTGCATGATAAAAAGAAAGCCAATACATAAACAAAATAATATCAAACTACACAAGATTCAAACAATAAGTTTCACAGGTAGATTCTTTCCGCACACATTGACATGAAGGTTATTATAATATCTTTTTGTTTCAACATTTCCTCTAGTTTTTTTTAACATATGTTCAGAATTCATATCATGATATGGTATTACCAATTTTCTAGAAAACATTTCATAAATTAATGAATGTATAGACCCCGAATCAAGCAACACAATAGCACAATCTGTACAAACAAACAGTGTACCTGATACTAAATAATTTTATGGCCCAACATCTCCTGAAGTATTTCCAAAGGACTTCACCACCCCTTTCTTCTTGTAGTCTGGCTTCTTTCTCTCTTTTGAGTTATTAATTGTATACTAATCTTCATAATGACCCATTTAATTGCAATAAAACATTTTACTGACTGTAAATTAGCTTTTTTCTTACAATTACCCATCTCTTTTTCAATGAAATTATGAGCCTTATGTCCCATTTTACCACATCGGTAGTACTTACTAGAATTGAAAAGAAATTCCCCAGCAATATTTTTACCACAATTTTCACAAACTGTAAATATAATTTTCTAACAATCATACATTTTTGAAGATTTATTCCCTTGCACCAACCAACATAAACAATTATTCTGTTGTTTTGTCAAAGAACACCTGATCATAGTAAAACTCAATTTCCACCTTCTCCACACGTCAAACTAGTTTATCATAACATTTAAAATCAAGAGAAGCTGAATCAATTCAATAAATTAGATTTAATCCTATGTTAAAACAATTGATTTTACTATCAATATATTGTAAGAAATTCAGAGCATACCTCGCCACTCGAGTGAATTTTTCTTCATAAGTAGCCACTGAATCATCCTCCTACCTCAATTCCTAGAATTGTTTTTCAAAACGAAGATGAACCACCATAGGAAAAATATTTCTGATGAAACATAACTTTGAATTCATCCCAATCAAGAGCATCAATCTCTTCACTATCCATGATATTTTTCACCATCGACCACCACTGATTAGCTTCTCATTCAAAATGGTAAATAGTGAGACTAACCTTTTGATGTTTTTAACACCCCATGACATCAATAATTATCTCCAATGCTTTAATATACCCTTTAACTAGCATAGGGTCTGATGATCCTCTAAATGATGGTGGATGTTAACTCATGAAATTTCCACTACTGACATGTTCCTCTGTGGTTGATCTAGCTGATCTTGTGCATTGATACCACCACCATTTATAGCCTGAGTTAATTGTGCCATCACTGCAACAAACTCTTTAGTTCTTATTCCGACCCTCTCAGGTTTCAGATTTGGATGGTTGTCTCTATCCTAATGTCATTTCAACATAGCAACCCTATTTCCTCTGCAAAAAACAACATTGAAAATAGAAATATCATAGGAAAAGCAATATGATAATTTGTAAAATATATATCATTTCAATATTAACATAAATAAATTTACGGATATTAATACAACAATACCATAAATCCTAATTTTATCTAAACAAACCTCGGATACAATCTATAAGGACCCAGCCTTAATCATTAAATAATCTTGAATTAAATAAATATTTCAAAATAAAGATATTTTCATATTAGAAGTTTTAGAGAATTAGGCTATAACTATTACATTATATTTAAAAAATATAAATGTTGACACTTCAACTCTGTTTCCATTTCTTCCACAAAATAAAATCTCTTGAAAAAAAGTTTCATGTCTAGTTCCATGTTTTATACCACATGACTTTTATTTGATCCCATCCTTGACCATATTCATCGTTATATCATGTGAAAACAATTCAAAACATTGGATGAGCTTAAAAATATCAGTAAGGGTTATAAAATAAGAAATAAATCATTTGTCCATAATAATAACAAAACATAAACTCTTTTACATACCTCATGAAAACATAATATTTCTGAAAAACACATAGTAATCACAAATCATAATGGTAACTAGTGGTATTCATATCATACTTACATAGTATCTATCACATATCCATAGAGAATTACGTTTGAATACCAATCATAGTATATTCCCTAAATCTTTTAGGAGAAACATTCATGTTTACCTCTGTCATGTTACACCATGAATTAGAGAGCTATCTCAGGCTCACCCACCCTATGTTTATTACGGAACAACCCATATACGTAATCAATGCCCAAGAACCACAACATATTCATAACACATAAAATAAACATAAAAGAAAGGCAATATTTCCACATTTCAATAACAATATATCATTTAAATATATTAACATGAAAAATAATTATCAAAACAATTTTCAATACAAAAACACGTAAAAATAGTATATGGTATTTTTTTAAACATTATGACTTATTAAGGAAGCAAACGATAAAATAATACTCACGTCGGCAGAAAATGTTGATGTCGCCACTTACAATAAAAAGAAACATTCTTTTTTCCTTATCATTTAGTAAAATTCATCATAGAAATGACTCCCTTTGAATGAAATGAAATATCAAAGGGGTTTATACACCGTATAAAATAAAGTTGTGTATAATACCAAATATGCCTCAATGAAAGGAATTTGAGATGCAATCCATTAACTCCTGTTAGAATTGACCAATTTATTAATTAATCACCTGAATAATAAACTAATGTTAATTTATACTTGCTTATGAACATTTTTAAAGTTTATAATTCCTTTTATATCACTTATTAACATGTATCAAACATTATGTAATCATTTAATTTAGTAATGGTCGCTTTGTCTATATTTCAAACTCGAGTAAAAATGGACATCTTATAAATATATATTGTTCATGTGGTCTAAATTTATTATATCCAGAATGATAATCATGATGTAGTTATCATATATAACATTTATTTCTAGATTATACATGTATTTATAATAGTACATAACCTTTGGAGGTAATAAATGAAATGCACCATTCATGGAGAAGGTAAGATGTACGTACACATGAACTCTACTTTCATTTCAATTTCTTATTTTAGTGGAATTAAAATATAATGATACATAGGTATATAATAATTCTGGTATAAAATTATATATATTATCATGAACTGCTTCTTTTATACATCCCACATATAGAATTAACGAGTCATATCACTTTGAGGGGTTAGTTTTCCATCAACAGAAGCAGTATGTTCATTACCCATTAGATAGTGGTGAGTGAATGTGTAGTTCTAATACTTTAATAACAACATCATAGTATATTTAAGATCCTGTTTTTGTTATAAAATATCATAATAAAAAGAGTTTAGGGGTTGGAGAAGTAAAATAAAGGAAAATAATTTAAGAGAAATTGTAACATTTAATTCAGGTAACTCCCTTTGTGTTAAACCAAAAGGACGTCTTGAAGTGACCTATGCATATGTTAAGAATTTATTGTGGAAAATTGGGATCTTGGGAGCTTATTTGGGAAGGGTTTGGATGATCCAAGGGGATTGAGAGTTGTGAGGAATGGGTTAGAGGTGAAATCATTATAAAAGTGGGAGGAAGGTCTATTTTGGAATGTGTGAAAATATTATTTTATTTTATAACGATTTTCAGTTTCTAAAGGTCAAAAACATATTAAAGTCAAAGATAATATTACTCATGGTAGAAATAAAAGCATTAAATAAGAATTGGATAGGTTTTCGATATTGTTTTAATTTTATTATATTATTTATATAAATCATTTATTAATGAGGTAAACACTGAATCATTATTATGTCTTAAATAATTATATATAATTGATGTCTAAAAATTATAAAAAGAATACCATAATGTAGGAAATATTTTTATATTTCCAAATAATATTTATGGTAAAAAAATAACTTATATAACCCATGTAAAAATTAATTTACTAAAATATACTTTTATGTCATTTTTTCACTAAACATATATAAATTAAAATTACCATTCATTATCACTCATAAGTGGCTATATGGGGTCCCAAAATGGACCCAAGGATGAAAATGGAAGTCCATGAAACATCCAATAAGGTTATGATATGTGTTAAGGTAAATTTTTATTATTATGATATTCTTTTTATCTTGAATTACCCTATTTACCCTTAACCAGGGTAAATAAAACTAAAAAGTTAATATTCACTAAATGTTTTTCATCTAATTGAACCACATTTTACATAATAATAACAACAATGTATGTTAGTGTTTCAAAATTCAATTCAAAAAAGATGTAAATTTTCATTTAAATGAAAATGTCAGTTTTAACCTACTACTTAGTGGTTTCACTATATATCAATGATTGATGTTTTCCGAAAACTACAGAAAAATCAGCCTAAGAAATATTTGATACTCCGAAAATAAAAATGTTGCATATTTTATCAAATTAAAAATATATATGTTGGATTAATTAATTTAAAATTAAATTTCATTGTGAAAATAAAAAAGTGTTTTTTAAAGAAATATTAACTATCAAAAGATTGACACTTGTTTATGTAAAATTTCAAAGTGAAATTAATTCCAATTAAAAAATTATATTGAACGGTATAAATATAATATAATTAAACATTAAAACAAATTAAATAGATAGTAAATCCATATAAATAAATTATATTAAATTGTAGTTTTGAATTAAAATACACTATTTTTCACTATTCATTCTAAAATGAATTTCATTAGAAAAATACAAAAAATTTATCCAAATTAAAATTTGATGTCCCGATTTTGTAGAAGAATTATATTTTGTTAAAAAGAATATATAAAACTGACCATAACTATATTTCATAATGGTTCTCCATCAAAAGTTGATAAATCATCCTTTTGAAGAATATTTGAGTATTTAAGATTAAAAATAGTTTAATTCACATTTTAAGCCTAAAAAATTTATTGGATAAATGTAAAAACATTTAACAAACATGTATTAAAAAATTTTAGTTATTTATATTCATTCCTTCCAATACAACAACTTGGCAATAAATTCATTTAAAATAATATTATTATATTATTACTGTGTAACGTATGATTTCAATGAAACTTGTTGTAGCATATCGAGTATGCCATCGATCATATAAACCCCATTAAAGTAAAGTTAATATTCAATTCAAAAATATGATTAATTATTGACAAGTATTATTTCATTATTTACCCGAGATGTTACACACTTAATGAACTCATTTTTTGATAGTTATACACCAACATTATCATCACATATTATCAAACATGTATGTTTCAATCTTAACTTATAGCTCCACAGATTTTACTGTAAATTTAAGATTATATTTATTCAGATGAGTAACAATTCAGATTTTTCATTCTCATAATCACTTCAAAAAAATTATCAATTATTTTTACATAAAAACTAAAAATGATTCAATATTCCTGGGTAATCATTTTGATTCCCTGGTTAAATGGCTTGAAAATATTGTATAGAACTTTGTACGTGTTGTAGGTCCATGTTTGAGTCAATTGAACCTAAATTTTACATAGAATCATCCAAATAATTTTTTTGATTATTATGTTCAATTTCCTATAACCTAAAAATCTCCTCTTACATCTATCTCTAGAGGAAACCAATTCATGGAAATTAAAAAAATACATAAATTATCCATCACTATATTTTTATATTGAAATTTCAATATTTTATTCTTTTTAGAAATTCACTCATAAATCATCCAGCAACAGGTGAATAATTTTGTATTAATGGGATGTTTATATATAAACTAATGATATGAAATACTTGTATTCTATACCATTGAAACTGAGAAAAATATACAGGTAAAAGTTTCTTAGAACCCATTTCATCTCGAACAACCCTGGTAACATGAATTTTATCATAAAAGGTTAGATACATATTTTTATTCTATATATTTCATGTTCTGACATTCCAATATTATTTATAATAATCTAAATTATGTGCTGATGAATAATGATACCTTTTTTTATTTTCACAACAACACATTGGAATCAGAAGATACAAAGTGCTACTAATCATTAGTGACATTCCTAAGACACCAAAGTATGAAATTGGATTCCAAAGGAATAAGAGTGTTTTGGGGTATGATTTTCATATGAGCTAAAAAATTTCTAAGAATACATTAAAACCATCAATACAATATGATTTATGAGGCATAAACCATAAAACTCAATAATGTAATAGTACTTGGAAAATATCAAATTAATATCATGAAATATATTAGAGGGAATGACCAAGACACTAGAGCTAAATGACTCTAGCACCAAAGTAGAACAACACCCAACCAAGATTTTTTCACTCCCAATTTCAATATCAGGCAACCGAATCAATGAAATCTTGAAATACCCAATCATATTTACAAAATATTCCACTTCCCTTTATCTAAAAAAATTATGATGTATATGTGAAAAAGATCCCAATTAGGGGGAATTATAATCCTTAGATAATCCCATGATATTCCCAACATATCGTACTATGATAAGAATAATTTATGAAAACATTATTATAGATATTAGATAAGTAGACAAGATTATATAATAAAATCCTAAAAATATACATTCTAAAAATAAATACATAATTTGAAACCATATCTTATAACATTGAATAATCATTGTAATGGCTACACATACTCACTCACTAAAATTCATTATGTCACACATTTATAATTGTGCATCATTACATGACTCTATTTCACCATGATAGTAAATTTTCAAAACCATTCTCAATTCCATTTTCACAGTAATACACATATATCAAAGTGTTGAAAAACTCCGATTTAAAACAATTATTAAATATTAAATTATGTCCTTCAAATTATACATCTTTTTAAATCACATAAATAATAGTAATTAAATTTCCAAATTTTTCCAAGGAATTACCATAAAAATAATAAAAAATGTTTAGGAATACCCAGAATATAATATTCAAGAATAGTATAGTTAGATATAAATCACCTAGCTGAGGTTAGTTGGAACCAATGGTTAATATAAATTCCAAATAATAGACCTCTTCAATTGGTTCCACTATCAAACCCCATTTTGATCTCATTAATAAATATCTAAACCCATTTATTCAGGTATTACACACACAACAATGGCGTTTATCATTCTTAACCATATAGATCCAATACTTGAATGAATTCCATGATCCAACTAAATGAATTTTATAATTAAAATCTAATAATTCATTACAATTAAAGTATTAACAATTAATATAAGTAGAAATCAGAAAGGGTATCACAAAATAATGAATGGAGTGAATTGAAACAGTATGAATATTTACTAATTATCACCATTTCAAAATAGGTTAGTCTGTATCTATTCATGATGTTAATTGGGAAAACATGTCACAATTTTAATGAGAAGGAGAATACATTGAAACCTCATAGTATTAGTTCTATCATATAGATAAACCCTTCCAAATAGTTATCTTGTTTCAAATTATGAATTTCTTCAGTTGAACACCTAATGAATCATTCATGATACAAATGGACATCATGATACATAGAAAATGATTCAAAACATAAAAACCACTATTAAGGATGTGTATATTTATTGTATCATTTTATAAATCCAAATTTAATGATTTTATACCCATTAAACATCCCAATAAATCTAGAAAATTTACTAATTGTTTACAAACATAAATGAAAAGTAATAATCTGATGGTTTACCACAAACCTGGTATTCTACAATATTAAAAAAAAATTCCATTTTTTTAAATTAAAAATATAATATTTATTATTCAATTTCTAAATGTCATAAATAAAATAGTAATATATTTATTCCTAATAAATAAATATTATTTTAAGAAAAATGTATCCTTTTATTATAAAATAAGCTATCTATATACCACATAGAAACTTTTTTAGGGGTGTTAAATATTTTTATTTTATATATACTATCTATAAAATCCATTTATACCATTACATAAAAATTACATCACAAAAAACAATTAATATGAACCCAAATTATTTTGTGAGAGTCAATTTTAGGAAAAAAGTTTTTTTAGTTCAACTATAATAATGAAATATTATCGATTAATTAGTATTAAAAATTTTAATTTAATTTAAAAATAAATTTTGTAATTTTTTACCTCTATATTTACATGCTATTGCAATTATAGAATATTAATTATTTATACAATGTTCTACAGAATATTTACAGAGCATTTCATGTGAATAATGACATTAAACATTATATATTTAAAAGTAAATTTATATTATAAAATATCATCTTTTTACATTATCCCTCTTAAATAAATGTCCTAATATCAATTTTAATTTTCAATCGCTATTAATATTAGTAAATGGTATCTATAATATAGGTAGAAAAAATGGTATCTAATTAAATTGGTTGAATATTGTAACATTATAGGTGCGACTATGGAACACTTAATTTACTTTCATCATGTTAAAAAATCATAGTATTTCCTCCGCAACGTGCTTCTGTATACAATCCCTTTTCACAAAACAATCATGTTCTGGTTCTTTTGACACATTCACATGATTTCATTTTCATAAATTCCTGACACATAGCATATTTAATCAACCTGAATGTATCAAAATTGATACTCAAACATAACTTAAACTCCATCCTTTTAAACATTACTTTTTTTTGGAAGTCAATTATGATAATGTGGAAAATAATAATTATTGATTAAATGTATGGAATAATAAGATGATTTAACCCATTAGTTATTATCAATTTAGGTTGTTACTTTTGATAATATATACATTGTGGGTGGAACACATCATTAATTTGGTTCCTCCATAAATCATCATTTGAAAATTGAAAAATGTATTTTCATGAGTGATGAACAATTAACCACAGAAGATAATTATTTTAAGTTGAAAAATTCATCCTTAAAATGTAAAACTCTTTTAATTAATCAAATATGATTTTAGTTTAATATTAGTTAATATCATTAAAATAAAATTATTTATATGTCAGGTTTGATTATATTCTTTAACCTATTTCATAACCAAAAAAAATCCATCATAGTTGATTGTTGTGACTTGTACAGTGCATAATCATTATTAAAATCAATATGAACCAGTTTGAGGGTAATGTTGAAATTTAAATAGCCTTATTTATGGTGATTTTACCTAATATATCCCAATGAAAATATCAAAAAAGTGATGTAATTTTTAGGAGAACAATACAACATCTTCATTATAAAAAACAATGATATGTATTCATATACAAACAATTATTCATTAGACATTTTAATATTAATTATATTAAATTATTCTAATATTAATCCCAAAATTAATCAAAATTACCTCAACTAAACTAATTATTTATCTATACATATAATGTTATTTAAATGTCAACATAACATAACAAGAATTATTCTAAAGTAACATCATCACCCCTTTAGTAATTTGAATCATACTCTAATACCAATAATAAAACCCCAAATATGTTATCATATAAATAACATGACATAATAAAAATATTGAAATAGAATTAAATCCCCCAAACTTTTAGGTAAATATTTTTGGGCAATGAAAAAAAAATTACTAAAAAGCCTATTCCTTTTTCTAAAAATATATATTATTTACATATATATAAATTATTAATTCTTGAAAAATCATCAACGTCTCCCAAAAATTCTCCAAACAAGATCATCAATCAGATACATCATATTTATCAATTTTTTATATACAATATAAATTTAAAATCATATTAAAGGGGTAAACATATATTCCCATTACGAAATAATCCATGATAATATAGTATAAATGAACACCAATGGTAAACCATGAGGAATAATATAAAACATATATATATTTAAAAGAGTCATAAATTAATCATATTTACATGAATTAAAAATTGGAAATGAGTGTATGACAATACAAAGATAAATTCTAAAGAATATAACATAATTTAATCACTAAGGATTCGTAAAAAAAATATTATAATGGTTATTCATCAAGGTGTCAAAAAAATATACTATTCTTGGTACACATATTTGTTGAACATTTCATTTCTATAGATTAATTCATAACCAATGAATTATAGTATAATAAAAATGCACCATTCACAAATATAATATTATCATTTATATATATGGATATTATATATAATTCCTTAAAATCTGAATTATCCCAATGCAATGGGATAAATGATAAATCACAACAAGAAAATAAGTGAACATATAATTATAGTGGATGGAATAATATGACAAAATAATAGAAATGAAAACAGGTTATTGATTTAGATAGAATTTTTTTAATGATAACTATGACTATTTAAATTCAAATAATAAATTTCCTTAAACATTTAAAAACATAATTTTTATATAAATATAAGAGTAATAATTCATTATGATTTTTTGTGTTATAAAGATAATGTTTAATTATTGAAATTATGGTTTAATGATGCGTTCACATGAATGATAAAATTAAAAAATATTTTCGGATATATTTTTTACATTTTTTAGAAAAAGAAGAAATTAAAGGTCCTATTAAAAATTAATTTTCAATAACTTGAGGTGAAAAAATTTTAAAAAGTGTATTGTTGATAATTAAAATTCTATAATAGGTCCCTGAAAACCTATCAATGTTATCAAATGAAATGTGGTCTAGAATAGAGATTCAAAATCTTGAAAGGAAGGAACACCTTTTAATATGTTTAAAACATTATTTCTAAAACCCTACATCATAAATATTGTTACCAAATTTAAATTGTTAAAGTAGATAATGAAGATATCTAGGTATCATGGGATGAAACATAAATAATATTGTAATTATAAATTAGACCATTTCAAAGAAACAAAAATTTGTACAATAATGGTAAATCATAATTAAAAATGAATGTAATTATTCATAAAATTATATACTTTTGGAGAAGACATTCATCAAATTAAAATCATTTTATTAATATTAAATATATATATAGAGTAAGATTAAAATTAAGGAAATATAATTTAAATGTGGAATTACTATGTCTTGGAAGAGGGATGTTCATGAAGCATTCATACTCATCGATGGGAATCAAGTTAATATTAACAATTTTAACTTTGCTATATTTTGAATATAAATACCTTTAGAAAAATAATGTGATATAGTTCTTAAAAACCAATAATCTAAATGAAAAATCATATAGTTAATTTATTAGTATGAAATCACTCCATGGTAATAATATCATAGTTAACAATAGGATATATTTCTCATGAAATTAAATTTATAACAAATAAACCCGTATAATATTTTATGAAATTCAACTAAATAACATGAATCACTTATATAAATAAAATAAATATCTTAATCACATATTTCATTTCATCTTTCAAAAAATAACACTTTTAAAATAATTTATAATTATTCTCAAAATGTATATTAGTTAGTCATTGTCTATATTTTATATCCTACATGGAAATTAATAGTGTTTGGGATTAGTTACATAATAAAAGTGTTTTATGCATTCTACACTCAAAAATCACCATTACAATATCAATGAATTTTCTAGATTAAAAATTTTATATAAAATTTTAATGTTATAATTTCATTTCATATGTGTTCTAATTTTTATTTATGACATATAAGTCTTTTACTAACTAATGTTTGTAATTTATAACAAATAAAATATGTGGTTTTAGTTAATAATTTAAATTTTATTATAAGAATTAAATCCCCAAAAAGATATTAATGACTTATATATATCAAATATAATTCTTCCAATTCCATAAATTATAAAAATCATTATCATTGTCGATGCTGGTGTTTAAACCGACTCAATAAGAACATGCAACAATCTCTATGTCTGTATAGTTATAGAAGATATTAATTTTTATAAAAATCATCTTAAAAAATGTATAATGTAATTATTTACATTTTATAAAAGAGATTATTTTTAATTAGGTATAGTTATATCAATATGGTAAATGAAAAATAAGTTTTAACATATATATAAAAATCTTTTCATCTTTATATGTTCATTTTTTGTAGCCAGTTTTTCAATGATCACCTATTGCTAAAATTAATTTTATTATGTCTAATATATATTTTAGGATTAAAAATAATCAAATATAATGCTAAATATTCACTAATACTATATTGAATATTTTTATGAAAAACAAATATGGCATTCATAGAGGCGACAGTCCAAACATATGCATGAGAATTTATTCATTTTTATTAATAGAATGGGTGTGAAATAATTAATGGTTTTATCATAAATATATTATTATATTACTTATTCTGATTTAATTATATACAAATAGATATAATAGGTATGGAGAATGGTGGATCAGATGATAATGAAATGAATTTAATGAATGAGTAATCATCATATTGTAATTTTTGATCTCCTTTAGATGTATCCTTTAGAAATGGTTTAATTAAGAACATTGATATTAATATAGTTTTATAGAATTGTATTATGGATTTAAGTAAATAAATTTTATTGGTCTTTTATTGGAGTTTCAAAAGAGGGTTGTGGCATATAATTGGTGGAAATTAGAGATATTTATATGTTAAATATTGGGTAAAATCATGGGAAAGGAATGTTATGTAATAAGTGTCAACGAAAAATCATTAATGATATATTAGTTGGTTAAGTAAATTTTTTTGATACCTACAAGTATTACTTTCCAACAGATAAATTTCATTACAGATGGTCTAATTGTCAAATTTAATTAGAAAGGATTGATAAAAATTAGATATACCATTTTTAAAATTATTAATTTGATTTAAATTAAATAAATAAGATGAACCATTATATTAAATATTATAAATATTAAATCTGAAAATGTACTCAATTTAATAAATTATATTTAGGAATTTTAAAAAATAAATATTCAATAATATCATTTAATGTGTTAATGAATAACTTTTTAATGGAATTTTTAATCATTTTGCGTTCAAAATAATTTTTATCATTTATTACTTATAAAGTAAATGTTTATTTATTTATATATATGATTGAACATATTATCATATTCTTAATTTCTAATTGGACTATTTAATTTAAAAATAATCACTATTTAGGAAAATATAAATCTTTTGAAAATTATTATTTTTCCAAAGAAACTGTTATTTACCTTGGTATATTAATTTTAAAACTAATAATAAAATTGACCCAATTATAAAATATATAAATTTAAATTAAAAATATTAAAGTCATTTTATATAATCCAATTTATAAATGTTATAAAATCAATTATAGAAACATAATTTAAAACCCAGGAATGAACTTTTAATGAGAACATTTATTTTATGTATATAATAAATAAATTACATACCTTGTAATTATTATTAGTTGGATAATAACATTTTTTATTATTTATATTATCAAAATTATATACTTAAAATATTATTTAACAGTAACATAGTAAACTACAGAGCTCATGAATATGTTTAGGTATCAGGAAAATATTCTCTTATACAGAATGATTTTATTTGATAATTTTACTCTGCAATTTAAATTTCAAAAATGAATTAGTAATAATATGTTATATTTATTATAAATTAATTGATTTATTTATAAGCCTCTATATTTTCTATATAAATGTATATTTTCATTTTAAAAGTAATATAATGTTATACAATTATTTTTGTATTGTTATTGTATATGAAGAAACTAATTAAACACATTAGGTTTTAATAGAAATATACGTTTTCGAAGATATTTTTTTTCATGAATACACTCCATATACAAAAGAACTATATGTAGCCTAAAATGTTATGATCAACATCGAGATCCTTGGAATAACATAAGAACGTGTGTATATATATATATGACTATTAAATAAATGAATAATATGTATTATATATGTGGAAGGTAATTCTCCATCCCATGAAGTTAATATACTGTCCCCCTTCTTCCCCATTTAACATCCCTAATGAATTTCATCCTTCTATTAGATTTCCATTATCCTAATATTTCTAGTGTTTTTTAACAGCCTCTTGTAAATGCTATATTTCATTACTGGAATTATCCAATGTTTATTCCCTATTTCAACCTGAAGCTAACAGTAGGTTTCAAACAACAGGGTCTATTAGTGGACTATTTTGATGAAATCCTCATCAGATCTAACGGTTTAATGGAGAAAAACACTATGGGTCCCCTTGATTCGAATCACACAATGAAATTATTTACATCCAAATACAACCTAGTTTTTCCTAGGCATAAACTCCTCGAATGTGAAAGGGATATCCTTTTTCATTCTATATATTGACATATTTCATTCAAATAAAGGATGATTCACCAAACATAATGATATGGTTTATATTTTCATAATTATATCTTCCTTTTCAGAATACATTAATTATACATATTTTAGGTAATCTAGTATAGAATTATCAATATTTTGATAGTAGTACTAGACCATTATGATACCCAATTTCACTAAGAGTATATTTAAAAGATGATGTTTTGATATTACCTTTTTATTCGTTTGGGGTTGTTTTTTGAGAATAGATCAAGTACAAGAAACAAAAATTTATTGAATGAAGTTATGTTTTCTTCTATTTATGCCTAAAAAGGTAGAATATATTGGTAGCATGGTGATGTAGGAAGTCACTTTTGAAGATGATTGAATTTTTCAGACATAGGGTTAATGAATTTGAATCTGGTTCTGGTGAAAAACCGATGAATCAAGTTTTAGTTAGAGTAATTTTTGATTTAGGTAGATTATATGATGTTATACTAATTGGAATATAATATGTTCATGAGTTTTTAGGGATTTTACTCTATCTTGGTCATGTTTTCTATCCATTGGCCTTGTGTATAGTAGTTTTGGATAGTCAAAATATTTAAATGGATATACCTTCTCACCCAAAAGGGTCTAATATCGATGATAATTTAAAAAATTTCCTTAAGGTGGTATGTATCCCAATTGAACAAGTGAGTCTATTTAATGAAGTTGACACTAGTGTATGTGATGAGGGATTATTGGAATCCCAACTGAATACAGATCTATCAATTTGTAATGAGGAGGTAGGGGATGTTCATGTTATTGAAAATCACACAAGGGTGTCTCAAGGTAATGATAATGAAGATTAAAATGTTAGTGGATCGATCGAAGTGAAGGGGAAAGGGTTAAGACTACAAAAAGGATGAGGTTAAGGGAGAGCAGTTCATATATAATACTAGGGAATCACTTTAATAACCTATTAGTCAGTTGCATGGATCTTGTTAAATGTGATGTACATCACGTAAACATTCAAACCACAACATCAATGTAGAACCTCTTGTATGATCATAGTAAATATGGAAGTAAATTAGAATAATATCTTTCATGACATGTTTCTATGTAATGTGTTGATGAATTACACGGAAGAGGCCTCCGAAATTTTATAATGATAAACGGGAGGAAATAAAAAAAATATGTCGATGGATGCATTGTCCTAAAAGAAACAAAAAATAAATGACATGAGGAAATTATCATTAACTAATTCTAATAGAATCTGTGGATACTAAAAACATAAGGATATTGGTATTGACCACATGATATAAGTTTTGTTTCAATAAGATAGATCCTTTACTCATAATGTTAAAAAAAGTATGGAGTGTGGTGAAGCTAATGATGTAATTCATAGTAATGAATGTATAGATAATATGACATTATATAAGGGGGATATAAGGTTATAGTCAGTGTACTGGTTAATTGGTTCATTAAGGAAATGGAGGCATGGGAGATCATCCTTCATTTTAATGAAGATATAGTAGAGGAGGTATTGGAGATCAATACCAATCAAGAGGATTACGAAAGGATAATGAACAGAATGAATACATTTAACCTTGTACAGGAGTAGTGTTCTTTGATTGAATAAAAAAATATCAATTTAGCGTGCGTTTTAAAATGAGGGGATGATAGGCATAGAACAATTTATTCATGAGTTGGATAATGTGTATGATAATTTTGAGGACCATATCATGGATGACCTGGATACAAAGGCACATGTTCTACTTTTTTGGATTTGAAGAGTTATGGATTATAGTGGACATAATATGGATTTTAATAATTTGGTTTTTAATTTTTCTGTTAGATGATTCTTTGTTCTAAATTGTAACAATGTCCCACATTAACTCAAATGTGATTGAAATAATAAAATGATAATTTTCTGCTATTTTATATCCTAGGTTTTCAAGGTTGTACAATTCTCAATATCCATATCGTAAGTAGATATCTATGTATCTGTATTGGTTAGGCATAAATGCATATCAAATTATATACCATTGGAATTTCATGTTGGTATACCATATCAATCATGCGTAACATCATGTTCATTTCATATATGTGAAATTGTTGGATCCATTATAATATCATATGAATTTTATATGTAAAAAAAATTAAAATATTGGGTAAAAAACTATTCATTATTCTGTTAGGGATGTTGGGTATCATGTACCAATTGTGATTTCTCATATAATCTCCCCTATAGTAAAATAATGCTTGAATAATCATTTTCAGGTTCAATGGTGACATTTGATTTCCACAAAAATCTTCCTCCCCTCACTACCCAATCTATGGAAATCATTACACTAGGGTTCCCATTAGGGTCCCCTAGGCAATACCATATCATGAAAATCCTACATGGGTTTTTATACCTCAATTTTATATATATTTCATATCCCATCACCCATAGGTTATTTCATTCCTTATCATATTAATGATCACATTATGTCCTAACTATCTTTATCAAATACATTCCACTAGAATTTACAATAAGGGATAGAATTATTCCCCATTCATTCCCCAATACATCCTACGTCAGTCGCCTCACACGACCTAATATAAATATACTATATGAAGACCCAATTGTGTTCTTTGATACTAGATACTATAAATGTTTTCATTTCATAATCATTTAGCCTATTACATTATGGTCTCTCAATATGATATCATCGCATACTCGAAAAAAACTATTCCCATCAATCATGTTCATAAATTAAAATGAAGTAATGTTTTCTAATCATTAAATCAATCATACTCACAAATTTTGGATTAGTAACACCCTACAGGGGAATATATATCCTAGAAAATGTATTTAAAATTAATTTTATGACCATTGTGGTCCATGGAATCAGTCTATTTTTCAATGGTTTTCCATGGATGTTGACACATGAATCTATCCAAGAACATTTTAGTTTAGAGAAATACTTATTTTAATAGTGAAATTTTCCTTTAGTGGTGGGTGCTTAAATTACATGGCATATAATGGAATAATCTCAATGGTAGATTATATAGTTACCACATACCTCAATTGAATCCATTTCTTTTAATCAAAGCTCTACCATCATGAATTAGCTCGTCCAAGCCTCATATAAACTACTATGAATCTATATATTTTCATTAAATAAAATATAGTTAAATTTAAAAAATTAAATTAAATATATAATTTATATTGAAAATTCACAATTTCATAACTCTCAGTAAGCAATTTCCACTGACTAAAACCCAGTCCCACATCACTCGAAATGGATATGGAATATAATTATCCTTATCGTATGAATGTTTCAAAAAAATTGGATCAAATAAAATAGAATATTAATTTAATTTTTAACATAATAATTTGATAATACATTGGGTGAGTTATCTATATTGAAATTATGGAAAACAATATAAAAACATTATCTTTGGACTTCACTAAACCATGCCACAAAATCTCCCCATCACAAAAAATATGATTCAACCATGATTTAGTATAATCGTAAATGAAATCCCCAAACAAGAAAAATAAAACATGTGAAAATAAATAACGGAATAATGTAGTTGAGAAATGCTATAACACATCCAAATTATTGAATAATCATAACAAAAACCACCCTAAACACATATGAAATTAGATGGAGAATGTACGAGGGATCCATAGGTCCATTCATGGTATGGATATGGAAAAAGGGGATACAAGGATTAAATATCCTAAAGGAATAATGGTCCATTAATACAATATAAGAAATTATGGATCCTAAAATATTTGGAATCATGGTTTTAGAGACTATAAATAATGATGTGGTTGATATAGTCTTATGTTATACTCTAATAATAGTTTTTCATCATAGTTTATTAAACCATTAACCAAAAATGAAAAACCTTATGAATACAATGTTTTCACTTTTTCATGGTTTATATGAAAACATACACCATCTATTCATGAACTATTAATAACAATAAAAATATTGTTGTTTGGTTTCATTGTTTCTCCTATTTGTGTGATATTGTAAACCTTTTTTTAAATTTTTTTCTCTATTAAATTCCAAAAAAATCAACTAAGTACCTCAGACACCACCTAGCCTTGATCTATTCAAAAATCATCATATTCATTTTTAAACTCCCAAGATGGCATTATGGATCTACATTTTCAAAATGTCTAGAATTGGTGAAATAAATAATTCAAAATGATCCTTCATTTTATAAAAAAATTAAGGGAAGGGGGTTTTATACATGTAAATATACAAAACAATTTCATTTCTGAAAAACTAATAAATATCATTATTTAAATATACTGTTAAATCTAAATTCATTTTTATTAAACTTCATTGTGTGACCATGGTGGACTTCATAAAAATAACCTCAAATTTAAATTTTGAAATCCATAAATTTATATAAATATTGGCATATAGAAAAAAATAATTTATTCACATGATATTGATGGATATCATAAAATATCAATAAAAAATGTATCTAAATATATTTTCCCACCAACATTAGAGTGACACCCACATTCCATACCTATGAATTACATCATTACCCTAGAATACATAATACATTAGAAAAACATATTCCCAAAAGAAATTTATTTTAGATTCTTTTCAAACTTGGAAACATGATCCCTAGTATAAAAGGGATCTATATTATCTACTTATATTTTCTCAATGTCTATAATCATTCTTATGAACATCATACATATAAAAAATATTTATAACATATGTAAAGGATACCAAAGTTTGGGTGAGTTCAGATTCATAGTATCGGTAAATAAGAGAGATATGTAATCCTATTCGTTAGTATAAGGTTACTTGAATAATATCATAACGTTACATTATCACACCATACATTTCAAATATCCAAATAAAGAGTGATAGAATAAATATTGGTAGTCCGTATGTAATAAATAATATGTGAATTAAGATAATAATAAATTAACGAATAACATAAGAATATGTTAGGAAGGTTTGGAATAAACATAAAAATATTAAATTATTTTCAAAGTTGTCAATAAATAATTTCTAAGATTTCTTAGTAGTAGTTGTTCATTCCCAAAACCATATAACTATTCATGGTTCACGATAAAGTCCATATTAGTAGAAAAAGTATATTACTTGATTGAGTTGAATCCCCATTCTGGACACATTTTTCTCATGAGATATAAATCATTACCCAAGGCATTGTATTGTTATATGGGCTACCATATATCATAATGGAATCATAAAAACATATCTCATAAGATAAAAAATTGTCATCATATCATAACCCATGTAATTATATCGATATCATAAACATCTCATCATATAATAATCTATGGTAGTTAAAAATGTTACATATTTATTTCATCATTTCAAAACTCATGAAATGAATCGAGATTCATAAAAAAATTAATTGTGAATGATAAAGAACTATATAAATCAAAACATTAAAATGTAATACATATAAAGAACTAAAATAAACGTTACCCCTAGAAAATATCCATGGGAAGAAATGAGTAACACCCACATATGTCATATTATATGTAAAATTATTTTCAATTATTTTTTAAATACAATTATTCTAAAAAATATAATTTTTTAGTAATATGATTTTAGAAACATAAAAAATTTTTAAAATTTTTTTTCATTCAAAATAACATTAAAAAATTATAATGAAATATTTGTGAATAATTGAAATATGTTTCCATTTAAAATAATATTAAAATATCATTTATAATAAAATTAATACATTTGTAGATAACATGGTTTTGAAAGAAAAAAAAATATCCGACTGAAGGTTGAAATGAAGTCTGATTTGATTTAACTTTTTTAGTATCATTAAAAATGAAGGAATTGGATAATTTAAATATTATATAAAGATATCCTGAATAAATATAGGATAAGAAAAATGAACAGAATACTTTATTGGGGGATCATAATATTTCATCAATGTTAGCATAATCATAACCTTCCATGAAAAATGAAGAGTTTGTTGCAATAATTATTACAACTTTGGAAAAATTAAATTTAATCCCCATGAAATAATAATAATACATATGTATTATAATATAATTTAAAAACTATTTTAATGATATATCATATATAATTGTTGTATATTCACCTTTTAAAAGAATATCAGTTCATAACAAAACTTGTGTCTCCAAGATGGAAAATTGAGAAACAATTACCATACAGAATGGGTAGCATTTGAAAAGTTATACCGTATTAACTAGATATCAATAAATTTAAATTTAAATAACTATATATTTGAGGATAAATAATATATTAATCATTATTGGTCATCATATACACTTCCCATAAATGTTTTTTGTGAATACAGCATAAGTCTTGCAAAAATGATAGTGAGACTAAAAATCCACTTACCTTATGTGTTGACTCTCTTCATACTTGTTCAGACATACGATATAATAAATATTAGTTTTCAATACATATATTATATAAGTTCATAAATTATTTAATTCAATGTATGATATTATTATTACCTTTTATAACCCATTTATTAATAATGCCACGTTAATGTTCTATTTTGGGTACTAACAGCTTTGTTTTTTCAATGTCTTTATTTGTTGTATTTTTTGTCCTTTTTCTTATATAATGATTTTCACACATAAATAATGATAAAAATTATTTATATATTATATATATTTTGTATATATATATTTATAATAATAAATAAAATATATAAATAGGAAATAAAACTACCTATCAATGGAGATGGTAAGACATACATACGCTTGGTCATTATTTCTATTTTCATGGAGTATATAAAGAAATAAAAATATTAATTGATATAAATATATATATATATATATTATAATTTCAATATAATAATTATTTAATATATATCATATATTATTATTAAATCTATCCTTAATTAATTACATGTAAAGCATGAACGAATCACATCGCTTTAGGGAGACGGTTGTCAACATGTCCATAAACATTGTTATCATATTACTATAAAATTGGAAAAATTTATATTCCATATAAAATTTAAAATTGAAAATAAAACATAAAAAATATCATTTATACCATATAAAAATAGTAATTATACCATTATTCCTGACCATAAGAGGTGCTAATGGATGGAAAAATTACATTAGTTTCTGAGGTTGTAGTTTTTCGTACATAAAAACAGTGATTGTGTATCCCATTTTATGGAATTTTGGGTGACTGTTGGTTATATAATTATCATAAAAACATATCAATTAATTTATCATACTAATATTATTTTATAATAATTTCATTAGAACAATGTAGGGGTGGAGAATGAAATAAAAAAAATCATGTTTAAGGATGTAACCTCTTCTCTATTATTACTCCTTATGGTTTTCATAAAATGGAATCCTTGTAAGGATTTATGACCAAATAGTTGAATTAATGATGAATATAAGGTAGATATAATTTTAATGGGATTGGGTTTTGATATGAGAAAATGAATTTATAGGAGTGACGATGTAAGTTGGAAGTTTGTGTCCGTTTATAGTGGATGTGGAGGGCCATTCTTGTTTATATGAAATTGTAATCATTATTTATATAAAAGATCCTAAAATAATTAAAACAATTATTGAAAATAGAGTATATGGTTTAAATATGGATTTAATATGGATTTTGGACTATTTTATGGATCAAAAAATGAAGTTAATTTTATCAAATTCAATTTCTAAAAGTTTGTAGAATTATTTTTCACGAAAATTTTTTTAGATAAAATAGTTTTTTTAGAAATATCAATTTTTTCAAAAAAATAAATTCCTTTATAATTATATTTTTATTAAATGAAAATATTATATATAAATTATAATAAATTATATTAAAATATATATATTAATATGTTTAACGGCTATATAATAACTTTTTTTGTATAAAATAATTATAACAACTAATTTCTTTTTGTAGAAACCAGCATTATGTGTAATGCAAGAATGTTCGATGTTTTTTATAGAAAAATATTGTCTTATTATAATATATAATTAAGTTCTAACTTTTTGTATCATAAAAACAAATAGAATAAAGTTAATTTATTGTAAATAATCTTCTTAAAAACATAGCATGTAATATTCTACTCCCATTAAGATTAATTTTTTAGTTGAAATTCATCAATCTCATAAAAAATGATTATATGTATACCTCATCATATCCTCATCATCCCATATATCTTTATCTAACTTTCATATCCTCGTCAAAATATTACCATGTGAGTGGAATTGATTCATAAAACACTCTCCACATGATCAAAAAAATCATTTTTTTTCTTTATAACTACAATACTACTCCAACGGTATGAGATCTTATATCAGTAATTGAGAAGGATAATTTTTATAATTACTAAAGTGAGATATGTATAACACATCATGGAGTAGAGAGATATTTGGTGGATGTTATGATAAATAATCCATCTTTTTGATATTATATTGAATTTTATAGGAACTAATATACCTATGGATTAGTTTCCATTTAATTACAAATCTTATAATGTTAATACAAGTATAAATTTTATGAATATTTTTTATGAAATTAAAATTATTGATCACACTTATAGTTATTAGAATAAATTTTTTTCCATATTTATTCTTCCTTGATATTTTTCTGAAAGGTCTTAACCTTCTCCACAATTTCTTCAATGATCTTAGCCCCCATTAGATTTAATTATCCATCTTCAAGTAAACATTTTGGATCTCAATATTACATTTCATAGATGGATTTTTATAGACCCATATTATCTCATTCGTTAAATCTATTTCTATAACAAACTCAAATTGAGGAAGCTGTTTTTCCCAATAACCAATGAAATCCAAAGAACATGATCTCAACATATCTAGCAGTGTATGAATTTTCCATTCAGATTGACCATTCATTAGAGCCTGGTAAGAAGATACAATACTTAATTTTGAATCAAGGAATTATTGAAAACATATAAAAAACTTTGAGTAAATCCTAGATCATTCACAAATACAATACAATGTGGTACTTCATGAAACCATACCACTTCAATAATTGATATCTTTTATAGTTGATTTAGATATATAATGTATCTCATATAGATGATATGTTATATCATACTATGTAATGAGACTACCAACCACATGGAATTATTATTTTTAGGATTTTCATATCCTACTTAAAAAATAAATAATTATTTTATCCCATTTAAATTATTTTATGTTTAATTGATGCGTTCTCATATTAGAATTTTTTATATCCATGAATTCCCAACATACCATGTAATGATATATAAACTCTTTTATACCTATAATCATTTCATTCCATTATAATTTTTTTGTCTAATATCAATAAATATTTTTTACTTTTAGTATTAATAGACAACTGAAATATATCTACTTAAAGTAATAGTTTTATTTTCATATCTTATATGTAAAATACATATACATAGTTCTAAAACAATATTTTTTTCTTTTATATCAATGTTAAGAAATGTAATATTTCAATCTTTCTTCTACAATTCAACATCTTCTTTATGCACCTCATTAATTTTCACTTGGTTATAGGGATGAATATTATATTGATAAGGATAACATTTTACCCTTCATTTATGATTTGTAGTTCCATAATTTATTAATCCTAAAACATAAGATCTTTTGCGTCTTCATAACAAGCCAGGTAGCCTGATCCATTGAACTGAAATTATCTATCACCATTTTCACATTCCCAAGGTGGTAATGTGTTGAGTAGTCATAGTCCTTTATCATCTATAACCAAGATCTATTGTGAAAATCTAACTCCTTCTGCAGGATTTTATACTTAAAACATTTATTATCAATACATATATATGTATTTTCACTATTTCCCCCATATCTTGAATGAAAATATTATTTTAGATGACTCTCAATCTTGGGTTTTCTAGTTTATCTCATCAATATTAAATTTTAACGATCATTATATATAACAATGTAATTTTTTATAACAAAACATCCCAATTCATACATGGATGTTTTTTTGATTCCAACCCATTATCTAATACATGTTCATGTAGAAACATGTATTTATACTAATAATAAATTTAGGTCGCTGAAATTTTACTCACATTCATATGTTAAAAATAACACAGAACACTTCTACATTAACATATTTTGAGTTTTTCGTAGTCTTTTTAAATTCACAACAAATATTTGATAATAAATATCTATACCGTGAAAACAATGGATCTTTGACATAGTTGTTGGTATTTACAAACATTGAGTATCTTTTTTATTGGATGAATCAACTGTTATACCCTCTATTCATAATTTATGAAAAAAATTGATATGTTTTAAATAAATAGTTAATAGTTTTTAAGACAGTTTCTTCTTCAGTAGTGTACTCGGTACAATTTTCATGTTGACAACCCAATTTACAAAGCTCATCAAATACACAATAATATTATATGTAATGTCTACTATAAACAGGTCAATGTAATCCCAAAATAATATATCATAAAATATATGAAGATATTATGGGTAATTTTAAGAGAAAACATCATTACAATATTTTAATTGTTTCCATATATTGTACGGAATTTCACCATGGTTAAATCCTCCTTCACGACCCTCAGATCCTTATATCCATAAAAAATTTAAATCTTTGAATAGTATTGATATTTGTGTAGATGATCAGAAAAGCCATCAATATATGGAAGAGGAAACATTTTCTTGATCATGATATTATTGAAATCCTGATAATCAATGTATATTCACATTGATCCATATTTCCATTTCAATAAAATAATATGTGTAATGAAAGGAGTCAAAATTGGCCAAATATATCCATTTCAATTTATTCATGGAATTTAATTTTCAAATATGGAAACCCAATCATGGATATTATATAAGGAGTATTTTAAATTTCAATGGAACTAAGTATGAGTTATATTGAAAACTCAACCTCAATTTATGGTGGAATGATAAAAAAACATTTATGAAGACATCCACGGACACCCAAACAATACTAATATCATAAATGTCGAGTTTATCCCCATCCATTTATGATTAACATACCTTCTTTAATGAGAATTATGACCCATACACTAGATATAATCTTTTTACAAATTGTATACATATAAAAACATTTTTAGATTATAATAGGTTGGATTAAAATATAAAGCGTAACATCCTTCCAAAAACAATTGATGCGTTATTTTTTAAGACATATCAAATAAAAGCCTTATATTCCATAATATTTAACTACATGAAGAATGAAATGATTGTTAGGAGGAACATTTCCACAAATGTAAATCGATGCCAAATCATTTACAAGATATGAAATAATCGCACAATTAGTGTATTTAATTTATAAATCTGATTATAATTGTTTGAGTGGAACCTAAAACCATTATAAATTCTCTGGATATGAAATATTTGGTAGATCCAAGATAAAATATGACATTATCTGTTATATGGTGGATTCAATGTTTACCATTAACCATGATATTATCACACCACTCATCAGAAATAGTAATAACATGAGATTAATCCTTGTCCATTATCATTAAATATTCTTGAAACTGATCATCCTCATTGACCTTCATTTTTTGTAATTGTTTATCCAAATTTCCATTTTCCTGTAACATTATGAAATGATGTGGTGGAGGTACATTCAATCCATTTTTATCTCAATTCAAATTTTCAGTTATCTTCATCCCATAACATTAGTTGTCATTTGTCTAATTACATTCTATTCAATATATAAATCATTTATAAAACCTATAATGACAAATTTCTCAATGGTTCTTCCATAACCCATAATGAAAATGAAATATCACTTTAATATATCCCTGTTTTGTAGATATTCCATTGAACTCCATCATCCTTTACATGTCAAAATCATGATATTGAAATGTTACTCAAAACATTATTTCATCCTTAATTTCCCATTTCCCAATCTATAAATAGATACTACCCTTACATATGGATAATCCATCTTAGGGAAATTTCATTAATCCATTAAATTTTCAATCTAAATTACATTCTGGTTGCATGATATAAATATTTACTTACATTACAAGTGTTGAAAAATTAGCCTTATAGGTACCAGTGGATTCACTATCCTCATGATTTAACTCGTGGAACTATTTATAGATATTTTTATGAATAATTCAAGGAATTTAATTGTTGAATATTTAGTTCAAAAATTCATCTCAACCCATGGATTCAATTTCATAGTGTAGCCTTATATTCGTGAATAGAATCCACTACAGGAGCACTTCAACTACTAAAATGTAAAATAGCCAACATGTCATCCACATGTTCTATACAATGAATGAAGGGAAATATTTTTCCAGTGGTACCAATGAATTTTTCAAAAATTATTGAATTCAAAGACACACTAAATGACAACAGATGTTTCCTTATTAAGGACTCAATAAATTTTTTCCCATTTTTTCTAATTTTGATGTCGATCAGAATTCATCGACTGAGAATGTTGGATGGGAAAAGAAAACATAATTTTTTTTATTCTTGATCCTAAATAATAAAGATGATTAGCTCAACAACAATTTTATTTCACATCACACTCTAAATTCATATTGGGACTTCATGTTCCATCCATTGTATAAATCAAAGATTAATGGAGTAACAAAAAATAATTTGGTTGGGAAACCTCGTAATAATAATTTTAAATACATGATAAATAAATTATAAAGCTCTCTTTAAACTATGGAACATTTTATTTATATAGGCTTATTTATTTCTATCATATATATAAATCCTTCATGATGGTTTCTGAAGAGTTTTTGAATTTCCAAATAAAATACCATGAGAGTTTCAAATTAGGTGTGCGGCAAGGCCGATTATTTTTCACATGATTTCAGTTGAGTCTATATCAATACAGTGTTTCTGTGGTTGTTACTCCTATATACATATTTTATAGAGCCACATCCACTTTTAATATTAAAACATTAATTTATTTCTATGAAACAATTAACTCTATATATTAACCATGTTATGGGGAATTTTGATATACACGGGTGATCCATAGCATTATCCATAGATACATATCATTAAGGATCTTTATATGGTGTTATCAACATAATTTAGAGAGGTTAAAAAATTAAAATTTGTTACTTCTATAATTACCCATTCTAATCATACATAAACATAATAATATTTTTTTAGAATACTTAATATATTACCCAAATTGAAACCTAATGAACTTTTTACATTAGTCCCTTTAGAAAAATGTAAACAATATCCCTGGTATATTTTTGATCTATATTCTATCCTAGTAGGTTGTACATGTAATGAACACTTTTTAAAAACATCATACAATAAACATGTGTTCATAACCTATAGAAATGAATCATTAAAAGGGGTGACCTCCAATTCCCAATAAGGGAAAACAAGGGAGGTATATAAGTATAGTAATGAGTACAAAGTATATAAAAAAGATCATAACATTATAATATAATACCTAGTATATCAAAGATAATAATCAAGAGTCAAAGAATAATAATTTGTAGTTTTTAAGAAATGAATTGTAATAGAATAAATATCATAAGACATAATAGCATATCAAAGGAATATGACATGTAATTTTGTCATACACATAATCATATAATATTACTTCCATATTAATTAAGTATTGATAATAAGGAAATCATATTGGAATGGGTTCATTCCCCAAAACATCATAGTAGTAAAGGTTCACTCTCATGACCATCTTAGTAGACAATGTCTATTACTGAACTGAGATTAATCCCCTTTACAACCATTACAAGAACATGAGATATAACTATTTTTTGAATACATTATAGATTGATATAGGTCTAACATGTCATATAATGAAATCATAAATATATACTATATTATATTATAAAATTTTACTATATCATAATCCATCAAATAAAATGAGTATCTTCAACATGTAACTGTATCATAATCATTGGAAAAGGCCAAGGTCTCATTATCATTTCACAAAATAATAACCCTTGAATATAAGTGGGTTTCCTAAGTATATAACTTGCCTAATAGATATGGTTTTCATAGAAACAATTCCATAAAACATACACCATTTGAATAATGAATATGAATGGTCTCCTTGTATATTATAACAATAAAAACATGAGTAAACCCTATGTATGACACAACATATGGATATTAATTTCAAAAGTTATTTTAAAAAAAATTATAAAGAAAATTATATTTTTTTATTGATAATTAGATTTTAAAACATAAAAAAAAATTAAAATGATTTTTTTATAATATATTTGAATTCTTATAAAGGACTATTTGAAAATAAATTCAATTATTTTACATTTAAAATTAGTATTAAATTTCATTTTAAACATTATAAAATACAATTTTATGAAAAAATATCGATTAAAATAGAATTATAACAGAAGAGAGAAATGATGTTATATTTTCCGAAAACCCTTTTCTTAATAATATTAAGTACCAAAGAGTGGAAAAATGAAACCATTTTGGGATTATATCAAAATTTACAATAGAATAATAATTTTTTTGATATTTCTTCAAATATATATTATAACATTTCATCATTGGAATCATAATAAAATACAATCTCAATAAATGGTGAGATTGTAGAGATAATATCTTACCAAATTTGTAAAATTTAATAGCAATATACTTGAAATAGTAAAAAAATATTATAATTTCATGAATATAAGGATATTTGTGATATAAATTTTCATGTGTGATTATATACACCTTGTAATTTAATATAGTTTCAAAATAAAACATACATATCAATGAATGAAAATTTAGACAATATTACATTACTGATTTGGTAATTTTTTAATCCCTAAAACCCCCATGATATAGTTGTAGTTAAATATATATTAAATTACACATTAACTTAATTATAGTTCTCATATAATTCATTATTTGGTTGTACATGTAGCTTAAAAATTAAACAAGTGGTGAATGAGGATTAAGACTCACAAAAATAAAACAACGAGTATAAATCCCCTTACATAATATCTTGAATCTCATTGTATTGATTCATACTACATATAAAATAAATATAATTATATATTACGTATATTACAGAAATATATTAAATAATATTATACCATTAATTGATTTATTATTTAATTTTATTTTCTATTTATTATCAATTCCTTGTTAATTTCACATTTCGGTTAGTAACTACATTCCTTTTCCCATGTTATTTTTTTGTCATATTTTTCATCATATTACATATATCGTCATTTAAAATTTATTATAATTATAATAGTTATAATAATACAATATATATTTATTATATTTTTTTTATTATAATCTATAAGACAAATATTTTTGAAATTATATACACTATTCAATGATACAGTAGGTCATACATTGGCATTATCACAGTCTCTATTTTCATGATGTATTGAAAAAAATATAGAAAATAAATTCTATATGTATATAATATCTCCTAAAAAAATTATAATATAATATATATCACTTAATTTTATTCAACCAATCTATAATATATTACATGTAAAGTGTGAAAAAATATCTTTTCTTTTCAGTGGTAGTTGTTTACACATCCATATATAATGTAATCGTATTCCAACAAAATTCCAATAATGATTGGATGCATTATATAATAATTAAAATTCACAAAAAAATTAAAAATATCATATATATATATATATATATATTAAATATATATTTCATCATCATTATATACTGTGATAGGTAGTATTTTATGAACTAACTACATCAGTTTATGAGGCCGTAGTCTGCCGTACAGATAATGAATGAATGTAAATCCCATATGATCGAAGTGTGTGTGAGTGTAAGGAGTAACGTTAATATAAAAAACTATTATATTTTTTATACACAAGATATTATATAAGCATGTAATAATAATAATATTGGATGTGATGAAATAAATAATACAAAAGTTCATGTTTAATGAGGTTACATCTTCTCTGGGGTAATTTATTTTGGTTTTCCTCAAAGAGATTCATTTTTTTATCTTATTGCAAATTTTAGGCTTCTATGATTAATATAAATAATTTCATAGGTGATTTAGATATTTTTATAATGACCGCAAGGGACTGATCATATTCAATAAGTGTGGTTTTGGGGGGTGAGTGCCCTTATATTGTGGATGATTAGTTACATGTTTTAAAATATTAAATGGTACACTATAAGGAGTTCTCCCAAACATCATGTTACCCCAAAATTTTAAAAATATTTATAAAATTGTATTTAAGGATGATATATGTACATGAAATTGTATTTTTGAAGTATTTTGGTCATTCATACGCAATATGTTTTTAGTTTAACCACTATGAAATATTTTTTTCCCTAATTATTAGAATAATGTTTACAAACATTCACCAATAAATTTGTTAAAAAAAATATTCGAGTTATTATAAAATATATATAAATAATACTACAAATATTGAATCCATTTTTTGAATCTATGATAACATAAGTGCCTGAAATTAATTTAAAATTTATCTACCAGTTGGTCTAAGATGTAATGTTTTTAATTTGGCATGTAAAATAGATTGAATTGTTTTTATATCCAATTTAATTGTGAAATTGGATAAAAATAAGAATATTGGATTAATTTATCAATAATTTATTTAATTATAATTTAAAACCAAATTATTATATTATTTAACTATATTATTAAATTATTTGAAATCATATATTTTCAATTAAAATTTGGTATTTTTTAACTATTCATCGAAAAATTAAATAGTTTAGACAAATAAAAAATATTATCAAAATATTATTATTATGTTATGAATTAAAAAATTGTAGTTCATTTTTCCAATTAATTTTTTTAAAAAAATTGTCTAAACCTTTTTTTCACAAACATAATTAATACTTCATTGGAGAAAAAATTATATTTCAGAAAAAAAATTTCTTTAATAAAAATTATAAATATCATCATTTGAAAATTTTAAATATATAATTTGTTTTAAGAAAATATATATATGTATCTATTAATATTCATATTAAAAAGTTCAATTATTATTTTATAACTATATTTTAAAAAATAATGATAATAATAAAAAAATTATAGAAGTTTAGCAATTCATGTAACTCAAGAAATGCTACTGTTTTATATAGTGCATGTTTTGTCATATTACCCATGATTTACAGGTTATAACATAAAAAAATTGCATTATTCAAAAAAAGGTTTGAAAAATATCATGGTGTTGAAATCAAAAATATATATAAGAATACATTTATACATAAATTTTTTTAATAAGATATCAATTTATTATGGGAAATGAAATTTTTAAATACCACATAGTCAAATTATATATTTTTTATTATTTGATTATAGACTAACTAGGTTTATGAATACATCAGATGTTATTCAACTTTTTTAATGATGACATAACATTCCCCTTCAATTGGATATAAAAAATCACACAAATTATATAATGGTGTTTCCATAAACTTCTTTAGATTTTTTCAATTGAGGTCAAATTTGCCTTAATAGTTATTTATAAGGGAAATCCCATATTTTGTGCTCTAACAAACAGCAAGATTAGAAACATACCAAACCACACCTTATAGCTATGCATAATATATTTCATAAGTAATAGATCAATTTATTGTGATTATCATGAATGGTATCTTTTTATTATCAAACATGGGGACCATAAATGTGAACCATGTACCCCTAGTATCCTTATAAAATAATGCATGAACCTTTCTGTGTTATACATCATAGTTCACACATGAAATATAACCATTATTTCTTATTAGCATATTTCAACTCCTAAAAAGAGAATAATACTCCTGAAGACCTTAACATTTGATCACTATATATAATACTCCATAATGAACAAAATTTAATGATTAATCATTTTCAAATATTTTTTGGTCATTTTTGTTTTTTACTTACTAAAAGAATATATAAAAAGACATATGATTCCAAGGGGAAAAAAGGTAATGTGGGGAATTAATTAGGTACAATATGATAATATTGTATTCAATAAATCCCATTATATTAATTATCTAAAATGATCATAGTTTCATATCTTACATGTCACATAAGATGGATTTTCAGATCAAACATTATGATTGTTTCACATTATTGATATTTTTACGTCATTGTGTATTTAAATGATTATTTTCACATTTCTACATGACCACATGATATTATTATACTAATATATTTTTTAGTGGTTAACAAATATGATGTAATATAACCTGAATTTTGTCTAGTCTTATGAGTCATATTCATAACACTAAACTCTTTGCACATATTTAAATTCCTTTTATACACAACATATAATGTTATAATTTAAATGATTTTTATTTTGTATATAAAACAAAATTTATGACTTTAATGGTTCTTAAAAAATATACCATAAAAGTTTTCAATGAATATTTCAATTAACCAGGTATTTGAATTATAATAATCCATTATTTTTTATGATTGGTTTTCTCAATGTTCACCCACTATCCCTTTATAAACAGATTACTCTTCCAAATATTTTTCTATTAAATTGAAACTTATTTTTTTAAAGGCTATAACACTTATATTCATAAATATGAATACATTACTAACAAAATAATATAATCATATAAGAAATTTTATTATATTATTTTAGAGAATTAAATGATGAATAATTTTACGAATCAAAACCCATATGTAACTTCTCATATTTTTCAAAAAATTATTTCTTCCTTAAAGAAGTTATTATCATGTGAGAGAAATTAAATTACTATAAAAATAATTTAATAAAGTCTTTATATCATTGATATAAAATTTATTATTTTACTCTTTGATATAAAAAACCCTTTATCAATCACATGAATTCAAACTGCAAGACTAACCAATTCCACTTTTTCTAACTCTTTTATATTTTCAAAACATATATAACAAATTGTATGTATTTTATACAATTCAAAATAATTTAATTTATTTATATAATGTACAGGTAGAACATAGATATTTTTTATGGATGCCAAAAATCCATCACAAATTTTATATAGTAAAATATAATGTAGATTTTCCTTTCATTCATAATAAAATAAGGCACCAACAACCTTGGAAAAATATTTAAAGATCCATTTTTTCACAATCAAAATAAAATTAAATTTTATGATTTTTCCTTTACCCACTATAACTATAAACATAAAACCATGTCCTTGACATAAAATTTCCAAAATCATATTTTAGAAAACACTGATAAAATGGGGTAAATAATTCATGAACTAATTACTATTTTAGAAATATTTCAAAAATATATAAAATATTGAATTATGTAATATTAAAAATACATATATAAACATTAATAAATTCAACTATGATCCACTAAATAATTTGGAACTACTTATGAAATACATTAATTGTGCATCGTATATGAATGGGTTTCTCTAACACATATAATTTTTACGATTTGGTGAATAATTACATATTATTTTTCTTGTTTAAGAGGATTATAACATTAATATGTCCATTATTTCGAATTGATAAAAAATATAAATTTGAAAAAAATGATGTGATTTTTCAATAATATATTTTTTATTAGATAAGTATATTAAAATAACATTATAATACATATAATTAAATTTTATTCTATTAGTATGTTAACCCATTAACAACAATTTCAATTATATAATTAAAAATTGATTTAATTATTAATCATAAATTAGATGATTATATTGATTATATGAATATTAATAATATATTAATCAATAAAGGTAATATTTTCATTAATGTCAATTATTATTAGGTTATATTTATTATGTCTATTTAGATTTTATAGATTTTCATATTTAAAAATTTATTTTCATTTATCAATTTGTTAATTGAAAATTATCATACAATATGTTTTTTGGATTTTATTGGACTTATTGATTAATCAGTGAATAAAAAAAATATTTTTTTATTATAAATTCTATTTTATTTTTGGGGATTTTTAATGTAAAATTATAATTTATATTATTTTTTTAAAACAATTAGTTCATATTAATTTAAAATAATTCATTTTTTCTTTTAAATGTAAATTAATGACATCAATTTAGTATCATAATATTTTATACATAAAAATAAATTTTTATGAGTTTTTTTCATATTGTTTTGTTAATTTAATTTTTTATTGAATTCCACAATTGATGTGTGTTACATCTTGAATAATGGATATATATTTGAAATAATTTCTTCCAAAATTGGGAAATTGGATTCTTATATTTTTATGAAATTTTGAATCGTAACTTGAGTGATTTTTGTTACTATTGCAATGTTAGAATCAGGTTATTAATGTTAAAAATAAAATGAAAAACTGATGAATGACACTAAAAACATTTATTAACCTAATTACATGAGAATAGAATATTCTTAATAATCTAAATGTAAAATATATGGAATTTAATATCCTTTTTACTGCTATTTATAATAATATATTATTTTATATAAATAAACCTAATAAAATCATTCTTTCTATTTTTTAATTTTAAAATTCATTAAGTCGGGATTAGTAGATTATAATTTTTTTTTATAAATACTAATATTAAATATAATTATTTTCATCATTTTAATTTATTTATATTTTTTAATGATGAAATAATTACAGTAAATGCTTATGAAACACTAAAAAATTACTTATGAATGTAGTTAAATGATTTATAAAACAATATTTGAAAAAATCTATATTATAAGAAATATTAATGTAAAATTCACATATTATTGGGATTTTAATTCATTTTATTACAAATGTTATTTTTTAACTACAGATATAATTTTCTTATTAACTGATTTGTTCCCAAAATTTACATTAATGATATATTATGAAAAATAATATACAATTAAATGATTCAAAATTACTAAAAATAAAATAGATAGACACATGTATTTTATATTATTTAAATTATAAACCATTGTACATTTATGGGTTTTTTCATTTTATATAAACTATAGAAAACCTTTTAGAGTAAAAATCAATGACATCCTAGTAATTGTCAAAACAGATAATAGAGGGTAAAAATAAAATGATAATTATAAAAATGTGATCTGAACATATAAAATTTTTATTTTTTGGAAGATCTATATTAATTATCATAATAACTACTAATATTAAAAATATAGGGTAATTTTCTAGATAATACATAATTCATATTAATTTCATATGTGAATATATACCAATAGTTTGTTTCCCCTCTCTTACAAATTGGCCTCCCTTATTATAATTTATTCAATATTAAAGAATAATTATTAAAAATGTATACATAAAATAATATATTCTTTATATCCCTTTCAATAACTTTTATTCATTAATTATTTCAAAAATAATTGGTGTGAATTAGGTCAATGCCTTATAGGGTTGTTCGATGGATTGGTTTCCTTATATATAATGTGTATATTGATTTATTTAATTTTATACCACCATAAAATTTTAAATAACCATGATGATATAACAAAAATAGTTTCTCTAATAAACTAAGATGTTATTATGACAATGGTACAACCTATTTGCATATCATCTTCCATCAAATTGAAAAAAACCTTTGTTTTTAAGGCAGACTACCACATAGTGAATCGATGTTGGTTCTTTTCAATCACAAACTCGCATGTATGGTTATAATAATTGTTTTAGTGAAAATATTATATTTTTATGAGATATTTTAATCTAGGAAAATTTAGGATTTAAAAATATTTTTTCATTTCAATTCATATAAAAATGAAACCTTCATTTGTGCATATGTGTGTACAACCGCCTTCACAAAGCAACATTAATTTTTTAAATCACTAAATCATATGGATTATGTATATATGTATATTAATAGAAATAATTATGTTTTAATCAATTTATTATAATACTAAAACAATAAATTAATACTTTTACTTCTTTCAATAATGTTCATTTCAAACTAGTATTAATACTCATGCTTACGTATGACATACCATGTCCTTTATTATAACGTAGTCTGTTTATCATTAACCTATTTTTTGGTTCAGTTTAATATTAATATTGATTTATATAATATAGAATTATTTCAAGATTATTATTCAATAGTCGATCGAGTAATTACCTATTTAACCATACTCAATATTCCAAATTAATATTAGACTTATAAGTCAAATATCATCTAACCAAATTATATAAAATCAATTGACTATGTAATTAAATATAGCATGATATATAATAAACTAAAATGAATAAATAACATCAAAATATTATATATAAACTGAAATTAATCTTATTTTGTTATTCAAAAATATAAAGAAAATGCATGAAGAGTTTGATTTAAGGTAAGGGATATTATTTTTAGAATATTATTTTCATGCTTTCTTTCAAAATATTTTCATTCTATTTTTATTTTATAAAATTTTTTAATGATTTTTTTTATAGAAAAACGAAACATAAATGATATTTAATATCTTTATTAATTATTTTACGAATATTTTTAGGAGAAATATTTTTAAAAAAGGTATTGAAATTCATTGAAAAAATATAAAATGCATATTCTATTTTAATTTGTATAGTGAGAATGAAATTACCAATCATAGTGATAGTTATTTTTTGTATACATTAATTTATGAGAATTCATTTCTTATTTAGTGGATAATTTCATGAAAAAACCAATAGTGGATAGTACTGTGACTACCCCAAGCCCACCCCCAATAGGCTAGAAGTTGGTGACTAATATTGAGTACACATATCCCAAAAATGGGAGGCATCAACCTTATGTACTTGTATGAATGCTCATCTCCAAATAAAAAATTTGGAAATGTAGGAACACTACAAAGACATTGAAGGAAAACAACTATATACCACAACTGATGTAATATAGTAACATTAAGGTAATGTAAATGATACAGAATAAAAGCCCATTGAAATCAGTTTGTAACCACAAGACCAACATGTAAGAAAATTTGTACTGGGAAATTAGTTTGAACTGCTAAAACACATTATCTATCCACCATTGCTAAGAACTGCCTATTCCTCTTCCACCTAGGATTCGATCAAATGTTCAATCAAATACACATGACATTATTTTTTAGGGAAAAACTTTTGTATTGGAGAGTATAACAATACTCAGTAGGAAACCCCAAAACAACAAAGGAAATACCACAATGAAATTACCATGAAAGAAATTCCACTAAAGAAATACCACAAAGGCAATACCATTAATTAAATAACATGTTGGATATACCATGATGTAAATACCATAAAGGAAATACATTGACAGAAATACCATGAAATACATACCACAATGGAATACCATGAAGGAAATACTAGACAACTCCACATAGTTAAATTTCAACATCACAAATAATTATTATTATCCAGATATAGAATATACAGTAAGACAAATTGTCTCAAAAAGTGACATAGTATTCATAAGAGACACAGTCTTAATAAGACACATTGTCTCAATAAAACTCATAGTTTCCATAAGACACAGAAAATTTATAAGAAACATTGTTTCAAGGTAAAATCCAGCAAAAATTTTATCTTCTCAAAGAGCACTCACTCCGGGATAACTCACTCTTCAGACCTTTAAATATTATACACACTGCCACAAAAAAATCATTGGTTATCTATAAATAGCTATCTCTTTATAAGGGTCCTAATGATGCAGACAACTCCTCAAAGATATATTTGGTTTTATTGTTTTGGTCTTTTGAAAATGTCTGATAGCGGATCACAGGGTCATGGACCAACCATCATGGTCGACCCCATCCCAACTATCACGGGTTTATAATAGCTTGGGCGACCAAGGGTCATGGTAGAACACGACTGGGTCTCAGTGCCCCGGTCCACCATGAGTCTACCCAAACCCACGAGGTCTGACACAACCCACTAGGTTCGACTCAGACATCTGGGCCAACCTGGCCTAGTAGGCCCGGCCCAACAAGATGGCCCAACCCACTCAGTATACCCTACCCATTTCTGGGTCATTCTGCTCCACACATTCACCCTCTATGACCGAAACATCTGGATGCCCCACTCGCGACATCCCATTGCCACCAAATGTATCTGACCTACCTGTTCTAATCTTTCTGGCTCCACTTGCTCCCACACAACTTCTTCTATACCACACACCGTCGATGTCAATATCATATATGTTCACTAAAAAAGTTTATTGTTTCCACCTCAGGCTACTGTACCACCTCCACACCTTGTTGGAATGATCCCATACCTCGTAGTACTGCCATAGTGGACCCACACTGATGGTCCCTTCTATGGACCAACAATCCTCCCAATAAATCAACATTAAAAATCCCTTCCCCAAACAATGATAAATATACTGGACAATATGTAGTCTGATTATCATGTGTTCATCATTGAATTTATTAAGGGGTAAAATAAAAAATAAATAACAACCCTTCCATTTTTGGTTCAATATTTAATTAATAATGATGTTGAGTCATGATCGTGGGTTAATCCTTTTGACTTTATCACTCTCTAATCATCAATCCATGAATTATTCATCATTTTCCAATTGAGAATCCACCAAGAACTCACCATATATTTTTCAACATTCTAAGGTTTTTTCAGCTAGCTCTAGTATTTTTGAATAAGGACATGTTGAAAACAAATTATTGATGCCTCAAATAAATATTTTTTGTGAAAATTATTTTTTTATGATTTTGTAATTTTACAGTTTTTCCATATAATGCCTATGCTGAAAAACGTTACGCCGCACATAGAGAAACATCCCAAACTCAACTATGGTCATGGATATTCAATACGAGGGACCATTCCAAAGTTATAGGGATATTAAAATAATCAAAATTTTATTTATTTATTTTATTTATGGATACGTTCTTGGTATATTTTTCAATAGATGACACACGCCGGACAATGTAACGTCATGTATGGGGTAAATCCTACATTATAATCTCAATGGTGCCTTATGATTTTTTATTTAGGCACCCTTTTAATTGATATTGTAATTTCTTATTAATTCATTGCATGCATGCTATAGAAAATTTACATTTCTCAAAAAATTATTCCTAGGTAAAATAAGCCAAAAAATCAAACAAAAATAGCATCGATTCTCAAAATTTGAATAAATAATTAACAAATAAAAAATTGGGAAAATGCAAGTAATTAAATTCTCAGCATGTTAAGTATTTGCGTCCCTAAAAATACAAAATAAATGAAAAAATGATGGTATTGAGCTCGAATATGTGCATCCTTCTCCCTTGCACTCTCCTGGATATTATTTTGCAACAACCAAATGTAGACATGTGGAATCTATTTCCCAAAGCACCTTCCAAAATCCAATATTCCATATTTTAGAGTGATCTATAGAACTTGAATGGTATCTTCAATCTACTCATCCATATATGGATGAAAATTTGTGTTTAAGCGCAAATAACTACCTAAACTCCTCCTATTATCCCTCCCACGATTATTATGTAAATAATGCACCCAAATTGAGATAATCATTGAGGGAACCCAATAGAGTCATAGTAAATAATTCACTTAATGGAATACAAATCTCCTTTTTAGGGTCTTCTCCTAGATTTCTAAGATGTAGTATAATTCTATGAGTTTTTCAAAGATCACATAGACAACATAGTATCCCCTAGACTTATGTGGTAATCCCTTTATTAAATCCATTGATATCCCATCCCACTTCTATTCTGAAACCTCACAGGATTGGGGAAACCTATAGGAACCAATTCTCATCCTTCACCTGCTGAAAATTAATGCATCGAGAGACAAACTCTACAACCCCTTTATGCATCTCTGGACACCAAAACTAATGTCGGAGGTCATGGAACATCATAAAAACCCCTGGATGTACCTCTAAATGGGATTTATGGAACTCCCCCAATACAATATCCCTATAACTCGATTTTTAATACTATACACCCTCTTTAAAAAATAACTTTCTCCCCACCTTTCAAATATTCATCTTGGGAGTAACCTATAAACATCTAAGAATGTTATGTCTCGTAGTAAGTATTTCCAAGTTGTATCGCCCTGACTCACTATAAGAGTGGAGGGATAAAAACCATTGATTGGAGGTAATTAACTCCAACCATATCCACAAATGATATTTTCAATAATGCCAACTACTCCAATTCCCGGATTAAATACATTGAACTGTATCTTCTTCTGATATCATCATCCTTCAAGTTCCCCATCCAAAGATTATAGAAAATGTCAAAGCTATATATCATGAATAACTCCACCCATCACCTCTTTCTCAAGATTAGATCCTTTTGATAGAATATATACTTGAGAATGTCATGTTAAGAGTATATGAAAAATATCATTCCCATTAGGTAGTTTCACCACATTTTCAAAGAGAATAAAACCGATGACAACTCAATATCATGGGTCACATAGTTCACCTAGTGTGGCCTCAACAGCAATGAACCATATTCAATTATTTTATTCTCATGCATCATTACACAACCAACCCCATTTCCCAATGCATTGAAAAAATAGTATATACATTAAACCCTTAGTGTCAATCACATAATGGAAATGCTTGTGAATATCTACCTCAACAACTGAAAACTCTTTTGGAACAACTCCATCCATGCATAGGGTTCTCTTTATCATGTCAAATATGTCAAAAATGGTTCCACTATATAAAATTTATATAGAACCCTCCGATTTTATAGATCCAAACCAAGGAAAATTTACACCTCGGTAACAATCATAGTTAAATCCCAACCAAGCACCACAATATTCGTCACTGGATCCACAGAAATACCATAATTTGAACTGACATGTCCTAGAAAATGGACCTCCAAATTCTTGAAATGACACTTCTTGAGTGTCCCATAAGTTTTTTCTATTAGTGTATGTCCATGACCATCCTCAAGTATCTCATGTGCTATGATTTCGACACTGAGTAAAGTATGATTTCATAAATGAATACGACATCAACACAGTTAATGTGTGTCTTAATGATATAGTTCATCAGTCTCATGAACACTGCTGGAGTATTCTTCATGCCCAACTGCATCCCCAATTACTCCATATATCCAAAACAATATATGAATGTTTCCTTTAGTATATCTTCATTATATACACGTAGCTGGGTATATGCATATCAGAGGACAATCTTTGTCAGCAATTGTGCCCAATTAAATAGATCAAATAGATCATCGATCCTCAGTAGTGTATACTTATTCTTCTTGGTCACCAATTTTAGGCAGTGGAATTATAAAAATAACATAATTATCATTCGTGTCTTATTGTATAAAAAATTGGGGCTTAATTGGGTTAAACATAAGGTCTCACGAAGCCCTTCCTTGAGAAGCCCTCCAACTACTCCCTCTGCTCACGAATCTCTGCATGAGCCTTACAATATGAACGTGTAGATATTGGAATCATACCACGGTATTGATCAATGTATAATTTCTCTTATATGTAGTGAGGTAATACAATAAAATACTTAGGAGAGATTTCCACGTACACCTCCACCAATGCATGAATCTAAGGACTCATATCAGCCAATGTACTAATGGTCTGGCTAGCCAACCAGTGTGTGATTGGATTACCCCTAATATGTGTGAGCCCATCTTAAACTACATGCATGTCTATTTCTCCCACAATGGAAAACCTTGACTTGTGACTAAGTACAGACATCTATATTAACATAATAGAATCAATCTATGTATGAATTCTTGAAAACCATTACACACCAAGAATGATGTCAAAAGTCTCGGATGCTGCTTCAATGAGATCCCAATCGAAACTAAATCCTATAATAGTTTTTACACACTATTGGCACCAATTTGTTATCATTGGATGTCCTCTAGTAATAGTCATCAAGTTGAAAGGTCTAGTCAATAGTTCAACAAGATACTCTCAGTCTCAAACAATAATTGTGGAAGGAATGGAATGACTAGCTATTGTGTCTATAAAAAATTAATCTAACCTAGAAAAGAAACTGATCGACCCTTATATCTTTTCTGGAGCCCCCTGGTCATTTACATCTACCACATAATTTGTCCCCTCCCTTGTCCTAGTACCTCACAATCAAATGTCTCACAAGTCCATATTCTTGACAATAAATTCATCTCAATGTTACTATGGTCTTGGATCTTACTTTCCAACTATTTAAAATCAATAGTTGTATCCCCCTAGCCACTAAACTATGAACCACAACAGTTATGTCTAGAACACTAGAATAGGTAGGAATGAACAAATTTATAACGCTGGCTCAGATATCCCAATACAGGACTCACTCGATGCTCTAAGCCCCGAAGCACAGATTATGTATCATATCAATCATGTACATATAATATTATTTATGTCATGATAAATAATCAGATACCACCATGGAATTATTATAGTGTTCTTGGATATCCTATAAATGCGTAAACATAGATTATTTGGTGATAACATCTCTCTAAAATGATTCTCAAACACTATCTATATAAGATTCCACTCATCGAAAGATCAGGTAACCAAAACCCACAATATCCCTGCTGAGACTTGTAGAAGGATAGCTTATAGGAACACCACTTCATCAGATGGAGTCTTGACTATGTGAATAACATGGTTCACAGACTCAAGCCATTACTGAGATGCCTGAGGGTCAAAATCACCTCAGAACCTAAGTGATCTCTGTCGATGAATCATGAGATGTGTGATCAGCCTCATATACATATCTATTGGTATTATGGGTACAATGTGTTACTCTACAGGTGGTGGTATGGTTAGTCCACCCCCTAGTGGTTCTATATTTGATTAAAACCCTATACTAATGTCTCTTCACCCTGTGGATCAACCTTGTGATCATGTTGTGGGATCATGGGAGGATATCAATGTGAAGGAATCATGAAGTAATACAAGATATACCTTGTTTAACTGAGTAATTCTAGAGAGATGACTCAATATAGACAAGGAATACACAACCATTCATATATGATGTATGTACCATTTTTCCCCTATAAATTGTGTTTTCATTTACTGAGTCAAAATCCAGGTTGTTAGAGTCCTATTGTATGGATATTTCTACTATTGCACTTACCATGGAGTCGTTGGCCTAAAATACAAATTCAAAAAATATAACTTTATTTCAAAAAAAAATAAATATATCTTCCAGTACAAAAGTCAAACTCAACTACTGTGATAACACATTTTCATGACCCATACTAGAGGGTCTCTTATTGTGACTACCCCAAGACCACTTGTAATAGGCCAGAGAATTATGACTAGAATAGGGTAGGAATATCCAAAAAATGAAAGGAACTAGCTTCATGAAACTGTATAAAAGAACATATATCCATGCTAAAAATTCTGATATGTAAAAAACAATAACTTCAAATTTCATGCAAACTATTATTATGTACATCTAGAGTACAAAAGGGAAAGAAAATTAATGTAAATAGGAAAATAATAAAAAACCCAAAAAAATTATCTTACCACAAGAAACAAAGTATGAATAAGAAACACATTCACCATAATACGCACAGTCTATATAAGACACATTTTCATTATAAATACACACGATATCCATAAGAAACATAATGTCTAGGTATTAACCAGCCACAACATTATTTTCTAAAAAAATGCTTGTTATAAGAGAACTCCTCCTCAAGAAATAATTTCATATGAAAACTAACGGAAACTTTTAGGATATCAAGAAATTTATTCCACATAATAATGGTTCCATTTTCATAGATGACTCGTTAAATAGATGTCCATTTTGAAGGTTATGACCATTTGAAAATTTCATTCGGGGGTTCCCTGGGCCGTCGACCGATAACCACAGTCGACCGCATGGTCCAACCACCCTTGAGGTGGACTGCCCCACCTCATCTCAATTGGTCATGTCTCATGGTCATCCACCATGGTCAAATGAGGCTTGGTCGAGCCACCTAGGTCCAACCTATGTCTTCTTTGACCCGGGTTCGCTCAGACCCATGGTGTCCAACCCTATCTGAGGGTTCAACTTGTCCCACCTTGCAAGACCATAATGCTCAGTCATCCATTATATTTTTATGGGTCATTCAACTCCACATAGTATCCATATATGACCACTAAATCCTCATGTGGTCACCCACTATGTAATGTGGCTACTGAACACATCCACTCACCTCATTTTTCTAATGGTATCTCTATCTGCTATCATGTGGGTGTAACATGCCACTTATGTCACATACGATTATATTATTCACCATCAATGATCTCTTCTACTGCACCAGATCAATCTTTGGCCACACCTCACTAGTCCACAGACACAACATGTCAGACCTTCGTGCCAGACACACACTCGTGGTCTATTTCATGGACTAGAGAGCCACCCCCAATGACTATAATCTGAAAAGATCCAAAATCATGACTCCTTTGGTCATAATCTATAGATATACACAATTTTATATTAGTATTCATCCAATCCGAGGGTTTTATCCCATTCGTAACCACCTGGAATGTCAAACAGTGGCCACAAGGATCTAATAAGGAAGAATGTGAAAAATAGGGGCGAGAAAAGCATGATGAACACCCGAAGGAAGAATACTCATAAATTATTCATATAGTTCTCAATACATTCATGTTATAATTAATAAAAAATATGAATAATATTAATCTCGGGATATACCCAAACTTTAAAATCTTTTCCCTCAATAATGATCAATCCATGAGCCAATCTATTTTCAATTTTTTCCATGTTCATCACAATATTAATGAACGAGGAAAACACAAAAGAAAAAAATGACCTACATTATTGGGTTCAATCTCCAAGGAAGAACAAATTCATGTTTTGTAAGTGGGATTGATCCATTGATTTCATCACATGACGATCATCGGTCCATGATTCAATCATCATTCAATAAAGTAAAATCCTCCGAACTATCCCTCAAAATTATCACGAATTCCCAATTTCATACAGCCAGTATTGAGATTTATGACAATGTATCCTATTAAAGGAAATATACAATGTGTCAAAAAAATAAATTCTCTTTAAATTATTTAATGAATACTACCTAATTTTTGTGTTTTTCCATAAAAGACCTGTGCTGACAAAAGATAATTCACATATATTGAAAACACCCTATCCCCAACTCAATAATGGCCTCACATTTCAAATTTATTCAATGTTCCTGAGTTATTAATATTTTAAGAAAAAGTTATTTAATTATTTTATTTATTTTTATTTCATTGGTTAATTTTTATTTATATATCCCATACCAAAAAAATTAGGTCTCACTTAGGTTAAACAAGCCTTTCGATGCTTAATAGTTCCCATCAGAGTTATAATCTTGGCCCCCATTTAAAAGATATTCCACATTCTCTATAATTTTGTGAGAATGTGAAATGAAAAAAATAACATTTTATAAACAATTTTTTCAGACACATCAGGACTCATAATTGTACGTCCTCATAGAACATGGTCTCAGAATTATCCAAAATAATTTCTATAAATAAAATCATGAAAATGAGGTTCATTTAAAAAAACAATATTTTATTTTGATCTAGATATTTGGTTATTGAAAATTGGGTTTGAAAATAATTTCTATTTAAATATCCGAATGTTTTTTACATAGGTGTTCAAAATTAATGTAGATGGATTTATAAAAAAAATTTGAATATTAAAATGAATTATTTAGTATATGGTTCATGTAAATTTTTTTAAAACAATGTTGGTCATGTTATGGATTTTGTGATTAGGGGGCCTAGATTGTTTTCTAAAACATGGGGTATTTTTAGAAATGAACCATTTGGTTATTCAAATTTCATAAGGTTCTATAAGGGACCTAAATGTATGATGTCCCATGGGACATTCCATATTTTTATACTCATTCATATAAGATTTTGAAAAATAAATTTGATTTATAAATTCATTATAATGATATTTTGTTTTTTATAAACTATAATTACTTTTTTATAAAATAGAATGTTTTTAGGAAAATGTTTTTCATGCGATAACATATTCATTAAAAAACCTAATGATTAATATTTTTCAATTATATTTTCTAATAAACTTATTTATTAAAATTTTCCGGTATTAAATTATATTTCTTCATTATGTAAATGATTACTGGGCTTAAATTTTAATTTTATTCAATTGGATGGTTTTTTATGATATAATGGTGTTAAAATGTATCAATTGGAAAAATTCTTATTTTTAGGTCGCTTTTAGTATTTTAAATCTCATCGCATAGTTAAATTTTTTTTCACCGGATATATGTATGGGTAATAGAATAGAATAATTCATGTTAAATGTTGTGATAATTTCATAAAAATATAAATCTAGAATTACATTATTTGTTTTATATAGTGTAAAAATTGGGTGTGGAGAATATGTGTCCAATATTTAATTTATGGGATTTTTAAGTATGATTTATTCACTAATCATATAAAAATATAAACAAAATAAATACATAAGAATGAAAATAATGAGTTTAAATCTATGTCACTATAATATTTAATATATAAGGCAAGGTCCTTATACATGGTATCAGAGAAGGGATAAGATAAATTTACAGATTAGGATTCTATTAATATAATTAAATTGAGAAATTATGTTTGTAGATGTCATTAAAATATATGTAGTTTGGATATTACCATATTTTATTGACTTATATATGTATATAGAAAATGGTTTTACAAAGAAGAAACATGGATGTTGGACTATTATGAATTGAAGGGACGATGTCGTTAAAAAGAGAAACTCAAAATGGTTCATCTACGATATATAGTGACCCATTTGTTCATATATAGATATAAGATATTTAATTTTAATACCCAATTAATTTAATAACTAAAAAACTTATGATGGTAAAATATCACTGTCTCTAGATACTTGGTACACAATTTACCTATTTTTTGAATGATCACCAACATATCCCACTATCATCTTCCTCCATTGTACTATTATAAGAAATATCAAAATTAAAAAATATCTTCATAACATAGAAAAATGAAACATAATAAATAAAGAAATATAATTCCCAGTATGGTTAAAAAAGGGAGATATCAATGAGCACATTGGAATAACATGAGAATAATAGTATGATAACTTTAGTTTAAATTTTTAAATCTATACTATATATAAATTAAATCATAATGTTTAGTGATGGAATAAATCATGGTAGACCATTAGAATGAATAATAAAGTTATCAGGGATTAAAATTCTAGAGTGTATGTTATTGAATTATTAATGTGGAAAAACAAAATATTATAACATTGTGACCATTAATAATAGATACAGTTTCACTAATAAAGTTAAGGACATGATGTCTAAACCTTGTATAAACTAGTGGAAATGATTCATGTTCCATGAATAACCTTATGGATATTAAATCTCTTCCACACATGATTGTATAGAGATGAACGAAGGTCTAACCATAAAATTATGTACAGAAAATATGTTGCTCACCTAAAACTGTGAACATGAAATAAGGATAAAGATTAACATAAATAACTTATGAGTTATCCATCATCACCCAATGCAATCTAGAGAGTTATAGGTCCCACCCATAGTATAATAAATAATTTTTTTCGATTAAGTCAAAAAATAATCATCATATCAGATCTGAGGAAATTGAATTGGATTCATAAACTATTTTTCATAACATAACCCAAGGAGAAGAAAAATGTTCAGTAAACATTTCATTATTTAATTATAAAAAAAATATAAAAAGGGATTTGTTTTATAAATATATTTTCATAAATGTCACAATGTATATAGATAAAGGATAATAATTTTTTCATTTTATCATAACCTAATTAAACATTATGTAAAATCAATAGATATCACATTGGATGGAAAATAATTCTAACAGATCATACTGATCATTTTTTCGAGGAAAACGTATTTTCCACTTTTAAATATAATTTTTAAATTATAAAAACATATTATATATTTATGAAACCATTTTATATGAAAAAATATTTTTAAAAATAAATTAATTTATTATTTATATCATTGATATTAAATTAATTTGGTAAATACATGTCATTCCACAAAAATTAAAATGATGATTTTATTCACATTTTCAGTATTATCCAAAAGTGCGCTATTTGAAAAATGTCCAAAATATTCATCTAAACCCATTTGAAAAAAATTTAAATTATAGTTAAAAGTGTATTTACTAATTATATAAATAATACTACTTTTTTTTGAATGTATAGAAATAGAATAAAAATAATTTTCAACAAAAAAGGAAAAGAAATCCAATTTTTTTAAATCAAAATTTCTACATCCTTAGTTATGAAATATATAGAAAAATGAAATGATATAATTTATTCAAGATAATTTAATCTATTATAATTAATTTGATGAGTATTGTAATAAATATATCTTAATATTTAATAATTACATGAATAATCATAACAGATCCTAACATATAATGAGATCGTAACATTAAACTCTTACCACTTTGGTAACATTTTTATAATAATACACACAAGATAAAGATGAATATATATATATATATATATATCTAAATTTATATCTCATAAATATAAATATTATAAGAATAAAATACATTAATTTGTTGTGTTTAAACCAAAAAAATAAACTAGTCATTAATTTTTAATGTGTCTCATTAAAATAATAAGAGAATAAACTTTTTTACCAAAAGTCTTGAATTAATTAGTACACATTCATACCCCCTCTATAATAAATATAATTTTATTTTAAATTTTTTAAATATAAATAATGTTTTATATCAAACCATATATTTATCACATATTCCCTATAATTACCAATTTATTAAAATTTTCTAGTTAAAACACATTTTAGGTAACAATGCATTGTTTTTAATTTATGTTTTTGTTTGGTATTTTTTCAATATTACATTATGGTGGTTAAGTAAATCCCATAATTTTAATCCTGATATAAATATATTATTTATTTATTATATATTAATTAATATTAGTTCGTAAAATTTTGAGGTAGAAAATTAATTACACCACTCATGGATATTGAAGTTCATATATATGCATGAAAAAAAATTCAAATTTATCATCAGATTGAAATAAAGGAAAATAATATTTCACCTTTGGTTTTTTATTTTATATCATAGATACCATATATACCAAATAAATATTCCTTAATTTCCATCCATGTGAAAATTAAATGAAAAATGTATGACATCGCTTTGTGGAGGTTATAGTCCATTCATACAGATGAACAATTATTCGTTGTTAAAAAATTGAGAGATACGACAATAGATGTTCTATTGTAATTATAAAATTTCGGTATTTAAGAAATATCATATAAATAATTTAAATATATCAGTATAACTATCCATGAAATGTGGGTATGTTAATCTAATTAAAAAGATTTTTGATGGGATAATATCTAATACTCATGATTGATATTTTCATATAACATTAATAGTTGAGGAAATCAATGGGAGTTATTATACTAACATTCTATAATATCAGTATACATTATATGTTGATTTTATTATATTTTACTAATTTCATAATATTTCAATAAGGTGTAAGAGAAAAAAAATCGGTTAAGAATTATCAGTCTTATTTAGTATACCTCATTTTTTTATCAACAAAATCATTCTTAGGAGGTTTCACTAATATAAATGAGTCTTAATAAACGTGTAATTTAAAAAACTTATTTAATAATATATATTTTTAATGATTTTAATTATCTACTATGAATAGGATAGGATCATAGATTTCCTTTCATAAGTGCAGCAAGGAAGTAACATGGAATCTACATGAAAATTTCACAAAATAATCCTAATTAATAGAGATATTCTAGAGAAGAATGAATCCAAATTAACATATATTAGAATTCATTATATTATAATCTATAAATATTGAAAATAAATATTATTTAGACTCATTTTCTAGGTAATAATATAGTTATATTTTTATTTTATACCATGTGATCTCGTTTTAACTATAACAAATGTTATTAGTATTTATTAATTTTAATATTATAAATCAAAATAGAGTAAGTTAACCATTTTATATAATATTAATTATTGTAATTAATAATATTTAACCAAACTTTATAAATTTTATTTATATATGTTTCTAAAATTAATTTAATATCCATCCTATAGAAGGGATGAAAAAACTATCTTTTAAATAAAAGCATTTCTAAAATATATACATTTTTATAAATATCATATATGAAATAAATTCAAATTAACTATATTTCATTAATTATAATATTTTTTTAACTAATTTTAATTTTATACAATTGTTAAATAATATTTAACTTATATGATATATTAAATGTGGAGTATGTTTCTCAAAAAATTCAATATTTTAATCTTTTCAAACAAAAAAATAATATTTCTAAAAAATTAAAAAAAATTATAACCAATATAATTTATGCATGTTAATTCTATTTGTATTTTATTTTTCTTGTATTTTTTAAAAAATTGTAGAATATTTGATTATATTAATAATTCGCAAAAATAGAAGAAATAAATTTTTAGAAGAGATTTATTTTTGATGTATATAAAGAATTTACTAATATTTATGTACTTTTTATCAAAAAATTTTATTTATATGAAAACATATACATTAATTTGAAAATTATGGTTATTCAAATTCATACTAGAATATTATATTTTTATGTTATACGGGTAAATTTTTAAATAAAAAAATTATATTAATTATCATTAATACCCATTAGAGTGTATAACAAAAGGTTTTGAGAATTTAAATTTTAATTGAAAATATATATTTCATAAAAAATCATGTAAAATTCCACCCACCATAAAATAAATTTCATCCTTTAAATAAGGTGGAATTGATATAAAAAACTACGAATACTTATTCCTCCTAATATTATTATTTTCTACATTGATGGGTTCTCCATAAATCCATGAAACTTTTAGTGGTATTATTTCATATAAAATCATATTTTTTATAAACAATACATACATATTATTATTCATATTATTTTTTTTATCCAGTGGCCTGAATTATTATTTTACTACATGTTTAGGATTGGGTATGTACATCATTGAGATAAATAAATGGAATAAACTTTGGACCTGATAGAGGATCAGTGGAAGTGACATGAAATAATCCACCATCAAAACAGTATTAGCTATATTAAGTGGTTAATATTTATAGGTCTATAAATTCATGATTTGTTGAATCTTATAAATTCCATCCCTACATAACATCGAAGAAACATATTTTCACAAACATCGCCTTCTATATCACATTGTTTATTATTAGCATAACATTTATATCTACTTTATAACACTATTATATGTAACTAAACTAATAAAACATTCCCTATGATTTCATTATCCAACAATGGTGAAAATATCATTATTTCCTAATAATCATACCAACATGATGGAGTTCTAAACTTCATTCTATATAGTTTTATAAATAGTCATCCAAATTCTTGGAAAAAGGCTACTATGGTCTAAAAACATGACTAGTGGAAGGTGTTGATCTCAAACCCCTTTAGAAACCATAAAACAAGTTGACAACATATCCTATAGGGATTCAATATTTCTCCAAACATTAATATCATTTTTAGGAATATATATTGTGATAAAACATAACATTGTATCGAAATCCTATTGTCGAACATTCAATACCATTAATGTAATTATGTAATATTTATCATATACCATCCAACGTGGTACACTGTAAAACCATACCACCACTTTAATATATATACATGATATAATTTATAGAGGGAAATATTTTTGGATAGTGACGAAGTGTGTTTAATTTTTATAATTATCAATTACAATTCATATAAAATTATTCCTACTAGATGTTCCGAAGAGTCCAATTGAAAAATATAGGGTGATGTTTGAAATTTTTAATTCTGATATGGAAATGTTTTTAACATCCCATTAGAAAATTTTCCTTGATCAATTACTTATTAAAATATTAATATAAAAGATATAATATTTTTAATATCTATCATCATTAAATATCACTTTAAATACTCTTTATTTTCATTACATCATTATTCCTCTTGGATGCATCCAGAATGAATATTTATAATATTAAACTAATACCTCCATCCTCCAAGGTGTTTTATATAGAAAAAATATGTAGTTCATGAAAACTATCACTCCATAAAAATCATTGGTATGAATAAGAACCTTACTATAATTACTCTATAAATCTAAATCATCCTTTAGTACCTCTTTAATTTCAAATGGATTGATGGTTGTACACTCATTTAATCAAGCTAAAATAATTAACCTTCCATCAATATCTCCATATCAATCCATTGAAAATATTTACATATTAGACCATCATTTATGCTCATCATAGATATATTGGCCTGATACATTCAACTAAAAATCATATGCTACTTTGTTCTCCTTCCCTGGTGGTAACTTATAATGAAATGATAATCATTAGACATCTCTAACTAACTTCTGCCACTCATATTAAACTATTTTTTGGTATATTAAACATTAAGTATTTTTTGATTTATATATATATATCACATACTTCTTTTTAGAATCAATGGATTTAATTATTTAAGGGAAAAACCAATGATTCTAACTCTAAATTTAAAGTTTTATACGTTTTATCAATGAAATTAAACTGGTGTCTGGAATTTGATACAACCATAAACTTTTTATATCAAAATATTTTATATATGACAAATTTTATTCCAAATATGAATATAATATTTATGTATCACATATATGAATAAAATTCCATACTCCACAAGAAATTACATAGGTCAATCGCATACATTTTACCCTAATCAACCTACATTTGTGAGTTCAATCACTATATCCCTACCATTTGAGATAGTTTTTTTATTTTTACTAACACTATATTAATTTTTTTTATATCATAAACAAAAATAAGATTATGATCGTTAAAAAAAACTAATAATCCAATTTCATATCAATATTAGTGGTTATAAATATATTAAAACTTTTGAAAATTTTATTCTTTATCAAATAATAAATCATGTTGAACCATATAGTTATATATACCACATTACAATAAAATATAATAAGAACATCTATAATTGAATCCCGTAGAAAAAAAAATATTTTTATATTAATTTTAACTTGATATCATCCTTAAAATTATAAACATGTGATGTAGTCAATATACCTTAATTTAAAAATTAATGAAGACATTTATTCTTTAAAAAAATCATAGATGTTTCATGATCATTATAAAAAAAATACCAGATGCAAAAATAAATCAATAAATTTTTTTTTGAATCCAAATACAGTAATACTTGAAAACGTTCACTTAAATGATTTTTTATAACATAGTTACATCGATGGTATATAGGATAAATTATATTTTGGGGTAACAACATGTATAATTCCAATATTCCCCATATATATTAAATGAAATTTATTTGAAATTAATTTCTACATGACCTTAAATTCAACATGGGAAACATCTTCCCTTAATTTGCTATGTTTTTCTTTGTTGGTTTTCTAGACGTCAAGACATGTATGAAACCTAATATTCCATAATTTTTGTTCATTAACATATATAAATTCATAAATATACATATTCATCTAATTTATATTTGTATGATTAACATATAAGTACATATTTTAAATCATATATTAAGAAAAATGATTGGTAAGAGTAATAATATCTTTCACCAAATCATCATTAATTTTCTTTTCCCATAATCAATTAATTTCCATCACTTATATTGCTAAAATAATTAATAATGCTTCATTCCATTTACTAAAACCACAAATCATGGTATGATGGATAATAATCCTCATGGGAAACAAAATTGTAAGTAAGAATAATAAAAATGATGATTATAATAATACATATTATTTTTTATTTACAAAACATTAATCATAACCTAGGCCATTAATGCTTCATAAATTTTAGAATCCAAAATGATTGTTCATAAAATAGTTTTTGAATTAAAAAATTATATCACCAGAGACTGATGAAACAGGTGTGAGGTAAGGCATGTTTCCACTCACTAGGTGATGATTATTTCAATACCACGTTTACCCTTTTTAGTGTTATTACCCCTAGTATTACTTATGCTAGATAATCATTTACTTTAATTATGGAGACATGGATGTAATTTATTGGAATCCAGTAGAATTTCCATTCACTAAAATTTGAATATATTTTCCACGAAATTGACTTATCATTAGAATTATCCCTTGGGTTCTCACTCAATATTTCTCATTATAGTTCCAAGTGATTGATACATATTTACTGTGATACCGAAAATATCAACCCATGATTTTCATTTGTAAATATTATATCATTTAGATTAATATTAAATATATTTTTCAATTACATGTATGTTGATATAAATGATTAGTGTCTTATAATATTACATACATAATCTGTCTTCCTATTGAAGTGACATAAACGTATCTCTTAAATATCTTCCATTATATAAAACTTCTAAGACATACCCTACATACAACAATTATTCATAACATATGGAATAGAACAATAATAAAGTCTGGAGTAATATTATTAGTAATGGTAATCACGGGATATATCAATCATCACATCTTTATAACATTAGCATTAGTGTGTGAGAAAATAATATTATTATTTCAAAATAATTCACTAAAAAACAAATATCTTAATCATGATTCATGTAATAAATCTAATGACTTCATAAGAGATGAACTATAAAGTAAATAATGATCATATGCATTAAATTATATCATACACATATAAATGTAAAAACAATATCTCATTACATTTTCAACATTTATAAATATAAAAACATTTACTAATTAAGCTGTGGACCTGAATTTAGTCCCATGTACAGGATTTTGGATATCAATCCAGGTCCATGAATAGCAGTGTAGAAATTAAATATAGTTTATTCATAACCTTATGGTCATGAATGTATCTCCATGCAAAAATATTTTGATGATGGAATTAGGTATACGCCTAACATAATTCACTCAGGAATTATCAATCATCAACAAATTCTTGGGAGGAAGATATAATCCCCCTATCACAAAATCAATAAATTTGTTTGACAAAAGATCATAATGAATGCATAATCACATTACCCATGAAATAATTTTTTTTATATTCATTTCATCATAGAATAACCTATGAAAAATAAATATGTTCAGTAATACTTTTGTCATTTCGTCATAATATTACCCATTAAAATGGAACATAATTCATATACCTAAAATCATCTTAATAATAAACCATATATTTAATTACTAAAATTTTATTACTATATAATATCCCTTATTGAAATTTTTAACATCATTGAATGTAATAATTGATGGAAAATGGATTATAAAATATCACATAGAAAATTTCACGAGGAAGATTTACATTCCACTTTGAATGATATCATTATAATATAAAAACATTTCATATTTTGAATCCAAAATTTTAATTGAATTCAAAATTTAATGAATTTAAAAAATACTTATAATAATTTATAGGTCATGATGTTTGGAATAACAGTTCATATTGAACAAATTAAAATGATTGTAGCTTTTATATTTTTGTGAAATAAAAATATGACTTGTTTACAAAATAAAAATAATATTTCTTTTGAATATATTAATTAAAGTAAAACTAGGTCAAAAATATTATTAAAAATCATTTTAGAATATTAAAAAAATTCATTAAACCATTTTTAGTAAACATAGACAATGATGAAAATGGATTTCAAATTAATAGTGGTATACTTCCATTTTTTTCATAAAACAAATATTGGGTTATATTTAGTTTTAATAGAGACTAAATTGAAATGAAAACTTTTATTCTATATATAATTACAAGATAATTTTAAAATTTAGGTGTTTTTTAGAGATATATCATAATATATTTTCCTTGAAAGAATAAACATATACAATTCCTATAGACATTCACAATATAAAATAACACTAATCACATTAGTAAATATCGAATAATACACCATAATAAATGAGAATTGATACATGAAAATTTATATCCCATTATTTTCAATATGTTAATCATAATTTAATTTCATGGGTAGTCTATATACCAATAATACAAGTGGTGAATTTTTCACCTCTCTCAAAAAAATGTTAGGTGAAATTCCCATACATTTAGTCTAAAAATAATTTCTACATTTTGGAGCATGTTTTACAGTAAATATGGGTTTTTTATATTTATTTGAAAACCATACATAAAAAAATAAAACCAAATAAAATTTACTTATGAACTTATATTACCCTTTTATGATAAATGCTTTGTAAAAATCACATTTTGGGTAAAAAATATTAATTTTCAAGTCTGTTTTTAGTTTGATATTTATAATAATTATAAATTAATCATAGTGACGATATCTATTTTATGTTATCCCAAGCATAAAAATCATATATATTAATTATATGATAATTTTTTTAATATAATAATGTAAAAGACAAAAAATGAGTTACATCAATCTTGGAGATGGTGGGCTATACATAATCATTGCAATATATACTATTTTATTGACATATTGAAGAAATAATGGTAAATAATATTTTACCATTAGATATTAATTATTATAAATATATATATAAAACATATTCAATAAATCTACCCTTGTCACCTTCTACAAAAAAATAAATTTAAAATGTATCACATTGCTTCTTGGATACGTTATTCAAAATATTCCCATTCAATGTTATCATTTATTAAAATACTATAATAAATAATGATATATTTGATATTATAATTAAATATGTATAATTATATCATATATAATTATATAAATACCTTAAATCCATCATTTTAAGGGGTGGTAGTCCTCTGTTCACATGATCAACGGTTTTGTTTCCCATTTGATAGAAAATGAAATGGATGTCTATTATTTCAATGACATAATAACAACTCACTATATGGTAGATACTGATTTATATAAATATAATAATTAACGATATTTTTTAAAGGTGTTGGAATAAATAAAATAAAAAATATGTATTAATGGGGATGCATCTTTTTCGTACAACCTGCATATATTAGTACTAAAAGAATTCATTAGAGGGATTCCTAATAAATATTGGGAATCTAGGATATAGGGAGGGAATTAGAGAAGGTATTTAGTTAAGTATTGTTCTTAAAAGTTATATTTTATTTAAAGTAATAGTGGAGACAGTCTTCCATTTTATATACGAGGAAAAGAACATGATTGGAAGCTTCTTAGAAATTTACCAAAATAATACAAAACATTAATGAAATTCCCAAGTCAAATTATACATGATTACAATATATTCTAATTTTTTATAGTATAAGGTTTAATGCATTCCAAAAATCAAGTAATAGAATATTTTATAGCTAAATATTTTGATATATATTGGTTTAACCACCAGTAAAACAATTTTACCCTTAAATGCAATAATACATTTTTTATATTTGACTATTCATTATAAATAAACATTACACTAGTACATCTATATAAAACTAAATATTACCTTTTCAAAAAAGTAATATATTCTTTTAAATTAAATTCCCCTAATCTATTGAATTTAATTAAATATTAAACAGACATATGTGATGAAAAAACATGTTTTCAAAAAAAAAGCATTCAAAATAAAAACAATTAAATAAAAATTCAACATAAATTGACTAAATTGGCATAATTTAAGTAAATAATACTTTAATTTGGGTTTTATTATTTATAATTCAAATTAAAATTTGATATAACATTTTATATAAATTAAATTGAAAATTTTGTTTTAATAAAAAATAATATATTGAACTATTCATCCAAAAATTAATCCATCCACAAAATTATAAACAAATAGCATTAATAGAATTAATAAATGTTTATTCCAAAAATTTGGATCATTTTTTTTAATAAATTTGAAATATATTTCATGGAATAATGTAATTAATAATTCAAAAAAAATCAATGAAAATAATTTTTTAATAGAATATATTTTCAAAGTATGCAGTGGAATTATTAAATAATTAGTATTTTTTTAGAAATAAATATTTATTCAATAATATAGTTACACATAGTTATAAATTTATTTTTATTTATATGAAATCAAAAATGTTTATTTTCTATTTGTTAATGGTTGTATTTAAAGAATAATATTGATAGTATATTGTAGTTTACTATAAAATGATGTTCTATGTAACATAATATATTGAACGAATAAAATTTATTCCTGAAAAATAGTCATTAAAAGTATAAGTGTCACTATATTAGATAATTATCTTGTAATAGTGTGTTATTTTAAATAAGATATAAATTTTCATCATATATATGTGAGATAGAAATAATATTCAATTCAGAATATAATGTCTATAATGACCCATTTCAAGAAGAAAAACACACAAGTAGTAAATGGATCTTATTTCATTGTTTTACATGATTTATGAATTAATTATTTAGAAAATTTATTAAATTTCTTGGGATGTTCATAGAAAAAAACCCTTTCTATTTGTTGTTTCAATGGTGATGTAAAATAGTGGTGGTCAAGGATTATGAATATTAGAAAAATAGTTTTCCTTGATGTCATATAATAGTGATCATTTTTTAATATTTTCCACATTAAATATATTAATCATTGTATTTTATATAGAATAACATAATAATTAATTTAATTTATATATTAAAATGAATATTTATTAGTTGTGTATGGATAATAAATCTCTTAATCAGGAATGTATGTCCCAAATGTAATCCAGAATCATGATAGTAAAATTAGTAATTTTAAATCTATTTTAAAATGACGATATTGAATTGAATTAACTAACCATAAATTATAATTTATAGAAAATATATTTTTATGTTCTGTGTGGATTGAAATGGATTTTTATGATTATAATTTATTCTATGAAAACTTGTATAATAGATGTCACATATGGAAGGAAATTGGGAATAATTAATCAAATAAATTGGGTTATAAATAAATAATGATCATAATTTATGACATGTGTGGTAAAAACAATCATGTATAATGTATTATAAAATCAATTTATTGTTTCTGATGTGTAATATTTTAAAATATGGATCATCACTATATTTAAAATGATCATAAAAAATAAGGAAAATTAAATGATATGATGCTAAAATTGTATTTAGTTGGGGGGATTACACAAACACATGTCCATAGTAAATTAATGAAAGAAGAAATAATTAAGACATAAATAAAATAATGGTGTTGAAATATAATTCTATAATACTATGATCAATGTTGGTAAATCTAATGAAGTTGTTAAATGAATGTAATTTTGTTATGATAATTGTGAAAATAACACATATGAATCTAGATCACTGCGTTAAAAAAGTTATTAAAAATTTTCATGTAAAATGAGATTATCACATCATGAAAAGAATATTTATATTCTGGTAAAAACACTTATTTGAAATATTATAAGACCAATGAGAATATCTTTTTTACCATCCCATGGTAGATTTTAAATTATATGTTTATGGTTTGGATTTTAATTTACCATTATATGATATATTTTATATCATAGAAATTATTGTTCAATGATCTAATTACCTTTATAACGTACCAATAGTTAGATAAATTAATCATAGATGGATGAAAAAATTACATCAAAAGTATTGCTGAAATGAAAAATTATATCCAGATTAGTGATTTACAAGTAGTGAATAAACTTGTGAAAATATTCTCTCGAAATTTTAATTGTGATATTCAGGATACAAAGGTCAAATTTACTATTAAAATAGTCCATATTGAAAATTCTATTTCATATCCCCATTATTTTACTTCATATGTATCAATTTTTTAATTGATAAAAACTTACAAGAGATAATGTTTACATTCTTCAAAGAATGTAACTTGGGGTACTTCGTTTTTATTTTTTAAAAGTAAATATGGTTCATAATTAATTTTCATTGATTATAGAGTCTTGAATAATATAATTTCATTCAAAAATAATTGTTTTATTTATATCAATGATTTTTTTGAAAAACTGTAGGTTGTTGTGTACTTTTTTAAGATCGATATTTGGTTGGTGGGCCATTTGTTAAAATTGACACTGGAATATATCTCAAAGATTGAATTTCAGTTTATATATCTAAATGATGAGATTATAGTTATTCCATTTGGGTTTTCATGTAGTCCGACTATATTTATAGACCTTGTGAATAAAATATTATAAGAGTTTTTGTATATGTATATGGTGTTTTTATCAATGAAATTTTTGTATACTCTAAAATACAGGAGAAACATGAATGAAACCTAAGTATAGTTTTGTAAGGTATAAATGAAATGAAACAATATATAAAAACTTAGAAACTATGTAATTCATTGAAAATAAATTTTATTCCCCAGACATAATATTTCTAAATATGAAATAACTATTGACCCTTGAGACATAAATGTTTTAGATGGATTTAAAAGACATATGAACTTCACTATTATTTATAGTTTTCATGGATTTGTATGTCACTACAATAGTTTTCTTAGAAATCCATGATCATTTTTCTATCTCATTTACTAAGTTCACTCAAATGGTACTTAAATTAATCAATATGAATGTATTTGAGTATTATCTTCTAGAAATAAAAGTAATAGAGGTTAATGGTCCAATATTGTCTTTTCCCTCTACAGGTGGTGACTTTTTCTTTTATAATGATTCATCACTAAAGTTAATTTATTATGATTAAATGAAAAATAATAATATAACTTCTTATTCATAAGGAATTCTAAAACAAAATGAGTTAACCAATCCTATAAATGATGTAGAATTATAAAATTTGGTTTCAGGTTTAAAATTATAGAATTAAATTGATATGGATTAAATTTCCAAATATTTATTTATAATAAAATACTAAAGTATATTTTTTATATAAATGGGTTAAAATGTGGTAGGTAATATAGATATAATATATAAATTTTAATTATTTAATGATTTATTAAATATATGTAAAATAAAAAATGTAAATGATGCATTGAGTGGAATAGATAATACATTATTAACCATGTTACATTTATAATAAAATCATTCTATTAAGATTGGATGACAATTTCCTTAAATATAATATTTTATATTTTATGTGTAATTAGAATTATCTATACAAAAAATAATCATAAAATCTTATTAGGATAATAATTTTTCATAGGAAAAGGTTGTATTATTTTAAATGGTCAGATTTCTAAAATTTAATGATGAAAATGAATATTTTCTTACATTATGAAACAACATATATGTGCCTTATGATTACAAGTCGAAGAGATATCTGGTGAGTGAAAATCATAGTTCACCATTTTCGGTTCCTCTATCACCCACTAATATGTATAGATAGCATTATTTATAATACTGGATTGATATATAGAAATGAGATATTACTATTAGTGATAATACTGGACTGATGGATGGAAATGAGATATTACTAAAATTTACATGAAATTTCATTATTTCCTATAGGTTAAAGTAGAAATAAAATTACCAAAAATAGATGCATCAATATTATCTAATACTAGAGTGAAAAAAGGAAATATTGAATGGATTTTATAATGGGCTTACCAAATCCATCTTACAGAAATATATATATTCATGTTATTTTTGATAAATTTAATAAACATTTGTATTTTCATCCAATTCGAGATATTATTTTATTAGATTAACTTTTTTGATTTTATTTCAAGGAGATAATATTTTTAGATGATGTTTATTACCCCACTCTCTCAAGTCATGATCCCAAAATCTATTCTATTTTGGTAATGGACATCTGATGTCATTGTGTAATGAATTAAATATATATACAACTCTTTTTCAACTATATGATGGAATGTAACGATGAATGATTCATACCATGAAATAAATTAATTTTGATTGGTCAATATATAACAAAGGAATTTTGATCAACATATATTATTGGTTGATTTTTTGTATTACATTACTTTTTATTCATGTATACATATCATTTCTTTTGAGTCATTATATAAATTTTTTTGTCATACTATAGATTTTTGGGATGATATAGGTGAAGAAAACGAATGGGGTGGGAGTTTGTATAGGAAGTGGATGAGAAGGTAAATATATATTAGTAATACATGAGTATGGCTTAGGTCATGTGGAATAGTTAGATAGATTATGGAACAAAAGATATTTCACTCAAGGAAGGTGATGATGATTTTCTAAATGATTCTCAATGGAAAAGTGTTATCCAATTTGGTGAAAATGATAAGCTATGTCCATGGTTTATTGGACCATATAAAATCTAAGTGAATTTTTGATTATATCTCAACCGAGTATCTTTTCTCCAAGTTTATCATAGTTAAACAATGTATTTATTTTATCAATGTTATTAAATATACACCTGACTCATGTCATTTATTGATCCCTGAATTTTCTCATTTTAAGGGAACATTTTTTATGGTGGACATATTATTCAAATTCGTAAATTTTTATAGAAGTTGTTCTGGAATTTGGTATTCCCCATGTTAATTACTTGTGAAAAAACCATATGTATAATGAAAAAAATACTAGAATCTTAAATTGATATGAGGTAAAAAATACCATGTTTTTTAAGCAAGGAATACAATTTGAGGTGTAAAATTTCCAAAAGGGGGGAAGAATGAAAAAACCCATGTAATGATATAATAAATTATTATTATCTTTATCAGTATTCATGAATTTGGTGATTTTATTCCTAATAAAAATTATATGTCTCTTTTAAATGAATAATGAAATAGTTTTATTATACTTTTTTTAATATTTTTTTACATAAAATAATTTTTTTTTGAATTATTGAAATTTATATTAATGGAACTAATTTCAATTTTTAATTCAATATGGAAATATAATCTTAGGATAAAGTTTTTAGAATTTTCTAGAATGATTTATTATTCATTGAATTATTTAAAATACTGATTATTATTATACACGCTGTTTCATTTTAAAGTATTTATATGTTAAAATTATATATTCAATTAGTTTTATTTTCTAAAATAATTTATTATCCAATGAATAGTAAAACATGCTAATTATTTTGGAAAATAATATTTTTTGATAGTTTTTATAGTCTAAAATTATATTGAAAATGATATTAATTCAAAGAGAATTAATATATTCAAATTATTTTTAAAATTATTTGATTACATTAATTTATTATAAATCATTTTAATCATAAGATAATCATTTTTCTGAAAAACTATTCTCCATGAGTATTTTTAGTTTAATATAAAATTAAATTAAATTATATCTATATTATGAATAATGGAAAATTCCGTGCATATTTTATATTGTTAGTTTAAATTTTTTTAAAGAGGCCACTTGTATATTTTTATGTTATAAATTGTTGCCTTAATAATTTTTGTTAGCACAGTAAAGGGTAAATTAGGTATTTGTGGTTAAAAAAATCACAAGCACTAACAAATGACCCTAAGACTTGAAAAAATTACATTTTAGGAGTGTATCTCATAAATAGTCATCCAAACATCTAATATATGGTATTTCCTCCATTTGGAAATCATTTTAACCATTATATATTATATAAATATATAATCTAAATATGTTATTCTCATCGATTTATTTACATTAAATTTAAAAAATAGGGATACAAAAGATATATATGTTTATTAAAATTAATTTTACAAAGAAGAAATATTTTTCAACACGTTAAATTATTTATAATATTATTTATGATCGAATGCCTTGTAATTCTCATGAACGTTTGATTGAGTTTATATAAATTAAGTCCAAAAAACAATAATGTGATTTTAAAAATATTTAAAATAAAAATATTTTTTTGAGATTAATTTTTTGAATTATTTTAATGTAAATAAATAAATATTTTAGATGATTTTATAAAATTTATTTTAATTCAATTACTTAGTTATGAATGTCATATTAAATGAGTAGATTAAAATTTATCATTAATGATATTTTATTAAAAAGAATATTTTATTAAATAACATATAATTCATTAAAATCATATTATTTTACAAGATATTTTCACATTGTTTATAAAATTATCCATTTACCATTTCTGATTATTTTTCTATTATATAGTAACAATATTAACTCATTATTAGAAAAAAAATATTGATATCACATGTAATTGACAAAAAGATTAACAAAGGGTAAAAACATATAATAAAGGTAAAATTTTAATCTAAATTTGTAAAAAATAATTTACGAGATTAGTTCAACTCAAGAAAATATTATATTCTACCCACATCAATTTATATATAATTTTATTTTAAACTAAATATTTGTTAATTTAATCATTTAATAAATTCCATAACTACCCCTCCCGACTCTAATAAAAGTGTACATATTATTATCACTACATAACACATAAATAATTATTTGCGGTTTACAATACTATCCCAACTAATTAATTTATATCCCAACCCTAGTCCCACATTTGTTGTATTGAAAAAAAAAATGAATAAATAATGATTTTGGTGTAAACCATAGGAAGTTTTCCAGTGAAATGGTTTCCTTATTAATCATGAATTTTTAATTTATTACATCTTCCACATACATAAAATATTTTTTAACCATGAAAATACAATAAAACTAATATCTTCTATATACTATTATATATATATTTCAATTTAATAACCCATATCCATTACATCTTAACTCAATTATGTAATGAAACCACTTCTGGTGTGTATGATAGACTATTTCCACGTAAATAGATATAAATTTATTCCATCACCCCCACACATGGATGGTTATAACAATATATTTTATGTATATATTTTATATTCATTTAAATTTTTTAATTATAAAAAAATAAATATCATTATTTTTATTACCATTTCATTCACTAAAATATGATAATTTCATTCATGTATATGTGTCGACTACCACCTACACAAAGCAACTTGGTTAATTTTAAATCACCACTTATCATAGATTATATATATATTAATTTTTATAGACAAAATATTGATTTTATTATATTATTATAATTATATAAGTATAATACATCCTATTGCTTCTTGTAAAATTGATCATTAAAAAATGGAAATGTTACTCATGCCAACATATGACACAATCTTTCGATGATTATAATGAAGTGCAGATTAAATAACCATATATTATAGTTTTTTTAATGTATTGTTGATGTATGAAATTTTTAATTATATGATGAATGTTATTTTTTAGATGATAGATTAATGACCACTTTTTTGTATCCAACATACCAAAGACATTTTAATTAGAAGAAAAATATCATCAAAACATCTAACGTACACTCATTTAATGATTTCATTAAATATATATTGTTATTAAATTATCTAAATTTAATTATGAACTATTAGTGGTTATAATTTATGTAAAATGCAATACAGTTTATTATTCATGATAATATTGAATGTACATGATGATAGATCATGTAATTGTTGGGGGCCACGATCGAAGAGAATTTCTAAACCTAACAGATCCTAGTCGATGACTAGGGTCATATCTCAAGGAGAAAGGTTTGGGAAGTCTCAATATTATAGAACATATTATTTTTTGTTGTTTCCTAAATTTTAAACCATATAATTATTATTTTTCTATTTTTTTAACCATAACTAAAAAATGAACTATAAAGCACAGCCATGGGGAATTGGGGATGTATAAAAGTTCAATAAAAGAGGTTCATCATCATTCTCTATTTTTTATATAAAAATTATTGAATATCATTATTTTATTGATATCCAAAATAAATATTTTGATTCATAATATTTTTAAAAAAAATATATCCACCCCCTAATATCATGTTCTACCTCCTCGATATTAAAGATGCGGTAAACATACTATATCAAAAACATTCAGTTTCTCAATAACTAACTCTATCATATATATTCCATTCCCAAATTCAATAAATACACAACTATAAAATTTGAATCGAGAGATGTAGTTATAAACTATTTGATAGATATTAGAATCCAACATATGATCAATGATAAAAGTGAATATCATCAATTTTCATGTAATCATTTTATACTAAATTAAATTTATAACTCATATAATAAATAATAAATAGGCTACATTTTTTATCTCAATCATGTTCATAAACCATTATTTACCTCCCCCCTAATTTTTTTTAACACATCACATTACAACATGGGTATTTAATAAGAACCCAATGAATTGGGTGAGAATATGACATCATAATACATCTTAGAAAACATGAGAGAATTATATTTAACATATGAAAAGAATTTTGTAGATTTAGACTAAGAGGGAAAAGGTACTAGTCATAAGAGGTTATATATATTCCCCCACGGAAAAATATTTACAATGATATGGTTTAAGAGATATTTATAGAGCATGTGATATGGGATAAACCTTATTTACCTTCATATTAAGTGACTATGTGAACTTCTCTGATGGATTCCACATTTCACAGTGAGTATTATTGATTAAATATATAAATGATATGAAAATTTCATGCTATCATTTCCATTTATATTTTTGGGTGGTTAATGGAATAATTAAAACATTAGGAAAATTGGGCCTCATCTAATAAATAAAATGCTAGACTTCAATTGAGGGGCCTAAGTCTAGATCATCAATATATACATAAAAAATAAAAATTATTATTTATATTAACTGATAATTATAAAAATGAATATATATATTTTAATAGAAATATTAATATATTTTTTTTGACTATTTATATAATTAATACTATATAAATATATAAATTTATTGTTTTTTATGTTCATTTATTTTTTTTGGTTTATCATTTTCAATTTTGAAATTGCAAGGTGCAGGAGTTTATGTAGTGTTTTCATAATCCCTATCTAAAAATGTGTGTATAAGGTATCATCATTCACATAGGTGTGGTGACATATATTAATTATAGAGGAATTTTCAGTTTTACTTTGAGATCCTTCCACATCAAGGGTTACCCATGATGGTTTTTTGTTGTTCCATTGATCTGGACAAGTGTTGACTGAACATTTCAATTAAATGAATAACATTTTTAGGCCTTGATCTCATACATCTCATATCTTCATATCAGATTCCTAGAGAGGTTATTAAATTTTGAGCCTTTTAATTTGATTTTCCTATGATGGATGATTTTAGATTTTTGTTGTGTTGACCTCATATTGCAACATATTTTCTCAAGGTTCGAATAATTATATTAACTCTTATTTTGTGGGATTCAACACTTTTATCTACGCATGGTCAGACTGCTGGTCATGAGTGGACATTGAAACTTTTCTTTCATGTATTCAAAAGTAATATATTAATTTTAAGAAAATTATTGTGTCCAAAATAATTTTAATAATATAAAATAATTAAAACCATTATATGAAATATTTATTTGTAATGATTAAAATTAAAACATATTCTTATCATAAATTCAAAAACATGTAATTTTTTTATAATTGTTTAATAGAATTACAATATTTAATTAATTTAGAAGAATAATTAAAAAGTATGTTCATATTTTAAAATAGGATTTAATACTATATATGGATATAAAAATTTAACTATGAGAAAAACTTTATACCAATAATAATCATTATTTAAAACATTATAAAATTTCTCTACATATTTTGAATATAAATAAAAAGAAATATTTTATCTGGTATTAAAATTAATTTTGGTTATATAAAAATAAGAACATATAATTATATGGTAAATTATGGCTGACATCACTCCCCCATTCATTAAATATTACACTATTTAAAAAATAATACCTGAATTTTAATTTCTATAAAAAACCAAATAACGGATTATCCCACATAATTATATTACGATGAAAAATAGGGAAAACAAAAAAGGATTATTCATTATTCAAATTTAAATGCCTCATATATAAATTACATTAAAACCTAGATTATATTTTACCAAATATTCATGTCAATAGTGGATAGAATTATATTTAAGTGGATTAAATATTTTATAAAAAAGTACATCTATTCATACCTCTTTTAATATTTCAAACCCACAGTTTTATTTCCCACATCATTCTCATAACATAAATGATGTTTTTATTAGTTATTGTCCCTTATTTTTAATTTTTTAATAATATAATCCCCTTAATTCAATGATTTATTACAATGCCCTTTAATTGAAGTCATTTTCCCAAACCACGATCATGTTTAGAAAATAATGCATATAATATATTTTGAAGGATTTATTTAATAACCAAAACTAACCCATTTATTTTGTTTTTAAGATCCATTGTTGGTTCATAATTTTCCATTTGTATTTAATGTTAAAAGAAAATATTTCGTATTCATTTATGTTAGATTCCAATGGAGTTATGTCCCACAGAGTCCATGTTAAATTAAAATATATTATGAATTCATGAGATATAATGTTATAATATTGTTTCCAAAGAAATATATTCCCTCAAATTAATTACCTGAATTCAAAAACAATGAATTAATAGAAGAAGTGAAAAATTCATTTGCTATGAATTTTTATTCATATTGATTCCAAAATGATAAAAGAAAGAAACTCTAGAATGGAAATTTCAAACTAGTATGGGTAGTTATGTCGTTTAATAAATTTGTTAAAGAACTAAAAATCTGTAGACTATAAAAAAATTTATTTTTTGAACACACATTTTTTTAACTAAAATACAGAAACATGAAGAAATTATATAGAAATCCCCTTTTTGATATAATTTGTAAAATAAAAAAAATAATTAATGGAACTTAAAAAAAATATTTTTTTAACAAAGAACTGAATTTTTTTTCACATTGACATTTATGTTTTTTGAAATATCAAAAACATTTAGAAAATAGTAATGTAGATTTCTATATTTAATGATGTAATACCATTAAAAAAGGAAAAATATAATAACTACTCTAAATGGGATTAAACTCCAACCATATAATTATTTAGTAATATTCATTAAAATTATAGTAGTGTACTATAGAAAATATTGTTATTAAAATGATAAAAATGATTTATACATTATGTTTTTTATTTCTCAGTTGGTTGAGGGAGGATTTCCCAGAGGTTCTCCAAGGATAATGTAAATATCCTCTTATTTGGTGTCCACATAGTGAAAACAATACAATGTGAGTGAAAATATATATTAAATTATTATTTTAAAATTATTTAAAACTAAATAAAAATAATTGAAGGGTTTATAGAATAGAGGCATGGGTTATAAATTATAATAAAAGCTGTAGGTAGATAATCAATTTCTAGGAATCCTGTTCACTATCCTCAATCCATAGGGGGATTGGGATTATGTGATAATAACCACTAAATGTGGTTCCTTCAAAATATTTTCTGATTCTCTTTTTTAATGGTCCATACACACAAGTTATTATGACTCCATCCCCATGGTAGTGTAAATTACATAATAACAAGGGGTGAATGCATTAAGTATGGGTTCTTGAAAGGGTTAACCAATGTGATATTGGTTTCATCATTATCCAAAATATCCTTTACGTTTGATGATTCATAATCATCTATGTGAGAGTTAGTAAATAGTTCGCATTCAATAAAATAAAAAAGATTAATTTAGATCAAAATTATACCGTTAATTTGTTTCATATAGTTCATTTGTATCATAATGAGGGCACAATAGATGATCGTTTTTCATAGTTATGCTATCCATTAGGTCATTATGCTTATGTTGAATGGTTACTGTCCTCAATAATGTTCTACGAGAATACTTCTTTAGATAACATGCCCTCTTGAATCATTCTGCATATCTCAAATGTAGAATCAAGAAATATGTCAAAATAGATTTCATTAAACTCCTCTTACACATCATTTATGGAAGCTCTATAGTCAATTTCATCCAAATATGGTATCTCTTTTAAAAATTCATTGCTATTTTTTCAAGGGGGTTTGGATGGTTTCTTCATCTTAATCAAGGAACTACATTAGTGTTACTAAATGTATAAATTTAAAATTATTTCTATCTATATGAAAATTAGATTTCACAAAATTTGAATGAAATGATTCTTGTTCAGGGGTTACTCCTTGATTAGTTTGATCTTATTAATTATTTCCCTGACGCAATGATTCCTAGGTGGTGTGTTGTGTTGATTTAGGTGAAAAATGGATTTAAAAAATCTCAAAAAATGTAATCCCATTCACTCAATCATCATCTATATCCTATAGGGCCTATAAATATTTTTTATTATTATATGTGTTCATTAAAAAACATAAATTAAAGAGAAATTAATTTTCTATAATATTATATAATTAATATATAGAGATAATTATAGACTTATGTTTTTAGACATGTAACTTCATAACTAGGTATTTTTATTATGGGATGATGTTCTAATTAGTGCTGAACTCCCATCCTGGGTGTTAAATGGCTTGATTTAGGTAAAATAAAGATTCAAACTACAATTATTGGCCATTCTGAGTACAATGGGTGTGGTAACAAAAAAAATTTGTGTCCTCACATGATAACATAATTTCACTTGCAAAGGCCTTTAAAACAAAAGGTGAAATGAATTTTCATGGATTCCTAGGACAATAAGATTTCCATGGCATGCACATGATGGATATAATTTAAATGAATAAGAAATGAAATCCTAATGAAATATGTCTATTTGACATCGATATGATACATCATAATGGGTGTGTTTCACTTCATATATAATAAGATAATGGAATAATATGTGAAAAAATCCCCTTGAACACCTGATGAGTTGCTTACCATGTATAAATTATTTCTCTTTCAAATATAATCTCACACCCTCTCACCTAGGGTGAATATATGAAATAATAATCACCACTCTGGTTAATGTAACTACACCTCTTCTGTGACAGTGTGCTACATGAACCTCCTAAGGTTGGGAATCCTTTTCGATAGACCACAAATATACCTAGACATGACTTGGACAAAATTTCAGCAATCCATATGTATCATCTCTGAATTTATGTTTGATGTGTTCAAGAGAAGTTTTTATTGTGCAACCCATATTTTTGAGAAAACTTAAAGTCATTTTTGAAACCCAGATATCCACCAAAAAAATCTATTTGGATCATATTCAATGAGACTCCATACATTATCCCAGTACTGGAGAACCCTTCCCAAGAATCACTTGGGTCAAAAAATCCAAACGTCCACACAAAAATTTTTTGTTCCCGAACATTAAATCCCATTTTCGTATCGTTCATACCTAAATCATTATTTTAACCATATGTTATATAATGGACATTATATATATGAATATGGACTATAATATGGATATAAAAAATTAACACACCCACATGGTTTTTCTAATTCCGTTCCCCAACAAAATAATTATGGGTTGTATTCACATAATCCGTAGGTGTAAGGATGGAGTCCCAAAGATCTGCTATGGGTGATGAAGTAATACCAAGTTAAATAAACTCAATATATGACACTAAAGAGTATCATATCCAAATTTTATGATGTTTAATTGCATGAAAATTTACTTAATACACAATTCTAAATTGTATACATACTCTCTGTAATAGACACATGAATATCTGTGTGTGACTCACATTAAATAAGATCTATGGGAATCCTAATGTATAAACCTATTTCCATTCCAACAAAGATAAATCCCCTCGAGAAAGGATCCTAATACATGTATGGCCTACACAATCCAACATTTTTTATCATTTCATGACACAATTAACCTAAACCACGCGACATTAATGTATTTTTATTGGTCCTATCACATGACCATAAAATGTTGAATTAAACCATATTGGTTTTTATTTATTTATTTTAAATAATTTACATTGGAAACCACCTATATAAATATGAAAAAAATTGGAAATAATAGGTGTTCACTATAGGGAAAAAACTTATATGATCAACCAATGTGGGGAATTTTAATCCATCATTAATACTTCTACATGTGACATCTCATCTCTTAAGGGTGCCACTCTCTGATCTACATACATATGGAGTTCTGATACACACAATCTAATCTAGCTCCAAGGGGCGTCCTGATCACCTCAGATAGACTGTACAAGACATAAACTGCGTCCCCCTATTGCACTAGCATGGGTGTCTCAGATCTATTTTGTGTACACTTTATGTATGAAATAATCCCTCTTAAAACACATATTCTAGATCTCCCATTATTAGGAATTCTATTCAAATTTTTTTCCCAATATGATATTAAAATCATTCCTCGATCTGTATCACATATTTTTTAGATCTGTCTCCATTGTATGGAGATTATATTACCTACCCCCAACAAATACCTCATTAAAACTTGGTACACTCATTTTGGAAAGTCGTTTATGATTTAACCCCAAGTGATGTTATATTGTGATAAAATGATATTCATTGGGTTGTTTTAATAATATTATTCAGATGATATTTCCTCCCATATAGAACATTCATAGGTGACCAATGAGCCAAATGTATGTACATGTTCAAATAATTCCAATGTAAATACTCTCCTAGATGATGGTTACAACTCTGATAGGAAGATGTAGTGAAATTAACCAGCATTTAGAATGATATGTCACTTGGAATGAGTTCCCCAAAAAAAAATTAATCTATGTGGGGAACCTCGAAAATGATACAATCTCCTTGGAGGAATCCATAAAAGGATAAACATATCCCATAATCACATTAGACTAATTATTATACATCTCTGCTGAAATTGATTATTGTTGACCACCATTAAAATGTGGGAATACTAGGCTATAATTCCATCGATCGCTTCACATGTTTGTGTGTCGATTCATAGATGTTGGGACTAGAAATAAGTTTTCAAAAACAAAAAAAATTGTAATTCACATGAAATAACCTTTTTAACATGGGGAGTAGTATATTTTGAGACATCGATAAATTATCATGTCTCAGATTTAAAATATAAAGATCATATTCACACCATGAAAATAGTGGGCCAAGTAAGAAAGTCACTGGAGAATTGGTGTAGAATGTAGTTGGACGTTCTTGGTCAGGAGCTTTGTCAGATTGGATCCCTCTACATCATCAGAATAGTGATTGATTTTAGGTTATTGGGACTCACCTTCTTTCACCCAATAATGAATGTTAGATCAAACTAATTTATAGGACCCCAACTATAGGAAATCCTCAACCAAATTCTTAAAGGATTCATTATAGGTGAAATTTTATTACTGATATATAACATGATAAAACCTCTGGCATGAATTAATCTATGACAACAATTGTAAGGCGTTAACACCCCATATTAACCTCATAGACAATCTAGGGATGGTTGATCATCCCCCTAATACACCAGTATGAGAAATATGGGGTCATTATACTATAGTACATGTATGTCTAGGAGTATGAGGCATTTTTTCCTCATCGACAGATATTCCACTAATGGCCATTCTAGGGAAAACCACCCCTCCCCATTCTAATGGAAAACTAATCCACGAGTCTCCTTTCTATGTGATACCATAACTCATTGCCCAACAACGAGGATGTTGGGGATTCTCATTTCCTCTCAACCATGATTATTTCTTTGGAGCCACTAAGTATGTATCCCACTCAGCCTCTTTAGTCTGAGAAATTTCTTATTTATCTAGATATAAAACATGTTGGCATTACCCCAATTCTATCATACCTAGTCTTATGTACTTAAAACCAACATATAGGGGGGCCAAAAAAAAATTCATACAAGGGACATTATATTACACAACTCCAATGGCCACTTCCACTTCACGAGAATTATGTTATTTCCATGTTACATATGAATAGGAATCATTTACTGTCCAATTAGTATTCAGACCCTATCCACATAATAGAATGATTGTGTTGTACATTTCAAATTATAGAACCATCAATAGTCATTACATAAAAACTTGTAATGATGAGATCTATTTTGGAGATCCTCACCGCATCATAGTGGATCCATACAGAGTTCCCCCAAATGCCTTCAAAAAACAACATTGAGGTCCTCCCCATACTAGAACCAGATAGAGTAGAGGTTTTCCACACTCCTCAGCCAACACATGAGAAGTTCTGCCCCGGTTCACAGAAAATTAGAATTGATGTCATCCACTATCATTCAATAATATATACGCAGGTCCTCTCCATAATCGAAATTCTCAACATTGAGTTCTAAACCATATCATGATTAATAAATGAATAGGAACAACTAATATTCACTGAAATAAAATATGAGGACCTCCCAACATTATCATAAATTATATTGGAGGTACTCTAAATACCCCCTAACATCATCATGAATTGTCTACCATTGTTTTAGTCAACCAACACAGAAGTACTCCATATGTTCCTAATCACAATAGTAGAGTTCTTCCCTACTCCTTTAAAAGTAAAAGAATAATTCTTCCCCACATGAACCATTGTTGATAATGGGGTACTCCACATATCCCAACCAACTAGAAGAAATTACCTCCCTATAAAAAAATCCCCATCCATCATGTTTCTCCATACTCTGAATAGGTAACATACCCTAAAATATCTTCTCAGTAATATGGGAGAATTATCATAACTAAATCTTAAATCCTAGAAATTACCAGGTCATCATTAACCTCATTGACCTATCATATTCTAACGAAACAGGTGTCGCAATAATGGATTCTGCACCCTAACTTCCATAGTCTGGTTCAAGAGCCAAACAACTGATGTTCACCATCGCAAAACGTTATATCAATAGCATCCAAAGATTATAATGCAGGAAAATGTATATGGTAGATGATGTAGACCCTCTCTAGGGTCTCACATTGTAGTCATCCTGGTCCACTCTTATTTATCTCCTCTCTTATTCAAATAAAGACATTTTGATAACTATTAGGGTATTTTTTTTACTCCTTCATATGGAGAGAATTTTTTAGATCCAAAAAAGAGGTTTGTTTCGCACACACCCTTTCATATTGCGATATGATGATAGAGTATTTACCTCCCCCAATGACACAATCTTGTATGTATAGAACATTTTACTCATATAGTGGATCCTCTTCCAACCAAGTAGACACTAAACCAATAATTTTATGTTTCATAACCATTCTCACATATAACACTTATCATAAATTTTTTTGACCTAAAATGGGTCCTTCCACTGAAAAAACGTCCAATGGGAGGTTATATCCATTAAACATCATTACGTTGTATTCTGTCCACATAAAACAATAAACATTGAAATCTAAGAATCACATACAAAGTGTATTTGAATAAATTTATGTGATATCATTTGGAAGTGGTTTTACCACATCAAAAATAGTTATTTTCCATATTCATGAAGTTGGGGAAACATAAATGTCATCTATCAGTAATGTTTATGGGTATGGTTGGTTGCAATCCCAATTTCTTGACACCCTATTTCATTCGGCTATCACTAAAAAAATAAGAGAGATGAATCATGATAATCATAGTACTCCATATTATTTCGAATGTGGTGTATTTTAATGAATTGATCATGGTATACATATATTATGTTTCTCATCACCTATGATCTATCTTGAGACTACCATACATACAAAAAGAATACAAGGGATCACATTCATGCAATTTCATGTTACTAGCAGTTGATCCTATGGTTCCCAAGAAGTGCAGCTTCAATGTATGTTTTTTTGGGAAGGACCACCACAAGGGGTAGAGATGTACCAGGTTAAATCTCTAATGGATATTCTCACCAAAAAAAAATGAAAGGAACACGGCCTCTGGGATACATTCAATGAGTAATTTCCACCTGGTTGATATTAAAAAAATTGGTAAGCAACATAACAGACCCCCTGATCTATTTTAGGTTTTTCCAAAAGTGGATCAGTTCCAACTATATCCATATTACTTTATGATCTCCTAGAACATAATATGATCATCACTAATTTCAACGCCCTTCAGAACTCATATAATGAAATATACTTAATAGATCTCATATCTCATTATCTGGGGAAACAAAAACATTTCCCCCATGGGATGGTGCTCACAATTGAGATTGGAACCCTCATGCATCCAGATAGACAATATGTAGAATTATATGGAATTTGATAAAGATATGAGTCGTCAAACCATCCCTATACATGTAATTTTTCTCCTAATGATGTTGGTAATGCTTTTCCACAATCAATTTATACAACTTACATAATTGATTATAATTATAAACCCCTAGAGTTCTGTAATACACATCATCATAGAGACCCTCACCACTATGACTTGATATCCACTAACACATCTCAATTTGAGTCCCTAAATATGCTAGAAGAGGCCCTACTAGCTGAAAGAATGTCATTCCTCCCATGGGAGAAAAAAATACGAGCACCCTTAATATCTGGTAACCCTTGATTAGCCCTATTAAATTATATGGGTGACCTATAGTATAATTTCAAACAAATAATTTTAACATGAGTAAACTTTTGGGAAACTTGGAATAATATGATTCCAATAAGATTCAATTCTTGGTCCAGAAACTAAAGGTACATATTTTTATCTCGTAAAGACAGCATCACATATTGTCCATTATTAACTAGAAAGATCGTCAAAAATATTTCCTCCAGTAGTTCCTCTCTATCATTCACAAGAAATATATTCCCCATATCATTAATTGAAAAAATTAATTATGAGAATGTTGTGGATTTTTTTCCTCAGTGAAAAGGCATTAGATAGTCAAACGACATGCTGCTAACTAATGAGTAGTTTTCAATGATGTGTATGGAGAATTTAAATACTGATATGGTCCCTACAATAATTACCCAAAAATTCCAAAAGTATTTTAGTATACTTATAATTTGGTCTAATGTTTGGTTGAATCCCAACAGTAGGCATGATAGTTTCTCATATTTCTTCCTCTTACACCCACCTGCAGACCCAAAAATGTGGAGACTACACCAACAATAAATTTTAATTCCAATATTCAATTGTAATTGTTTTAAACTTTTCAAAGGGATCCTCATCGATTATATCCTTATGTAGAATAGCCTAAATCAGTACAAACTTACCAATCATAGCCTCACCCATCATAGAACCTCTAAGAACCACATCTCCTTGTGAAACCACCTAGAAGTAAGATTTTTGATTTAGTCCCTCATTAATTAATGGGTTAATGATATAAAATTATATAAAAAGGAAAGAATACATATTATTTCATGTATTAATTTTTTCTAGGAAATATAATATACACCTTGGTGAAGGGGGGCAAAATGATTCTATAGTGCATGAAGCCCTAAAAAATAGACTCACTTGACACACTAAATATTTCCCAAATACATGATCCTTGGAAATTCCATCATAGATTTATATTTTTTCAATAATATGATTCAAAACCATGTCTATAATTAACTTTTAATGCTTGGATAACTTATGATATAGTTGGTTCTTATCCCTATCAACATGGGTAGTGAAAGCAATGATCATGGGGAATAGAAATAGGTTTCCTTCCACAGGATCCATAAGTATGTTGACGGGTTGGCTCATAAAGAATTTTCCATTAATATTGTTTAATTAATTATTTCATAGTTAGGAAAAGACCCTAAATAGATTCCACACATCTTTAAGAAACTACATCTACATACATTTCACATACCTTAAAATCCTTGTGATATAGGCATGATCATTATATTGAAGTTCCAAGTCCCCGAACAATGACAATTAAATAAGGAACACTTAATAATTTTAGTCATCTTGAGTTGTGAACCTTTCCTAGGGTCTTACATGTACTAGAAGACCACTCAAATGAAGGGATTGAGTATGCCTTTGTGAATGTTGTCAAATTAGTATATCACATCACAATTCCAGATGATAAGTAAAACTAGTAAAACCCTATGATGACTCTAGAAAATGAATTTTAAACGAATGTATATTGATGTGATAACAAATATAATACTCAGGTCATCACCTAAAATAGACTTGTTTATTCTACTAATATTGTGTATCGTGTTTATGAAACATATCCATATGCAATGTCCTCCCAACTAGTTCTTTCACAAACGCCACTAGAGACAATTGTGTTAACTACAAGAGCATATCATCCCAACTCAACCCATGATTAGTCTCATCTAATGAGAGTCAGATGTCGTCAAGTTGATACATATCTTATAAGGCTTTAGAGTGTTTCCTATCTTCAATAAAAAAATATTTTTTTGTACTAGAAATAACCCATTTTTACATCTCCACATACCCACTATGATTCCTACCAAAAAGAGCAGGACTATGGGAAACAACACATATATTTCATGGATGAATGAAATGTTAAAGAACCTTAGTATTATTCTTTCAAGTCTCTTGATAATCAGGGTCCTCAAAATGATTTAGTAAAATTGTGAGGACCTCATTGGAGCATCGAAAATTTCATTCTAGTTCGAATAAGAGGTAACTACTAAAAAGACCAACATTGTAGAGGATTTCGAGATAGGGAAATTTTATAAAGTCATCTCTATCTCTAAGGATTATGAGGGAATAATCATAAAGGTGCACATATGCTTTATATATGCCATATGAACATTTCATGGAATTTTAATACAGAGATTCTTGGGAGAAAAAATCACTAGGATTAATCTCATCCCACTAAGAATAATTACATGTTGGTATTTAAAAAAGCTGATATGGCCCCCTCATACATCACCACACATTTTCATGATAGTAGCAATCAAAAAGTGGATGGGAATTATACAATAAGGAATATATTATTGTTTTGTTAGAATACATGAATTTTAATTATGGTTTACCATACACAACCTAGAACACATAGTTGGGTAGGACCTAGATTAATTTTCATGAGTCTTTCCAATACTTAAATCACTAGTGGCCCAAATACTCCATCAATGGTCGAGTATAGCTGATTCAAGGTGATGAATGTTCATTTGAATCCTATAAAGATATCTATGTTGATGTATTCTAATATAACTTGGACAAGAGGTTCTTTATAACAAATAAGGTTAACTGAACATCCACCAGAACCATTCGATGGGTAGACATAAATGATTCCTTTATCGTCCCAATCCATAAGTTGGATCACATAACCCCATTCACTAGATGTTACTTTTTCATTTAAAATGGAAATATATTCTTCCACCTTATATGTGATAATAATACAAATATTACCTCTTAAAATTTCATTTTATATACATGATTGAAACCAATATACCCCACACCTATTTAGGACTGGCATGTTCACCTAATGCACACCATTACATAACATTTACATCAATTCCATAGAAGAGTATTGATGAAAAAATCACACTCTAGACCATTGGTTTGAAATTAATCATGGGACATGAGATTCATGTCAAACTTGAATTGGATCAAAATATTACATCATCATTATGTTAGTATAAAATTTAACCCTGAGTGAATATTCTATATCCACAGGAAGATTACACTAGTGTTTCTCCTAATCTCGGAACCCTTGAAGAACTATCTCCTCCCACCCATTATCATACCATATATGATGAAAAAGATCTATATGATTCACCTCGTGAACATGATGTTGGTGTATCCAAAACCATCGATCAATTGTCTTTGGTGAACCTGGATGTCATAGAAGATTTGAGGCTGATTCAAATAGGTGCCTCAATGGCTCATTACTAGAATCAAATGTATGTGGATTTTTCTATAGAAGTAGCATGTTGTATTTTATTGGAGCTATGTGGTGATTCATGGAATAGATCATGATGAATCCATCCATCATCTTAGTCACCAATGAGATATCATGTGTTCATCCATCCTCAAAAAAATGTGTATCCCTATCACAGTTCCATTGTTGAGGAGAAGGTTGATATGTTTATAAAATAAAACATCATCTATAAATTCTTTTTCAATAAATGGCTAGCTAAAATCAGCACATTTAGGAAGAAAAATGTGTATATCAATTTTGCATCAATTTATAGGACCTTAATATTCCTTGCTGAAGGATTTATTTTGCCTTATATTTATAGAGTAGTTGATCTAAGATGTAGTTATATACGATGCCCTCTACATTACGGATTGATATTTTGAGTATAACAAGTTTTATAAGGCCCCAGAGGATGGAGAATTTACCACTTTAAGGGGACTACAAGGAACGTTTTTCAATCCCTTAATTCAATTGCATCTTGAAGATTGTAATATGCATGTATAAATGGGCCATGCACCACATATATATTATGTTTTCCATAAAATTAATGGAATTATACAAGGATGATGTAACGCCCCGAGATTTTATGAAATATATTATTTTTAATGGCTTGTGATATACTCAACACCGTATTTTCTTGTAGTATACGCAACACTATTCTTGTCTCGCATTACACACAATTTCAAGTTCGTTTTGTAGAAACTATTCAACGCAACATTATGTATAGATTTTGATTAATGTATAAATGAAATAAGTTTTGATTATGTTATACGCAACACCAAACAGAGCTTTCACTACACGCATCCCTAACTTGGCTTTCATTACACGCAAGAAAGACCTTCCTCGATAGCATGTGTAGTACGCAATACCGAGTTTCACTAAACGAGATATTATTATAATATTATTATGAACTAGCTGTTATGAATATTAATAGCAACTTTTTAAAATTTTATAAATTATATCATTCAAAATGGACTTCATTTTTGGATTCGGAATATCTAAATTAGCTTAGGGTGAAATTTTGTTACTTTTCGGATAACTTTCATATTCTGATGAATAATGAAAATTACTAAATTTTAATTAAAAACAACTTTTTTAATCAAAATAATTAATAGTGTTAAATTATTAATTTTAGTGGTTTTAAAGTATATTTAGAATATATTTTTACCATTTGATACAATGTTGGTCATTGGATGTAATTTCACATTTAAACCAAACATAAACAAGTGTCAATCTTTTGATAGTTATTATCTTTTAAAAACACGTTATTTGTTTTGACGACGGGAATTAATTTTTAAATTAATTAATGCAACTGATATGTTTTGAATTTGTTAAAATATACATCATTTTGGAATTCATAATATCAAATATAGCTTAGGCCTAATTTTTGGTATTTTTCTGGAAACTATCATTTTTTGATGAATAGTTAAACCACTAAGTGGTAGTTAAAAAACTGAATTTTTCATTAAACATAATTTTACCACTTCTGTGATTGGAATTTCGAAAATCCGAGAGACACGGTTAATATCATGGACTAAAATTTGGTTCAATGAGATAAAAATATTTTTTGGTGAATAGTAACTTTTCACTTTTATTTACCACGGTTAAAAGTAAATAGGATAATTAAGGTTAACAATGATATTATTATTACCCTAACACGTGTCCTAATTCTATTGGATAAGTTTAATTCGACCAAAAACAACCTTACGAATAAAATATGACCATTTAGGCCCACTTGGATTTGATTAGGACATTTATTAATAATTTTTTTAAAGAATGGATAAAAGAGTTAAAATCAATGTTTAATAACTAAATCATTTTTAATATAGGGTTATACATAAGATAAATTCGACTATAAATATTTATTTGAAATCTAAAACGATTTCCTACATAATCGTGTTTTATTTATAATTTTAAGACATTAAATAAGTTAATTTATTTATAACACAATGATGATGCAGTAATTATCTTATTAATGAAATATTAACATAATTGATGTTATAAATACCCAAATAAATGTAATTTGAGATTTTTTATGAATTAAACTAATTTTATAGATAAATATGACATGTTAGTATTGATTTAGATAACTTTATTCGAACTAATCATTCTTTTTATGATTTTCACAAAAATCAATTACCAAATAGTGTCAAAATTGACATAAAATAGCTTTAAAAAAATATATTATATTATTAATTGTTATTTTATTCTTAAAAATATAAGGTTCATAAAAATGACTTAGATAAGGTTATATATATTAATAATAAACAACTTGTGTTTCGTTTGGCTTGTTATAGTAAGTTTATTAACCTTATAGTATAAGGAAACAAGAAGACACTGTAAATGAAAAATTATTTAACTTAAAGTTAAATCTAAATTATAAGGTTAAAAAAGAAACCTAAACCTGTATAAATTCTATTAGATTAAAGGATTTATACCCATCCCCACCTTAGCTTTGAAATAAGTCAATTTGGATCTATTAAAAACCGAATATGACTTTATAATAAAATAATATTTTTAGTTATTCCAATGGTTCCCCTCTCATCCCTTATAAAAGGGCACCTCCTCCCTCTCTTCCTCACACCACCTTGAGCCTTCAAGATCGTCCAAACCCTACCAAATTCTCCTCTCCACTTCCCTAGAAACATCCTAGAGGTCCTGGTCTTCTTCAAAGTCCATGTTTAGTGCCATAAAAGGAGGTCTCAAAAAGGCGCTTCAAAGAAGAGGTAATGTCGGTTACGGATTCTTTAAACTTTATTTCTTCTTACACTTCTTCTTCTTTAGTTGTTTCATTATGAAGTAATAAAATAAGTATAAATCATATAATGATATGTTATTATTATTATGAAACAACCCTATTTCACCATCTACCCATCCTACGAAAAACGAAATCACCGCGCGTGCGTACGTATGGAATATCGTCTCCACGCCGTGGTGTAATCAGTTTTTCCACCACCATCTTACATGAATGGGTATAATGGTGTAAATAAATAACTATATATGGTTATTGTAAAGTGATATTTATTCTGTAATATTATACATACACTTCAATCCAATTCCATGATCATGGGAATGATATCATCGCTCGTGCGTACGTACGGACTAACGTCTCCATGAATGTGATGAGATTCATTTCCCATGATTAACCATTCAAGAATAATTATAAAGTATATATAATGAATAATAATGAAATATAAGACATAATAATGCTACTTTATTTATGTATATATATATATCTATTTCATCTATTTAATTTCATTCAATTCAATAAGGAAATGAAAACATCGTTCATGCATACATACGACCTACCATCTCCATGAACGGTGCATTTCCTTTATTTTTATATATCTATAATATATATGTATATGATGAATATATATTATATATAAATCATGTTCTGAACTTTGTAATTAAGTAAATCATGATATAAGTAATAAAAAAATCAAGAACAACATGTCCAAACACGTACGATAAATGATACAATTTTACCCAGAATGCTACTTTAACATGGAATTGACAAATGAACGGGTAATATAAATATCTAAGTGAACCATATATGGTATAATAACAATGAATATGATTCTTTAATAAGTAAAAGACATTATTTAAATCATTATACAGGGGTTTCAGATACATACGAAGCATATCATACATAAGGTAAGGGATAACTTTTCCAATCTCGTTTTTTATCCGAGATTGTTTATTCGTACGTATTTACTGGGTTTATATTTATCATCCATGTCCCTATTTTCTAGAAATGGTTTCATGTATGTTTAAAGTCCTTTTTACCCATTTTTTCTTTTACTACATGGTATGTATGGAATCATTCTTTTATGAGGTACTTTTTGATTTTTCCGACAAAAGTATGAGAAGAATGTTTTTTAACATATACGGCATGAACTGATTTTTACAGTTTCATAAAGCCTAATTTTCATGAAGATTACTCTAAAATATTTCAATACTATTTTCAAAAAAATACTTTTATTTTAAAATTTCATGGAATTTTGTGAATAGAAAATTGATTTTGAAGATGAAAGGATATTTTCCTCAAGAATTATTTTCAAGTGTTTTATCAAAATAATTTTCCATAAGATGACATTATTTCATATGTGTATGTTTCACGTATAATGTCTCTATGATTTACATGGTTTCACTTTTCTTATTATGAAATATAAATTTGTTTTATATTGATTATGTGATGATCAGATGATGTTTATAAAACCCATTTTATTCATTGTGTTATGATGAATGCTTTAAGTTTATTTTGTGGCACAAGTAAGAATTATTTCATTATGAGATGGGTGGTACCTATATCTCCCTCCAATGAATTGGGTAAAGATTTATATCTCATGATATATACATGGATGTAATGGTAAGTTAATCCGGTTCAGTGTTACAGGACTAAAACGAGGAGTGAACTCGATTCAGAATGGGCCGTTGTCAACTAAGATGGTCTTGTAAGCAATTCCTTGGCTACTATGGAAATCATAACATGTGCTTAATGGTTGCCACAATTACAGGTTTTATTCCATTCTATTTTATCATGATTAATGTTCCTTTATGATATATTCCTTACGTACTTCCAAGATTCATTTCTTTGCTCAAGATTTTGATGTTTAGATTTTATGTTCAAGTTTTTGCATTAAAATGTTTATGAATTGTTTTATTTTCTCTATGTTTACCCTTAGTGGGAATTTGAGCTCACCCCTTTTATGATTTATTTTTCCTAAGATATAATGAATGGTTTTAGGTAAGGAAAAAAGGGTAAGATCTTTATGGGAGATGTTGAAGATCATTCACCACGATTAGAAGATTATGTTCTGAGTTTCCAAAGACACTAAACTATTACGGTCCTTGAGTGTTGGTTTTTGTTATGTATTAATTATTATGAAAAAGTAATGTAATGTCCATGTATGTCAAGCTTTGGGTCTCTATAGTTGGTATCAGAGGAAAGGTTTAGTTAACCTTTGGAAACTAGGATGTGAAAACTTTAGTGAGATCCGTAGAGATATTTCTAAGGTTTGTCTAGGGATGTCCCTAAGGTTAAGTATAATTATAGGTTATAGTCCTAGAATTGCACTAACGATCTTAGAATTAAACCTAATATTTTAGATATTTAAGGTACTCCCCCTTTATTATGTTGTTTTCCCCAGCATGTTATTTTCCTCTCACACTATTATTTTTGGGTTTTAGACTATGGATGGAACCCGAAGGAACCGTGTTGATCAATGTAATGGACAATGCAATGATTGTCCTCCTGACCAAACCAATGTCATGGGAGATGGAGTGCACAATCTTATTTCTATACTTACACAAGCTATGAATCATTCTGGATTTCAAAATAAGCAGAGAAAGGAGCCAAATTTTGTTTAATCCTTCATGAGGCAGCGTCCACCTTCATTCAGTGGGTCTTCTGATCCCTTAGTGACTGAACAATGGATCAATACTACTGAAAAGATATATTCATTTCTAAAATGTTCTAAGCATGATAAAGACATCTTAGCAGTATATCATTTGGAAGGTTATGCTGATCAATGGTGGAATCTTTTCAATAATACTAGGCAAAGATATTAAATTGGGTCCATGGAATGGGATGAGTTCAAGAACTTGTTTTTCCGTAAGTACTTCCCTCGTATTCTTCGAACAAAGATGGAAAAGGAGTTTCTTGAGCTTAAGAAGAAGGATGATGAATCTGTTGCTATATACGAAGTGAATTTTACAAGACATGCAAGGTATGCATATGGCGTTATCATCCAACCTGAAAGAAAAGTTGATCGATTTCTTAGTGGCATAAAACCAAGTCTTCGAAGGGCGTTAGCAATAAGAGACTTCATTAGCTATGATGAAATTGTGCGTTGTGATATCAAGGTAGAACTGTAAGTTGGTGCAACATATCCATCTCATGGGTTTGACAAGAAATGAAAGATGGAGTTCAAGGAGAAATCTCATAACAATGGTGAAAAAAAGATAAATGTTTCTTTATTCTCAATGTGAGGAAAGAAGCATGGTGGAGATTTCCTAAACGGTACTAGAAAATGTTTTAAGTGTGGAAAAGAAGGTAATCGAGCAGTTGATTATCGAAGTAATGGGAAAAAGGTTTCTAATGATGTGAATAGAGAAAAGACTATAGAGAACTCTCCACCAACACTTCAATGCTTCATGTGCAAGGAAATGGGGCATTATGCTAATAAATGCCCTAATACACGGGTTAATGATGATCAACGTGAGCAACCTCTTAAGGCAAAGGATAAAGGGAAGTCTCACATGATCACTATTTGTGATGTTGAGTATAAAAATGATGTTGTGTAATGGTTAAGTGTTTATGTAATGGGATTTCAAAATAGTATCACGGAATCTCATTTATGGTATTGTGGAATTTTGGAATATCTATGTATTGGTTTTCAATAATTATATGGTACCAGTAACCATGAAAAGGTGATTGAAATATTTTTAGAAAGAATATGAAAAGCGCATAATGAAGGGATAAGGAGAAAATAAAAAGAAATTAATCATGAGCTCATGACTGATATAAGGACTAAGTGATATTATGGTTTGAGTATATAGATTTTTTGGGGTTTTGGTATGTGGAAAGTGTTAAAATTTAACAATATTCATGTTTTAACTAAGGTTCAATGGGTATTCATTGTTCAAGAGAATACATGATTAAGGTATTCACATGTTTGTAATTTGACCAACAAGATATATCTTATGATATATGGGGGATAAATGATGGAATTCACGTGATTGTTATGTAACATTTCAAGTAATCATTTTCTTTATACTATGAGCTTAGACCGAAGTATTTTAGATAAGCCTAAATATTGGAATGTATTATATTGTACATAAGTTAGTTCTATATTATTGATGGGATGTTATAGTAATGTAGTTTTAGAAAAAGGACAACCTGAAGAATGATCGACAACCCGTCATGTCGGACAAGGCTGTGGCAATCAAACCCACAACTGAAGTGCGACTAGCCTTTATCGCCTACCACTGGCCTACAGGAAGTCCCTAGTTAGTAGAAACTAGTTTTATTTTATTAATTGGTATGATATATGAAGTACCAGTTCATTTTTGGAATCGTATATGATTAAACTCACCATAGATGGACTTATGTATATTTGATAACTTTTGCTAACCTTTTGTTTGAAATAGATGGAATGACCCATCATTCTATCACATGATCTATTAACACTTCACGAATAACAAATTCAACATCATTTCTTTAAGATATGAAGTGGAAATTGTTCAAAGCACGAACAATAGTGAGATTGTACCAAAATCAATCCAATATTTCTTCTAATTCAAAATTTTCAACTTTAGGGAAATGATATTGAAAACCAAAAATGCTGTCATAGTGCTCTTATATCTGATGAATCAGATGGTACCTTAGATCATCACAAATTTATGGCATGTTGATTGATGTATTTTTCATAGCCATGTTCTCTACCACTCTCCATCAGAACATGATGGTTACATTTCTCCTCCATATCCATATTTTCACCTATGTTCTCCTATGTGGAAACCCAGTGATGAGTTATTTGGGTATCCGTTATGTTTCTAATGTTCCTTGTTTAAATGAATTTTTAGTATTCATTTTTACGATGTGGGTTTCTATGAAAGAAACTCTCATGTAATAAACCATTTATAATCTCGATGAATTTCGAGGGTGAAATTAATTTTATGGGGGGTACAATGTAACACCCTGAGATTTTATGAAAAATATTCTTTTTAATGTATTGTGATATACGCAACAACGTATTTTCTTGCAGTACACGCAACACTATTCTTGGCTCGCGTTACACATAATTTCAAGTTCGTTTTGTAGAAATGATTCTACACAACATTATGTATAGAATTTGTTTAATGTATAAATGAAATAAGTTTTGATTATGTTATACTCAACACCAAACAGAGCTTTCACTATGCACAACCCTGACTTGGCTTGCATTACATGCAATAAAGACCTTCCTCAATAGCGTGTGTAGTACGCAATATCGAGTTTCACTAAACGAGATATTATTATAATATTATTATGAACTAGCCGTTATGAATAGTAATTCCCACATTTTGAAATTTTATAAATTTTATCTTTCATAATGGACTTCATTTTTGAATTAATTAATGAAACTGATATGTTTTTAATTTGGTAAAATAGAAATCATTTTTTAATTCATAATATCAATTATATCTTAGGCCTAATTTTTTTTATTTTTCTGGAAACATTCATTTTTTGATGAATAGTGAAACCACTAAGTGGTAGTTAAAAAACTGAATTTTTCATAACACATAATTTTTCCGCTTCTGTGAGTGGAATTTCAAAAATCTGAGAGACACAATTAATATAAAGGACTAAAATGTGGTTCAATCAGATGAAACTATTTTCAATGAATAGTAACTTTTTACTTTTATTTACCACGGTTAAAAGTAAATAGGATAATTAAGGGTAAAAATGATATTATTATTACCCTAACACATGTCCTAATTCTATTGGATAAGCGTAATTTGACCATAAACAACCTTAGGAATAAAATATGACCATTTAGGTCCACTTGGATTAGATTATGACATTTGTTATTAATTTATTTAATGAATGGTTAAAATAGTTAAAATCAATGTTTAATAACTAAATAATTTTTAATATAGGGTTATACATAAGATAAATTCGACTATAAATATTTACTAGAAAGCTAAAAAGATTTCCTACATAATCTTGTTTTATTTATAATTTTTAGACATTAAATAAGTAAATTTATTTATGAAACAATGATGATACAGTAATTATCTTATTAATGAAATATTGACATAATTGATGTTATAAATACCCAAATAAATGTAATTTGAGACTTTTTATGAATTATACTAATTTTATAGGTTAACAGGACATGTTAGAATTAATTTAGTTAACTTTTTTCGAACTAATCATTCTGTTATGATTTTCACAAAAATCAATTACCATATAGTGTCAAAATTGACATAAAATAGTTTTTAAAACTAAAATTATATTATTAATTGTTATTTTATTCCTAAATGATATGGTTAAAATAGAAATCTAAACTTGTCTAAATTCTGTTGGATTAGAGGATTTCAACCCGTCCCCACCTTAGCTTTGAAATAACTCAATTTGGAGCTATTGAAAACAGAATATGACTTTATAATAAAATAATATTTTTTTTATTCCAAAGGTGCCCCTCTCCTCCCTTATAAAAGGGAACCTCCTCTCTCTCTTCCTCACACCAATTTGAGCCTTCAAGATCGGAAAAACCCTACCAAATTATCTTCTCCACTTCCCTAGAAACAACCTAGAGGTCCTGGTCTACTTCAAAGACCAATTTTAGTGCCCTAAATGGAGGTCTCAAAGAGGTGATTCAAAGTAGAGGTAATGTCTGTTACCGATTCTTTCAACATTATTTCTTCTTCCACTTCTTCTTATTTAGTTTTTTAATTATGAAGAAAAAACATAAGTATCACTCATATACGTATATTTCATTATAAGTATGAAATAACCCTATTTCACAATCTATCCATCCTACATAAAATGAAATCACGGCGCATGCGTACGTACGGAATACCGTCTCCACGCCGTGGTGTGATCAGTTTTTCCACCACCACCATACATGAATGTGTATAATGGTGTAAATAAATAACTAAATATTTTTATTGTAATGTGATATTTATTCTGTAATATTATACATACACTTCAATACAATTCCATGATCATGGGAATGATATCATCACTCGTGCGTACGTACGTACTGCCGTCTCCACGAACGCGATGACATTCATTTTCCATGATTAACCATTCAAGAATGATTATAAAGTATATATAATGAATAATAATGAAATATATGAAATAATAATTCTAATTGATTTATATATATATATGTATGTCATCTATTTAATTTCATTCAATTCAATAAGGAAACGAAAACAACGTCCATGCGTACATACGGCCTACCGTCTCCATGAACGGTGTATTTCCTTTCTTTTTATAGATCTATAATATATATGTATATGATTAATATATATTATATATAAATCATTTTTTACACTCTTAAATTATGTAAATCGCGATATAAGTAATAATAAAATCAAGAACAACAAGTCCAAACACGTATGATAAATTTTACAATTTTACCCAAAATGCTACTTTAACATGGAATTGACAAATGAATGGGTAATATAAATACCTAATTGAACCATATATTATATAATAACAATGAATATGATTCTTTAATAAGTGAATGGAATTGTTCAAATCATTATACAGGAGTTTCAGATACATACAAAGCATATCGGACATAAGGTAAGGGATAACTTTTCCAATCTCGTTTTTTATCCGAGATTGTTTATTCGTAAGTATTTACTGGGGTTATATTTATCATCCATGTCCCTATTTTCTAAAAATGGTTTCATGTATGTTTAAATTCCTTTATTACCCATTTTGACTTTTACTACATGGAATGTATGGAATCATTCTTTTACGAGGTACTTTTGGACTTTTCTGGCAAAAGTAAGAGAAGAATGTTTTTTTATCTTATACGGAATGAACGGATTATTATGGTTTCATAAAGCCTAATTTTCATGAATATTACTCTACAATATTTCAAAACTATTTTGAAAAAAATACTTTTCTTTTAAAATTGCATTGCATTTTGTGAAAAGTAAATTGATTTTGAAGAAGAAAGGATATTTTCCTCAAGAATTCTTTTCAACTGTTTTATCAAAACCATTTTCTATCTTATATGACATTATTTCATATGTGTATGTTTCAAGTATAATGTCTCTATGATTTACATGTTTTCACTGTTCTTATTATGAAATATCCATTTGTTTTATATAGATTATGTGATGATGGGATGATGTTTATGAAACCCATTTAATTATTTGGGTTATGATGAATGTTTTCAGTTTATTTTGTGGTACAAGTAAGAATGTTTTTATTATGAGATGGGTGGGACCTATATATCCCTCCAATTCATTGGGTAAAGATTTATATCTCATGATATAGACATGGCTTTAATGGTAAGTTAATCTGGTTCAGTGTTACAGGATAGAAATGAGGAGTGAGCTCGGTTCAGAAAGGGACTTTGTCCACTAAGATGGTCTTGGCAGCAATGCCTTGGCTACTATGGAAATCATAACATGTGCTTAATGGTTTCCACAATTACATGTTTTATTCCCATGCTAGTTTGTCATTATTTATGTTCCCTTATGATATATTCCTTACGTACTTCCAATATTCATGTCTTTGCTCAAGATTTTGATGTTTAGATTTTATGTTCAAGTTTTTGCATTCAAATGTTTATGGATTGTTTTGTGTTCTCTATGTTTACCCTTACTGGGCATTTGAGCTCACCCCTTTTATGATTTCTTTTCCCAAGGATATAAAGAATTGTTTTAGGTAAGAAAAAAGGGGAATATCTTTATGGGAGATGTTGAAGATCATTCACCACGATTAGAAGATTATGTTCTGAGTTTCCAAAGACACTAAACTATTATGGTCCTTGAGTGTTGGTTTTTGTTATGTATTAATTATTCCGAAAAAGTAATGTAATATCATTGTTTGTCAAGCTTCGGGTCTCTACAGATGACCTGGGAGTCATGTCCTTCTAGTATCAATACAATATAAATTTTTTTTGACAATGTTGTTGTCTATGTTATATCCTGACATTTAATGTTGAACCCCAAAAAATTTGGGTACTGGGTTACCCCTATGATTATTCTCACCTCATTGATTATATGTAGAGGAATCTTGATTTACCAAGAAAGTATTAAAGTCATCATCCAGATTCCCCTGACTAAAAACAAGGAGCTATGAGTCCAACAAGGAACATGAATAATGGATTGATTTACAATTGAGAGGAGGGGTTCCATACAATGTCTGAATAAATGCAGAATTATATAATGAAACCTCCAATTATGATAACACCCATATCAAAAAATCCTATAGTCCTTTACAAGGCCGCTATAGAATGGTATCTTAGTTACACACTGACCCAAAATGATAATAAAGACATAGTAAAAAATTATAAAATCATACCCAAATTTTCCTTTATACGATGAATAAATCATCTTGTATCGTGAAGAGCATCAGCATGCTTGTTTTTAGAGTCATGAAGTTTCAACAATATATACAGTATAAAATTATATAATTATTTTCTTTTTTGGATCCAATAAAGTATATACTAAATCTACCCATATTGATGAGATGGTAGGAACACTAGGTAGTGATCTTATATCATTTGTATATATGTTTTTTGCAATATAATTAAATTAAGGTTGAAGAATCAATATAATCTCTCATTTCACATCAATCCCATGAAAAACTACCCATATTGGCTGGTTTTGAAGATGATTATGTCCTCTATGTGGATAAGGATATGAATTGTAATAAAATTCATTTTGATGGTGCCTCCAAGAGTCTAACTAGTAGAGATCTAAAAATCTAAATTTAATTGACTTGTTTGGGGAATCATCTTCATCACTTTTACAAATGTTGTCCTACTATACTAATTTCTATTTTCAATAGGATCCATCGAGAATGAGGTAGAGTATTAGGCTCTGATTACCAGTCACGAGTTTTCCATTGAGATTTTCGGTCCATGCATTCACATGATAGAGATTCTAAAATAATAAACAATCCTAATAATGGTGACTATATCCTTAGAAATCCATATCTCTTCCCCATTCAATAGAGCACTCGAAAATTAATGTCCAAATCCCTTGTCAATAAGAAGTGACTTATTTCTTTCATTCATAGAATTTTCATTACAATGCCTCATCCAGTCTAGTCTCTTCTCTTTCTCAGCTAGACTTGGATATCTATTTCATTCATGTGTCACATAATAGTCTATTTATTCCCTTCTTTTCAAATGATCATTATTAGCATCAGGTAAAGTATATTATTGTAAATGATATTAAATGAAGACCGCAATGTTCCCCCACAACATAAGAAAAACATTATTGTAAAACTCATTTCATTGAGTATCACAATCATGGTATTCTCAAATAAAAATTGTGAAGGGTGAGTGAGACTTTCAGCATGCATCACGAATCGCCGTATAGAGTTGGCATAACCTGGAATGAAGTCTCAATCGATGTGGTTTTTTTATAATTCCCCATAGTTTTAACCAAGGAAAAGAGTATAACTATTATATAACGGATGTCCATGCAATATCATGTGGATACCACCTAGTGGTATTGAATATCTCCCACCAGATTCAGATGATATGTTATTTATGGCCCACCATGGTCCACAGCTGAATTGAAAAATTATAAGAATGACCATTTATAGTATGTTCAGGTCCACTTTTTCCGTAGAAAACCATACATCATCCACACCACCATGTAATAATTTACCTTTTTAGTATTGGGACACAATTTAGTGGGTCCATATCCACCATCAACAACTCTCCAGAGAATGTTAATTTTGATCGTAATAGTTTTTTCTCAATATGGGTTAAAATGATTCCCCAGAATGATGTTGAGGCCCAATCCATGGATGAATTATTAAAAATACACATCATCAATTGAATTTAATCCCCTCTATAATTTATCAGTTAAAATAGACATATCTTTTGAGTTTACAACAGAACACGATTGAAGGACAATTATTACATCAAATAAAACCAGACATTTTGCAATACTGCTGAGATGATTATCATCAGTTTGTGGTGTGGATTTGGTCCTCCTTAGACCTCATTCACATTGGTTTTCTCACTTCACCGTAATACAGAAATCATTTTGAGATACCCATCCTCAAAGTTCGAATCCGTTGAACCTAAACTATGTCCCCAAATCCTATCATCATGAATATAAACTGTTTTTTAGTATCACCTGGGAATGTTTGGTGTATAATGGGCATCAATAGTCCCAAATCAAGCTAGTTATCATTATTACATGCTATATTTACCCTATTTGGAACAAACGTTTTCTATGGTATATACTTTATTTCCATTAACTATGATTTCAAGTACATTAATCATGACATTATACTATACAAATGTTCTATAATGTGTGTGTTGTGTGGTTTTGAGCCACTTATTCCCTCATTCACATATTTTTTTCACTTATCCATGATACATATGTCAATTTTAGGAGCCCCTACCTATGTTCCATGCAATATGATCATCATCCAAGAGAAATTGGTTTAGTATATTCAACCATAAACTATTCAAACCCAGTTGATGAATTATTACCATAAACAATTAGTGTTCCCTGTAGTCTGAGTTGAATCAATTTAAAGAACAATGAGTAACATACTCAAAACAGAAGGTTAAACTATAGTTTTACCCAACTTAAGATTAAAATTCCTTTATAATAATATATAATAGATGATGTTTGACCTTTCTAGACACATGATAACTATTATGATAAGTATGTGATGATCAAAAACCCATAAAGCATGGATCAAACATGGGAATCCCCATGATAACTATAGTTTATCTCAAGTTCCTTCACCAGAGAGGATCTCCCTATGGTCATTAGTCTCATACCGTGCAGTGTTCTAGAACATATTGTGCCTTGATTCCCAATCCCATGGGATACATAGTGATACTTGATCTTCTTACCTATATGAACAATTGTAAATTCATCAACTCTTTGGAAATATTTGTGGTCGAAGAACAGTGACTGTAACTATGTGGTATTTGTCTCTCTATACTTGTGTGATACATGATATTCCATTAGCTAATTCTCATATAGTCTTTCAACATTCATACCTCATGAGTTCAAAAGACTCTACAATCCTTACATCATGTCATAAAACAATTTTTTTATAGTTAGTGATACATGAATCTAATCATTTTTCCATGGATCATACAGTATTATATTAAGCATTGATCAATTCAATTTAGGATCGATTCATATGGATCATGGAATCATTGCCTCAATAATGATAGGATTCATCATTTTCACCACATGGGAATCATTAATTCCCCATTCATTCCATGCTCCATCAATTATGGAATTAAACTATGTGTTCTGTAATTATGTGTTCCATAATTATGTCTTTCTTTATAGGCATCCACAGGGGAAATCATAGAAAATATTACTCTTTAATTCTCCATAATTATTTTTAGAAATGATGCAATACCATTTTTAGGTAAGAAGCGATCATCCCAAAATATTCCACAATCCTCCTATGTATAGACCTGATCAAATAACCATTACCTTGAAACATAATGAGATTACAAAATTGCATGATATATGTAATGTTTGTAGTGAATGACATTAAATTGTATCATTACCCAATATAAATATAGGATTCTTCATATCCATATATGGAAATATTTGATATGCTTGTTTGAGGGAGTATCCCTTACTAGTGTCAACCTCCAATTAAACATTGTTTTGGAAGAACATGTGGCTTTATTTCCCTCTACATGGGTTATTTAGAGATTATAAAATATTTTATCTAACATTCGGAACCACTATCATCTCATCCCATGGCCTTTTACTTCCCATGATTTATAGGCCAAACATTATAGGTCTAAACAAAATTCCATGGCCCATGTCACAAGAACATAAAATATTTAAAAAACGTACCTTTAATTTTTTATTTCACATGGTCCATCACGACCTTCATTCTCATATATGAATTCGATGTACTTTATGGTGCCCCATGGAACAAACTCAATGACTTTATTATAGGTGTAGAGCCCAAATCTGAACACCTAGACTTTATAATTTCAATGAAATGTATCAAGGGTGTTATATTTAAGATAAGGTGGCCTCATAGGTTCCACCACTCATGTAGGGAAACAATCCCTTAGTGACTCATACTATCCTTAATGTAACTATACCTTTGGTCTATGTGATTGAAACTTAAACAGTTTACAATAGGTCAAAGCATTATCACCGTAAAATGAATGTTGTTTTCCAATAATCAGAAACATAAAAGATACATGTCCCACAAAATATTCTATTTAATGGAATGAGTTCTCTCATCATGATATCATATATCACCCTTACCTTTCACAGATGGGTGGATATGATACATTATGGATCACTACATCACTTTTTTGAGGATTTTAAACTATAAATATTATTTGTGCACTGAAAGGATATTACCTCATGAAATCAAATGAGTAAAAGAAATGGGATGATCTGTATTCATTCCCCACACATTGTAGGTCTTATTTACAGGATGCTAAACTACAATATTCTTCTAGGTGTCATGACGTTAGACTATAAAATGGTGTCACGACCCGTCCTCCGGGCTCATGTCGTGACTACCCCAAGCCCGCCTTCCATAGGCCAGGGGCTGGCGACTAGAACCAAAGGCGTAAATCTCGATATCTGGGAAGGAATGAACTTTATAAAAGTAAACAAACACCACAGAGTAGAGGAGGAAGTAATAAAATAAGTTAAAAAGAGAGTGCTGAAAAGAAAATGGGCCAGAATACTAACCCAACTAAAAAATACAGCTACAACTGAAAAGTACCAAAGAAAATACAAGAAGCTGGAAGAATAGAAGAAGCTCCGGGGTCGTCCACCTCGGATCCTACCTGAAGGGTAGGTACAAATAGCGCAACTCATGGATCGTCCACCATGAATCGAACCTAAAGAGTTGTTACAGATAGCATCATCAACGCTCTCTCCCGTAAACCTCCACCATGTACGGTCTCATCGTGAAGTCCACCTCCGGATACTGAATCATTGTGAGGTCCACCTCTGGGTATCGTCCAGTCCTGAAACGCTCGACCTCCGTCAGCGCTATCTGTCATCTGCATCCAACACAACGAGGTACGAGCATAGCCCATGCAGGGGTGAGTATAATGATACCCAATAGGGACCCCGAGACCCTCAAGGTCTCACTAAAACTAACAAGGATAACCACAAAGAAGGATCTAAAAAGATAACAGTTACTTAGGTATAAGCCCACACTTATACCTATGTTATCAAGTAACCCTTCTCAAACATGAGGAAAACACAAAGGTCATTGACTTAGCTCAAACCAAGATTTACATTTATGATATAGAAAACAAAAATTCTGGAGAAATCCTCCTTTGTCGAGTACAATAGCCATGTCACGACTCTGAGACGCTAATCACTTACCTTATACGGCTGAGGTACTCCCCCTGTCGAGTATCGCGGGTCCGCACCCAACCACAGTAGTGCTCCCCGCAAGGGGTCTGCCGCCCAAACACAATAGTGGTTCCACTAATAGCCTACATAGGTACTCATATTATCAAGTGTCGTGGTTCTGATGCCAACTATCAGGCGCTCCGTCCGCCTTGAGTCTGCCACCAAATATCGGGCGCTCCGTCCACTGGGCTAGTCGACTCACTCCAAGTTGAATCGGTCAAGCAGTCGTCAAGTCTACAAATACTAGGACTCTGCACTCTGTACACTCATCTTTGGGAGGATCCACTCCACGAGTTACTGTTCAATACTCCAAGTATCACAATGTCCCGCAAAGAAGTATCACAAAGAACCGCCTTGTCACAGGGGTCTCAATGCAATAGATGCTGCATCAATCGGAACCCCAGTCTATGAGTTATTAGTCTTTTAATCGCGGGGGACCGGTTGGATTTTTGTACGCACCAATCTGAACATATCACAAATGTACCCTGTACTCCCATAGGGTATACTAATTGGGGCTTTTTCTCAACGTGATTACCAATGTCGCTGACGGTTCGTCAAACAACGTCTGGCATGAGAGTTATTAGCTTTTCTGTTTGAGGGGCCCGGTTGAATTTTGGGTAGAATACAACACGACCATAATCCAACTATGTACAAACCTCAGATGAAGTATACAAAATGATCCATCTTACCAAAATAAAACCAACAAAGTCTACGGCACGTCAATCGGACGTCCGGAGCTCAAGTTATAACAATTTCCGCTCCGAGGGCCCGGTTGTTTTCGTGTTCAATCCAACCCAGATATACCCAAACATCGCCTAAAGCTTGAGTGTAATATACAGAAATGACCGTCTCAATCCAAGGATCCCTAAACATCTGATGGTGCGTCGATTTTTGGTCTGTAGCAATGATATGGGAATTTGACGGAACGTAGTCTGAAAATAAGGGGTTCGGGCCCAATCCGACCCAACCCGATACCCCTTAGGCAGGTCCAAGCCGGGTCGACCCGAATAGGGTCCGGGTCTGGCCCAGTTGAGCGCAGCCTGGCCGGCTTGTGCGGCCCCGCCGGCACGGCCCGGCCCGACCGAGTGGCCTGCCGCGGCTGGGTCAGAGTGGTCGAGCGGAAAACGCGGAGCGGGCGGCATGGCCCAACCGCCGTTAATTGCAGCCGGCGGCACCATATGGTGGTGCCCTGTCGTCGCAGATGTTGCCGAGGCGGGATTTCTCCAGTGACGTGCTGGGGTGCCACTGCCTCCAAGCAGCCGATGGCTCCGGCCGCTGCCTCTGGTCGCCGGCGTGGACGCCGACAGATCCTTTCGCGGACCACCTGACATGGTTTGGTGGTCCGATTTTCCCGCCGTCTGCGCCTATGGCTCTCCCGGGACACGTTCATCACTACGATGGCTTCCAAATGTCGTTGTTGTCCCGTTTCATCATCTCCTATAAATTCACGCATCAAAGAAAATATGAGGAGGGTCTTCGGGCCGTGTTTTTTCAGCCTACACCCTCCGTGTTAGGCGTTATCAAATAACCATGATTAAACAGGGTTTTACGAAGGACGAAAAAAAATCATTTTTTATTTAAATAAAATTGAAGTAAACCATCAAATGATCTCTTACAAAAAATTGGATCAAACATTTCCGCATACAAATATTCCCAACCCGTGATTAAAAATATTCACGGATCAACTTGATAATGAGTTGATCCGCGTTCTTTATTATAGAAGGAACGAATCAAGGAATTATTTGTATACTCCAATTTAAACCCCTACCTCATGTTGTGTTTCATTCGCTGGATGTGATGCGAGGAAGACGTCGGAGTCAACATAGTTCATTGCTCCCGCACCACGCTACCAATCCCTTCTCCTTTTTCGGTGTCTCGTCAGAGAAGATGAAACCACTGTATTCTTCGATGAAGATGCGTCGTTCTTCGCTGGAGGAATATGTTCTTCATCGAGAAGGATGATCGTTCTTCATCGGTGAGTTGGTACTCTTTAAAAAACTCAAGAGCTCTCCAAATCCACCACACGCCAATTTCTAACTCCATTAAAATTACTCCTCCTCTTATTTTAAATAATCATGCCATGCTTTCAAAATTCAAAAATTAAAACACTTAATTAATCAATTTAATTAAGAAAGTTGGCATGAGTTAAAGAGATAGAGGTAAAGGTGAGGAGTCTCATAAATGGGAGTGTTGTTAAAATAATAAAATTAAGGTAAGATCAAAGGGGGTTAAGGGGAGTTATGGGGGGTGAGGAGTTAGGGGTTCGTGTGGGCCCCCCACACTAAACCCTCCCATGGGAGGTTAGGTTGGTGTGGGCCCCACCTCTAACTTCCCCTTTGTAGGATAAAAACTACCTTCTTTAGTTAAAATTTGTACACAACAAATTTTACTTATTTTATTCTAAATACCCAATATTAAACCTCAACCCGCTCAAAACGAACCTACAAAAAAGGTCCCCCTAAGAAATTATTGGTGCTGTGGTTCCATCGGTGCCCTCAGAATTACATTCCGAGCAACGGTTAAATAGATCGAAAAACCCGCTCGTTCGTTCACTGAACGTACTCGAGATAAAATTCGGAAATTGAGTCCGGGCACATCAGGCCTCGGAACTAGGTGTCGTTAAAAACTGCATACTCGTAAATTCCCAGAGAATTTAAGAAAACAATTTACTTGAAATTTATGGGTCTTTACATTACTCCCACCTCATGGATTTACATCCCCATAAAGCTACAACACAAACTAGGAAAACTAAAGGAGGTACCAAGCACGCATCTAAGCCTCCTGCTCCCTTGTTTTCTCCTGGTGGTTCCCGTGCTGCCAACGAATGCACATAAGAGGAATCGTCCGTCCCCATAGGACCCACTCATGTTAATCCTCAACTTCTACTGGAACTCCGTGGAGGTCTCCCCGTCATCGACGTCCAGATCTCCATGGTTAAAGATGACAGATAGGTCATGCAGACATCTCCTCAGCTGAGATATGTGGATGTCGTCGTGCACCCAGTGCATCTGAGGGGGAAAGGCTAGGAGGTAAGACATCTTGCCTACTCTATTGGGGACCTAGAGGTCTGTTGAACCTTGGAGATTACTTTCCACCTCGGCCACATCTCCGTAGACCCCATCGAGGTGAGACCCATATGAAGACGTGGTCGTCACCCTTGAACTACAGTGGTCTTGTCTATTATCAGCATAGGACTTCTGTCTGCTCAGAGCAGTCTTCATCCAATCTTGGATGATCTGCACCTTTTCTGTCGTTGCATAAACCATTTCTGTTTTTACACAAGCTTACTCAATCACTATCTAAAAATTATATCTGAAACACATTCGGCTGCTATCTCGCCACTCCAAACATTTGAACGCCCGATCTCCTACTTAAGAGCCTCTAATACAACATCCCCCTCTACAGGAGTATAAACAATCCTGAAGTCATAGTCCTAGAGGAAATTAAATCCATCACTGCTGTCTCAGGATCATGTCCTTCTGAGAGTAGATACACATGAGACTATTTGAGATGGAGAGAACTGTAAACCGTTCACTCAATGAAAAATGGGTGAAACTAGCCAATTGTAAGAACTCATCTCCACCCTTCATTGTTTACATTCTTCAAGAGCTTCTGGTATTTATCCTTTGCTGAAAAGAGAAATCTGTTCTTATCCTCTTTATGATCCACGTTCTTTTCCTAATAAAGTCAATCTTGACATGAATGACTCATTCATGTCGTGGATGACGTCATAAGGCCTCAACGCTACTACCAAGAGATCCAACTGGTAATCTCGCCTCCAAGGGATGAGTCACACTGTCGGTAGCAGTGTGTGGTCACTTGGTCTCCTCCAGTATGTATCTCGAAAGAGAGGATCAAGTCAACGATTTTAAATCGGAACCTATTAGTAACAACATAAAGAGAGTACATGAAAGTAAATCCACAAGAAAGGTGTCTTTTATTACTGTAGCTCAAAGTACAAAGACACTTACAACCACCACAACAAAAAAAAGGAATCTAGAAGCTCCAATAACAAAGGCCTCAGTTCCTCGAACTAGTCCCGCTCATGTCCACCTTCTTCAAGAGCTCCACTTCCTTGTTCATCGCTCGGCTCTTGCTCAAGCTTTCACCATTGTTTCTGTCTCAGTGGCTCCTCCAACGCTTGTGGATCAACTGTGCGTGGAGTTGGACAGTCATGTGCCATGTGACCCTACATTCCGCATGAATATAACATCATCCTCCTCAGATGGCTGGATCCGTTTCGTTTTCCTCACACAACCGAACCTAAAACCCGAGGTTGCCCACCTGTTGGCCTATTCCTCTTCGACCTCTGCATCATCCGTCTCCTACCTATATATGACTTGGCTACTGACAAAAAACCATGTGGCAAGGGAAGCAGATCCTCAGCATGCTCAAAGTGTATAGTCGCTGGTATAAACTCCACCCTAAAGAAGGTCTAGAAGTCTCCCCAGGTGAAGGTCACCCTGTTGGAAAATTGGAACATGTGGCTCCACCACCTCTCAGCTGCTCCCTAGAAGAGGCTAACAGCTAGGTATAGTATAAGGACCCGGCCTTAAACCTTACATAATCTTGAATTAAATTGAATAATTCACATTGAGAATCTTTTCAAGTTTAGAGTTTTAGAGAATTAGGATACAACTATTACATCACAATGATTACAAAGTAGAAAAATATACTCAGTTTCTATTTATTCCACAAAATAAAAACTCTTGAACAATGAGTCATTTCTAGTTCCTTGTTTTAGACATCCTGACATTTCCTTGATCCCATCCATGACCCTATTAATCTTTATGTACTTTGAAAACATTTCAAAAACATGGGATGATCATAAAAAACATTGTAACGGTTATAACAGTACGGAAAGAAATCATCAGTCCATATATACATAAGATTCAATGAAATCATACTTTACTTATAAAACATGAGCAATTTAACATAGCTCATGAAATCATAAGATTTATGCATAACTCAATAGAAATCATAGGGCATAAAGGTAAATTGAGGCATTCATAACATACTTACGTAGGGAGTAACCCTCATGGTTACGTTCGGAATACCCATTACAGAATATTCCCAAAATCACTTCGGATAAACCTTAGCGTTTAACTCCTTCGCATTACCCAATGCATTGGAGAGATATATTGGGCTCACACTCCCTTAGTTTATCACGGAACCACCCGTAGTCATAAACAATTCCCAAGAACCATAAAATAATCATAGCACATAACATAAGCATAAAGGAAAGATAACATTCCCACACTGCAATAACAATATAACATTTTAAGATATTGAAATAATGAATCCATTCTAAAAACCATTTTCAAAACCATTTAAAACATTTAATAAAGTGATTTTTGGAATCAAATTGTCCCATACCACTTTGAAGCTTTTAACATTTTAAACCATCAATATCCAAATAAATAAATCCCTAAAACCATTTTGAAAACATTGATATTAATGAGAAATATTTATATGAATAAATCATTGAAACATTTAAAATGATATTTTAGTTAAAGGGTTTTTAACAAAATGAGAGACACTTGAATAAAATAATTGAGGAATAACTATTAATCAGAACTTTATAATATCATGAGAATAAAGGGATTCATGATATAATATTCCAAAGGACAGTATATACACCATATAAGAGTGAATTGGGGCATAACAACATTGAAGTCTCAATAGAAATTTAAAATGAGATGAAATCCATTATAAAGAAGGTATCCTTAAATTAAGGATAAATCAATCTCATAATTATGTGTGACAAATATAAATACACCCAATATAAGTGGATATTAAGTGTAAAACAATCATAGGTAATTCACACATATTAATAGGATGACATATTAAATAACTACATGTTGAACCCAAATAAATCAAAATTGGTTTATGAAGTTCCTTTGGTAAAATTCGACAGCCTAACGGCGTCACCTTAAAATTCATAAAATTAGCTGATGAGAGAGAAAATGGTATCTCATCACTTGGAAATACAATTTACATAAAAAGGATATATAATAACATATCCCAACATAAAAATATGTAAATTAAAATACATAATAAAATAAGTCTTTTAAATAGAGGAGTTTGAAAGGTTCCCTTACCGATTTGGGAAACATTCGAAATGTACACCCCATGAAATATGGGTCATAAAATGAAGATGTAAATACCCATAAATGAGAGTATATTATAAAAATAGTAAAATAATGGGAAGTAAATACACCAAACAAAAGGAAATAATGGCCAATGTATCATGATTCTCACAGGAATAAAAAGCGAGATGAGAATCCCCTTATGAAAATTCAAAAGCCTAAGGGAGCCACATAAAACTTCCAAAAATGAATTGATAAGATCAAATAGGGTCTCTAATAAAATTAACATAAAATTTACAGAAATAAGAATATATAAGAAAATCCCCCAAAATAAGAAAGAGGAGCTTAAAATAAGTTACATAAAAGAGAGTACTTTAAAAGAAAGAGAGAGGTTGGATCCCTTACCTCAAGTCCGACTTGTCATGTTTGTTTCTTTATATTCCTGAATAATAAACATTGGTCAATTTATAACTTCATAAGGACCTAATTTAATGTTTATTATTCAATTCATATCACATATTATAATTTTATAATAATTAGTTAATTATGTGAGTTCATATCAAATGTTTTTTTCGATGTTTGGTACATAAGTCAAAAATGAACTTGTTTGAAAAGAATCATCCATGTAGTTATAATTACATCATATCCAGAATAGTATTAATGATTTAAATATCATATATATCCAGTAAATATTCATTTTATAGTATTCCATAACAATTGGAGATAAAAATAAATGAAATGGATCGTTCATGGAGACGGTAGCCCGTACGTACGCATGAACGCTACTTTCATTTCTTTGTCATATTAATGGAATAAAAAATAATTTATAGAGGTATATATTATAATTAAAGTATAATATATATTTTATATAGGTCACATAATTTCATTAATTTCATTCTTTATAAATTTCATGTATTGCATGAACGAGTCACATCACTTTAGGGGGCGGTAGTCTGCACTTCCTCATATGAAATTATCGCATTTGAAGGACATGAAAAGAATAAAGGTATGTTTTAAATATAAAATACAGAAGCATATATAAAACATAAATACCATATATATCAATTATAAAATACAGTGACATCATAATGGACACCTTTAATGGTGTTAAAAGAATATTGAACAATCATCGTTTTGTGATGCAGTAATTCGCCATCCACAGAAAAAATATGTTCTTTAACCATTAGACAGATTTGTGTGTAAGTGTAGCTCGAATCCTTATTATAAAAACATCCTAGTATATTGAATATACTGGTTTAGTTACAAAATAAAGGAATAAAAATAGTTTAGTGGGTTGGAGAAGCAAAATATAACAAAAGAACATTAGAGAAGACATTACCATTAAGTCAGGTAACTCCCTTTGGTTTGAACAAAAAGGGTTCTTGAAGAGCTTTATGCCTAAGGTGAGGCTTCAATGATGAATAGAGGGATGTGGATAGATTAAATGGGCAGGGGTTGTCCGAGCCAAAGGCTTGAGAGGTGTGGGTAAGGAGGTAGAGCTGGGGGACTTTTATAAGAGGAGAGGAGGGGCACTTATGGAATGTCAAGAAATGTTACTTTCTTTTAAAAAGAGTTTCGGATTTTAAAGATCCCACATTGATATATTTCTAGGATAAGGTGATAAGGGTTCAAAATATACTCATCCAATAGGTTTTTTTCCAACTGTAAGTCTTATATTTTACATTATCTTTTCATTTTATTTAAATCGTTCATTAATGAGGTAATCACTGCAACATCATGATGTCATAAATAATTTAATTTATTTAATGTCTAAAAATTATAAAAAAATACTATTATGTAGGAAATATTTTTAGATTTCCAATGAAGATTTATAGTCTAAGTGGTCATTTACACTGAAAAACCTAAAATTGTTTTACTTGGGTGATACATACTTTTGTTATATTTTCTTTTCTTTAAAAAATAAAATGATAAAGTGTCACTATCACACAAAAGCGATTCCATGGGGTCCTAATGTTTGGAACAAGTCATACCATGGTCTGACATGACACAACCAATAGCATTAGGACACATTTTGGGGTCATTTGTTATTATTATGATATTAGTTTATTATCCTAAACTACCTGATTGCTAATTAATCACGATAATTAAAGATACTTACCATCATTACTATTCAGTGTCCAAAAACAAAAGAGTCTTAATTACATAATTTGAAACTTATTATTAAAAATATGGAATCCATTTTACCATATTCCAAACACTGAAATTGCAATAATTAATTTAAAAACATTTCTCATTGTCAAAACAAATAGCGGGTTTTTTTGAAGCAATATCTATGAAAAGATTAGCACTTGTTTATGTCTATTTTCAAAGTGAAATTAATTATAAGGACCAAAATTGAATTAAATGGTAAAAATATATTATAATTAAACTTTATAACCAATTAAAAATATTATCTAACCATATATTTAAATTAGTTGAAAAAGATGTTTTGATGTAAAATGCAGTATTTTTTCACTATTCATTAAAAAAATGAAAAATGTTAGAAACATAACAAAAATTTAACCAAAGTAAATTTCAATGTCCCAATCATAAAGAATAAGTTTATCTTGACAAATAGAGATTATAAAAATGTCAAAAGGTAGATTTAAAAAAGGTTCTCCATCAAATGGAGGTAAAACAATCTGTTAAAAAATATTAGAGTATTTATTCTTAAAATTGGATTCATTAGGATTTTAAGCCTCTACCATTTATTGGATACATGTAAAAATATTTAACAAACATAAGTAATAATTTTTTAGTTATTTCTGTTCATTACCACCATTACAATGGGTTTTCATTAACTATTATAATATTATTATATTATTAGTGTCCAACGTAAGATTTCAAAGAAACTCATTGTTGCGTATTGGGTATGTCATCTAGCATAGAATTCCCTTTAAAGTAATATTAACATTTTATTCACAAATAATGATAAAACTTAGAATTTAATAATATTTCTTTACCTGGGATGTTACATCCTTCCCCCCTTTTGGGAATTGCATCCTCGCAATTTCAAAATTGGGTTTGGAAACATCATTGAAAGTCCCATATCAGAACAAGAGTAAGTAAAACAATCACTTTAAAAGGAAGGGAGAGAAGTACAAAGTTCACCTGAGTTAACCCATACTAGTATTCCAAGTAGGAAAATATGGATATGGAGGAGAAACAAAATGGTCATTTTCTGAAGGATAGGGATAGTAAACATGTCTTGGAGAAAGTTAACCACAAGAAAATCACAAACTAGTGATGGGTTAAACAGTATTCGATTCCCCAGTAGGAAAAGTTATCAAACAACATTTTTGTTTTAAGTTAATTTTCATTGAGGAATGTATTTTTGAGCTTAACTAAATCATAATGAAACATACTTACTTGTCACGTAGACTTTCAACTATTACTAGATTCCTTAATCAAACTCATATTTTTTCCAAAAGACCAGTATTTAGGAAGACTTGTTCGCATTAAGAGTATTATAATCAACTTCTTGAGAATGACCTAATCCACAAAAGAGAACTATATACTTTCCATGTCTTTAGATCACAACCAAAATGGTTAGTGCGAGATTATATAATACCCAAAAATGGTATTTTTTTTACAAAAACAAAAACAACTCCTAATCTCCAAAATTTGTCAAACAAAACCCAAAGTTCAACCAAGACCATTCAATAAACATATATCCATAAAATTATTCAAAGTAAAACAAACTAAGATTGAAATCCAAATCTATGAAAGATTTAATCACAAAGTCTCCTATGATAAATCTTAACATTTTTCTCCGAAATAACATCAGTTACTCTTACAGTCTCATACGGAAAAGTAATTAACCTAATCACATATCCTCCATGATAGGATAATCATTTACATTGATAAACCAAAATCAACTTACTCTTAATTCATAAAATCATCTAAATAAAATAATCATTCAAACTATCTAGGGACTTCACTTAGTCTAGTGGTAGGCGATAAATACCAGTTGCACTTTGGTTGTGGGTTCGATTCCCGCAGCTTCATCCGACGCGACGGGTTGTTACATGGTCTGCGTGTTGTCCTTTTTCCAAAACTATATAATTCTTCAAAAATCCCCCAAAAAGAGATAAATATTCAAAAATAACCATATCATATTTTAACCACAAAGGTTATCTAATAACCTCCATTTTGCAACCCAAAATGTATTAACCAGTAATTGCATCAAATTCAAGGATCATATAATCCCAAATGGTTATTTATAACTATATACACAAAATAAAGGATAATTATTCCTTGAATAAAATATTTGTATATCAAACATCAGGGTTACATATACTATAAAAAGTCTCCTAATGTAACCCCATCATCAAAAGAGACTTAATATATCTATGAATATCACCATCCTAAAATCTACCATAACTCTTGAATCCCTTATATGTTGACTTATTACTCATTCAACATTCTTCAATATCCATTAACCATTCCTTTTCAACATATTTTGAAAAACATCTTTCCTACCAAAAAAATCATGAATCATATCCTAAGATTCCAATAATAGGAAAACATATGGTAAGAAATAATCCATACCCTTCATTGGTCATTTTCAGTTTCTTCATCCTTAATCGGAATGGTGTTATGTATTGGTAAATGCATATTTGTTCAGTCTTGGTGACCCCATTCCCGAAAATTCTTCGTAGGACAAGTGTTTTCATAATGACCATGTACACCCCATTTAAAAAATTTAATTGATCCTTCAGAAAGAACTTCTATCCCTTTCATAGAGTCAACTAGATGCTTCCTTTTTCTATGGAAGGTTCTTGATTTATGACCTTTATTTCCACATCAATAGAATATTTCTGTAACTTTGAAACATTTTCCTATGTGTTTCTTTCCATATTTTTGAAACATAGGTTTTTGAACAAACTTACCTTTATGATTATGACCTGAACTTCTATGGGGATTTGTTTCTCGCATATACGATGCCTTATAAAAATCACTAAGGTTCAGGTGGTCAATCATGACTCCAGATAGTTGGTTGAGGATAACCACAAGAGTTATCATTGCAGCTCCCATATCATTCAGTTGTTCTTTCATAAAACCATCACAGTTATCTTCAAATCCACTGTTACTTTGGTGCCTGCTAGATCCAGCCATTTACAAAAACCAAAAAGGTCAGTGTGAGTATATCAGTAAAATCATCATATAATAAAGAGGAAGATAAACACCAAGATATAATTATCCATGCTATCTCAAACTCATTCTAACTTTCAAAAAAAAAACAATGACTCCATCTAATATACTAACCGTTGTGGTTATACACAACTTGTCCCTTTTTCTTAAACAACACTCTAACCTCTAAAGTTATCTAAACCGGCCAATGATACAAATTATAAAGACCTGGCCTTAAACCTTACTTAATCTTGAATTAAATTGAATAATTCACATTGAGGATCTTTTAAGGTTTAGAGTTTTAGAGAATTAGGACATAGCTATTACATCTCAATGATTACAAAGTAGACAAATCTACTCAGTTTCCATTTTTTCCACAAAATAAAAACTCTTGAACAAAGAGTAATGTTTAGTTCCTTGTTTTAGACAGCCTGAAATTTCCTTGATCCCATCCTTGACCCTATTCATCTTTATTTCCTGTGAAAACATTTCAACATCATGGGATGAGCATAAAAATCTCAGTAAGGGTTATAACAGTACAGAACGAAAACATAAGTCCATGTATACGTAAGAATCAATGAAATCATACTTTACTCATAATGAATATGCAATTTAACATAGCTCATGAAATCATAAGATTTATTCATAACTCAATAGAAATCATAAGGCATAAAAGAAACTTGAGGCATTCATAACATTCTTATGTAGGGAGTAACCCTCGTGGTTACGTTTGGAATATCCATCATAGTATATTCCGTAAATCTCTTCGGATAAACCTTAGAGTTTAACTCCTTCGCGTTACCCAATGCATTGGAGTGCTATATCAGGCTCACCCGCCCTTAGTTTATCACGGAACCACACGTCTTAATAAAAAATGCCCAAGAACCATAACATAATCATATCACATAACTTAAGCATAAATGAAAGATAACATTCCCACACTGCAATAAAAATATAACATTTTAATATATTGGAATTATGAATCCATTCTCAAAACCATTCTCAAAACCATTTAAAACAATTAAGAAATAGATTTTTGAATCAATGTTTCCCATACCACTTTGATTATTTAAACAATTTAAACCATTTATATCCATATAAACAAATCATTGAAACCATTTTTAAAACAAGTATATTAATGAGAAATATTTATAAGAATAAATCATTAAAACATTTAAGACGATATTTTATTTAAAGGAATTTTAACAAAATGAGAGACACTTGAATACAATATTTGAGGTATAACTATTAATCATTACTTTATAATATCATTAGAATAAAGGGATTCATGATATAATATTCCAAAGGACAGTATATACACCATATAATAGTGAATTGTTTCATAACAACAATGAAGTCTCAATAGAAATGTAAAATGAGATGAAATCCCTTATAAAGAAGGTATCCTTAAATTATGGATAAATAAATTTCATAATTATGTGTGAAAAATATAAATACACCCAATATAAGTGGATATTATGTGTAAAACAATCAGAGGTCATTCACACATATTCATAGGATGACATATTCAATTACTACAAGTTGAACCCAATGAAATCGAAATTGGGTTAAGAAGTTCCTCTGGTAAAATTCGACAACCTAACGGCGTCATCTTAAAATTCATAAAATTAGATGGTGAGAGATAAAATGGTATCTCATCACTGGGAAATAAAATTTAAATCAATAAGAATATAAAATATCATTTCCCAACATAAAAATATGTAAATTAAAGGACATAAAAAAACAAGTCTTTTAAAAAGAGGAGTGTGAAAGGTTCCCTTACCGATTTGGGCAACATTCGAAACGTACACGCCATGAAAGAAGGGTCATAAAATAAAGATGTAATACCCATAAATGAGAGTATATTATACAAATAGTAAAATAATGGGCATTAAATACACCACACAAAAGGAAATAGTGGCCAATGTAGCATGAATCTCACAGGAATAAAAAGCGACATGAGAATCCCCTTAGGAAAATTCGGCAGCCTAACGGAACCACATAAAACATCCAAAAATGGATTGACGAGATCAAATATGGTCTCTCATAAAATTAACATAAAATTTATAGAAATATAGATATATAAGAACATCCCCAAACATAAGAAAGAAGATCTTAAAATAAGTTACATAAAAGAGAGTACTTTAAAAGAAAGAGAGAGGTTGGATCCCTTACCTCAAGTCTGACTTGTCTTGTTTGTTTCTTTATATTCCTGAATATTAAACCTTGGACAATTTATAATTTCTTAAGAACATACATTAAAGTTTATTATTAAATTCATATGACATATTATAATGTTATAATAATTATTTAATTATGTGAGTTCATATCAAATGTTTTTGTCGATGTTTGGTACATGAGTGAAAAATGAACTTGTTTGAAAAGAATCATCCATGTAGTTATAAGTAAATCATCTCCAGAATAGTATTAATGATTTAAATATCATATATATCCAGTAGATATTAATTTTATCTTATTCCATAAAATTTGGAGATAAAAAGAAATGAAATTCACCATTCATGGAGACGGTAGGCTATACGTACGCATGAACGCTACTTTCATTTTTTTGTCAAATTAATGGAATTAAAAATAATTGAGAGATATATATATTATAATTCCATTATAATATATATGTTATATAGGTCTTATAAGTTCATTAATTTTATTCTTTATACATTCCATGTATTGAATGAACGAGTCACATCACTGTAGGGGGCGGTAGTCCGCACTTCCTCATATGAAATTATTGCATTTGCACAACAAGAAAAGAATAAAGGTATGTTTTAAATATAAAATACAGAAGCATATATAAAACATAAATATAATAAATATCATATATAAAATACAGTGACATCATAATATACACATTTAAAGGTGTTAAAAGAATATTGAACAATCATCGTTTCGTGAGGCAGTAATTCGCCATCCACAGAAACAGTATGTTCTTTAACAATTAGACGGATGTGTGTGTAAGTGTAGCTAGAATAATTATTATAAAAACATCATAGTATATTTAAGATACTTTTTTGGTAACAAAATAAATTAATAGAAAGAGTTTAGGGGGTTGGAGAAGAAAAATAAAACAAAAGAACATAAGAGAAGACATTACCTTTAAATCGGGTAACTCCGTTTGGTTTGAACAAAAGGGGTTTCTTGAAGAGATTTCTGCCTAAGGTGAGGCTTAAATGATTAAGAGAGGGATGTGGAGAGATGAAATGGGCAGGGGTTGGTCGAGCCAAAGGCTTGAGAGGTGTGCGTAAAGAGGTAGAGGTGGCGGCCTTTTATAAGAGGAGAGGAGGGGCACTAATTGAAAGTCAAGAAATGTTACTTTATTTTAAAAAGCATTTCGGATTTTAAAGGTCCCACATTGAAATATTTTGAGGATAAGGTGATAAGGGTTCGAAATATACTCATACAATAGGGTTTTTTCCAAGTGAAAGTCTTAGATTGTACATTATCTTTTCATTTTATTTAAATCATTCATTAATGAGGTAATCGCTGCAACATCATGATGTCATAAATAATTTAATTTATTTAATGTCTAAAAATTATAAAAAAATACTATGATGTAGGAAATCTTTTTATATTTCCAATTAATATTTATAGTCTAATAGATCATTTACATAGACAATACTTAAATTGTTTTACTTGTGTGATACATACTTTTGTTATTTTTTCTTTTCTTTAAAAAATAAAATGAGAATGTGTCACTATCACACAAAAGTGATTCCATGGGGTCCCAAAGTTTGGCACAAGGAATACCATGGTCGTCCATGACTCAACCAGTAGTATTTGGACACATTTTGGAGTCATTTTTTTTATTATGATATTATTTTATTACCCTTAACTACCTGATTCCTAATTAATCATGATAGTTAAAGATAATTACCATCGTTACTGTTCATAATGTCAAAAAACAAAAGAGTATTAATTACATAATTAAGACCTTATGATTCAAAATATGGAATCAATTTTACCAAATTCCAAACAAAAAAATTGAAATAATTAATTTAAAAATATTTCCCATTGTCAAAACAAATAGCTGGTTTTTTTGAAGCAATATCTATGAAAGGTTTGACACTTGTTTATGTCCATTTTCAATGTGAAATTAATTCTAATGACCACCATTGAATTAAATGGTAAAAATATATTCTATTTTAACTTTAAAACAAATTAAAAATATAATCTAACAATATATTTAAATTAGATGAAAAAGCAGTTTTGATGTAAAATGTAGTATTTTTTCACTATTCATTAAAAATTGAACAATGTCAAAAACCTACCAAAAATTTAACCAAAGTAAATTTTAATGTCCCAATCATAAAGAATAAGTTTATTTTGAATAATAGAGCTTATAAAAATTTAAAAAGTTAGATTTAAAAAAGGTTATCCATCAAAAGGAGGTAAAACAATCTTTAAAAAAATATTAGAGTATTTATTCTGAAAATTGGAATCATTTAGATTTTAAGCCTCTAACATTTATTGGATAAATGTAAAAATATTTAACAAAAGTATGTAATCTTTTTTAGTTATTTCTATTCATTCCTGCCATTACAACGACTAGGCGTTAACTATTATAATATTATTATATTATTAGTGTGAAACGTAAGATTTCAAAGAAACTCGTTGTTGTGTATTGGGTACGCCATCAAGCATAACATTACCATTAAAGTAATATTAACATTTTATTCACAAATATTGATAAACCTTAGAATGTAATATTATTTATTTACCAGGGATGTTACATACACCATCAAGTTTACGGGTGTCCCAGCTGTGTGGAAAGCTCATGCTACAAAATCTTGCCAGCGTCCAGCCGTCTGAAAATCTGACCCGCCTCAAAACCTTTGTGGCCTCTGACGCTGGAACTGGTGCATCGCACTCAAGCGGCGTGCACTCACTACTGGTGTCTCAACTAGTGGAGGGCCCTGTACTGAGTCCTCACTACTTGGTGGACTATCATCGCGCTCCCCACTCGGTACCCATGTTGTCTGACTAGGTGAAGACATCCTGAAAGAAACAGACGTGACACGGTCAAATGATTATACCTGGTGATCTGACCTGGTTTGAGCTAAATTAAAATAAACATTTGAAAACACACACACAATCTGTGTTTTCATTCAATGAGTCTAAAATCAGTAGTCAGGGTCCTGGTGTATGGATACGTCGACAGCCCGCACCAACACTGGACTCCCTGAACTGAAGACCACACTTAGTACGCTTAACACTATTGCTTCACAGAACAGAAAATATCTGAGTCCTAAGTTCTGTGGTAGAACCGACTCCTCTGATACCAATATGTCATGACCCGTCCTTAGGGCTCATTCTGTGACTACCTCAAGCCCGCCTTCCATAGGCCAGGGGCTGGCGACTAGCACCAAAGGTGTAAATCCAGATATGTGAGAAGGCATTTCCTTTATAAAAGTAAACAAACACCACAGAGTACAAGCAGATGTAATAAACTAAGTACAAAAAAGTGATGAAAAGTAAATGGGCCAGAATACAAACACAACTAAAAATTACAGCTACAACTGAAGGAAAGTACAATAGAAAAGACAAGCTGCTGGAAGAATAGAAGCAGCTCTTGGGTCGTCCACCTCAGATCCTACTTGAAGGGTGGGTACAAATAGCACAACTCCTAGATCGTCCCCCACATATCCTACTTGAAGGGTAGGTATAGATAGCCTACTCAATGATATCCCCCCATCAACCTCCACCATGTACCATCTCGTCATGAAATCCACCTCCGGATACTGATTCTTCGTGAGGTCCACCTACAGGTACCGTCCAGTCCTCAAACGCTCGGCCTCCATCAGCGATGCCCGTCGTCTGCATCCAACACAATAAGGTGCGGGAAAATCCCGTGCAGGGGTGAGTATAACGATACTCAGTAGGGACCCTGAGACCCTCAAGGTCTCACTAAAATAAACAAGTATAACGACAAAGAAGGATCTAAATAGATGAACCTTACTTTGGTATGTGCCTATACATATACCTAAGTTATCAAGTAACCCATCTCAATCATGAGGAAAACACAAAGGTAATTGACTCAGCTCAAACCATGATTTTAATTAATGATATAGAAACCAAAACTACTGTAGAACTCCTCCTCTATCGAGTAAAATATCGATGTCATGATTCCGAGGTTCTACTCACTAACCTTAAACTGCTTAGGTATACCTCTTGTCGAGTACCGCAGGTCCGTACCCAAACACAGTTGTGCTCCACACCAGGGGTCTGCCACCCAAACATAGTAGTGGTTCCTCTAATAGCCTATTGAGGTACTCCTCCTGTCAAGTACTGCAAGTCTGCTGCCAACTACCAGGCACTCCGTCCGTCGTGGGTCTGCCGCCAAATACTGGGTGCTTCGTCCACTTGGCTAGTCGACTCACTCCAAGTCAAATCGGTTAAGCAGTCATCAAGTACATAGCTACTAGGTCTCCTCACTCCATATGCTCGTCTCCAGGAGGATCCGATCCATGAGCTACTAGTCGATAATCCAAGTATCACAAAGTCCCACTAAGAAGTATCACAATGAACCGCCTCCTCACAGGGGTCTCAACGCGACAGACGACACGTCTATCGGACACCCTATCTATGAGTTATTAGCCTTTTCATCTCGAGGGCCCGGTTGGCTTCTTGTACTAACCAATACGACCATATCACAACTGTACCTCGAACTCTCATAGGGTATACTCATAGGGACCATTTCTCAATGTGATTACCAACGCCGTGGACGGTTCGTCAAATGGACGTCCGGTATGAGAGTTATTATCTTTTCCGTTACAGGGGCCCGGTTGAATTTCGTGTACAATCCAACCCATCCATACTCAAACTGCATCCAAGCCTCATATTAATTATACAAAAATATCCTACTTACCAAAAGGAAACCAACAATGTCGATGGCACATCAATCGGACGTCTGGAGCTCAAGTATTTCCAATTTCCGCTCCGAGGGCCCGGTTGGTTTCATGTTCAAACCAACCCGGCCATACCCAAACTTCACTGAAAGCTTGAGTTTAATATACTGAAACTACCGTATCGATCCAAGGATTCCTACGCAACTAACTGTGCGTCAATCAGAGGTACTTAGCCCATGATATGGCCATTTGGATGAACCTAGTCCGAAAATAGGGGGTTTGGGCCCAGTCTGACCCGGCCCAATACCCTAGGTCAGCCCGAACTGGGTCAGCCAGAACCTGGTCGACCCTAACTAGGTCCGGGTCCGGCCCAGTTGGGAGCGGCCCGGCCCAGCGGGCGTGGCCCGGTCCTGCCGGTGCGGTCCGGCTTGACCGGTACGACCCGACTGAGTGGCCAGCCGCTTCTCGACCAGCTTGATGGAGCGGAAACCACGGATCGGGGGTCGCGGCCCCCTGCCATTAATTGATGTCGGAGGTGCTAGCTGGCACCGCCCTACCGTCCCGGGATCCCGCATGGCTGTGGGACCCTACAGAACAAAGCCGCGGCGGGATTTCTCGGGCTGCGCACTGGGGCGCCGCCCCCTCCAGGCGGCCAGACGGCTCTGGCTGCCGCTTCCGGTCGCTGGTGCAGCCACACCGGCGGTTCCTTCTACAGACCAGTGGACGTGCTCCGGTGGTCCGATTTTTTCCACCATCTACACCTACAGCTCTCCCGGGACCTGTTCTTCACTGAGATGAATTCCAAACGCCATTGCTATCCTGTTTCATCGCCACCCGTCAATTCATGCATCAACAACAATCTGCGGAGGGCCGTTGGGCCGTGTTTGTTAGGCCCGCTACCTCCACGTTAGGTGTTATCAAATAACCAAGATTAAGCAGGGTTTTACGAAGAACGAAGAAAAATGAATTTTTATTTAAATAAAATTGAAGAAAAACATCACACGATCTCTTAAAGAAAAATTGGAGCAAACCATTCGACAAAAAATATTCCCAACCCGCTATTAAAAATATTCGCGGATCAACTTGATAATGAGTTGATCCGCATTTTTATTATAGAAGGAACGAATCAAGGAATTATTTGTATACTCAAATTTAAACCCCTACATCATGTTGTTTGTCGTTCGTTGGATTTGACGCGAGGAAGACGTCGGAGTCAACGTAGTTCGTTGTGCCCGCACCACGCTATCGATCCCTCCTCTTTTTTTGTTATCTCGTTAGAGAAGATGGAACCACGATATTATTCGACGAAGAGGCTCCATTCTTCTTGGGAGGAAGATGTTCTTCATTGATAAGGGTGATCGTTCTTCGTCGGTGAGTTAGTTCTCTTTAGAAAACTCAAGAGCTCTATAAATCCTCCACACACCAATTGCCAACTCCATTAAAATAAGACCTCCACTTATTTTAATTAACCATGCCAAGCTTTCAAAATTCAAAACATAAAACACATAATTAATCAATTTAATTAAGTGTGTTGGCATGAGTTAAAGGGAGAGAGGGAAAGGTGAGGGTTCTCATAAATGGGAGTGTTTCCAAAATAATAAAATCTAGAGAAGATCAAAGGGGGTTAAGGGGAGTTATGGGGAGGTGAGGAGTTAGGGGTTCGTGTGGGTCCCACCACACTAAACACTCCCATGGGAGGTTAGGTGGGTGTTGTCCCCACCTATAACATCCCCTTTGTATGATAAAAACCACCTTCCTTAGTTAAAATTTGTACACAAAAAAATTTACTTATTTTATTCTAAATCCCCAATATTAAACCTCATCCCGCTCAAAACGCAACTACGAAAAAGGTCCCCCTAAGCAATTATTGGCGCTGTGGTTCCATAGCTGCCCTAGGATTTCAATTCTGAGCACCGGTTCAAAAGATTGAAAAACTCGCTCGTTCCTTCACCGAACATACCCGTACTAAACTTTAGAAATTGATTCTGGGCACACCAGGCCTCAGAATTAGGTTCTGTCAGAAACTGCGTACTCGTAAAATCCCAAAGAATTTAAGAAAAAACTTTCCCTGAAATTTAAGGGTATTTACAATGGTCTATCCATACCATATGTAGTTAAACTATGTGTCCATATTCCTCAATATATGAAACGAAACTAGGTTACTATCATTAAAATTGAATGACTTGTTACTAAATAACATCTCAATAACTCTACCAAAAGGACCTTTCCTATGGTTATAATAATTTATAGTTTCACTCATGTTATATGAATATCATTCATAATTCAAGATGATTCTTCCCATGGAAGATTATTTTACAATTCATTTAGACTGTTACATCCACACAATGATCATCAAGTCATAATAATGATATACCAACAGTTTTAGAGTCCATTTGAACATTCCATCACATCACCTCCACACAAATCATCAAATTTTTTGGATTTTAATTCTTGTCCACATATAAAGGGAACCCCCAAATGTCATGTTTTTTGGATAACATGTCTCACCTACTGTCCAAAGAAAATTTCCTAGAATAATTTTTGTTGAAATTGTGAGACATGTTTCATGATTAAAACTTGGTTAGTGGCGTATCCTAATTTTTCAATCCATGTTAAGAACTAAATATTATTTATTCTATGTTTCAAACAAGTTAAATAGTTTTTTTATATTTCTATAAAAGTCATTTTATTGTTCTAGATTATGGGAATCATGATTCAAACTTTTCATTGTTTTTATGTTATAATAAAAAACCCCTATAATTACTCCATTTATGTGATAAATTATATTTAAAAAACATGTTAGGTTTTTATAGATCCATATTCAATATCCACATCCTCTCTCATCATTAACTCTCTTTGTGGGAAATAGCCAATACAAAACCCAACTGTTAAAAAAAATTTCCCCACTCTCATATGGATGAGAATTCACATGGTGGCCCATTTTTCCTTACACGGATAATGACTCATCTAAGCTTAGGTATTTATTACGGGTTATATCTTATATATTATCCAACTATGATATGGGATTTAATGAATTTAATCATGAACAATAAAAAAAAATTAAAGGGTCATTCACATGTTTCAACCTATCCTTTGAAAAATTTCCCCTACGGTTCAGCCTAAACACATGAGTGGTTCATATCTACTATCCCATGGTGTGTTTATGGCAAGAAATTATGGAACCAATTGAACTCCAATTTATCTTCCTCATCTATAAGAATAATATCATCAGGTATTATCTCTAGATACTATCATTCATCATGATTCTCGGCTATATAAGATACCCATTTGTTAATATGAATCTAATCCTACTCCAGTTGATACCTTAGTTGGATGATAATCTTTATTTGAGCATTTGAGGATATCACCACACTCAATTTTTTCATCCACCATATTTGGATCTTCTGGAAGACCACATGAAGATTCGACGTTCTATTAAACTATAGTTGATGCCAAAAAAGCTCTAGATGTTTGATTTATTTTCAAACTCACTCAGTATAGAAGATATGATCCAATGTATGGAGAGTATGAGTGTCCACGACTCATGTTACCAGCCTGAGTATCCAATGATGTAGGGTAACCATTGAGATCACTAGGAATGATTTTTATGTTTGGAAGATGAGAATTTTCCTCCACATCCATGCCCTATGATAGAATATGTGCTTTCATTCAGGCACATCAGATCCGGTGGCTTGGAGTTCTTCAACATCCCCCCAGTTTATCAATGAGCATGGCTCATACTTATAGAAATTCTAAATGGTAGTGGAAGAAGTGTAATTTTATTATATTCTCTATATCATGTATGACTCTTGGTCTTTAGTTCATTCTTCATCTCATGACCCTTCCTTTCAACAGATTCTCCACCAGACATCAATTCCACCCCACCAGAGTTGTCCCTCATGTCTATAGTAGGCTTTTTTCTTATGAATAAGGTCAAATCAACATTAATGACATGCTATTTATGGGATGTAACAACTATCTGATAATAATACCTAGATACAATAGCCATACATAATTTTTATGAATGAATGTTAAGGAAGGTTCACAAAAAATGGTTATAATAATATAAATAGAGGAATGAATGAACTGTGACATGAAAGACGTGGACGTAGCTCAGGTTTCCATGTATGTTTCTGACTTATATGCGTGAGACTATAATGTAGTTAACCATACCCATACATCATTGTGTTGGATTATCCTACTTAATTCATTGGAAGGATTACAAGAAATCAACACCCGAAGCACCGATTAGTTTAGTAGTCTTGGTAAAATAGATAAATTAAATAATACTGTATTACAAAGTAATACACTAATTACAATATAATTTTTTATTCATTTTATATAATTGTCTCTATGGATAATTATAATCCATCTAGTAAATCAATGAATATCATACATTGTATGCTCTTTGTATTTTTGGTGCATGAAACAAAATAATGACTAGTTCAAATGCTTAATAAGAGAAAAAATATAGCATAAGTATTAATTAATCAACGAGAATAGTCAAATGGAAAGGTAAATAAGTAAACCTACATGACATGTATTCAATAAAATGAATGTCAAAATACATGAAATATTGAATGGAAATAACTATAATCACACTCCATTTAAAAAAACATACAATTAAACATAAATATGGACTGGTAAGAAACTGAAACACATGTCATCTAGATTATTTAAAATGAAACATATCTATATATATGTTGACACAAAATGACATGGATAAATAATAATAAATTATCAATAAAGGCAATTATTTTTTATTACACATCATGTTGTACAAGAAAAAAATATATTTACCATCAAAAGATAGTATTACCATTCCAATTTTCTCAAATATTTCATAGAATGAGACTATTGATGCGTCAAGGGGTTATCATTCACTAGTCCACAAGTTGTAGGGCCTTCCATAAATAGTCCCAAAACCAATTTATTGCATATCCAAAGAATTCCTTGTATATAAAATGAATAATGTTCCTTATCGAATATCCATATAGAATAATGTATATGGATTTATCAAAATATACCCAAATAATAAAATAATTTTAAATTTAGAAAATGTTTGTGAAATTGTAAAATGTTTAGGCAATATTAAAAACCATGGTAAATAAAATGAATAATTAAGTGGGAAATTCTATGTTTAATGTTAAAAAGATATATAATATCTCAAGGGGACTAAAAAATTAAACAAGGATGTGAATTGGAATACTATCCTTGGCCAAATGAAAATATACCATCCAGGGGAATAATATAGATGGTATCCATACATGAAACACCATGTGATGTAAAATAGAGGGTTGTTACAATTCATGAAATAGAAGATTAAAATTTAATAATATACCTGAGAAAATATCTTATTATTTTGAAAATATCATTTTAAATTGAGATAGAGGCATCAGTTAAATTACATTGGACATATTCATACATGTCATATGAGGTGAAAATAATATTCCATTTGTATGGAAAATGATTAGAAAATTATTCATTTGGAAAGAGAAAATAATACTACTTCTACGAGATTGGTAAAATAAAACAATGATTAATTTTCCATAACCAAAAAATTTTATAATAAATCTTCAAAACATTTTAATAAAACATGGGTTTTAAAAGAATACAGGTTCCCCGACTAAAGAGAGAAGGGAAGAAGAGTTTTTATTAAAATATTATTAATATACACTGAGTATCAATGAGTACAAAATTGTACTAATACACGAAATGGACATGAATGAATAGAGAACAATGTATGTGTCTATTGGAAAATGACTATATAATTTCCTTTAATAGAAATTCTATTGATTGATCTTTTGGATTAGTCATGAGGATAATAATATTTAAACATTACAATGTATCCTATACCACTTTGAAACATTTTTAATTCATAAAACTCATGATTCATTAATTTTAAATGATAGTATTAAATACAATGAAGTAAAATTAATTCATGATATAATATATAAATGTGTCATTAAGAACCCAATATATTATAAATGTGGTGAACAACAATTAAGTACGCCTCATGAAATGAAAATGAGGTAAAAATCCTTTACCTTGTGTTACATTAAATTTAAGGACGATTAAATTCCAGTTTAATAAACATATATTAATTTTATACATTCTTAATAACCATTTTTATTTTTAAAATTACTTTTATTTCAATTATTTCTAGTTTGTTTATAAATAGAGAAACAATTAATTTTTAATCAATGATTTTGATCAAATTCTGTTTATGCCTAAAAAAACTCTTGTTGGTAAACTATTTTCAATGGGTTAATTATATGTAATCTCTAAAATAATAACCATGATATAATTATAATATTCATATATCAATTATTCATTTAAAATCTATCATTAAATATGGTTATGAAAAAAATAATATGTTAGAATCATGTAGATAGTAGACTATACATACGAATGGGTTACTTTCCATTTTTTAATTATTATTTCTGCAAGATCGTAAGTAACAAAAATCTTTACATAATGATCATTATATAATAAATTTCATATTATTTAATCATATATACTTATATATAGAATTATTTTATGTAAATGGAATATCATCATGTCGAGGAGGGGGTAGTCCACATATCAACGAACAACGTTATCTCATTTAAAGTGTGTGCAAGGTTAATAAAGGAATTGATATTTATATATATACAGAATGGTAATAATTTTTTTAATATAATATATATGCATTTTATATCTCATATTCTTATTTATAACAATCATCTATACATTCCATGTATCATGTGAATGAATCACATCGTTTTGAGGGTGTAGTAGTCCACACATTCTCAAACGATGTTATCATATTAACCAATAATGGAAATTACTATATGTATTCATCCTAATTGGTTTAAAAAAATTTAAATACACAATAAATATCATATAGAACGTATATAAAAAATGGTTACATCATAACGGCCTTCGTGATAGGTGTTAATTTTAGTATGAACAATCATCTTTTGATGAGGTAGTAGTTTGTCATCCACATAAAAAATTTCTTTGTTACTGATTAAATGGTGCTCTGTGTAAGTGTATGTTAAATTATAATAATTAAAAAACAAAATATATCTAGGATAATTTTTTTTAATAAAATAACATAATAAGGATGTTTTAGGTGTTGGATAATTTAAATGAAACTATAGAGATTGTGTAAAGACAATCCCTATAAAATGGGTAACTTCATTTGGTTTTAACCAAAAGGAATTGTGGGAATGGTTTCACCCTAAAGTTAAACTACTAGGTATCTAATAGAAAATATGGAAGACTATTTGGGAATTTCTTTTCCAAATATATCAGGTTAGAGGGGTGTGATGAATAGATAGATGTGGTAGACTTTTATAGGGTAGGAAAAGAAATCCCATAGTATTTTTCAAATGACGTTATGTGTACACATGATCTTACCTAATAAATGTCATAGAAAACCATACAATATAATTAATGAGAGTTTAATGGCCGAGATATTTCCATTAAATTGGTTTTGTTCTTATGGATAGGTCATTTGCGCCTTTTCCTATAGAGGTTTATTCCATTTTAAAGCCTAATTACACCTTAATAATGGTAATTAATTTTAATCATTTTCACTAAATTTTTTTGTAAAAATTTTGTTGATATTATTAGAAAATATATATTATCTTTACTATGATGTTTTATTTTATATTATAAAAATTAAAATCAGAACAATTGTAATATTTAGATTTATGATATTCTCATAGACAGATAGATTAACTAGTATTAGTGAAAAAATGATCCAAAGATTATTATGTTTTAATATTCAGTTTAACTATTATAATGATTCAAATGAAATATATTAAATTAATACATGTATAAATATTTCAATATGACATTATATAAAATTTATAATCTGTATATATTTAATAATTATTTAAACAAAAGGAAGTTTTTTTAATAAAAAAGGGTAATTTTCACTATTTACTAAAAATGTTGTTTCTCAGAAAATCCCAATAATCAATAATAGGTTAAATATTTAATTAATGATTAAAAAATTATGATTATTTTATAAATTTAAATTCATAAAAGTGTAAAAATTATTATTTAATTTATGATCCCCATTATAACGCGATTTAAATAAAAATGTAGGTTTTTATGTGAAATATTGGGCTTGATCTTATATTTTTCATACCAAATGTATTAGATGAATATAAAACAGTTATTGAATATGTAACATATTTATTACATTAATATAACTCACTTATTTTAAATAATTTAATCTATTATAGAAAAACATCATTGTGAGATAAAAACGATTCTCTTTAAAAATATCCTTTTATATTTAATTGGTTCTTATATTTGTTTTCAATTTGATTGTAACAAAAAATTTAGTTGCCTAAACCATATATTATCATAATTTCGTTAATACTATTCATAATGTATATTTTAGATATTTTAATATATTAATAATATATCATTGTTTTGTGAAACTTGTTATTTCATACAATGCAATCTTTTGGGAATGGTCGCCCTTGGGTGTAACACAAGATATAGAGGAAGGTCATCGTTGCGTATGATGTAAACTAACATAGTGTTTAATGAAATGAAATATAAATCGATGTTTCATGGCTCGAAATATGTAAAATATATTTTAAATATTAAATATATTTTAATTTATATGAATATTATATTAATTACACGCTTACCATCACTTGTCATACAAGCTATAAAATACTGTGTTCTTAAATTAGTTTTTTGGCGTGTCACATTCTCCCCCACATTAAATAAATTGAGTTTGATCAAGGGTGATTGATTGTTTGATACTTCTAATCAGGTAAATACCAAATATTTAAAAGGGTTCTTAAGTAGACTTCTATAAAAGTGAAAATGTTGTTTAAAATGATGGCATGGAATACCCTGTAACTAGGTCTTAATGTAGGATAACTCTAGTGTAAAGTGGTGATACATACATGGAGGAAAATTGTAAATATTTATAGTCATTGAATGAGGTCATAAATCACAAACAAGTGAATGATATTGAAAAGTTGAGGGCTTCAAATCTATGATTATTTGATATTTTAGAAGGCCATCGGTTCCACAAAATTTTATGTATTAGGGAAAAATATTATTTCTATGTCATTTTAATATTGTTGGTTATTTACTTTTCTAACCTAGTATATAGTGAAATATTCATACATGATCGGTAAAAATATCATATGAACTATAATACCATTTCATTTCCAGTGAAAAAATACTAATTTAACCCTTTACTACCAAATCAATTAATTGCAAACAATTAATAAATTCTTTATAATTCTTGAAGCACTGAATGAAACTTTTGAAGGATCATAAGTCCTATAAATGAGTGAAAATTATGACTAGTTGAATTTAACTATCTCCCAAAATAAAAATTCATAATAAATTAATTTATTAACCTGAAATTTTTTACTACTAGTACATAGTTAATATTTTTTTCTTAAAATATTTAACGAAATTCAATGAAATTTATCAATCACATTGCCTAGGTCAGAAGTTGGAGTGAAGCCATTTTTATTCTTCTGTACTTGGTTCAAGACCCACAACTTTGCCAGATTTGATTGGTTGTCACCCAGGTTAATGGTCATCCTTCACCAAACAAATATTAATATGACATCAAAATATTAATATGATAGTCATCATTGAAACTAGGTTAACATCTAAATATAACATTAACTAATGATTTTCATACAACCGCAATACATAAATACCATATCCCTTTTATTTCCACATAGGTCCTTCTTTGATACAAGGATTATATATAATATCATTAATTGAATTTCTAATCCTGGAACCTTATCATCAATCTAAAACACCACAGGTTTATCCATATTTACTTATTTTGTATCTAAATAATTCATAAATGTTTGTAAATAAATGTGGATTATCCTATGCCTATCCCTCAGGAGTGTCAAAACAGGTCCACAATAAGGCATGTGGTAGTGTACTATGTTACCCTAAGTCAATCCTACAATACCTTGTAAGAGTTGTTACTCGATGTTACATCTATGAAAAAACCATGGCCCCTTGTAGTATCCAAATAATGAGGTTTTTTCTAGAAAGACCCAAAAAATATATACATTAAAAAAATTATATGTTTTCATCTATACTTCTATAAGTTCTATAGTATGGTAATTTTTTAAAATATAGGTTATCCTAAATATAGTTCCCAATGTTACTAGTAAACTATTTTTGATACCAACTATAGAGACTCGTCCCCTGATAGCCGAAAGATGAAGTCTTATACTAGATACATTTTCACGATTTCATGGATTCATTACATGATGGACCGAGCAGTTTGGTAGTCATGTATACCAGATACATAAACATGTATTGTGTCACAATTGAATACACAAATTATGAAATAATTTTTTTATTCTTTATAAATATGAAACTCTATGGATATCTCTAATCCATATAGTAAATCCATTAATTACATTCATTGTAATCTTCTTAGATTCATGGTGAAAAAACCTAATAAGGTTGACCTGAAATGCTCAGTAAGGGTAAATCTATAGTGGAAGAAAAAACAAATCAATGAGAATAGTCGGTATATAAAGCTAAATAACTGAACCCATATCCCATGTTATCAATAACATGGGTTTATGAATATAGGAAATATAGAAGGGTAATGACTAGAAACACATTCCATTCAAAAAACTAGATAATGAAAAGTAAATATGGAATTGTATGAAACATAAATATATGTCATCTATATAAAAAATGATATACAACCATTTATTTGTCGATGAAAAATATCATGTATAAATAATAACTTAATTCTCAAAAACTAAAATTCTTATTTGTTAGAGGTCATGTTTCCCAGTAACATAATACCTTTACTATCAAATTATAGTTTAACCATTCCAATTTTCACAACTAATTTGTCCCATGTGTCTATCGATGCACCGAGGGGATTTAATTCAATTGTCCCTAACCCATAGGTCATTCCCTAAATTATCAACAACCCATGTATTACATTTCCAAAGCATTCTTATATATAAAATAAATAATACTCCTTATTAAATATTTTTATTGAATAATGTATATGGATTTATCAATTTTTCAATAAATAATAAAATAAATTTTAAGGTATACACCATATATAAAATGATATTGGGTTTAGGAAATATTAATATCCAACATATCTGAAATGGATAATATAGGGAATCATCAATGTTTAATGTTCATATGAGATTGAATATTTCAATGGGAATAACAAATAAATCCAAGAAGGGAATTTGAATACTACCCTTGGAAAAAGGAATCATAAACCATTATTGGTAATAATAAGGATTATATCAATATAAAAAAACCCAAGTGGATTAAAAGAGATGACTTTCTCCATTGATGTAATTAATTATTAATATATATAAATATTAAGGAACCAAACATCAATTAATTTTGGAAAAAAAAATTTAAATTGAGATGTTTGCATTAATGAAATGATGGGGGATAAATCCATACATTTCATATGATGTAAAAAGAATATTCATTTTGTACAAATTTTTTTTGAAAATTACTCATTTGTAAAGCAACATGAATATTCCTTCTAAGAGATTGATAAAACGGAACAAGGGTAAAAATTTCACTATCATGTAATAGTAAAATAATTTTTGAATTTTTTAAATAAATCATGGTTTTATGAATAAAACATGTTCTCCAACTAAATAGATAAGTGATGTTTGTTTTTATTTAAAATATTTTTGAAACAAACTGTGTATCAATGAATGGAAAATTGGATCTCATAAATGAAATTGATAGAAATTACATGATAATAATTATTTTTTTATGGGAAAATTGATATTTAATTTCCTCAAATCTATATTTCATCGAATGATCCTTAGGTTTATTCTTGATGAAAATAATATTTAAACAATCCTAAGTGTCCCAAACCACATTGAAAAAAAATTAAACCACAAACATAATTTAAGAATAATATTAAACTAATTTTTTAAATTAGATGAAGGAAAAGTAATTCATTATATAATATATCTAAATGTACGTAAGAACACCATATATAAGAAATTATGTGAACAATAATTTAGTTTGCCTCATGAAATAAAAATGAGAACAAAATCTCTTACATTGTGTTTCCTTTACAGTGAACATTATTTAAATTATTATATAATATTCTTATGTTAATTTTATATTTTATTTTGAACCTTTTTCATGTTTGTAATTAATTTAATTTCACTTATTACCTTTTTTAGTATGATTACTGAAACAATTAAGATTACAACATGAGTTTTTGAATAAATTCGGTGTATACATCATAACAACTATTGTAGGTCAACTATGGTAATAGTTTTTATTATATAAAAAATTCATAATAATAACCATAACATAATCTAAATATTTATACATCAATTATAAATTTAAAATAAATCATTAAATTTTGTTATGATAATGATAATATGATATAATCTTTGAGATAGTGGGTCGTACGTAACCATGAGTAACATTTCCAATTTTAAATGATCATCAAAAAATAAGGTAAGTAACTAAAATCATTCCATAATGATCATTATTTAATAAATATAATATTATTTTATCATATATACTTATATATAGAATTATGTTATGTAAAAGGAATCACATCATATTGATGAGGTGATAGTCCACATGTCCACGAACGATGTAATCATTTTTGAAGTGTGTGATGGTATAATAATTGTAATGATATATATATATATATATTCAAAAAATATAATTATTTTGGGAATATAATATATAACTTTTTTATGTCTCATATTTTTAATTACATCCATTATTTATACATTACATGTATCGTGTGAATGAATTTCATCTCTTTGAGGGGGTGGTAGTCCACACATTCTCAAACGATGTTATCATATTAATGCAACATGGAATTTTTTTCACAGTTTGTATTATTAGAGGATTAAATGTGTATAATGTCAAAATAAATATAATATATTACATATATAAAAAAGGTGTACATCATAATGGTCACCATGAAAGGTGGTAATGAAATAATGAACAATCATCATTTTGTGGGATAATAGATCATCATCCATAGAAGAATTATGTTTGTCACCCATTGGATGGGGGTGTCTGTGAGTGTATGTTAATATATAGGAAAAACATAATCCTAGTATATTTAGTATACTGATGATGTTATATAATAACAGTGTAAATAAATTTTTGGTTCTGGAAAATGGAATTCAAACTAGAGGGATTGAGAAAGGAAAATACCATATAATTTTGTAACATCATTTCTTTTGACCCAAAAAGATTTTTGGGAAGGGTTTCTTCACAAATAGATGATCCCAGCTCGATGATATAAATTTTTAGAGACTATTTTTTCTTTGAGTGACCGAACATAAAAGGTTTTAGAGGTGTGAGGAATGTGTAGAGGTCGGGGAGTTTTATATGGAAGGAAAAGGACAGACAAGGTATTTTTAAATTTTTGTTAGGTGTGAACATATAATTATGAATTAAATGTCATAAAAACACACATAAAATAATTAAATGATGTTCAATGGGTGATATAAGTCATGAAAATTGTTTTTGGACAACTGGTTACATCATTCTGGCCAAAAACACATTTGGGCTTAGTCCATTTTTATGTCTAATTACACATTTATCTCTATAATATTTTTATTCTGTTTCACTAATCATTTATGTAAATAATTATATGATCTTATTAGTGAAAAAATATTGTCTTAATTACATTTTTTATGTTATATTTTCAATATTAAAATCATAGAAGTGTCAAAATTAAGATTAATGCCAACCTCACAGACAAACAGATTTACTGGTTTTATTAGAAAACTGTTGAAAAGATTCTTATGTTTTTATTTTTAATTATAATTTTATATTGATTATAATGAAAAATTAATATAAATAGATATATACATTATTCACTGTGGTATTAAAATAAATTTATAATATAATTTAACATTAGTATTTATTTAAACAAAAACTATGTTTTTAAATAAAACATAGTAATTTTTACTATTCACTAAAATTACTTTTCTCATTAAAATCCAAATTATTAATCCTAGGAAAATATTGACAGTATAAATTTAAAAATTATGTCTATTTTATCATATAAATTTTCTAAATATCAAATTTATTATTTGAAATTGGTTCTCTATTAATAGATTGTAAAAATAAATATATATTTTTTATGTGAAATATTGGGTTTGCTCATATCTTTTGCATACCAAATATATTGGATGAATTAAAAAATAATTCAATGAATATCTAACAATGTTAATATATTAATTTCACTCCCTAATTTAAATTAATTTAATTAATTAGGGTAAAAAACATTGTGGTCCTAAAAACAGTTCCATATAAAAGTATCCTTTTAATATTTAGTTGGTTCATATATTCATTTATAATTTATTTATATCCCAGAATTTATTATTCTAAGCCATATATTATCATAATACAGTTAAAAGTACCCCTAACATCTATTTTATATATTATTATAATTTAATAACATTTCATTGTTTCTTGAAACACATTCTTTCATACAATGGACATTTTTAAGGATGTTATGTCTTGCGTGTAGAACATGCTATAGAGGAATGTTGTTATTGCATATGATTTAAGATAACCCACTATTGCATGAATTTCAGGATTAATCAATGTTTCATTTTTTAAAATATATTGAATATATTTTAAAGAGTAAATATATTATAAAGTATACATATATTATATTAAATAATTCACTTGTTGTCGTGTGTCATACACACTATCAAATTCACTGTTCCCACATTAGTTTGTTATGTAATGACATAAAATATTATTTTTCAATAATTTTATGTAATTTATATTTGGAAAAATCACCTATTTATGGGCATGGACCAAATGGCATACATGTGCACGAATCACTCTTTCACGAATAACTTTAAGTGTTGTGTGCACGTACTGAAATGAAACCCCCTCGTCATTGTTTCCCTCCAAACCCAACCATCTTTTCTCATTCCATGTAAATTTTTTTAGGAAGAATTTATTGGTACCTAAATATTATATTAATCCTTGAACGGATTTTTTTTAGTGGATATCCACAACACCATCCATTAAGGAACATTACAAGGTTGATAGTCATAGTACACACAAGTATTATAGTATGTGTGAAAGAACATTATTTTCTGCACAAAATCTGTTCATGAAAAAGTATAATTTAATTATTTTGTATTCTAAATATGTTCATGATTTTAATACTAGATCCCAAAATATATATGTATATCATGATAGAAATAAAGGATGTGGATAACATGACCCTTTGTGCACCAATAATGTCATCTGTCATGGTATGTTGTCTAGATGAGCTCCGATGGAAAAGGAAGAATTAACGTGAAAATACCATTCCATTCCCATGGACACGAATAACCACCACCAAGTATTTGAGTTATAAATTGAAGATCACCCCCTAACTCATGTATGACTTATTGAGGATGAATCCACATTCATTTCTGTACAATTACTCCTCTTCCATGACAACACACAACAAGAAATAAAAAAGGTGAAAAAATTATCACGATACACCACCTTTGGGGGAAAATGATTCATGGAAAACATTTGAATAATACTTACACAACTCATTTGATTTTTGTTTTAATGAACATAAGATAATTTTCTTACCCAATGCCCTGATTTTTTTCATACCAAATTTTTTGCGAACAAACTCTTTGAGACTCCATGTCATGCTGTTGTTCTAGAGGAACATGATCGTGCAAATATTATATTCAACACTAAAACCCTATGTGGAACAACATCCTCGTACCCCAAAAAACATCATCTATTCCTATAATGCTTCCCTAATATTTATTTATATGAATTATTACACTATTTTGTACAGATTCTATGAATTTATACAATAATGTGTACCTCATAAGTGAAAAATACCCCATGATAATTCCAATTCCATCACCCTCTATAATGGACAATAATGATTGTCCCTTAACCCTTAGGGGTAAAAAGTAAGTCCCCAACATCTGATAAGCATGACATAAAACATAGAACATTGACTTCATTACAATATGATGTTAAACTACATCATATCCAAGTCATCTGATGATAAACTACATGATTATTTTCTCACAACATATAATTAAATTGTAGCCTTAGGATGCATAATAAATGAAGTATTGTACATGTGTGACTCACATGGAATGTGATCCTTGTGGCATCCAAATGTTCAATCTCCACACTATTCAATTAAATTGAAATCCTATTGTAAAGGTAAACATCTACATGTAATCTCACACCACCCAGAATTGATTCTTCAATCACCACGTGAGTATCCTAACCACATTATGTTAAACATTATAGATATTTCCAATAACATGAATTTAAACTAAAATACATTGAAACAATGTCTTTGATCCATATATTTACAAAAAGGTACATGTTTCAACGCACTGATGTATCATCATGATCAAGGAAAAACATATGTTTCCCTCAATAGGACGCACCACAAAGACTTTCAACTATAGAGTGTTATGATCCCTTGGTAAACCATAATTGTCTGAAATTTTCCCTCATAGGGATGCACCCCTACATCAACCATAATGGGGTGTTTTAATCCACACATATTTTCTACATCCTTGAGTCATTTTGATAATCCTCAATCAATCCCTAGAAGCTGTTAAATCCAAGCTGTGGATCCACATCCACGGAGTGTCCTAGTATATCTATAAACCTTACAGGTGTGACATCATCTCTCTAATGGATGCACCTCTTAGATCCACCACCATGGTTAGTTATAATCAATAAAATCCATACCCCTATGATATTAAACAAGTTCCAAAAACATATCTATTGTCAGTTATGATCAATATCCACATGAAATCGAACTTTTCACACAACCCAAACATCGGCATCGGGATAAAACCCCAATTCCCTGGTAAAAATAAATGTATAATTTGCACCTCTAAATTTTTTACATACATATCTACACAGGATTCAATGGGGTAAATTACTGTGATAAATCATATGTGATACTTTCCATGAGTAAGATTAATATGTTACAAATTTTCCCAACGTCAAGAGTTGCACAAAGATTTCCAACATCACTACTCTCCCAACCAATGGTTGTTGACCATCCAGAATAACTAGTGTAATTATCATGTGTCCAAAAAGAGATAAAAATTGGAATCAGTTCCACAAACATGAATTGTTCTAAAAGAGAAACATGTATGAGTCAATTATCACCAATTAATAATCCATCGAAAGATAAATTAACTTTCTATTATCATATTTCAATCAAGGGGAAGACATCACAAAAGAAAAATATGATTTAAACCTCCCACTAGAATGATGTAATGTGTAGAAATAAATCAATCTAACACAAAACATAAATTTTTTGTTATTTCATAAGAGCAGGGCCCCAACTAAATCATCATAAATTGTGTGCAAGGGTGAATATCGGAAGATCCTATGATTTAAGAAAACACCCAATTTTTCATTGATGACATTATTGTATATGGTTAGGGGATGTAAATTTTAACGTTATTTTTTGATTCATTTTTACATATGATTATGAAGTCCAATTTCTATTGTATCATTAATAGGTTCTAAACCAATATTAATGACTTTATGTTCCATTAGTTGCTGGTTCACATGAAAACAATTCAGCATGGATGAGTAGCATTGATTTTCATCTAGTGGTAGATCTTATTTAATTTGATGGCATGGGGGAATATTTAGTTGATTGTTATTGTGTAAATTCATGCAACAAATTTCATCCTACCATCAATTGTTTTATATCAAATTTCACTGTTATTTTTTTATTGGAATGTCAAACTATTATAATTCCTATGGGAATCATCATTATGAATATGTGCAGGGATCCATTAAATACATACCTCACTATAATCCTTATCCCATGTTGAGAAAATAGAAAACTAAAAAAAATTATTCATAGTTGTGTTTATAATAGTTATAATTCAACCATTATCTATGTATATTATGATAAGATGATCACCCAATTGTCGTGGGTCATGGTTAAAGAGAATTTCTACAACTAATATAGACTTGTGGATAACTAGGTCCATATTTCAAGGAGAAAGGGCCTTGGAGTCTCGGTAACATATAACTTATGTATTTTTTTTCAATATATTAACTTAATGAATATATATTATATTATAATATTTTTTATATAAACAGAATTTAAAAAAAACGAAACAACAAACACAGTAGTGGGGGAACGAGGTTGGATCAAGGATTAATCACATAGATATATAATTTTTAATTGGTTTTAAAATGAAAATTGAATCAATATAATTCTTCCATTTCACAACTCTATCTAAATTATGATCCTGATCATACACAAGGGAGATATTCCAAGGTATATTCAGTCAAACCTCCTTCATACTAAGAGGGAGTATTCAAACTCTATCAAGGGGTTATATGACATCCCTACTTTTTATTACACATATAGTAATTATTTATTACATAAAACCATCACTTGATACAAAAAAGAGGATAGAGAGGTCAAATGTCTTTGGGGTAAAAAAAATTACATAACATCTTAAGACATAATATGCAACATCTTATTGGAAACTTCTTTTACATAACAACTTCATTCCATCGTAGCATTGCATGGGATTGGATGAGGACATACATAAGAATGGGATGACCTATAAAGCCAAGAATGGGAGTAAAAAAGGAACAAAATTCAGAATAAAATAAGTGTTAGACAATATTAATATCGATTTATCAACAAATATCATGATAATAAGTCATGATAAAACATGGTTATCATAACAATGAAATGTGGCAACAACATTTAACATGGAATTAGCATTAGCCAAGGCACATTGCACATGGATCATGAGTAATATATTATTGCACATGAAGCACGAGTAAAACCTCATTTCACTTTAATTTTCATGAGTCAACACACAATTCTCATAATGTATCATGATACTATACTATACTCAATGCATCAGAGTCCTATCATGGAGAAATCTTCTTAAAAATTTCATTTTATGTATAAGTGTGCCACATGGACCATAAAATATGGATTCATTAAACAAAATAACTTCTTCCATATTAAACGAATGTGGAATTCTCATATGAATCTCTATTATAAATAAGTAAATTTGGATAATGATGAATACCCTTGATAGTGAAATGGGCATGGTATTTACAAAACAATGATTTTGGCTTGGAGAAACGTGCAACAACTTTGGCAGCATAATGGCGTGACCTAAGAATTCATAAAAATGGTGGATGAGAGATAAATGTGTGTCTCATCATATGTAACTGAAATAGAATTTAAGGTTTCATATAGATATATGACCCAATAATATTAATGGAATTTAATTTCATGACACAAAATAATTGCTTGAATGTATATGAGGAGAGGGACGTTCCTTTATGAATTTTAGCATAGTAATGGGTGTACATGGATAGAATTTAATTATATATAAAGGGGACTATCATCATTAACACTTAAATAAGGAAGTATGTGGGAGTTTTTAAATCAAACACCAACATTTATAGTTAAAAATAAAAGAGCATTACAATTTTAAGGAACTTGGATAAAAAGAGAAAGGTAGGAATCTCTAACATGGATGTGGGATTCCAAAGTCTCGGGAGAGGATTGAGAGAGGATTCTTGGGAGCTTGGGGTGCCTTGGGAGAATTCAATAGAGAGGATGTTTGAGGTTTGACTAACACCAAAGACATTGGGTGAAGAGGATGTGGGAGCTTGGGTGATTTTATATAGTAAATGAGGGGGAATAATTTATTATTTAGGTTTGTGACACCACACATTAAACTAATAAACACCACAAACCAGCCCACGGTTTTTTCCCATGGTTTCATCAAAAGGGAACTGGAAATAAATAATTATTAATGAATATAGCTGAAAATATTAAAATAATAGGGTTACTTAGGTGGAGGTGAGTCACACTCTTAAATAAATCAATCTAAATAGATAAATAGTTTTATAAGTCTTGGTGGGTCCACCTATACTTTGTAAAATATGAAAATTATCCTAAAATCACATAATATTAATGGTAAAACATATATTTTAAGGACATAATGTTTAGAGTATTTTATTACTTCACTATTGGGTCATTATAATATCATAAAACACATTATATATTTCAAAGATATTTAATTTTTACCCAAAATTTCAACTTTCACAGAAAATTATAAAAAAATCATCATTAGATAATTTCAAAATTCTGATTCCAAAAATAGTATTCATCTTATCAAAATAAATTTCTAAATATGCTAATTTTCTCATTTTAAATAAAAACCGATATGTATAAAAGATTCCTGGGTTTTGTCAAAGTCATCTTTCCAAATAAATTAAAAAATTACAATTGCATTCATAAGAATTATAGGGTCATTTATACATTATAAAATTAATTTAATAATAATAATATTTTATTAAAATATTATTTAATTCAAAAATCCATTAATTTATCCAAATAGATTACATAGTTGAAAATTATCTAAAAATTCTATTTGTGCATTAAAAACTATTTACAATGATAAAATTATTAAAGGAATGTATATTCATTATTATATATAAAAATATTGTACATAATCATAGTTATAGGGTATTTTTACATAACCCCTTATAACATAAACTTATTTCTATATTATTAGGAGCGCGATGGTGATAGACTCATGTGATGGATTGGATAAAATCGCACTAGTGGTAATCTCTATCAACATCCACTTCTAAAATATGCAGTTCCTCTCAAGCATAATTTATTCATGATCGGCTTGGGATTGGTCATAAGAGAATAAAAATGATGACACCTCATTTCCATGCTCTAACAAATGGGCTTCGTATGGGAGAATTCTACTTGATGAGGCCATCACTTCCTTTTTCTGAGTAAATTGGATTTTTAATGCCATATATTTATATCAATCATGTGATCACTATTAAAAGACTTTATTAACAATGGTAATAATACATAACGGAATGTTAAAATCCAAAAACATATAACAAAATAAGTGCATCGGTTTTACATAACCATAAGAAGACATTTAAATACACCATGATCAATTTACATTAATAAATTTTTGAGTCGTTACAATCATCCCCGTTATGAAATTTCACCCTCGAAATGTCATTTTCCCACACTAAAAAAAGATGTTGGTAACTCTTCTTTATCACTTCTTCTAATTCCAATGTGTTTTCTTCAATATTCTGGTTTTTCCAAACCACCAAAATGAGGGGCGTTGTCTTATTTAGTAGAAGATTTTCTATACGCTCTAAGATCATTACTAGTTTGTCCTCGTAAAAGAGATCTTCTTCTACATGTACAATCACTAAAGAGAGTACATGTGAAGAGTCTCGTATGTTCTTACTTAAGAGGGATACATGAAATACAACATGTACTTTTTCCATGGTAGGTGGAATCTCTAGTTGATAGTCGACAACCCCGACTCAATCAAAAATCTCGAAGGGGCTGATGTACCTAGGACATAACTTCCCATTCTTTCCCATACTCATGACATTATTCCATAGAGATAAGCATAGAAATACCATGTATCCTTGTTTAAACTCAAGGTCTTGTCGATGGTTTCTGCATAACTCTTTTGTCAACTTTGTACTACCTTGATATGTTGTTGAATGGTTTTCACCTTCACCACATTTTCTTCGACCATTTCATGTCCTAGCATCTTACTATCACCGACTTCATCCCTATATGTCGGTATTCTGCACCATATCCCCTAAAAGGATTCGTATGGTTCAATTCATATGTTCTAGTGGAAACTATTATTATAGGATAATTCAACCCCAGGAAGTTTTTAATACCATTCTCCTTTAAATTACATTGAGTATTCTCTAAGCATGTCCTCATGTTTTTGCATAGTCCACATAGATTGGACAGCAGTTTGAGGATGATAAGCCATTATTATGTTCATGATAGTATCTAGATCATGATAAAGACTGTTTCAAAATAGATATATGATTCATGTATCTAGATAGGATACAATAAATAATTTTACATTATGTAGACTTTCCACATCCCTGGTATATATTCATGCAAGTTGATCCAATGATAAATCCACCTAAATTGCAATGAAGTGTGCCAACATTGTATGACGATCCACATCAACCGAGATTCCATTATTGTCTTTTTATGTCTTCGAAGGTCTAGTGAAAATTTCCATGGTGATGTTCTCATATTTCCATGTTGGTATGGGAAATGGTTGCATCATCTACATAGAATTTTGTCACTCTTCCATCATGTGATAACACATATAGAAATTTTATGTATACTTAGTGATCTCTTTATTTATATTATCCCACCAATAATGCTCTCGGAGATCTGGACACATCTTTTTGTTTCCTGGGTGGATGGGGAATTTGTACTTTTGGCATCATCCAAAATCTCTTTCTTCAGCTCCAGACATGTTGGAACACATAGTCCTTTAAAAAATCTCACAATTTGTTCTTCATTAAAACTTAACACCGAGGATATCACTTTTCTCACAGCTTCCACATTCTTATAAATTCCCACATCATTCTTTTGATCATCCATTAACCTTTCCAAAAGAGTTAGTTGAGAAATAATTTGTGAAAGGATTTATGATGTTCCCTTATTTATGATTCTCATGTACATATTCATCAAATATATGAAGATTGGATCCTTTAAAATTCTCATCAATTATATAATCCTTGGGCCATTTCTACTTACTTCATCTGCCACCTTGTTTGCTAAACAAGGGTGGTAATGGATTGAGTAGTCATAGTCTTTGATTTTCACTAACCATATTCATTGGCACATGTTCAACTCTTTCTATGTGAATATATTGTTGGGGATTTTTTGGTCTGTATATATTTTATACTTATCCCCAATGAGATAATGTAACCAAAATTTTAATGTGAAGATCACCAAATCCAACTCAAGATCATGTGTTGGTCAATTATTATCATGAAAGTTATACTTCCATGAAGCATAGGCAATGAAATTGTCATTTTTCAACAACACACATCCCATTCACTTCTTTTAAGCATCACTGAATACCACAAAAAGTTTTCCACGAGGGGGTAAAGTGAGCATGAGCGCAGTAATAAGCCTCATTTTCAACTACTTGATGCATTCTTCACATTCATAACTCCAATATAGCTTCACATACTCCTAATTTAGCTTGATAATAAGGTTGGAAAAAATCTGATAAATTTCTCACAAATTGTTGATAATATCCAGTTATCCTTAAGAAGCAACGAATATATGTTACCGATGATGGCCTCAACCATCCCTCTATTACAACTATCGTGGGGAGATCTATAGACATCCCATTTCTAGTGATGATATGGACAAAGAATGAGATAAACATTATCCAGAACTCACACTTAATGTAAATTCCATAGAACTTCTCCTTCCGCAAGGTCCCTAGTACAATTCTTATAAGCTCCTCATGATCCTCCCAGGTTTTAGAGTATATTATAATATCATCAACAAAGACTACCTCAAATTTTTTGATGTAATCACTAATAAATCTATTATTCATGTACATGAGTATTTATAGAGAATTAGTGAGTCCAGAAGGCATTAAGTTGTATTCATAGTGCCCATTTCTTTTATAGAAATCATTCTTGGGAATATCTTCCTTCTCCACCCTTACATGATAATGTCCCGACCGCAAATCTACCTTGGAGAAGTATTGTGCTCCATGAACCTGATTGAATAAGCCATAAATTTTTGGGTGAGGATAATTTTAATTATCATGATTTTGATAAGCTCATGATAATAAATGCTAAGGGGCATTGAACCATCCATCTTCTTGATGAAGTGGATTGGTGCACCCCATGGTGAAGCAATTGGGCATATAAACCCTTTATTCGGATTCTCCTGTAGTAGTTTCTTCGGATCCTCTTTCTCCACATCATCTATTCTATATCGAGTCATGGATATTGGAAATTCCTGATGTATATGATCAATTGAGAATTCAACATCTCTTCTTGGTGGAAGTCTAGGAATTTTTTTGGGAAACAGTTCCGCAAATTCCCTCAAAATATTCATGTCTTTATGGATAATTGCTTCTTTAGACTCAATTATCTTAGCCAGATATGTGTGATAATAGGTCTTTAATGTCAACAATTGTGATGATGGAGTGAAATATGAATCATCTTATACATTTCACTTGTATGGAATCGGGGGTCGGTTCTCCACATGGAGAGTGATTTCCCTCTAAAGGAAATTTATGAGGTCTGAGTATAATGAAAGATAATCCATAACATGAATGGAATGAAATTCCACCAGAGGGAGTATGAAGAGGTTCGTCAGGATGTTCAATCCACTGATAATGATAGGGGAGGTGCTAAATTCACGGGTTTCAATGAATTCCCCAATTTCCGTACTCACCAACATCATCACTTCAAAGATATTTTTGGGTGTTGGGATTGTTCTACTAAATATTTGATATATAAAATAATTCATAGAACAATGGATGAAAACCCTACATTTCATTTTTTGAGTCTGGTTCTACATATTTACTATATCAATAATAAACATAGGGAAGATATAAATTAAACACATAAATGGGATTCCATGGGCAAAAATAGATGAATTATCAATAACATTAATTTCAATAACTTAGGTATCTATAAGTTTCATTATATTTTATCTATGATCTACATTTTGTCTTGTATTCTTAAAGGAATTTATTAAATATTCGCTTAATAATGGGTCATACTAACCTTATTAATTTAACAAAACATAACCCTCAGGAGTGTCATAACCAAGAGTGAAGCAAGGCCTGTTTTCATGTACTAGGATACCCCTAGTCAAGCCTAAAACTATTTGTCAGAGTTTTCACTACAAGGTAACTATGTGCCAAAGCCACCTCTACCTGATCGTATCCAGACATGGATTTATTTTCTTGATAAACCAATTACTCAGTACTCACCAAAATATATGGATTTTTTTATTATACTTATTCTTACCTCTATGGATTAACTAGGGTTTTATAAGACAAATCCCAAAAATAAATTAATCTATCCTCTAATACCAGCTATATGAACCCTACTATTATTTCATAGAATGAAATGATTTATTACATAAGAACATAACATGATAAAACATAGAAGATCTAGGGGTCTAGTGACATTGGGCATTAGGAACATTACATAACAACATAAAAGAGAAAACTCATCATCTTATTGAAATCATCCTTTAAAAGACCACTACATTCCCTCGTACTTAGCATTGCCTGGGATAACCTGAGGACATACATAAGTAAGTGTTGAGTTATAAAGCCATGAAAGGTAGTAAAAAATGCATAAAATGAATAATACAATACATGTTATGCAATAGGATTATAAATGTAGCATACAAGAACATGAACAAAAAAGCATGATATATAATGATAATCATAACATGGAAATGTGGTAATAATACTTGACATGGAATTAGAATGATCCCATGCTCATTGTACATAGTGCAAGATTACACTCACATTTCACTTGATGAATGAGTAAAAAGTTGTTTCACATGAATTGGCATGAGTAAAAATTTATTACACATGACATATCATGATAATATACTTTAACCAATGCATTGGAGCTCTATCAGGGGGCACCCTTCTTAAGAATTTCATTTCATGCATTTGTGTACCACATTGATCATTAAACAAAGGTGCATTGAACATCATCATTTTTCAATGAAATAGAAATGAAGAATTAATAAATGAATATCAATAATAAATAAGTAAATATTCATATATAGGAATACCCTTGATAGAGAAATGGGCATGGTATTCACTACACATTGATTTTGGATTGCAAAAACGTGGTGCAATTTCGACCGCAAAACAGTGTGACATATGAATTATAAATAATGGTTGATGATAGAGAAAGGCGTGTATAATAATATAAAATAAAAATGTAACGTATTGGGGTTATATAGATATATTTCCCAACAATTTTAATTGAATTTATATTCAATAAAAAAAATTTACTTGAATCTAAATGTAGAGAGAAAAATTCCATTTGGAATTTTGCCATAGTAACAGGTGAACATGAAGGAATTTAATTGGGTAAAATTGGGAATATCATCATTCAAACATAAAGGAGGAAGTATGGGGTAGGTGAGAAATCATACCCCAACATTTATAATTGAAAATAAAATTGGGTAACAATATTATGAAACATGGATAAAAAGAGAAAGGTAGGAAGCCATTATGAGGAAGTGTAATCCCAAAGGTTGGGATAGGCTTCTTGGGAGCTTGGGGTGCCTTGGGAGGATTCTAGGGAGACGAGGGGAGAGGTTAAAATAATTTAAAATGCTATTAGTGAAGAGGAAGTGGGATTTCAGGTTGTTTTATATATGAATGGAGAGGAAATTATTTATAATTTTGTTTTGGGACACTACACATTAAACTAATCAAAACCACAATCTAGTCCATGGTTTTTGAAAATGGGTTTGGCCAACGGTGAGTGGAAGACAATATTTTTTTTATGGATAGTGCCCGAAAATCATAATATAATAGGGTTTCTTATGTGGAGCTGGGGAACACTCTCAAGGAAATTAATTTAAAAAGAAAAATATTTTTATAAATCTTTCAGGGTGAACTAAAGCTTTGTAAAATAAATAAAATAAACGTAAAAGCAGATTACAGGTATGGTAAAACATATATTGGCCGAAAATAATGTATTGAGTATTTTATTACATCTCAATTGGTTCATTATGATTTCATTAAACACATTATATATTTAAATGGTATTTAATTTTTACCCAAAAATTCGACTGTCACAAAAAATTATGAAAACCTTACTGTTGGATAATTCCGAAAACCGATTCCAACAATAATAATTATTTTATCTAAATAATTTTCTAAATTTGTGAATTTTAACTTTTAAAATAAAAACCATCATTTATCGAAAATTCATGTTTTTGACTATGAGAACATTCAAATCATTATAAAAAATTTAAATTCATTCAAAAAATAATAGGATCATTTATACATAATAATATTTATTTAATATTAATAATTTTTTATTAAGGTATATTTTAATTAAAAAATCCATTAATTTATCAAAATAGATTCTTTGGATGAAAATTAACTAAAAAATAATATTTGTGATTTTAAAACTATTTACCAAGTAACAATAATAAAATGAATATATATTCAAAATTATATACAAAAATAATGCACATAATCATATTTATAGTGTATTAATATGTAACCCCTTATAACAACCTCATAATACCTTAGGGTAAGGTGTCCAATGGTGACAGAATTTTGGGGTGGCTCGGATAACATCGATTGAGTGGTAATCTCAATCCACATCCACTAATCCCTTAGGCGGTTTCGCTCATGCTTAACGTATTAAAGCATGGCATGGGTGTGGTAATGATTTAATCCCAATGATGCCACCACCTTTCTAAGAACTAACTAAATGTACTCATATGGAAAAAGTCTTTTGGATGATGTCATCACATCTTTTTTCTGAGTAATTGGGATTTGTTAAAGCCCTATATTTATACTAATCATTTGATCACTTTTCAATGGCTATATTAGGAAAAATATCAATTCTTAATGGAATTTTAAAATCCAAAATCATACAACCAAATAAGTGCATACATTAAACATAACCATAAGAAGACATTTAAATCGACCAAGTGGAATTTAAATTAATGTATTTTTGGGTCATTACGCATTCACTGTCTTGATACACAACACCATTTTATGTTTTTCATCCATAAACTAAACTGGATAAAAAATTATAAACTATGAACCACAAATACTGTTGATATAATATTAGATTTATTTTAGGATGCAACATATCATCACATATAGTAGATGAATATCATAGATATCCTATCTAAAATTTCTAATATAAAAAAGAATTGAATTTATATTGGAAATAATGAATAGGATGCCTATGTGATCTCCCCCAGATTCCTAGACCTTTGGTTTGTTCTCTACTATTTAGAGTTTAAAAATCCACATTATAGTGTGGGTGATGAATAAGAACCTAAAGAAATGGGAAAAAATTGAGTGGAATGATGTAATTAAAAACAAATAATAGAATAAAATTAGTATTAAAAAATATATTATAGGAAGTAAATAAGTAGATACCTATTCCTAATATGATAAATGTAGTCTGTGGATTCATATTCTTTAAAATGGTAGTTGGGATATATATATATATATAGTATGTTTTGGAGATAACAATAAACTTATTTACCTACAAATTCAGTGCCAATGTGACCTTCTCTGGAATATTGAATGTGTTATGACTATCACTTATGATTAAGTCCACTAGGGATGTATAAATTTCATTATTAAACATGAATTTATATTTTTAGTGTTTTTTGATATGGTAGTATCAAATAAATTCAATTGCTGGTTCTCTAATGTTTGGTTTCAATGGCTAAACTAGAGTCGACATAATCACTACAATCAAAAAAAATAAAATATTTATTATTAATTAAAATTATATATAACGTAATATAAAAATAAAAATATATATTATATTTTATAAAGATGTTTGTATTTTATATTAATATTTATATTTTTTAGGTTTTGTATGTTTTTTTCTATTTCTTCTATTTTGGATTATATAGGTTGAAATCAAAAGGTGGGGTGGATTATTGTTCTTATCTTCCATGTCTATAGATGTATGTAAATGGACCCTATTCAGAATAGGTGCAATGATAGATCTCCCCCACTAAGGAATGATTTCTTCAATGTGGAGATCCTTCCTAAAAAATGGGGAATTATGCTGAATCATTATGGATCCATAGATCTTAGTTGATTGCGACTAGACATGTCCATTATCGGAGGCGTGTGATAGAGATTCCTCCTTAGGTGGAGGAAATAAAAGGATCATATTCATTTTTGTATTATTCAGGGGTTGGATTCAATATTTGATTGATATGTGGTGCAAGATTGCATATTTTGGTTGTAATGAACACAAATTTCATCATTTGGTTTGTTTATGTGTGGGAGTTGATATTTTAAGAATATGTTTTGGATTTTTTCAAGTGAATTGATCTTTTTTGGTTAAGAATATGGTAATAGGTGAGGGGAATCTAAGGGTGGATGTGATGGAAGTGGGGTGGTCATGGAGTGGATTTAGATTGATGGGAGTTGATAGACAAAAATCTGCATGACTATGATCTGAGCTCAGAATAAGATGGCAATGAATGATTGATGATAGGAAAAACTATCATGAATGGATTGGGGTGTGGGATAGTATTTAATATTTAATAGAATTTATGTGATATGGATTTTTGAGGCACGAAACATGGTATGTTTTTCATGATCAGTTTTTCAATGACGAGAGGAGTCCACAAATGTTTTTTCTTACATTCAAAAATAATAATTTCATAACCAGTACCATATTTTTTCCAAAATCAATTTTAAAATGACTAATTTATTAAAATAAAAATCTAAAACCATTATTTGAAATTATTAAAATTAAAATATTATACTTTCATACGTTTAGAAATTCTGAGCTTTTGATTAATATATATTAACAAAATAAAAAATTGAATCTATTTAAGAAATTAATTCCATAATTATTATAATTTTTAAAATTTAATTTAAATTTATATATGGATTTACTAATATAACTCCATTATTACGAATTTTTCAAAAAATTCATAAATTAATCCATTATAATATTGAACTCTAGATTTTGAAAATCAATAATCAATAATTAATTTAGCTAGTAATTTATTTAATATAGGTATTTTAAACGAAATGTACGCAATAATTACAAAAATTTTAGATCACACTAATAAATTAGACTAAAAGTATATGAATTTTTTTGAAATATATTTTTTAAATTTTATTCCTTTAGACTCATTTTTTGGTACATGCATATTTTTGAAACAATTTTTTATATGTTTTTATCTGAACTAAATACATACAAAGGATGTTTTATATCACATTTTAAACTCATTAAATGGTTTTCCAAAATAATATTTTTACAAAATATTATGAATTTCTATACCAATGTCAAAATGAATATTCTATTTTAACGTTTACAGTGAAAAATACATTTTCAACCATTGTAACCATAATTTAATTTTCATGTCGTGTTATAATTATTTATCTATTTTTATTGAAAACCCATATATCACATCAGTATTTATATTTTAATATTGAAAATCAGTTTTGAAATGAAAGTGTATTTAAATATATAATTTTTTTATCACATGGGTTAAAAAGAGTTTTTAAAATGTATAATGATAAAATGGTGCATGATTAAAATGTATTATTCATGATATGAACCTTGTAATTTTTTTAATAGAAATGAGTTATCCCAATATAACATTGAATATTTTTTCAACCACATAATACTCTAATTAATTGGTTATATTTGGAAGTCAAAACTTTGATTATTTCAATGTGTATGTGTTCATCAATGGTTCAGTATCTGTTAATTGAAGATTATGTCCTAATGACCCATCATGAATTTTACAAACATTTCATTACATTTTCGAGTATGTAATTTCATTTACAAAATCAATGTAAAAAAATTTAATTAGAAATGTATATCAATTTTTTTATAAATAGTTATGTTTTTAATTAAATGGTTTTCACAGAAATCGTGTTTTTAAGAAACTGTGATGATCAGTTTTTTTTCATTATTTAATTTTCTAAGTTATTTCATGAAAATAATTGGGCAATAATGTTTATTTCATGAGTATGTAAAATATTATTGTTTTCAATGTTTATTTTTTTTCAAAATAAACTCCCCTTATGATCTTATTGATTTTTAATTGACAAAGGGGTTTCATAATTCTTTTTATTTACCATCATGACTTTTTTGTGATCTTATAATGTTTATGATTTAATTTTTTATTTTTTATTGATGGGTCAGGGAAAATAAAAATTCAGGATGAAATTCATGATGATTTTTTATGAAAATATCGAATACCTTTCATTAAACATTTTCAATTGTAGAAGAAATGCATATTAAGTACAAGTGTCCACTTCAAAATATATGTGATTATTATATAATAGAATTTATCTAATTCTATTAAAATAGAGAGCTAAAATATATTATAAAAGAATATTAAATTAATTATAGTCTATGTCAATAGAAAATATAATTTATATGGAAAGGTCCCTTAAAAACCAATTTAAATTCTCATTCCAAGTTGTTACAAAAGGACTATATTTCAATATGCTTAGGATAAAATTATCATTTTTCTAATAACATATCAATTTTGGTTAGGAATCATAAAAACCAAATCATATTTGAAACTTGAATATTTTAGATGAAAACCCTTTACCTAATCCATAATACTGTTAATATCTATTATTTTAACCTTGAATCATAGTTATATTAAGATCACATAAATAATTAAAACCGAAATCATATTTTATGAATAATAAAATAATTTTATCTATTTAATCTCATAATTTAACTTTAACAAAATAATAATATATTAAATGGTTTGGTTTGGAATCTTATTCATTCTATGATATCAATATGTTCACACCATATTGATCTCAAAATATTTACATGACTCATTACTTTTTTAAATGTCCCAAATTACGATAAAACAACATTTACATTTAACCAAAGACTTATTGTACATGAAACCATTTTATGTGTAGGTTTAAAATAGTGTTTAATAAAAAGCCCAAAAAAATATTAATCTAGGAGTGATAGATTATTGGGTACCACTTTTCAATATATGTAATAAGCCTCATAGCACGTGAGTATTCTAACCCCAAGTCCCTCTAGCCAAGTGTAAATTAGTAAATATATATCACAATTTCATCATAACTCTAAAACCATATATATATATATATATAAACATTAATTATCCTATGAACTAAATTTCATAACTGAATATATGTCAAAGTAATGGTAATAGAAAACCAAAACCATTATCAAACCTAACATATTAATGCTTATATAGAATAAGGAAAATTTATATATAATGATTGTCATATAAAAGAAATCATGAATTATAATTAATTAAATGAAATATAAAATGTTGAATAAATCAAAGAATAAATCAAATATATTAAAAAATATTAAATTTAGACATAACAATAACAATTCGTTATAATTTTATATATATAAGGAATTATAATTTATTTTTCGTTATCCATAAGTAATGGAAATTATATAATTCTATAAATAACACATAATCAGTTTTTCAATGGTTTAAGAAATATTTTTATTAAATTTAAATCAATTCACTATTGAAATTTATTAATTATTTTATATATCCCCTTAATAAATATACACAAATCATATGGTTAGGCTTGTCATGTGTGAATGAAAGTTCATCTATTATATATCATACATTATGATAGAATTTTTATAATTCATGTATAGGAAACTGGTCTCATATAGACTGTATGAGAATAAAATAGTTCATAACTACATAAGACAGATTAATCTAGTCCTTTTTCAATCACATGCTTTAATAAGTAGATCATATTCTTGAAACTATAGTTATTTGGTCTACATTGGATTAATTTCCCAACATAGTAATAACAACACATGATTTTCACTATTGTAAGGAAAATTGTGTGCTGGCATGCATAATAATAAACTCAAGAAATTTTCTTATAATATTTCATTGCATTGGATTTACCCCTATATCATGGTTTCAAAATAAGAGTAATAATAAAAACATATTTTCACAATACCCAACCAATCGCGCCACTTATGGGTGGGGATGAGGTGATTGTGCCACCATAAACCAACCACCAACATTATTATGGCTATATAATAGTACTAATTATTGATAATATATAGTGTTAGGCCTTATCCTAAACTGCATATACATAATTCCCACACCCAAACAGACACCAGAATATAATGAAATTTCATAATCACCTAAAAATTTGGGGATCTTATTAAATAACCTCTAGTATCTAAATTATATTATAAATACATAATGCATAGAAAATAGGGTAATGTAAATGAAAATTTGATTTTATAATAAAATATTAAAACCTAGAATATATTTGTAAGAATGTACCTAGTCACACTCATTTTATAGATACATCGTCATTCAACCCAACTACTATGTACTGTTAAGCTCTCCCAACTCATAGACCACCCAAATCTCCACCAAATTGAATGTAGCTTGCACAATACATGACACCTATGGGAACAATTCCCATGAATCAATTTAAAGATAAAAACCAAGTATAAATAATTTGAAATCATAAACTAATATAAATAGGTTAGTTATCATATAAACACAAATTTGGTAGGGATGGATGATCTTGAATACTTATATTCTAAAATGGAAAGTACTTGAGACAATTAGAGTGGTATCATTTCTCATGGAAATCATAATGAAGATTCATTATGTGGATCTATAAATCTGAACTACCTAGGATTGAAATCCACATAAACTATCTACAACCAAAATTAAATTGGAAGAATCACAACTACAAGTCACCATAGTAATTGAACATTGAATCAAAGACTGTGTATCACAAACATCATCCAAAATGGGGATACATGAACCTAAATACACAATCGTTTTGTAGTATATCACATGTCATTAATAGTATATACTAAGTGGAAGTTACAATGGTATGATTAGAATTTCATCACCATGTTCCAATGGGGATACATGATACATGGCTAGACATAGTCGATTGAAGGGTGGGATACATGAACCTATCTATGATATTAGAACTCCCTCACCTCTATTCCCAAACCCATCATGTAGGGAAATATGAAGATAAATATAATAACTAATTAACAATAACAAATTCCACCATATGGTTGTCAAAAATAATTATTCTCTGGAATTCTATGTAAGGATTGACATTGGTTAGAGTAATCCCATTACAAAAAAAATATGGATAGATAAAGGGATACAAATTATAGGTGGTCATGGAAGAGGTTCATGAAATGTACAATGTAGTACACTATTAAATCCTAGACCTATATGCAACCAAGATGTTCCCCTTACTCTAATGAAATAATGGTCCCAAGACCATCTCACAAATTCTTGAAGCCTCCGAATACAGGTGAGGGCTTGGGGTATGTTCATGGGGACAATTTTCCCCAATTATCAATGTCTATCTCAAAAGTGATCTATGATAACACTGGTAAAGAGTGGATAAATTAAAATTAAACTGACGAAATAGCATAAGAAGAATTGAATAATAATAAACTAGTCCAAATGATATTAAAATACAATAATGGATTATTGTTTGACATATATGTATAAATATAGAAACATGGGTAAAATTAGCTTGTAAAATAAGGTTTATGACCGTCTAAAAAAGACCTATGAATAATTCCAATCATTCCATGCTCTAGATTTATCATATTCAAGAAGCTCTATACTAAGAAATCATGTAATCATGTGTTTCAAGAAACTATCATCCCTTTTTCAGTACCTATATACAAATAGTCAACCTAGGTACCAATTAAGGCCCAAATATGGTATGAGATATATCATATTTGGACACCTCTGATGATTTATTTAACATCATTTCAATGTAATATAAATTGAATTGTGTCCAATCATTTATAATTAAAACTAAATTTATTGTAACATTAATACCCACGTGTCTTACTCATCCCTCAGTTGTTGTTCGAGAATGTAACTAGTTCATTATTTAATTAACATTATTTTATCTAATTTTTTCAGATAAGGCATATCCATCACAGAAATCACCACATAATTATACCACTAGTAAAGGTTCCATGACGTAACAAGGAAACCTATTTTGACATTAATAATAAAATGGTTCTATGGTTACAACTATTGAAACCAACATCTCATGGGTCACCAACTCAGTAATAATTGCCGCCAGGATAGTGGGTAAGAGATAATACAAATACCATTTTCCATTGAATTCCATTATAATATGATCAAAATGTGGTGATGTAATATATACTTACTAATACAAGGAAACCTAGGGCAATGAACATGTATATAACTAAGAAAACATGTGTCCACAGAAGACAAGATGGATCTAATAATTTGTCCCAATTAAATTTGTAATATTAATAAAGTGATCCTATACTATCAAACCAAGAATCCGCTAATTTATAAGGATTGGGTTCCATGGTGCATGTCATCATAGGAAACCATCATCCAGGAATAGGAATGGTGTCCACAAGTGCTCAAGGAATTCCCTAAGGAATCCATGAACTAAAATGATAATAACTACCACTATAAGTTTGATAACATAAACATGTAAAATTAGGCACCATATATTTATTCCATTAAATATGTTAGTGTATATAATGGTCATGAAGTTTAATAAATATTAATGTTCATTTAATTCCATTCATTTGTGTGACATGGCCAAGGCACATGAAATCATTTATGTCCTTTAACAATTAATTACATAGTTCTCTCCCTTAGTTTCATGACTTGAAATAGTTATTCTAAGGATGATCAACCACTATAAATACATTAATATAAACAAGTCCATGTAATGCTTATACCAAATACTTACCATGATTAAATTTAGAATATTTTATATATTTTCAAGAAGATAGATTTAGAGGTTCCAGTGTGTATCACACATGGATCCTAACAAGTTAAATTGAAAATTCATTATCCATTTAATACAAGGTAGCTTACCATTATATTGTACTGGATCATGCACACCCAAATGGTGGATAAAAGGTAAAAAAACACTATAAACCCAAATATGGTACATCACCCAACATGGGGTTGTTGATGTTACCAATAAGTATAAATTACATACATAGAAATGGTAACCAAACACAATTTTAATATCTTTTAGAAAGAAATATAAATTTCACAAATAATTACTAATTAAATCAACTCGATGACACAAAAAATTAATTTTATTGAAACTCAATGGATGAGTTATAGACAACCTACATTAGACTAGTATGACTCTTTTTATCCAGAATCAACCATTAGATTATCCCATATTGATGTAGATCTTAATAATAGATAAATTCCCTGAAATCGAGATTTTGAGACTTTTTTTTCTAAAAGGGGTTTGACATGAAAATAATGATGGAATACTAAAAAGTAATCAAGAACGTACTACATCAGATCCACTAATATGGATGGATTTCAAATCAGGCTCCTGATAGATGATCAATATCAGAAGCTATGATTGGCTTCAAATGAGATCATAGGAGGAGACATGGGAGAGTCTTTCTGATGGAAAGGAAGGAAGATGGAGGGTTTTTTTTTACAATTATATAATTTGAGAGAAATTTGTAATTTTTTTTAAATATTTCCTTTTCATAGTTTGTGTGCACGGTTTGGTCAGGCTCAGCCCAAACCATGCACGAACAACTATATAAAGGCATCACCTATATTGTAAGGATTCTTATTTAGGAAAACCATGCTGTGACATTTTGAAATGACTATGTATTTTTTCTGAAAAATTTATCTTGGTCATGAAGCCCAACTCGCACAGCGAAGGTAAATTATACACCCTATACTAGCCCACTGTCCATCCTCACATGGTTTAATATAACCATGAACCCTTCCTTGAATGATTGATTCGAAACATGACAAATTCCATTTTCATAGAAAAGATAGGGTTCCAGGATCCAAATAGTCCCCTTACTGCCCTATGACCTTTATGTACACATTAATCATCCATATTTGGTCCATAAAAATGAACTAGAAAAAAAATAAAGGATCTCTATGTGATTCAAAAGTTAGGTTCTTGTTGGATTCTCCCCTTAATAGAACTCATCACTGAATTCACCTTCACGGGGGAGAAGAAGAATATCTATGAACAAATCTATCCCCATGGAACGTTCATTGGCCTCATGCTCCCATGTTTCAACTAGTAAATGTTCATGCATCCATAACACCAATACTAGAGGGATAGACTAACCTTAGAGAGCCTTCATGATCTGGTAAAAAATGTATATAAAATACTCATCTAATGAATAATCATCATCTAACTCAATTTCCCCAGGATAAAAAGAATGATATGGGTTTTCATGATACACAATAATCTATGAAACAAGGAAGATACCATGCTTTTAATGCAACCAAGGAGGATGTAAAAATAAATAGGCTACTATCCCAAATCACTCTAAAATATAAAACATCCAAACAAAGCATTACAACTATGCCCCCTGACTCTATATCTGTTTATACCCAATCATGGAAGATAGCAAGAGGGAAACAAGATCCCCAACCCCCAAACTCTAGTGGTCATAAGTTGACATTGGTATACATTGATTACCTAGACTGATATATATATACACACATCCTAATTTATTAAACATAAATTGAAGTCTACTAAATAAGAACAATACCTTATTGGGATACCTCACCAACCTCTAGAAAGTACATGGGTGAATTTCACAACCAACTATACATAGTCTCAAAATGATCCATCTATATTTTTTCTGAGAGTCTATTATTTTAGGATAACAAGAAGAGAGGGATATGTCTGTCCAATGAACTATTGAATTTAGTGATTCATGCTTGGAGTAAGTCCACCAAAAAATGAATCAACCTTTCGGAATTCCAATCAATCTAAGGATGAATAGATATAATCATAATCTTCAGTTTACCCATATCATTGTACAACCCCTGCCAAAATAATGATTTAAAATGATGATCCGTTTCTTGTATGAGGGACCACATGTAGTCATACATGCTTATAGAAATGTTTTATTGTTGGATCATCAGCTGAGAATTTCTCCATGATAAGAATGAAGTGGTTTGCACTCATCATTCAGTTAAAGATGACAAATATAGTTTTTGTAACAATATAATAACTAGCTAAGAAGACTATAAAGTCCATGGAAATATCATCCAAATTTCTGGTCGAAACTGCAAGCAGTTGTGACAATCATGCATGTATCTCATGATATGTCTTTGTTTACTGATATAGGTAACAGCTAATGATAATTCCTATTATCTGATGCTTTATCCCATGACAAAAATACTAGTGTTGCATTCTATGATACATCTTGTAGCTACCTGGATGAAATTCCAATTGAGACATCTGTGACTATCGCACCAACTTCACTCCCATATCTATTAGAATATATACACATCCATATATACTAAGGATTCTTTCTATATCCACAATCCAATATTGATATGGGTTATCTCCTGAAATACTTTCATACAGAACCAAAAACACATGATCTATAAATTTTCAACTCTTCAACTTCTCACTATGGAATGATGTAACTATTAAGGATTAGTTATATGACTACTTCTGAATATCATGAACCTATAGATTTAAATTCGAAAATTGGGCTACAAAATTCCATTCATCACTTGATTCATGTATGGAATGTGCCTATGTTTTCTGACTCAAAACATTAGAAACTACATTTAAATTTCTAGGCATATAGGCACGCTAAATATCTAAGTAATGAATATATTTTACCCACCTTCAGTTAATGAATGAAATTATTGATGTGTAAATATATATTTGAGTCCATTGTTCTATTTATACCACAAAAATTACTCACACAGTAGATTGTGTCTCTTGTAATGTAAGTAACAGAAACCTATTTCAGGATCAAGATCTTATAATAGGTTAATTCTCCCATGAGGCCCCAAATTCTAATATTCGAACAAAATGACTATCCATGTATAGGAGGAATTCACCTAGGTTTATGAATTATGAATCATATATGAATGTAAACTCATTTTCTATCACTATAAGAATAAGAATAGGTGTCGAGTCAAGCCTCATTTTCAACTCATGAAAGTATTTGTTTCACTCTTATGACCATAAAAACATAACACACTTATTTATAATAATTATAATAAAAATTGAAAAGCATGATAAGTGTTGTATGAAATGTGTGTAGTAGTCAACTAGCCATAAAAAAAATTTTATTTCAAAAATATTCGTAGGATTCATCCTTTAAACAACATGACTAACTTTCTCCGGATCAATAGGGACTACTGATTTCATGATTATATGAACCATGAAGTGAACGTTGGAAATATATAAGTTGTCCTTAGTAGAATTCACATAAATATGATTTTATCAGAGTATAATCAAAATGATCTCATGATTCTTAGAAAAATATATACCATTGTGAGAATACACAAAGATGTCATCCAAAAATACGAAAACAAAAGAATCCACATAGTTATCAAAAACCATATGCATAAGAGACATGGAAATGGAGGGCATGTTAAACTGACTGATGACATAACAAGTTACTCATACAGAGTATAAATGCTTCAAATTTTTTAATGAGGTTTGTGTGATGACAAAAATCACACATGATGATAGACCAAACAATGGTGAGACTTAGAAAATACCATAGTTCATTTAATTTAGCCAAATATAGAATATATTAAATGTCATAGATATGGGTTATTGACTGTCATTAGGTTCAGCCATTTGTAATCCTTTCATTGATAAAGGATTTCATTTTTATTATTTTTGAAAATAATTGACGAACAACAAGAGTAATTGTTAGACTATATAACACCATTTCCATCTAGATACTCTAACTACCTCTTGATATCTTGGCACTCATAAGGTTCTATCATGTATGAATCAATAAAAAATGGAGATACTCAAGGAAAAAGATAAATATTAATCCTTACCACTATCTCAGGAGTTAAGAAAGAAAAATATTCACGAAATATTCCCCTGAAATGATATTCTAATATATGGAGTTCAGTATAATAGAATCCAAAATCATCCATGAAGTGATTGATAATAAGGGTAGTCAGTCCACCTATCGAATGATGCAATGGTCTAGATCAAGTATCCTAGAAATTCCACTCAATATTGTGTAGATATGTTCCACTATCTCGTGATGTATATGACCACTAGATACACCTTATTTCTTCAAAGTATTGATACAAAACAATCAAATTCATCTCAAGAATGACATCAAAGCCCATCATCTCAAGAAAAAAGGGCACCCCATCAAATATTGGAGTTATGCGGCGGTGTAATGTGGTTCGACATAAATCAATGTGGGTAAGATGAGCATTCTGAACTAGGAATTTACAAGGGCCCTTTTGAATAGAGGATCCCCATGATGATGTTTTTTACATATCTGAAAAATGACCTGGATGGGGTGTATCTTTGCGATCAGATGAGCCTATAAATAAGAGTATACACTTTTCATTTTAGAGGAATATTTTAGATGAAAATCCATCATCACTGTTATTTCACGATGCAAGGGGTGCTATATGAAATTGGTAGTCTATGAGAGAATGATCATAGTGAAAATACTACTCCAATATTGATCAAAGTGAATGCATATAATTATTGAGTGATTTTTGAATATGGGATGTTTAACAATGGATCAGTGAGCTTCATGATGTTAGTTGTTACAGAAAGGATGTTTTCTTCATGATGGAAGATTTTTTTGTGAAGGGGGAGGTGCATTGCGATGGTGTGAGCTCTACGAATGAGGGATCTCTATGAAAGAGTGATCCTTGTGATGGAGTGAGCTATTCGAACTATTTATCTATTCAGAATAGTGTCCACTGGTAATGAGTGAGCTTCGCAATGGATCATCATGAATGATTTTTTGGGAAAAGATGTTTCTAAGCATCAATTTGTAGTGAAATGGGATTTTAATGTGCATCAACACATGTTTACAATCAACGAAATTTACCATGCTCTGATTTGAGTAATGAAATTAATTGAAATTCATTTTATCAACATTAAAGTCAATTATCTTATTTTTACTTCTCTAATTATATCACTATTTGATTAGATCTATATAAAGGTGATGAGTTGTACATTATAATAGTATATGTGGTAAAATTAAAGAATATATATGAATGAGAAACCAAATTGAAGGATGTGAAACTAAAAGTCTGGAACTATGAATTTTATTATCTAAAGATGAATCCTTATGAGAATGATTATTCCATCCTCCATTGTACTACTAAAGTAGTTGGATCAACATGACGGATTGGGGAAGAAAGTAAAGAAATTGAAATTGTGAATAAAATATTGAGAAGGCATCCACCTTTTTAGAATGCAAAAGATTAATCACTTGAGGAAAGTGATCTATCTAAACATTCTCACGATGATCTCGTGAGTAGTCTAGGTTCATACGAAATGACAGTAAATCCAGAAGTTGTGATGAAACTTGCAAGAAATAAATGGAATTTAAATCCATAGACAACTAGTAATTTTAAAGGAAATGTTGATGAAGATATTGAGGAAGGAATTCATCATTCATTATTTTCCAATACATTCAACAACAGAATAGGGAAACAAAAAGATTTGTTTCCTCCAACATGATTCCATAGTTTTTGATTTATTTACATTGCATCTCGGTGCCCAAGAAAGTTTGATGATGACGAAAATGATGCTAGGGACATGTAGAATCCTATGAAAAGGATTTTCAAAAAACTAAGGTGTCATGTCCAGAATGAAATTAAAGAGAAAGTGATTTTTCATTGAATAATAATATGATTGTTGTTAATACATTGAGGAATAATAACTGAATCATAAATCAAGAACACATGCATCAATTATGGAAGCATTTGATAAATCATAACATTTTACAGGTAATGCCAAAGATAGTTAGTTTACCATTGATGGCGATCTCAAGTTGAACATAACAATTCTTTTAGTAAGATTTAAAATAAATTCATGTGATGAAAAATTCCGAGAGAAATTGTGGAATAATCATCAGAGTATATTGATTAGCTTTAATGTAAAATTATATTGCTTAAATATGTAGAGAAAATATAGTCAACAGCCATGTAAAGCTCATAGGTGGTAGTGTAACTAAATATGTGAATCGATGAATATGCAACTTTCATAAATAACCTCACCTCCATACTTGAATAATATTCCATTACTATCATGGGTCTTGAAGAATAATCTGTTACTCATATGATTAAACATGAAAGTGAATCAATTAAAAAATAATCCTAGATTAAAACCATGTTTTTAAAATTATCAGTTTCTAAATTTATGGGTAGAGATAATCTTGGTTTCTATAGAGAAGGAAATATTTTCAATTATCAACGATTCAAATGCCTAGGAAATAGTGGAATCAGTAGTGAGGCCGAAACCCCAAATGCAGTAAATACAGTTGGCCAAAATGAAGTAATGTTTAATATTGGTCATGTTGAAAGCTAACTTGATGTACTGAAAAGGAAGTTATCAATAAAATCATAAATAATTAATAAAAACAATCCATAGGTATCCAGAAATTATAGGTATCCAAAAAATATTTATACGGAAGGATACATGAGGATAAATCAAAATCCAAAGACATTTCCACTCATGAAATGTCAATTTGTGTCTATTTGGGCCACACCATGACTTATTGTAATGAGGAAACAATATATTTAAATTTGGGAGAGATTGTAGCTGAACAAAGAAAAAGAAATCCATATCATACTTCTTAAAGAATAATTGATTTATATGTATATAGATTTCATTATTCTAACATTTCCCATTAATCTATGTATTGGAGGAAGATAAATGATAGGATAAATTCATACAATTATTAGAGACATAGGAATAGTCGACAACATGATGATGGGACTATTTCAAAAAAAAATCTCATTTGTACGAAGAGTATGAACATAAATAACCTGTTCACATGGAAATGAAATTTGAAAATCCATTTATATCATCCAAAAATTCAAATATTTCATGGAAGGAAAAGAGGAAAAATGAAAAACCCTACCATGAAAAAGTATCTCTGAAGCCTATAACGAATATTTGAATGTGGGTTCTTGATTTTGGGTAATCATGAAGTATGAAGGGAAATAAAATCCTATTAATGAATTTTATGAAAAAGGTTGATGGAATAGTTATGTTCGGAAATAATGGTGTATTAAAGATCAATGTTAGTGGACATACTAAACTTTCATATTGAGAGCTAATGAAAACTAAATTTCATTATGTGGATGGGTTATATCACAATCTCTTGAGTGTTTGTCAATTATGAGACATATGAATTCTAGTGAAATTAAAAAAAATTGAATTCATAAAAAAGGTAATGACATAGAATTATATCATCTAAGGTTGTATAATAGATCAAAAATATTATAAGGTTGAATGTAATGATACATTTTCTAAAAGAAAGTTAACGAGGAAAACAATGTGTGGCATTGAAGATTGGTTACCCTAATCATGAAGACTTATAGCAGATATCTAAACTAAATATTTTCATTGATATTTGAAATCATAAAATGTGAATATGAGAAGACATGTTATGCATTCATGCCAGGATACTTGTTGGGTAGTTCATATCTTCCAATGAAGGAATGTGCATCAAATATTTTTGTTCTCATCTATAGAGACATTTTTTACAGATAAATGTTTCTAGAACATATGGAGAATTGTACATTGTGCTATTCAAAGATTATTACAGTACATTGGAATGTATGATGTTTATATACAGAATATGACAGGTTCTTGATTATACGAAAACTTATGGAAGAATTATCGGGAATGATACATGATGGAAAATCAATGTTCTACAACCAGATGATGAAGTAAACTTTAAGTCTAATGGACCTAAAAACTGACTGTAGAAACATAGAATTTAATAACCTATTGAAGCTGTGGGGACCCCACATCTAAATGTAGTTTTTTATTACTGAAATTGAGAGGTTAACAGTATGACCACAACTATGCATATTGAGAGTAGTATCCTCCACCATTAATGTAATGAGGCCATTAAAGATGTGGTATATATTTTAAATTGAACATGGATTTTTATGGGTGATGTGAATACAATATATGAGTTGTGTAATCATAAGATACCTTATATGATATATTTCTGCATCTTAGGATGTAAATTTTTAATTGTAAAAAATGACGGAAGTCAAGGAATGTATGGTGATGAATTAGATTACTGAATATTCCTCATATATTCAATGAATATATAATCCTACATATTCCAAAAAAAGAACCTTGGAAAAATTAGGTAATGTAGTGATATGATTATTATTTAAGATAAATCCAAAAATTACTCATGTAATTATTATGATGATGAGAAAAATAACGAGGATGATTGGGAATGTAGATCGAATCCAAATACATACATAAATGATGGAATAAAAAAACTATTAGGATTCAAATAATTATATTGACTCTGATAAAGAATCAAAAGAGGATACCATGACTATACAAAATTATAGTGGACATAAAATAATAAATAAAATAACATAAATTGATCAATCTAACATCATTTGGTTGTGGAATTAACCCAAAAAACATGGATAATTAGGAATAATGCACATTTGACATTCCATTTAGTGGTTCAATCATTTCCATTTGAAGAAGCTATAATATATGAATCATGTGTTAATTCCATTAATGAAGAGATGGATTAGATTATCAAGAATAAAACATGGGACCTATTCAAAAGACCTGAATGTCACAATTTTATTGGGATGAAGTGTATTTTTAAGAATGAATATGATTTTCATAGAAAAGTGATATGAAATAAATCATGATTGGTGTGTAATGAATATTTACAGATCAATGGTGTTGATATGGAAGATTCATTTTATCTATTAGTTATACAATAATCAATATGTCATTTCCTTGATGAGAAAATTCTGATTGGATACCAAGTGATCGAAAAGAATGTGAAAGAGACTTTCATATGTGCTGTTCTTGAATATGAATTTTAAATAGAACCAGCATCAGGGTTTCATCTTTTCAATTATGAAATTTAAGTCTACAATCTAAGGAAGGAACATTATAGTTTTAATTAGGAATATGTGGCATGGTAATCATATCTAGATTTGTATTTGAAAAATATTTAATTTAAAAGATGTGAAGTATATCACGATATTTATGTGATGAATTGTTTGATAGATAAGTGTATGGAATTAGAGTACATTGATGATATTATATTTGGTGGATGTAGGCATAGATCAGTGGATGAATTTTCAAGTCACATGAAATAAGAATTTGAAATGTCTATGATTGGTGAAATCACATATTATTTATGGCTTTAAGGGTTATAGAGTAAATAATATACTATTTTCTCACAAGAAAGGTATGCAAGAGTGTTTCTGATGAAGTTAAATATGCAAGATTCCAAAACAATGTCAACTCTGATTGAGGTTAAAAGAATTATAAGATAGCATGAGGATGGTTCATCTATAGATCCCACAATATATAGGAGTATCATTAAAATAATATTGTACCCAATAGTGACACATCTAGACATTGTATTTTCAACATTATTAGCGGTCCACATTCAGAATAATACAATGATTGAACATATGGATGTAGTGATATGAATGATGAGGTACAAAGAAGTTAATCACTATTATGGTTATAATTTTCTATAGAAAGAGATAGTGAACTATTAGCAATTTCAAATTATAACGAGGATAGATATGTTTTTGATAGAAATTCTACAAGTGGTGGATCATTCCCTATTAATAAGAAATATGTGGGAGAGTTGAGTATGATATTGGAAAGATATTCTCTAAAATCTATTAAATCCGAGAATATTTATGCCACAAATGAATGCACACAACTATTGTGGATGATGAAGAAACTTACTGATATTGGTGATTAAGTGAAACAACCAGTGGTGATCCACTATGATATCAATTGTGCAATTAATCTTACAAAGAATCATATTAAGAACTCTCATAAAAAACACATTGAAATCATATATCTCATTATCAAGGAAATTATTGAACAAGGAATTATTGAGATAGATAATGTGGGAAATTATGAGAAATTGGTTGGATTTATGACCAAGCCACATTAAATGGATTTGTTAGAGAAACAACAGCTGAAACATAGTGGACATTCACCTGCCAATGCATAAATTTGTCATGATATTCCCCTCACTCATGATTTTCTAACTTTTTTAATCTATTTTGGGATGTGGGGAATGTTTATGGGTGAGAAATGATTTAGGAGGAGTATTCTCTAATAACAACATTAATCAATTACTAGTTTTGGGGTTTACCACAAATGGGGAATAAAATTATAAATTCAATGTGAAAATGTGGATGAAATGAAGTAATATAGATAAAGAAATTTATTTCATTTTTTCCTTATTGTTGGTGAATGGAGACTATATAAATTCCTATAGTTACCATAGGGGATAATGAGAATGGATAAAATAATATGATGTTATATAGAAACTATCAAACCGATCATTAGAACACAACATCACATAATTAATTTCTTTTTTCATGTTCTCTACACTGATCATTTCTTACATCAACGTAGAGTTGTGGCTATGTTTACCTTTATGTATCCTGAATAGATATTATTTGGTGTTATATTGAATTTATATTCTGATTTCCAACTACCCCAATGGGGGATCTTATTGGAAAAATGGTTTTTTACGCTATAAATGGAGTATGGATTTTGTTTGTTCTCAATCGTCTAATGTATGATCATGGATATTTCAGGGAAATAATTAATAAAATTCGATCCACAAATTTTATTATAGGTGGCATTGTTTCATAATGTTTTCCATATATATGTGGTCTAATAAATTGAGAATGGAAAGCATTGAGAAAAGTTGTTCTTATTAAATTTCTTATGAAAATATGGAAAGAACATGAGTTTTGTAGAGATAGGATTAATGATTTATTTTTGCAAAAGGATTAATGTATTGTGATGGTGTTTATTGATATTAAGAGAATTTGAGCTTCTAAAAATATATTTTTCTAGATTAAAAACTTCGCAAATATGATAATGTAAAGGATTTCACTATGAATTAATGGATGATTTTGAAGATATGAAGCATTGCGATTTCAGACTTAGTTGTTTTGTGAATATGAAAATTGGAGATCTATGGTGGCATGAAAATTATTGATGGAAATATATACGTTTATATTCATTTTTTCTCACTAAGAATTTTCTTGCAGCATTTTGAATGGAGGAGATCCAAAATGATGTTTTTGACCAATCAAGTAAATTTGTAGGAGGTGGTGGATCTTTACAATCAGCTAAGTGTATATATAATAGTCTAACCCTTTTCATTCATGATGAATTATTCAATGAAAATCTTGAATTTCTCAGATTTCATGAAGAATGTGTTGCTCCACAAAATGGTAGTTTATGTGATCTTGAGGTTCGTGAAAATACAATTCCAGTCTTGACTTACGTCAATGATTTTATGTATTGATAGATTTTTAAATATGGGATGCACCCTGGTGGATCAGTGAGCTTGGTGAAGGTAGTTGTTCCATGAATTCAGTTTTCTACGTGACAAGAGGTTGTTCCCTGATGGAAGAAGTGCATTGCAAATGTGCAAGCTCTACGAATGAGTGTGGTTCGTGAAGGTTAATTGTAAAAAGAAGTATTGTGAATCAATTTTTCAGTGATCATTTTTTCAATGTGCATCAAATATGGTCAAGGATTCATTTAGAGTACCATTCTTAAATAGGGATAGAGACTTTAATTATATATAATTGAAGAGACCATCATGTTTTTAAACTGAGTGTGACCTATCCCATAGTAGTGAAAAAGGGGGAGTTAGAAGAATATTTATAAGGGATGTAGTGATATTTCCCTAAATTATTATAATGAGAGAGTTATGAGAACATAGTGACTGTGAATGAACATTTGTATTCCATTGAAAGTGAATATTAGTAGATTTTGGTATGACCGAAAACTTTTTGGCGTATTATCCATGGCCTAATACTCTATGGTTAACCATGAAAAAATGAAATGGCATATCCTTGAATTTTATATTTTGTTTTTTCCCTTTCACACCAGATAGCTTTAACACTTACCTACAACCATGGTAACAAGATCCATCAATTGAAATGAAATTTATTACACCTTGATTCACCCCTCCCCAAATAGGGTGTTCTGGGGTCCATCACTAATATTGGAATATTTCCTTATATAGTAATCCCAATTGTTAATCTATAATTGTTCCCCCATAGTAATGCTATTTCTAGCCCATGGTATTACACAATATATAAAGATATAATGGTGTTTTATGAACATGTATCAAATAATGATGATGTTAAAGTATATACTAAAAGAATTTTACCTAGAATGATACATGGTCCTAGAGCCCGATCAATTTTTATTGGATATATAGAATGCAATTGACCGGATTCACAACCCTATCCAATAGTTGTACTTTCATGATCAATACTAATTTGGTTGCACAAGTTATCGATAGATGTTTTTCTTCCACAACCACAACCTCCTCATTGGAATATCTTGTCATTTTTTTCCAACTCCCCACCTGGCATGGTGTAAAAGTAGAATTTCTTGACGGTGGAGTTGGTTCATAACCAATTGAAAAAGAAGTTGATGTATTTGTCCAACAATTTCACAACAAAGTTCGCCATATTCTATCAAGACATACTCTTTATAGGTTATATATCACCTAGAGGATTCCGATTCCCCAATTAGAATTATTTTTGACACACCATCGAGATATTAGTGTTGGTACACTAGATGAAACCTACCTCACAAGAACCCTTGAATTATCACCTTATACCACTGAGGGAACTATTTTCATTACATGAAACTAAACCTCTATGACTGCTATTATCTTCATCACTCAAATTTTGATTATAGATAAGATCCTAATTAAAAATTTCAGTTATGGTAGTTAAGTAAAAGATAATAACTTTAGTATGAAGGAAATATACAAACCCATCACAAAGAATCTATCATGTGAAAGCTCGTGAAAATATCTAAGTGGTGAAAGGTGATAAAAATCTGTGATATGTTTTGAATACACCCTAACAAACATAGAACCATACTCAAGACAAATGTAATCATTGGTGTTGTCAGCTCTCATTATCCGGCGAATGAACTGATCATAGAAAGAAGATTGGAAATCATCCCATTCCATTCCAAGATGGAAAAAACCTGGGTAACTACTTCCCACTAGGGCATACTTATTTCATGTTTAATGTATGGAAAATGATTTACCCTAGACTATACATGAATTTATAGATGAAAATTGAAAGATAATTTGACCACGAGGCAAGACTCAGCATCCTATGGACCTCTTTACCCAAATAACATAGGAGGAGGATACTTTTGTAATGATCACATTAGATCATACATCATTGCTGCAGCTCGAGGGGAACAAAAAATGGAATGCATCATATATAAGAATCTATAAATAAATTAATAGATAGTTCCATAATCAGAATAACATGAGGTTCCCCAGGTGAAACTCATGGAGGAAATGATTTCATCTCTGAGCCCAACATATCTAGATCATGGTTTCCACTACTATATAAGAAAATGACATGAGGTTGTCTTCATGGAATTGGAATTCATATTCTAGGACCAAAATTTAGAACCAAACAGAATCCGATAGAATACAACACTATTAAAAGATAAATTTAATAAAGGCTCACTATCCAATGCATTTTTTCCATAAAATCATCATGAAGGATATGTTTTATTAAATTCATATGTATAGTAATCATGGTTCCAGTAAATGATGGGTCAATAGTACCTTAAATTTCAATTTATTAGCTATTGTGTCATTAAATATATATGTAAATTCCATATTCACTACTTTACCATTCATAAACATGACAATGTTGGATAATGTTGTCATACCATTTAATTTAAAAAGTGACATTTCATAATCATGTTTTTTTTCATATTTATATATATATGGGTTCGTTTATTTTTTTTTCCACACCATTAAGTTTGATCACATACTTCTTATAACTGTGATTAACACCCACTTTTTAATTCAATGCATTAATTGGTAAATTTTAAATCGGAATCCAATTTTTCCTATAACACCTCAAGAATTTAATAGAATAATTTTTTAATAACATCTAAGTAAAAGCATACAATTTCTAAAACTTTTAATTCATCACTCAACTATCATAAAAATATCTAGAAATAAAAATAATCAAAATGATCCTATTTGACATGTGAATTTTCATGAAATAAATATTCTAGGTGTATAAGACGATTCATGTGACATTTCTTCCTTCCCACTTATCTTTAGGCGAGAGATAGAATGGAATAACAATTTGATAAACAATAAAGAAACCCACATAAAATATGGGTCGCCTTAGAGTGAAATGATATAAAATATAATAGGATAAAATGACTCAAATTATCATTAAGGAAACATGGAATTTACCTTAGACTTGAATTCATGATGGCCAAGCATACATTATCAGCATTTTTCAAGAATTTATAATCTTGAATCAATTTTCTACAAATATTAAAGCCAGAAATAACCCTTTATGATACAACATTATGGAATACCGAACCTAGATTCCACCTAGAATATCCTTAATCCTAGTCAGCCACAACCAATCGATCATATCTCCCCAAATACAAGAGGCTACCAACTATCAGCGATGGCCAAGATTGTGTATGTGGGGAGACTATTCACTCATTACCAGAGTGCAATAAAAATGGATTATTATGACAGAATATGTAAATTATATATGTAGTAAACATTAAATGATGGATCATTAGAACAAGAAAATTTATAATAATAAATAGGTGGAACTGATATAATCGTAAAACAATTGTTGATTATATGTCATGTATCTTCAAATATGGAATCAATGGTACAATCAAAAGGTACAACAAGATAAAAAATATTATAAACAAAGAATAAAAAACTATCATAAAAATCCCAAGATTTATCTAGGTCATATGCTTTGAGTTCCATCTAATGCAGTCAAGTAATCCAGTGTCTTTTGTAACTCACATCCCCATTCCAACGCCTGCATACATATAGTCTTCCCACAATCCAATTTACACCAAGATAGGTTGTGATATAAGTATTAGTAGGCCACAATTAATGGGTTATGTAACATCATTCCCATGTAATAGAAACTAAAATCTAAGAAATCTGGAATAGATAAAAGAAAAAAGGTATAGTAAAATAGATTCCATAGTATATATTTCATCCCTTGAACAGTGTGTAAAGAAATAACCAATTCATTATTTTATTATTTTCATTTTATATAATTATTTCATGTGACCCATTTCAAACACTGACTTGACCTCGTGAAAGTACAAGTGGTAAATGTTCAATGATATAACTAATAAATATAAATTGACATTAATAATAAATGAGTACCGTGTAAATAACCAATTAATCCAAGACCTCCTAGGTAGCCAACATAGTAGTAACTAAAGGCTCAATAAAGAAAACATTGTAATTTAATGTGCCTAATCCATGGAGTTAAAAAATAATATGATCTAAGTGAGTACAAGGAATAAATAAAATTTTATATTGGATAATATTTGGCAAGGACCACGAATATAACAAAAGAACCTAATGACCATTGAATCCTTACTAAATCAAAGGAGTGTATCCAAGTTATCATGTAATATTAAATATGGGATCATGAATTGTCTTACTGGTCATCCGCTGGTATATTAGGATAGGGATCCAAGATGGGTGTCAACCAATCCAACCAATATCATTGAATCGGAATGGGGACCACAAATACTCAAGGAATTCCCTTGGGAATCCATGAACTAATGCTACTGTTACCACCCCTATATGTATGTCAAGGTCAAAACGTATAATTAGAAACCAAAGACACAGTTCATTTAATATGTTAGGACTTGTGATGTTCATTACACTTAATAAAGATGAGGTTATTGAGAATTCCATTATTCAGTGTGACGTGGACAAGGGACACAAAACTGTATAATTTATTTTACATTTAATTACTTCTTTATCAATATTATATTTAATGAAATCAAATAGTTGTTCTATTGATATGAATCTACTAAAAACCAATTAATATAAACTACACCATGTCATAATTATACAATATAATTTCAAAATTAGCATTTACTATTTATCAAACATGTTCGTAACATTATGTGGGTGGGAAATATTTTTTGAATAGATGATAAATTACATGGAAAATTCACAATTCAATATCAATTTAATATATAAAGGCTTAACATTAGATTTTCCATCATTAAGCACCCAGCATGGTGGCTCAAATCTGCAAAACACAAAAATCTCACTTAAAGTTCCTCAACCTATATGGGGCGGTTTTTGTTGTGAATGTAACCACCAATTATAAATAATATATATGTAAATGGTCGTAGAACAATTTCCTCGAGACAATAAACCTTAAATAAAAATTAAACAAATGAAACCTGCTAAAATTAGTGTGATGCCATGTTAAATTCGTAAATGGTGAAAATCAATGGACAAGTAATATAAAACATACCTTTTTCTCGAATTACTATCCGCATTAATTATCAACCATTAGTTTATTCTGAATTAGAGTAGATCTCAATAATAGATCAGTTCCCTAAAATTGGGGAATAGAAGACTAAATCTAAATAGCATCATTGATAAAAAATAAGAACAATGAATGGTAACAAAGGAATAAAAAATTCACATGTGAGGATCTAACATGATGAATGGTGGTCAAATCATACATTATAGGAACAATTGATCACAAAATATGGATTAGGATTCAAAATGGACTAAATGGAGAGAAATATAAGGGTTTGTCTACTAATAATGATGTAGAATGGAGGGGTTTTTTAAAATTAGATTAGCTGAGTAAAAAAATAAATTTTCTATAAAGTTATCTTTCTCATGGTTTGGACACATTTTTTGGATAAACTGTTAATAATAAGTGAAAAATATACAATCGAAAGGGGTAACCACTTTGTTAGGAAACACAATTAGGGAAACTATGGAACAATTGTATGAAATTCATTACCAATTTGTTATCAAAATTTCCCACGGTTGTGAGACCCATGATTCATGGATATGGGAAATCATGTAACTTATTTTAAACCATTTTCCAAACACTTGATGATTAATATAACTATGCAGACTAACTCACATGGTCTATTCTATCCAAGAGACGACTCATTTTCAAAAAAATAGGCTTGTTCTGGGATTCACGAATGGTCTGAATACCACCCTATACTATCATATACTCATTAAGAATACATATTAGTTCCATAAAATTTAATTAGACTGAAATTTAAGTGATCCATACCAGATTCAAAAAGATGGTTCTTACATAGATGCCATATTTTCTCTAAGAAGAGTCTTTCTCACATAAAATATCCCCATATATATTTTATAGTACCACCATCACAAGTTGTAATATATTTTACATGACATATATGAATCAAATGTTTACACATAATGTATTATGAAATGAACACATGTGACTTCAATGAAACATAGATTAAGTCCCAATATGACAAGGCATGTAAAGAAAAATATCCTAAAGATCCTATTCTCCTTGTACACGCCAATTAACTAATTAGATGTGCAAATTACATGTACTGTTAAATCACATGAAATTTTATATTTATCTCTCTTTAAATAATAACAAATTCATTCCATATTATACTAGTTTGTTTTATATTATACTAAACATTGTGTTTTTTAGATTTTCAAACCAAATATAATTCTAGTATAGGAATATTAATTGTTTCATAATAACTAGATTTTAATCCTTCCTAAATAATTTTTGAATTCATCCTTAATGGAAGTACCACTAGAAGATATGATTTTACGATAACTAGTTGTTGAAATAGTTCCCATATAAAATTATTGATGATCTAGAGCACTTACTATAAGAAAAAAAAATTATACAATCTATATGAGATCTAACACAATTTTTTTGTGCCCCCTCACAACATGGTCTCTATTTTTAATCACCACTTGAATAGAACAAATATGAGTTTGATCGTTATCAGAATAAAGATATTTATATTTTTATTATCCATCCAAATCAATGATAATGTTGAAAAAAATAGGTAGAAATAAATATTAATAAATAGTGAATAATATCAATGGTTACTATGAAATCAACCATCAATTGTTATTGTTGAAATGAAATTGATATACATAAAATGAATAATTTCTATCTCAAAATCTAAAATAATAAAAATTAAAATTAATATTTTGGTAGGTCCATAAACAAATTAATGAATCCAATGAGAAACAAAAATAAAGTTTGGTAAATCATGAATAATATTAGGAATCCACAATAACTATTTCATAAATAAATAATGGTCAATAAATGGTGAGATATATATTGGAGATGTAGTCATTGATGATAGTATTTTTTTCATTGTTGATTCAATAAATTATCCATGGTTGATGATCAATGATTCTACCTCTTGGGATCCAAAAAAATCTCAGGGATATATAGTTAGACGTAGGGATTTTAGTAAACTATGATTAAATAATGGATTACATGGATAAGATATTTTTATATTATTTAATTAATTAATTATTTAATATTCATCCAAATACACCAAAAGTTGTGAATAATCAAAGAACCTAATAAAAATGAATATTAAATTCTAGGTAAGGTAAAACATATAATCCATTACAAATTATTGTTTTCGTCCCTATATGTTATACCATTTAATTGATATGATGTTATTCCCATAAACAATAACATGGAAAATAGATTAATTTATATTAGTTTACACATCCAATTATTAGGTTTCCCTGATACCCAAAGTATATTTCCATCTATATGATGAATATTAGAAATATATTTAAAAATACTAAAAGTGTACAATCACAAAAACTAGAGTTATTTATATCTCCATACATTTATGAATTTTCTCGCTTATGAACGTTATATGCTCAATATATTGAGGGTATAGAGCATACATATAGCTCTCAATACGAAAATATTTAATTATTACTATATAATATGGAGAAAAAAACAAAAAATTATATTTTCTTCATTTATAACAATGAATATAACCAAATATTATTCATCCATAAAATAAAATATCAAAATAAATGAATGAATTATTTATATATCCAAATAAATTTTAGAATTATAATATTAAAAAATTAGGGCACAATAGTACAAAATAATTCTCTTTTCTATGTGTGAAATTATTTTTCCGCTATACCCAAATTTTATTTTATTAATGTTATAATTTTATAAATAATAAAAAATTTCATATAATCCTATGATAGGATTTAAAAAATACATAATGGGATTTTTAATCTCAATAAGGTTTTTATAATAAAATAAACACATTATTAATTTTACAGAAATTGGTATAAAAAATAGTTTTTTCATTTAACGAAATTAACTTTGGAAGAAATGATCAATAATTTGTACATGAAATTAACATTATTTCCCAATAATTTTCCTAAAACACAACATAATTAAACATAATTGGAAATTCACAATCATGATCGACTCTTAAAACCCTTGAGACCCCTTGAAAAATTATTTCATACAAAATTCATTTTCCTATAAATTCCATAAATAATTAATTATAAAAATTTTATTATCACAATGTTTGAAAAATTAAATTTCAACATAAAATATTTTGAAAAAATAAAAAAAATAATTGTATAATCCTAGTAATGTAATCATAATATTCCCCATATGATAACCATTATTAATGGAATAACATCTATAATAATATTCAAATATATCAATATTTATTACATAATCATTACCCCGTGCATTTGATAGGTATATCATGATCACCAACCCTTATAAATCGTATCAAATGACGATAGAAACATCAATTTATGTATTCAAACTCATCAAAATATCAATTTCCACCCATAATCAAATCAATTTCATAGATCAATATATCTCAGTTATTTAAAAAATAATTTTAAGTGTTAAAAAACCAGAAAAACAGACATGAAACCCTTTCCTGGATTAAATCAAGTTATATTATAATTTATTCTATACTTAAAATAATGTTCCTAGTGATGGGAAAAGTTACTTACATGAATATTGAAATATAACAGTCTTTTTTGTTTTTTAAAATGTTGACTATATAAAAAATGTACAATGATTCCATTCTAGAAAATTTTAATGACAATATATATATATAATTTAGACTATAAAGAATGTAATTCAATATAAACTATTTTTAAATTTTTTTTCAATACATAAATAAAAAATTTAAATTTTCAAAATAATTCTTTAAAAATAATTTAAATGTTGTTTTAAGGTAATGTGTCACTTACGAATTGATAAATATTCAAAAAATAGACCAATGATGGGATAAAAATTTAATGGATTTTTATGAATGGTTATGGAAATTCATATTGTAATTTTACACACCAAAAAAATGATACATGTGGTGAAAATAGATTACAAATAAAATAAAGGGAATTGAGATTAGAAATCCTATACCTGAAAAACTTATAACATCATTAATTATTTAATTCAAGAATAATAAAGTTATATTTGTTATTTACTTTCACCACAAAATCATTTATTACATTCCATTAATCTAATTTATGTTATTTCTAAACATGTTTTTTAGTTACATTATTAGGTATTATTACATTAGAAATTATGAAGATGTTTTGTTCATAATCCCAAAATAGTTTTGATGCGATGTACATTGTCAAATAGGAAATTATTTCATAATTATAATAATAAAAATAATTTTATAAATAGAATTTTTAGAAATTAAATATATATTAAGAAAACCATAAAATTTGGTTACAAAAAATAATTATTTTATAATCATAAAAATAGTATGATGTCCATACATATGTGTAACATGTCAATTTTTTAATGAGAAAAAGCGAAATAAGGTAATTATTGTATTATCATTCCATAATGATAGTAAAATAATAAATATCATATTCAATACTTATACACACTAATATATAACAACCTTATAAAATTCAAGTAAATCTAGTATAAATTTCATTTATATAAATGATCATTAAATATCTCCTGTCAAAATTAAAACAAAATCTAATATATTTTATCAAAATGATTCCTTAGGATTATACAATTTCTTTCCATATATAATTTAAATAGTTTAGTAATTTATTATAATATTTTTGATGTCATAAAATTACAACATCATCTATTTTTTTATTTTCCAAGAAACAATGTTGATGATTATAAATTAATATAATTTCACATTTGAAAAAATTGAATTTAAAAATTAAAATATGGATTTTTTATAATTAATGTCATTTGGATAAATAAAAGAATATAATAACTCTAAAATAAAATATTAAAAATATTATAAATAATTTTATTGATTAAATATTAATATTTTATAAATATATTACATTTTAAAAAATATTATAAAATTTAAAATGAATATAATAAATTATAATAACAAAAAAAATTATTTAAATATAAATTAAATAATATATAAATATATATATTTAAATAATTATATGTTTTAGCTGAATGTGTATAATATTTAATAAAAATTAGTGTAAATTTTAGTATTAACATAATATGACGAAATAATTAATATGTTAAAAAATATATTTTTTTCATCGAGAATAAATATATTACCATTGAATATGTCGAATAATTTATTATTAAAGGATATTAAAAAATTAATATTTTTATAATTATTTGATATAATAGTTAATTTATACATTTTTTGAAAGGATTAACTTATATATCTGTAAGACCTATTTAAAAGTGATTCATAATAGTATAGAATATTTTTATATAGTTTTTTTATTCATATGTTAATTATTCTATATGATATTATAGGGAACTCCTAGCTCTCTCAATTTGAAATTCATACATTTATAGGGGTACCAATGATCAAAAAGTAAGTATCAATCTTGTTTAAGGGTTAGAAGAATCTTGGGTAGCATTTTAGTTGAGCTGTATAAGACTCATCACTAAATGTTTATGTGTATAACCCTGATCCCTGATCAGGTGAATGGAAAATCATATAAATATAAAGATAACCTGAATAATATATACCATTTATTAGGTTACTAATTGAATTGTACTAATCTTGGACTTCTATGTCCAAATATTACATAAGGGTATCCTACTCCTCACATAAGCATTGAATGACCCCATGTACGGGTGAACCTATCTATATCTTAAGGTGACACCACATCTCAAAATATAATAAATGGGTATCAGAAAATAATAAATAATTGTAAAAACCACACTCATTTATGGATAATTTCTAGTTTATAATATCATTTTAAGATCTCAATATCATTATATAGAGGTTAAAAAAATTACATGATTCCACATTAAGGTAAGGGAACACTCAAATATAAACCTCTCACTTCCCTACGTTCTTCCACAAATAAGATCTATATATAAATTCAATGAATATATATTTCAATATAATATGGGATTAAAAGAATATTTTTTCAAAAATTAATATGAAATTAGTGAAATAGAACATTATTATGAACATCATCATTTATAAAACTTCATTTTTTTCAAAAAATGACATAAAATAGATTCTAAAATGAACCATAAGTTTTTAGTAGAAAAAAATCTATGATGTATCAAATTTTTATTTTTATATATTATTAATTGGTTGGATTGATGAATAATACTATTTCATATGAAATTATGTGAGAATAATAATAATAGAAATTATATTTTATAAAAAAATTATTGTGGAAGAGATTATATCAAATATCAATGATTTCAATGACAAGAAACTGGTCTATAATATGTATATATAATATTTAAATATCAATATAATATTAAAACTATATTTAAAATAAAAAAATCATTTCTTTAAAAATAATAAAATGTGTCATATAAATCCCTAGATGTATCATTTTAGTAAAAAGTGTATGTATGAATGTGAGAAAGTAGGAGAGTCAATCTATATAATGCCTATATTAAAAGATGTAATTATTCATATGATATGTCCATGAATTTTTTAACACTTACCCATAGATTGGAATGAAATTTAGTAGTCTCCTATATAATAAATGGAAAAGAGTCTTAAGAAACATCAATTATGTAGTTAGAAAGTCCCATTTTATAAGGAATGCTATATAAAACGTATATTTGTTATTATTGAGATAAAATTAATTTTCCATAAAAGAGAAAAATTATATTTCTTTATTTTCATGAATCAATAATAGTTTATTTTTTTGGTATGTGATTTTATAATTCTATTTTTAATATTACATGGGAAAACATTTATAAAAATGGAAAATTATGATGTCCCAGACCCGATTCACTAAGGAGTAACCAATCATTGTTGTCCCAATTGCAACATGAACAACTCCCCATATTCCGGAGGCTGAAAAATACTAATAGGGCTAATGATGTGTCAGTTAGGTGACTATTCTATATATGAATAGTGGAAAACATTGGTGTAATAGTTCAATTAACAAATTGAAACATAATAATAATTATTATGTAAGTATAAATAAAGATAAGAATCAATGAAAAAAATAATATTCAAATATATATAAACAATTTCATATATAAATGATTATGGAGTAACTCCATATAATATGAAAATTGTCATAGATAGAGGTAGGATGAAATTATAATAAAAGATATATCATAGTATCAAAATGAAAAAACTATCCATGAATCCTGAGAATTATATCTGTCATATGCTTACATGCTATAATGCTATAGAAATCAGCAATGTACCCATATCGGGAATCAGCCCATTTCCAAAAACTATGATTATATAATCAATTTAGGTGAAAATTAAGGTCAAATATTTTGTAATATAAACTCAATAGTACATCAAAAATGATGTATATACAAATCCTAACTGTGAAAATAACATATTTTTGTTCCCAGGTATATAAATGTAATGGAATGAGAAAAAACATTCCCATGATAATTTTTTATCTAAACATGATTTTATATAATTAATTACACAATTTATAATAATTATAATATACATTAAATATTGTATAATATATTTGGTAAAAATAAATAATGATCTATGGGGAAACTATGGAAACCTTGACCTTTGTGGTTGAGCCAATCTGTATCACTAACTCAAGAAATATAAGTAAATGGGTAATATTTTAATCCAATGGGAACACCCCAATTATTACACTATAAAAGTGTTTAACCATTTTAGTGGTGCTTATCCAATTTAAACACTTTCTTAAAATGATTGGGTCTGGTGTGGTGAATCTATGGTGGGGTGTGTCCACAAACAACAATATGAATCTAAAGAGTTAATCTGGTAAATAATAATATCCATAAATGTGTCTCATGATCCAGTGATACATCACTAAGTAATACTTGTAATAAGTGATAGGTCATATTTAATTGTGGGTATCTCATATAAAAATCATCTCAATAAATCGGGTTACTATCTTGTGGGTTCCCATGTAATTCCCCTTGGAATCGATATTGATCGGATGACTGAACACTCCTATAAATATGAAAATGTCCATATTAAATTGTAACATTATAAATTTATTATATACATCGTAATAAATTTCAGTCCATGTAAAACTCATACAAATGAAATTTCATTAACATTACTCTATTACCTTTCAGCATTAATGAAAAGGCGAAATGAGGACAGAAAACTAATAATAAAATTAACACATTTGATATGGGATAATGTTAATATATACATTAGAATAAAAATTTTCTATTTAAATAATTATCTAATTTTTTATGTATTATAAAACACTATCCACATAAATTTTTTAGTCAAACACACCAGAATGATGATTCATGTAAATCCCATGCGGGCCAACAAAGGCACAAAAAACACACACAATTTGGGGTTGTCAAAATTGAGGTATCAACATCCAATAGAGTAAATGTGTTTATTTTATGTTTATAATAAAACATATCCAGAATAATATAGTTTATATTATTTATATATAGAAACTCCCCATGAATTTGGTATTCCCAAAATAGAATAAAATTATATGTTGTAAGACTTGAGGGAAGAGTCATACACAACATACCTTATGAATTTAAAATATTAATCTATTATTATCAACACATATTTAGTCCTAGATGGAATGGAAATGGATTAATAGTCTAACTCCATAAATATAGGGAAAAGAAGAAAACACAAAAATAACATCGTAGTGGGAAATAAAATAGATGAATAGAGATAAAAGGATTGCGAGCATGCTCATGGGAATACAACAACCTTAATGAATATTAACAGAATGTTTAGTTATAGAAGTTATCAAGGGGTCTGGGATAAACCATGCGAGGAAGTTGAAATGCGAGGATTTGAGTTATTATTATATATAGGAGTAAAAACAATGAGTTGTTAATGATTTAATTGCTAAGGGAAAATGGCCTTATGATCAATAAATTAAAGGGCCACATGGTTTACCAACATTTATGGAAAAATCATTGGTTTCCTATGAAAAATAAGATAAAGGATAGTGAAAATAATAATCAGCAGAGTAGACATTCTCTATCTTGGATCCACCCATGCATCTCCTTCTTTATAGGGAACACATCAAACATATAATACAATGAATTGATATAAAATCCATGAAAAATAGGTGTTCTACCCTCTTTATATCCATGATTCCACACACATGGTTTTCTAATTTTATTGTACTTGACTGGACAAGTTATTCTTACCCAGAGGCCTACTTGTTTCCTCTAAAAATCTAATATTTTTAATTTTAGAAAGCCCAGGATTCTCCCTAACCTTTCCAAAACCATAAGGAAAAATTTAAAATACATATTTACTGATTCAAATAAATGTTAATGATTACATAAATCCTAGAAATCTCAATTCCAATGGTGGTCACACATGATGGATGTTTTCCCCGAGTACCCATACACAGGTGGTAAAAAATCATATGAGAATAACTCCACACACTGAGAATGTGCATTAGGTTCTAATACCAAGTTCTATACATATACATTTCCATACATACTTAACAACCATACTAATGGGTTAGACATACCCTAGATTTGATTCACGTTTCAATCATTGAGGGGAATTACATATTATTCCAATGAATCATCAACATCCAATTCAATATCCTTGGGAACAAAAATATGAGTTCACTCTACATGGTAATAGAAATGTTGTGAAAGGTGGATGATGTCAGGCACGAAATGCTAACTCTATTGTAATAAAAACCTATGGGATATTTGTTTGACTATATAAATGATATCAAAATTCATGAAAAAATAATTTTTTTCTTCCCTTTCCATTATATCAACATTTTCCCAAATATGGTTAAAACGTACCAGATTAAACAATCCAAGACCTTCAATTATTGTGGTCATCATTAGTAATTGACATAATATTTTTATCAATGATGACCATTTAACATCCAATTTGTGGTCAAATACACATTATTTAAATTCTTCTATAATAGAATAGGACATAATATAATTTACTCCCAATCCTCTATATAGAAGATATGTGTAGGCATTTCCGACAATATTAGGCACTATAAAAATATATTACAATTGCTTCATAATATATTTTGTTATTGGAAAACTCCAAATGAGATATTTCTTTCATCACATGAACCACTAAAACTAATTACATGTTAGTGAATATTGTTCTATGAAACTTGACTTTTCTAATTTGACTGGTCAATAATCTTACAGTGAAAATATATATATATAATCATATGTTTATGAAAATATTAATGTTACCATAACGATAAAATTGACATTATTTAGTGTCCTAATATGATATTATAGTAAAAGGGATCCTATGTGTGAATAAAATATCACATACCCATATATTTCATAGCTAATCCACTGGAAAAGACTCTTATATATAAAGTAGGTGGTCTACCCTCATCAGTCGATCATGTACAACCGAAACCACATCACATACTGGAGGCTCCCTTTGTAAAATAATTACAAAATCCAACATAAATTCATACCATTTTATATTTGGTAATGTTAGTGGCTGTAGAAATAATTAATACATTTGTTTTTCCATATTAAATTACTAATAAGGGGAACATTATGTAATAATCCCCATTAACTAACAATATATCCATGAAATCCAATACTGACAGTGTATATCAAAATACATCGTTGGGAATTTTGGGTTCACTACCCACTGAGAAGCAAGATATTTTCACATCAAATCCTCTATCATGTATGTAGGTTCGTAGATATGTACATTTCCATATATAATATCATATTCAACAATGTAAATATCAATATATGGTTCCTCACTTGAAATACATTCCTGCATGACCAAACCATTAAGATCTAAAAACCGCATCCTCTTCACACCGTCTAGGACAAAAGAGATAACTTATAATGATACAAGGAAATATTTATAAGTAAACACATGATACTATATATTATTCTTAAATATGGGGTCCTTCATCTTCCATTTATCAATGACCTATTTAATGTAATGGGAATACTACAAAACAACCACATGCATTTGTATAGGAATTCTCAATTAAAAAATACTGAAGGTATTATAATCATCATCATTGAATAAGATTAAATTAAAACAATGAAAATAGATATTTTATTATCTTTTGTATTCTAAGAAACACAAATCAGTCACCCATAATAAAATTCCTCCACAATGAATGTCACAAACCATTACTCCATGTTCGGGGTTTGGTTTTTGAGTAATTAAACAAGCGTGGTCTCAGAAATAGAAACCCATAATAAATTTATATATCCCATTTCCAAATTTATACATCCAAATCAATGCTTTATGTATAACAATATATCGCATAACCCCTTACATGCTCTATAAGAAACATGTTTGGGGATAATGTAAGTCTCCATTTCATCTCCCCAATGGAATTCATGAAATCTTCAAGAAAAAAAAACATTAATCCATTTTTTATATCAATTAATGGTCATTCAGTTCATGATAAGACGTGAATAAAAATAATGTGAAATCTAGATTTCTTTAAGAAACTCTATATAACAATCATTATATTTTTATACTCCTAGGAATTAAAAATAATCCACTTATCAGGGTCTACTAATAATATTTATTTTATATAATAAGGCCTATGAAAGAAAAAATTCAATCAAGAAGTGTAACTATTTAATCATGGATTATAATTATTTTTCTCTATGTTAACTGAATTGAATATCATGATTTTTGGCATAGTTCCTTCATGTATAATAATACATTAAGATTCATCCCTCAAAAACCATGAAGAATCAATTAACCTGGCGGTGGAAAACCATATTCATTGAGACCATGAAAATAGTGGGTTCATTATTAATATTGAATGTCATTAATAGAAACTCATATAATCCATATCATCCTGAAAATGCCATACATGTGATATATGAATTTCTAACATACACCTAATGTTTTCTTGATCACGTGTTGATCTACAAAAACACTCTTGATCCACTGAGCTAGTGGGAGAAAACATCTATTAAAGTATTGGATCATAATTACTAATCAAAAACTATTACTAATATATGTAATCTTGAAATATCCCATTCGTTCCTTCCTCCATACTTGAAAATGGACACGAATACAACATAGAGATGTACTAGGTTCAATAAAACCCATTGATTCTAAATCCAACAATGGTCTTTAAACCGCATGGGGAGCAATAGGTGATATCATATATGAAAGATTAGATGCCAGAGCACATCCTCAATAAAACTCAATTACAAACTATACTAATCTCTTGTGAGGTACTCTATAGTGGTATTCTAGAAAAACACCCTAAAATGAACCACCACGAGAAACAAATATGTCAGAAGCACCATCTAGTAATCCAAGAAAAGAATGGAAATCATTCAGGTTACTCCTCCTAGTACAAGATTTCATTTTCCTACCCAACTGTATTAGACATCTAATTCATCCCTTTTTATTTATCATTCCACTGATTATCTATAGAAATTCAACCTTTAATTATTAATGTCAATTTTCTCTTGATAAAAAACAAACCAGGTGTTCTCATGTATGAAATAAAACCCTATAATCTCAAATATATATCATCCAAATCAAGTGATAACCACCAATAATAAGATGAATGTTCTTGGATTGATATAGACAATACTACTATACAAAAATAATAATTTACAAGGTCATCACTAAATAAAATAATTGATTTTGGAGCCCAAATATTACAATGAATGATAGAAACACAATGTAATGTGGTGAAACTACATCGAATAAAGATGATACGACAGTTGAGGATATTAGAATTGAATAAAATATAGTAGATATGCATCAATAATCTCCATAGGTACCATATGTAATGTTTGAAACATGAATTATCCCTGGCCATGTGTTATTGAATGTCTACACCGAAAAATAATGCTCAGCTGGAGCAGAAAATATAAAAGATATCTACCCAATCCAAGACATCCTCCATTCTATATTGGAGGGTTTTACTACAACCTCATACCAAATGAGGTCCCAATTACCATTTTTTTATGGTGCAGATTTTTTTGGATATATTAAACTACAATAAGGTATAAAGAATCACTAAAAACTCTAAAAAGGACTGATCCAACCAATATCACGACATTCGAGTTGGTCTTTATCACTATAGGGATTCACATTCCACTTCAATACAATATGATTTCATAATGTATTACTACATGTGGGGATACATTTTAGCCACTACTCTGACTAGAACCCCTAAGACTACACTTTTGGCTATTGGAAGAACTACTGAACTTCCATGGAACCATCCATCAATGCATTATAATAATAGCGTTTCTCAGGATACACTAGATGAAAAAATATTTATTAATGATATCAACGATTTTACATAGGTGGAAGACCTTATCCATATAGAAGATAAAATATGTGATCCCATCCTCGAAGCATCATGGTCACAATATTTCCTCACTAACATAATGTGGTGAAAATAATTACAGCTCGATGTTTCAAAATGTATAGTCCATGATACATATATCCCACTTAATTCACATGAATGATATTCCTTTCCACATCTGCTATCAATGAATCATAAAAGAATTAGTTTTAGAAACATCTATGGAAATCTATCCATATTTTGACTAGATGATAACTAGCATGGGTAATCATATCCCAATAATTCTGGGATGAATCACACGTTATATAGGTTGTGAGTCTAACCCTTCCCTTTGGAGGCCTCTCTAAATAAATAAACATAGATAAAATATATTCTATCTATGACTTGTTAGCATATGTACCACCATCCCCCTGGAATGTAGGAGGATGTTGATACTATATCTCAGAAGTGAGATCATAAATTATACACTCAGGTTATGGATCCCACAACATAGGCAATTTCAAGCATAGGGAACTCTCTCGACTAAGATTTTCAATTATCAATTCACGAATAGCAGGTGTGCCTCATATGGAACTACTATAGGTGAAACTAGTGTCTCCATGACCTCCAACACTAGAGAATGTTTTTCTCCCCATCCTAGCTAACTACTTATAGATTTCATGGAGGCATAGATCTATAACCTCCAAAAAATGACTAAAAATGAGATACCAGTATAAGGAGGATCACAATAGGATATGGAAGAAAATAAAAGGGATTAATACCCACTATAATACCCCAACAACCCACATCTACAGTCATGTGTATTTCATTATGCTTGTTTATTTATTTATATGGGTTCTATTATATGAATTGAAAATTAACGGTTTTGGAGGAAAAATTATTTTTTTTAAGTCGCTCTCTATTTATTGGAAAAAATTATTTTATAATTCAAATTTTGAATTTTATTTAAGTAATTTATTTTATATAGAGTAAAAGTATCAATTAATTTAATTATCATCGCTAGTATATATGGGCTCATACACATTATAAACTGAGATTGACACACATATAATTGTAATTATCCAACATTTCATATGATCTACGAATGTAATGGGTAGAATATGGTCTCTTATTTGGATGAACTTCCAATTCAAATTTATAATGGATCATACAATTTATATATTAAAATTTTTACTATTCATACTATATCCGTAGAACACGTAATTTTAGTTGGGTTATATAGCTTACATAGATAAAAATTTGATATTTACGATTTAATAACAATGATATATAATAAAAACACCATTGAGGTCGATGCTCACATTTTAGACAACTGATTACCCATTTCCATCCAAAATTTGTTAGTACAACATGATTATATCATAGAATAGAAAATCTCAAAAATAATAGGTAACACAAATTATTATAGAAGTAAAATTCACCTCTATGTAATGGAATATCAAATAAATTTTAATAATAGGATTATATAACAATGAATATAAAAATGATCATTTCCATACTGCTCCAAGGTTGAATATCGATAAACTATATCAAATACATAAAATCATTTTCCATCACACAGTAGTGAAAATAAATCGATAGCAATAGGTAAAAAATAGAATAATGATTCTCATCACTAGAAAACATGGAGTTCTCCTATAATATGGTTTAAATAATCAAGGAAATGAATTATAACCAAGTTAAAATAAGATCTTAATCTATAATATAAGTTTAAAAATAGTTATACATAATAAAACCCCTTGGCACCACATTAGGACAAGCTAATCCCTGTTCAATCTAGAGTCACCAAACCTAGTTGCAAATTGACATTAGGAGTGCATTTATGTATTCCAAAGGATATCGAATAGATGTGAGTTCTTCATGGTTTTACATGGTGTCACATTACCATCTTGTAATATTGGATTACAGTGGTGGGAAATATGAATTATTAGTGGAAGTGTAATATTAATGAATAACGATGTTAAAAAAATAATAATAATCAATTCAATGAATAATCATCACTAGATTTAAGGGTCTCCAATAAAATGTTGATGGAATGTATCTTAAAAGAGGGAAAACATGCATACATTATAGTAGAAAGTAAGTATAATTCTTGATATATATGTTTCTATAATAGGTAAAAACAATCCAAGCCTCCCGAGCACTATCCCAATCATCTACTTCCAAGATCCCAATTGTAATGAATTAAATCAATTGTCTAAAAATAAGATTATTCAATTCGTCCACATATATGTTCATGTATTCTTTTTTCGGTTCCAAGGATGACCATGATTGTGTGAGAGATAAACATAGTATACCACCACCAATGATATATATATTAATATTGGAAATGAATATAAATATTAACATTTTGTAGGCATAATAATGTAATGATGTTTAAAAATAAATATCAAATACATACTTTATCCTCGTTAGGTCTCAAAAAATGAATTTATTTATTAAATTAGTCATGGTATTAATATTACAATATGATGGTAATCATATATTAAAAATGAACATAATAATATTTGAGGTTATAAGGGGAAAACGTGGAATGCCTGACCTATAGGCTTGAGTCAACCTGTAGTATAACTCATGCAGTCTTTCTAGAATGGTATGACTGTAATCCTATGGGTACAGACAAGGTATTCCACTGTAAAAGATTTTCACCTGGACAATGTATTTGATCCACATGAAAACCGATATATGAATGATTTGACAAAATGCTTGATTCTAATGTTCTCCCTATCTCGATACATCATGTTGAATCCAAGGACATTAACCAAAGCAGTATAATATCTGAAAATGTTTCAATTGAATCATCTGCACATAACAGGTACATTCCTTGAATATTAAAATGAATTAATTTAGTTTTGGGTATCTCCTCTAAAAATCCGCTCAATGAATTTGATTAAATTATATAATTTTTTAAGGAATTACCTCTGGTAACCCATGAAATCTCATATCTAACCCCTCATATAATGATGAATGTATCCACATGAAAAATTCAAATTTTACATTTATAATTTACAGAATTACTCATTATATATCATCTCATTCTCATTCCAATTACATTTTAATTGGTTTATTCCATTTCCATAAATAATACGTGAAAGGGTGAAATTAGGACACAAAACCAATTATCTAATTAATTAACAAGGAGAAGGTTTATGATATATATATATATAAAAACTAATATACACTTGAAAAATAAATCATCAAGTGTTTATTAATTATATTAAAACACATACCTTATCCATGTTCAACTAAAATACACCTAAACGAATTTTTAGTTAATCCCCACATGGTTCAATAATGGAATAATAAATAATCCACAATATATGGAGTAGTTATTTTTGAGTTACCAACCTCAAATTACATATTTAGGTGTCATTAAGGACTAGAATACATCCTAAAAACCTTAAATTATTTATATGAATTTTATTTTGAAATTCCCTTTGAATGAATTGTGTGTAAAATGGAAAATAAATTTATTATTGAAAAATGATGGGTGATATATTTTAGACCAACTACATTATTATGGTAATATATTCATCTCCAATTAAAGGCTCTTAGTTATGATTTGATCGAAAAAAATAATAATTAATGACTTCCATGAGAATAAGAAATATGATTTCATACAAAACAACCATATTATAGGGAATGATAAATGGGAAAAATGTTTTAATGGAAAAGAGACCATGTTGGTATGAATCTAACTAGACAAAAAGATAATGATTTGGTGGTTAGATGGAAAATTTTACAAGGAACCTAGGTTATACCCTATGAGGAGAATTTAATGAGGGGAGAGTGGATACTGATGTGGGTGGTAGAGAAAAAATAGAAGTGTTATGTTATTACAGTTCAAGGGGAAATATTTTCTTATACTAAAAAATTATATAGCCAAATGGTTTTGTTTCATGTTTGGTGAAACTATTCTCCAGTCATATGAAAACTACTATAAAATAATTTTTGACGATATAGGTAGGTATGAAATGGTTTTCTAACGGTTTTTTACCAATGTGTAACCCTTTTCCCAGAGAACACAATGAGGCATGATAAATAGTTCATTCTTATTAACATTTTGCATATCCTGTTTTCTCCCTTCTATGGATCACTGAATCATTCTATATGGTTTATCTTACCATTTATATTGGGTGGCATGTTTTATACTAATCATGATTTTTAGTTGTTTTATATAAAACATGTTACTCCATGTTCGAAACAAAATGTGGAATATATGTAACCCTTCATTAAAACATTTATAACATTTACAATGATAAATGTAATGATTAAATTGAAATTAAAAGGATTAATTCCTAACAGAAAAATCATGTTATTACAAAAATATTTTTTTTCATTATGGTGGATTTTATAATGAACTATATTTAAAATCTCTTCATAAAAATATATCTTAAATTAAAATTTGGTTCTTAAAATTTCCATTTTAAATTTTAAAAATCCTTATAAGTGATTTTTTTATTTGAAGGGTGGAATCACGAGATAGAACTATTATAATATATATAAATTGCTATTATAATATCATATATTTCATCAATGATTAAATGTATTTTATGCTCATCCACATTATTTCTCATTGAATGTATATATTTAATATTAACACTTATTTATGTTAAAATTTAAATGTTTACACATGAGTTATGGATTTTCTAAAACTCATTACGACAAAGACTATTAATTTTAATAAAATATTGTATAACATTTGTTTTTTATTTTTGGTATTTTCAGAATAAAATACGTTTATGGGGTAATGTGGGAACCCATATAACATTAACAAAAAATAAAAAAGGCCAAAACCTAACACATTAAAAAACCTCATCATCCCATTTACAATATTCATGCTTTCGAAATTAAAAATCAATATCTTATTATAAATTAAGTCCAAAAAAATATAATCCAAAATGAATCATCATCACCTGATAGAGATTTGATTCATCAAGAACAGTGCAACCAATGACATCATGTCCTTAGTCCATACACTTGACCTCCCATCCCAACTATCACTGCAACCCATAAAGACCATCAGAATAAAAAAAATAGAGATATCACTGGTGCAAATTAGACTCTTGTGATACTGAACCATTGGTTAACACTATATTTTCGATGAGAATTTCTGACTAGAGTCTATACTCATCAGCAAAAAACTAGCGATCCAGCATCAAAATTGACTATCAAGGTAATGATTATATTCTTCATCAAGGAAGAATACAAAATTCCACCAATATAAATCTTGAATAAAATGGATAATATTGAACCACACTGTCATAGGGCCACACAAAATGAAGAAAAAGACACAACTAGTTTGGAAAACACCAATAAAACATTTTATTCATTTAATAAATATGAAATTAATTACCAAATTCAATTTTAATAACATATATGTGATGTTTTTTTAAATATTTTATAATGTAATTCATTACAAAACATTATTATACATAAAAAATTGAATTTAGTTTTTGATTAATATGTTGAAAATTTTGGAGTGAACTCATAATATCAATGGGAATTTTGACAAAAAGTGAAGTTTGGACATGTAATATTCATAGTGGCTGGAAGGATTTTCTAATGATTCAGTAGTATCATTATATTTAATAAGTAATTATTTTATAAAAAGGAATGAATTTGTATATAAAAGAAAACTAGATTTATATCAAGGAATATTATTTTATTAAAAAAATAATATTTTCCTAATAATAAATCATTTAGTTTTTAAACTATACGTATTTTTATAGATTTTTAAAACACTATAATTATTTTTAGGGAAAATTTTGTTTTTTTTTCTAATGTTTTATATACCATAAAATATTTCACATGAATGTAATTTTTTTTGGAGGATATTTATTACATTTTAAAATAAAATGGATTTCCCCTACTGTTTTACAACCAGTGAGAGAGAAATTCTTATCTCACCCCAAAATTAAAAATATTATCACATCTGTAATGATGAATGTAAGATCAATAGAGAATATCCTCGAATTTTGATTCAATCTCAACTAATGATGAATAAAATTACATTTTTTTTTTGAAACTCTTATATATATAACTTATGGATTCCTTTTCCTTCATAGATTTACACCGAAAATATCATTGAACTACCTTTTTATGTTATTATATTATTAATTATTTATATAAAAAATATATAGTTTTTATGGAACTAGACCCATTGTATAACATTTCTTTAGAAAATATGTTATTGTGAGAAATAAAATTCAAGGTGAACATATTTAAAAAAAGATAAACGTAAATACATATTTTTAATTATATTATGAAACATATTTTTTATAATAATAAATATTTATTTTATTTAATTATAGAAATTATTATATATCATTGACTAATATTATTGTGGATAAATATGATTTTTTATTAAGATACCTAATAAATACATGAGTAGGGAAAAATTTTCATATATTCATATTAATAATTTTTCAATTTTTAAATGGATATAAAATTATTGATTCATATACTTGTAATATTCATTTAAAAAATTAAGAAACTACATAAAGGAAACAATTATTTTATTGGGATTTGTAACGGTGAATTCCATTTTTTAATTTCATTAGGGTATGTAGATTATCCTGTCAATTGAATAATGGAACTCTAATTTTTTCATAAAGGTAATGTAATTACTAATAATGTGTACTAATTAACATAAAATAAATATCAATTTTCACATAATGGTAAGAGGGAACTCACATACATGTACACCCCGGCAGCATGAGGGACATATCTTCATGTATAACAATATAGTTGAGTTCACCAACCTCATGTAATAGAAACACATAGATATGTGAGTATAATGTATACAAAAATCCAACATGCATAACTCTACTCTAGAACATGAATAAATGTTTTCAATAGATTATGTAATTGAAACCTAATCCTCATATAAATTTAGAACAACCCTATGTAAGGGTACACCTATCTCTATATAAAGGTGCCTAATATCAAAAATTCTATTGTAGAGAAATCAAAATACAATCATAAATATAAAAACTACTACCATGATAATGCAATTTCTAGGGGTAATCTCATTAAAATGACAAAATATTCTTGTTTATGGAAAACATAGAAGTTTAGAATCCAATTAATGGAAAGATAAACATAATATTTAAACTCTCTGCATAATTATATTTTCCAAAAAATTAAATAATCTCAAAAAATATATCAGTATATATGAAATTATCACATCATTTTATATGATGAATTTTTTGAGAAACAAAATTAAAATAGTAATGAATTACACTAATATGAATATCAGAATACACAATACCATGTTATTAATATTTTGTAAGATCCCCAATATTTATTTCATGTATAAGTCATGTTATCGGGTTGTTTTTGGAAAAATAAATGACGGATATTTATTAGAGTACATGCCATTTAATTCCTTCTACATGGAATGTACTCGGTTTATACGTATATCTTTGTACTAGACATGTAAAGATCGATTACATGGGAATGTGGTGACCTGGTAGACCCCTTACATATGGGGTCAACTATGGATATTAAACAATGATAGTTTTAATTAACACGACATGTTGATTGCTTTTTATTTTATATATCATATGGCGGTCATGTCTCATGTACCGAAATAGTTTCTTCTCCCTGTGATTCATTCATGAGCACTCTTGAACAGGTGAAAAACTTTGAAACACTCATGATTCCCTATCTGAGCTCCAATTGGGACACCATCAGGTGTGTTGGAATCCCATTTTTGTGTTCTCAAAACCCCATGATCTTTTTCACTTGATTACTAATATCTTGTGAGATATTCAATTATTGGGGTTTTCTACATTTTTAGATCTATTAATATCTATAAAGACTCAAGGGTTTACGTCAGGTATATCGATCATAAGATATCATGGTAGTTGGTTTTGTTACTTATGTTGTTTTTCAGGGATTATATATGTATAAAGTGTCTCATACACACATTAGGGTATTGATTGAATTGGAATTTCCCTATTCATTACCTAATAGGGATTTATTGATTGTATAAGGGTTTTTTTTATGATTAAGTTTTGATACCATCAATATGGGGCACCTTATAGATTTTATCATTGATTGATTGTTTATGGTTGTTTGGTTTGTAATTCCTGTTAATATTTCCTTCTTTTCAATGCCTCATTTTGCTATTATGTAGTTATTAAATATATAAAATTCTTATGTATGTATTTTTAGTGCTTTTTCAAGGGGTATTGGATAGTGAAAGCCTCCCAATGGGGCCAAACCACGAGAACTACCTAAGTGGTAGTTTATATTTGATTAAATAAATTTAAGACCAGGGGGATTAGACCATGAGAGATTCATAGGTGCTCATTTATAAATGAATTTTTTATGTTAGACACGAGCATTTAGACAATGAGATCCTTCCCAAAGGTTCATAATTAAAATGATTTTATTCCATGTTGTACCAAAGAGGAATGACTATGAGAGCATCCCAAAGATTCATTATTTAATGTTTTGATGATTGGATATAATAGAGGGGAAGGATAGTTCAAACATCCAAATGTGTCATGGATGAATAAATGAATGATTGTGACGTGTCTGCCAAGCTAAATAAAAAACCTGGATTCAGTCTTTCTTGGTAATTAGATGGTGATATGTGATGTTTGTTTTCATTATCATAAAAAAGGGATACAAAGAATATTCAAGATAGCATGGTTACATGATTCAACAGATTAATTAAATGTTTGTTAAATGTAATAGAAAACTACATGTTTGTTTTCCTAAGAGAACCACCTAATTTATTTCTTAATTTCTTTTATATCATATACTATATATATTCCATGACATCTAGAAATATATCATTTGGTGGTTGAATTCTTGGATTCATCTGACACCCAAATTGGGTCATTCTTCTGGACCAAAACATATTATAAATTTTCAGGTATAGATAAGGGAAACCTCCCTTCTTCAAAATGATCTTCATTGTTGTTGGAGCTGGAGAGCATGGGACCATGCTGAGGCATGTGATGCTGCTGGAGTTTATTCGTATCTCTTGTACTTTAGTTTCACTATTTCTTTCCTCTATTCATATTTGTTTGTATGTTTTCATAGATACACATTCTATGAAATATATATATATATATATATATTGTGAATTATTTTGTATTTTCCATTCAATATTTCACCATTTATTCCTGTTTATTTTTATTTATTCTTCTATTATTTACTATTTGTTTTCTATAGTTTATACTCTACCTATGATGGAATAGTTTCTCCAATATTTCTCTTTGATCATCACTGCTAGTCAGCAACCTCTGACATTTGGGGAAATGTTCTTATGGTAATGTGACCAACCGGTTTTTGAGTAGCATTGGGAGGTACCCGGACCTGGGACATTACACTTTTCATGGCCTATTAATTGTTAACAAATTGATGTAAAAGGCAATAAGATATCTACATCCATTATTATTTTTATTTTTACTTTTATGAGTTATTAAATTTATATTATAATATGAAGTAAGTTTTTATATGGAATTATTTGAGAATGATAAAAAGATAAATTGCATTTTATATAATCAAAATTTGTTATGAAGTTATTTAAAGTATATTGTACATAATTTATAAAGAACTATTGATTAATACAACTAATCTTTATATATTAATATACAGTAGATGCTATCAATTTAAAGAACACACTTCCTTCTATTATATACCATCATTAGGGTCACATAGATACATGGTTATAATATTTTATTTTTAGATTAATATGGATTGATAGAATTATTGAGTGTATTTTTTATCGATAATGAATCATTGAGGAAGGATCATTTCATATATGATGTCACACTATTCTATTGAAGTGATCATTGTTATGAAAATCAATTTATTTGTATAACGAATGTTAATGGAAAATATTTATCAAGACTCTCATGAAATATTTTTTGAAATACATTATTTAGATGACATGATTTCAGACAACCATTTTATGATATAAATCAAAGAACTCATGTACGTGAAAGATAATAGTGATTTTATTACATTTTGTTTCCCAAAACCATTTATTACAAGGGTACAAGATTCTAAAAATAATTCTAAAAAAATATTTTCAAAAAACTATATAATAATGAAAAATATTTTTATTAAAACAATTTTTTGGGGAGGCTAATGTAGTTATTTTAAATAGAATTAAATATTCAAATGGACAGTTGGATATGATATTTATATCATATAATTATATTATAAAATTATAAAAATACTTATATAGATAATTTATTTCATATTTTGAGGATGGTTAAATATTTTAAATCTATTTTTTATATATGAAATACTAATTTAATATCTCATTTTTTATTTATGATTACATATTTTTTATTTCCATGCACTGTACTTCTCATTGAAATTTTATATATGATATGAAAATAATTTAATTGTATTTAATTTCCATGTAATTAAAAGTATTTTGTACTTATGAAATTATATATAAATGAAAATATTTCATTTTATGGAATGTAAGATATGTTTATTTTAAATTATTAATTTTCCTCATATGAAAATAATTGAAATGTTTTCAATTTTTATAATGATTATTTTAATGGTTTTATACTGAGAATGCAATTACTTATAATCAAGAAAATATTTTATTCAATCATGTTATACATGGGAACTGATATTGATGATGTTAAATGGGGATCAAACCCCAAATATCAAGCATAAATATTCATAAAAGATAAATTTATACAACAAATATTCCATGTTTCCATATGGTTTTCTTAAAGTACGACATTTATCATTATATACAATTTTTAAAAATTATTTTCTTAAGTTATGTTTTGAATTATCAATGGATAAATATAGATTTTTTTTATAGATAATATATTTTTAAAATATGTTCTTTTCCAAGATAATATTTTCTTCAATGATTTTAAAATTATTTCTTATTAAGAGTTTTGGAATACCTAAAATTTTTTATGGAAATTTATTTATTTTTCTAAAATAGTTTATTTACCTCAAAAAATATGATATAAATAGAAAGGATTTGAAACAAATTTTTAATTAATTTTAATGAGGAACAGATCCCATGACATGTTATAAAAACCGTTATTGATTTATTTTGAAGTCACTCAACATTTTAAAAGTTTTTTTATTGGGAATTGTAATTAGTAAAATATCAATAGTGAATATTCTAAAATTAATAGTCATTCTCATGTGAATATGGATAAATTTTCAAAGAATATTTCATAACAAATTTTAATAAACAGATTTCTAATCATATGATTCATTATATAAATATTATCTAGATACTCTATATTTTTCAAGGGATTATTTACTTTATTTATTTATGATTAAAATTATGTAGTGTTTAGTGAACCATATATAGGTGTTTGATTATTATATTTCACGTGATAAGGGATTTATTTATTAAAATATAAACATATAGATTCATCGGGGGTGGTAATCTATAAATACGTTATAATTACATTAAATTAATTCAATTTATAGAAAGGTATGAAAAATAAAAATATATATAATATTTTATGAATGAGAATTCTATCATGAAATTTATCATGACTCATCCCCCGAGGATCGGGCCCTGACTACCTCAAACACACCTTCCATAGGCCAGGGGATGGTGATGAGCTCCAAAGGAATAAATCCCTAAAACTGGGAAGGAATTACCTTTATTAATTATAACACACACAACAGAGTATAAGCTGGAATAAAAACACAAAGTAACATCGTATACAATAAGAGTGCTGAAAAGTAATGGGGCCAGAAATAAAAGCCCAAATGTAAAGTTCAATGAAACTCATGTACAATAAAGGAAAGGTTACATAGCTACTAGATCGTCCTCCGTTAAATCCTACCTGAAGGGTAGGTAAAAATAGCCTCCGCTGAAGTCCACGTCCATTCATCTCCTTTGTGTACTGTCTTGCTGTGTGATCCACCTCCGAGTATCGTATAGTCCTATTCCACTCAACCTTGGTCAGTACCGCCCGTTGTCTATAACCAACACAACGAAGTGAGGGCATAACCTATGCGGGGGTGAGTATAACAATACTACTTAGGGACCAAAAAACCCTCAAGGCCACAAAATATCTAACAAGGAAAAATGAAAAGGTATGAAATCAACAGATAACCTAACTTAGGTATATTCCCATACATATAACTATGTTATCTAGTAATCCATCTCAATCATGAGGAAACCACAACATTACTAACTCAGCTCAACCAAGATTTTTTTTCACATTGACGAAAGAACAACTGCTAATGAACTCCCCTCTTGTCGAGTATAGTGGGCATGCCGCCAACTACCATGCACTACCCAAAAACCTTGGACTTCTGAGGTACTCCTCCCGTCGAGTATTGTTGGTCTGCCGCACTCACACAGTGGTGCTCCCCACTGTGGGTCTTCCACCAACTACCTGGTGCTCCCCCTAACAGTCTACGGAGGTACTCCTCCTGTCGAGTACCGTGGAACTGCTGCCAAAAACCAGGCTCTCCTCCACCATGGGTCTTCCACCAACTACCATATACTCCCCACTGTGCGAGTCGAATCAATACGAGTCGAATCGGTCAAGTAGTTATCTTGTCGCATCCAGTTACTAGGTCTTTGTACTTCACTCGGTCATATCAGGGAGGGTCCACTCCACCAGCTGCAAGTAGATACTCCATCTATCAAGAAATATAACATAGAAGTGTCTCAAAGTTATACCTCTTCATTGGGGTCTCAATGAAACATAAATAGCGTCAAACAGATGCTCGGTCTGTGAGTTAGAAGATTTTTAGTCCCAGGGGACCTGATGGATTCGTGTATGATCCAACTTGAACGTATCCCAACACTACCCCGAAAACTAGTGGGGTATACTCAAAGGGACCGTCGTGCTCCATGAAAACCGGGGTCGTTGATTGTTCGTCAAACGATCATCTGGTTCCCAAGATATGGCCAATGGAAGTATCAGACAATATTGGGCCTTGGCCCGGACCGACCCGGTCGGACTGATTCGGCCCATCCCAGACTTGGCCGACCCATTCTGGGTCTGAACCGGCCTGTTGGGTGAGTCATCTTGCAAGGTTTGGACCAGTCTACTGGTCCCACGCTAGTGGACTGCTAGGGCAGTCCGCCCCTAAGGTCGTCGTGTAGGCAGCTCGGCTTGGTTCGCTGGGGGGGGGGGGCAGGCTGCGGGTTGCGTGGGAGGCTACGCGGGGTGGTGGTCACACATCACGGGACTCCGTGGCAGGCCGCGTGGGGCGTAGTTCGGCGGGGGTCCATCCAAGGCACGCGTAACGCCAGTGTAGGTTGCGGAAGCCGCAGGAAGCACGACCTTTGTCATCACCACCTTCGTCCTCTCGTCGCCTCATCGTCATGCCAAAGAAACATCACAAACAGATAGGCGAAGGGAGTCAGTATATGTTAGTTTTTCCCCCACCCTCTGCATTTAAGGTGGTATCACTTGGCTCATCATGAATAACAGATGAACATTAACATATCCGAAAACAATTCATTTCTAACCGTTTGGATAAGATATGAAAAGGAATAACATCATCAAGTAATAATACACCCTACCTGGATTATCGGGCATCGATGGTGAAGTTGCGGGAAGAAGATGTAGTCATCATTCATCACATCCCCCACACACTTCCACTTCCGAGTTCGCACGACGGTTTCATAAGTGGTTCTACATTGGTCGGTGTCTTGGGAAAAAGTCTAAGAAAGATCGTTTCTGGCATTCTTCGTTGGAAGAATGCATTCTTCGTTCTTCATTGGGAGGATTCTCGCTTCTCCCAATAATCCTTTTTCCCATCTTCCACCCAAACTTCAAACTAAAATAATATAAGGTAGAGTTTGTCTATTATTTTGTTAGCACAACAATTCAAAATGGAGAATTAATTTAAGAGGCTCCCCCTAATTAATTCACGATAGTTGGCATGAATTAATAAGGGGAGATTGGAACAAATTAAAAGTTAGTGGAGTTGGCTCCATTAAGGTTGGGGGTGGTAAAGGAGTTTCTCCCAATTTAATGGGGAGTTGAGAAAATAAGAGGATCTCCCTCATTAATGAGGGAGAGTTGAGAGGTTATCCTCTCCTCCCATTAAACGGGGGGTTAAGCCCCATGTGTTCCACACCCCATTAATCCTCTATTGGGAGGTTTAGTTCAGGTTCACCCCACCACCATAACCTCTCATTAGTGGTTAAAGTGTGGTGGCCCCACCTCCAACCTCAATGAGGAGGTTTTTACCACCACACACCAAATGGAGGCTCAAATAAAATTAAGTGTAGCTATACTTTATTTTATTATTTATTTCATGAAAATCCCAAAATTAACTTTTATTCTCGACTCACTGTCATCGATTTGAAAGTTTCCTTAAGCGAATACCGGTTCTACAAGCTCAACGGTTCCATCAGATTTTAGTTCTGAGCACCAGTTGAAAATTTATAAAATCATGCTCGTATGTTAACTGAATGTACCCTAAAAAACATAAGAAATTGATTTCGGGCACACCGAGCCACAAAATCAAGTTCTATAAATTTCCATAGAATCGTAAATTTCCCATGTATTTAAAAAATAATTCCACGAGATTTCAAAGTCATTACATTCTTCCCACCATAGCGCTTCACGTCCTCATATGCTACAACTCGAACTAAGGTATAAAAGGGAGGTACTGAGCACAAATATGAGCCTCCCCCTCCCATGTGCTCTCTTGGAGGTTCTTGTGCTTCCAGAGAATGCGTACTAGAGGTATCGACCATCCATGAAAGACCCTCTCCTATCGATCCTCAATCTCCACTGACACCTCCGTGAAATTCTCCCCATCTTCGACCTCCAGCTCTCCATGGTCGATGATGTGAGTATGTTCGTGCACATATCTTCTCAGCTATGATACGTGGAAGACATCATGCACCTAGTGCAACTTATGTGGAAGTGATAATTTGCAATCCACCTCTTCAATTCTACTGAGGACTTAGAAAGGTTCGATAAATTTCAGAGTTAACTTGCCGCCTCAGCCAAATCTCCATAGACCTCGTCGGGGTGAGACCCATAGAAAGAGGTGGTCGATTCCCTCGAACTCCCAAAGTCTCCGTCTCCTATCAGTATATGACTTATTCATGATCTGTGCAGTATTCATCCTCTCCTAGATGATCTGCACCTTCTCTGTGTTAGCTTGCACCATCTATGGTCCCACCAGTGATGACTCTCCTAGGCCTGTCCAGCACAAGGGTGATCTGCATGGCCACCTGTACAACGCCTCAAAAGGGGCCATCCCTATTGTGGAGTGATATATTTTTTTTGTTGGAAAACGTCTCTAAAGGTATGTGATCCTCCCCACTGTGACCGAAGTCTAGGACACAAGCATGAAACATGTCCACGAGGGTCTGAATAGTTCGCTCGTTTGTACCATCTGTCTGAGGATGGAAGGGGGTTCTTCGATGATGATGCATCCCAAAAGACTCCTGAAACCCTTTCCATAGCTAGAAAGTAAAGCATGAGTCCTGAAAAATAAAATAGATGAAGGCACTCCATGTATCCACATAATCTTCGAGCACATAGAGGCGTCCCATGCTCTCTACTGAGCCATGCTCTCTAATCGGTAGGAAGTGGGCTGACTTTGTGAGTCGGTCAACGATCACCCAAATCAAGTCGTGTCCCCAGGAAGTACGTGGATGAACCATCATGATGTCAATGGATATCCCATCCCACTTATACTCTTGGACCTCTAAAGGATGATCTAAGCCTGTTGGTACTTGGGGCTCCACCTTCACTTGATGACAAGTGAGGCACCGAGAGACAATCTCTGCAACTGCCTTCTTCATACATGGCCACCAGTTTAGTCGTTGAAGGTCATGGTACATCGTTTCCACTACTGGATGTGCCGCTGGTGGGGAAGTGTGGAACTCCCTCAACACTTCCTCTTGAAGTGCTACTGGTACCAAGGTACTTCCTCTAAAGAGATGATCTGATCCCCACCTTCAGAAAATCCATCCATGTGACTGCCCTGTAGATATTTGAGCACGTCGTGTCTCGCAGTCAGTGTCTCCATGATATATCTCCCTGACTCACTAATGAAGTGGGGGAGTGACTGTAAGATAATGAAGGGAGGCTTCTCCATATCTATCCAAAAAGGATATCTGTAAAGCAGCCAGCTGCTCTTTCGCCTCTCCTAACAGCCGTATACCAGAACTACTGATGAGTTCATATGCATCACCGTTCCCCTTCCCTGGAGTATATACTATATCGAAGTCATAGTCCTATAAGAACTCAAGCCAACGCTGTTGTCTCAAGTTTAGGACATTCTGAGAGAAGGTAAACCTGAGACTCTTGTGATCAAAGTACATGGTAAATTTCTCTCCCATCAGATAGTGTCAACACATATTTAATGCGAAGACCTCTGCTATTGAATCCAGGTCCAGGGTAGAGTAGTTCTGCTCATGATGTCTCAGCTGACGGGAACCATAAGTGATCATTGGTCGCTCCTACACCAGGACACACCCGAGTCCTATTCTTGATGTGTCATAGAAATCATCATACCCTACTCCTTCCTCTGGATGTCTCATGATGGGGGCATAGTCATCATTTTCCTTTGCTCCGGGAAGCCATGCTAGCTTCTCTCCGAACACACGAAGGGTTTATCCTTCTTCGTCATGGCATATAGTGGTGCTGAAACTCTGGAGAAGTCTGATATGAACCTCTATTAGAAACCATCCAAACCCAAAAAACTCCGCACCTCTTCCACACTCCTCAGTGGCACCCATGTAAGAATCACCTCAGTCATCACTGGATCCACTACCACTCTAGCCTTCGAGATGATTTGTCACAAATAGTTAACCTCCCTGATCCAGAACTGGCACTTTGAGATCTTACCATAAATGTGGTGCTCTCAGAGTGTGTTTATAACTACCCGCAAATGGTTGGAATGCTCCTTCTCAGTAGGTGAGTAGATCAGAATGTCGTCGATGAAGACTAGGACAAAGCGTTCGAGGTATGGCTGGAAGATCCAGTTCGTGAGTCCCATAAAAACAGCAAGAGTGTTGGTTATGCTGAAAGGTATAACAAAGAACACATAGAGACCATACCGAAAATTGAAGGCCATCCTCTGCACATCCTTATCATGAACCCTGAGTTGGTGATAGCCAGATCTGAGGTCTATATTCAAGGAACACCTTTCTCCCTTCAGTTGATCAAAGAGGTTGTCATTCCTTGGGAGTGGTTACTTGTTCATCACTATAACTTGGTTCTAGATATGGTAGTCGACAAAAAGCCTCAATTTCTCATCCACCTTCTTGGTGAACAGAATCTGAGCTGCCCAGGGAGAAACACTGGGCCAGATCAATCCCTTCCCCTGCAGGTCCTCCAGCTCTACCAACAGCTCACGAATCTCAGTGGGAGGCATCTGATATGCTGCAGTAGATATCAGTCCCATCCTGGAGTACATGTCAAAGTAGAAGTGCACCTCTCTATAAAGAGGTAGTCCTGGAACATTGTCTGGGAAAACATCTGCATACTGGTCCACCACTACAGGATAGCTCGGACTCTCCACATCAACTACTCTAAGGGTAAGGTAGGCGAACTAATGAGTGGTCGGCTGCACCCTCATCCGATTAAGTCTGTCTTATACTACAAAGGCTCACTTCTCTCTGGTGAAGGTGAACCTTGTCCCAACCCTGAGGAAACACCACACTTTGCACCTAAAATAGTCAATCAGAGCATGGACTATAGATAACCGGTCCATACCCAATATAACGTCGTAAGGCATCGACACCGCTATGAGGAGACCCCAGCCGAAGATATCGCCTCTTAGAGTATGCTCACACTAATTGAACCAGTGTGTGACCATCGAGTATTCTCTTGTAGGAGTCTCTAACTGTAAAGATTGAGCCAACAGCTCTGTCAGAATCTCCTTGCTCTGAACGAGGGAAGTAGAAATGAAAGAGTGATTGAAACCTGTGTCTATGAGAACTTCATCTATGGTGTATTGGACACTGATCATATCATGAATCATCTCCGTAGTTCCATGATCGTTGGCCTCACCTTCCTAGAGCTGAGATCTCCCTAATCTACATGCTCCCTGTAGTCAGGGTGAACCTCCTGGTGCTGGTGGTGGTAACACCTCAAAACATCGTCAACTTCCACCTGCATGGCCATCTCCTCTGCCACGTCTGAGCCGGGCAGAACGCTGGTCTATTTTGCAGAGTTCCTGTGAAGCTCATCCTTTTTCGTCACTTCCTTCGTCGTCTCGTCACCTCATCTTCATGCCAAATAAACTTCACAAAAATATCGGTGGAGGTAGTCAAGCCATGTTAGTATTTCCCACACCCACCGCATATAAGGAGGTATTGCTTGGATCATAAATAAAAACACATGAACATTAACATATCTGTAAACAATTCCCTTCTAACCGTTTGTAGAAGATAAGAAATGTAAAAACATAGTCATGTAATAAACCCCCTACTAGGATTATCGGGCGTTGATGGTGAAGTCGAGGGAAGAAGACATATTCTTCCTTCATCACATCCGCCGCACACTTCTACTTTTGAGTTCACATGACGGTTCTGAAAATCGCTCTACGTAAGTAGGTGTCTAGGGAAAAAGTTGAAGAAGGATCATCGCTAGCATTTTTTGTTGAAAGAACACGTTCTTCGTTCTTCATTGGGAGGATTCCCTCTTCTCCAAATAATCATGCTTCCCAACTTCCACCAAAATTAAAAATGAAAATAATAGAAGGTATAGTTTGTTAATAATTTTGTTGGAACTATAGATAAAAATTGATAATTAATTCATGAGGATCCCTCTAATTAATTCACAAGAGTTGGAATGAATTAATTAGGGGAGATTGGCACCTATTAATAGTTAGGGGAGTCAGCTCCATTAAGGTGGGGGTGGTAAAAGAGTTTCTCCCCATTTAGTGGGTAGATGAGGAATCAAGAGGCTCTCCCTCATTAATGAGAAAGAGTTGAGATGTTTTCCTCCCCTCTCATTAATAGGGGGTTAAGCCCAGTGTGGTCCCCACCACAGTAATCATCTCTTCTGAGGTTTAGTTATGTTGGGTCCCACCACCATAACCTCCGATGAGAGGTCAAGGTGTGGTGGACCCACCTCCAACCTCAATGAAGAGGCTTTTTCCACCAGACACCAAATGCCGTCTCAAATAAAATAATGTGTAGAACACTTTATGTTATATTTTTTAACAAGAAATACCAAAAATTAACTTCAATTGTTGACTCACTGTCATCGATGTGAAAGTCTCTTTAAGAGAATATCGATGCTGCGAGCTCAACAGTGCCCTCATATTTCAGTTTCGAACAATGGATCAAAACTTATAGAATCCCACTCATACATTTATTGAACTTACTCAAATAAAACGTCAAAAATTGTTTTCGGGCACCCTAGGACTCAGAATCAAGCACCGTAAATTTTTACGGACTTGTAAAATTCCCATGTATTTTAAAATAATTCCAAGGGATTTCCAGGTCTTTAAAAATTTCCATAATATACTTTATATCCAAAATTATAACCATCCATAATAGGTTGTGATATTGATGGAGTACATTATTACATATGGTGGTGGTCTTCCACACACAGGAATGATGGTTTGAGATCCTATTAGATGGATAAAGGATATGGATTAAGGTTATGGAAGTATCTTAATAAAATTATAGCATATATTAGATTATAAATTGGTTATATAAGAATATTTTGAATAGTTTTTATGTTTTAATACAATTAAACAAAAGAAATATAATTAGTTAAAATAAATATTACATTTTTTGTAACCACCTTCTCATTACACCATAATCACTCAATTGTTTGGATTATGTGAAGAATATAACAACTATGACATGGGGTAGGATGTCTGTAATAATTGTATATAATTAGGTACTTTTTACCTAGATTGATAAAACGATTATATTAGATATCGAATGATGATCCCTTTTATAATTGACGTCTGGTGAGCTATATAATTTATTCGAAACATTAAAATGTTATTAAGTCGCATTCCATGAAAATGGATTCAGATTAGATTAATTTAAAATTCAGGATTATATTGGATTAAAATAATCAATGAAAATATTATAAAAATATAATGTATGGTTCTTTTGTTTCTTATCACTTTTATTTTACCCAACATTATTTATTTTTATCCTATTCAATCATTAACGATTAGAAATTTCCTTCTATGGAAACAATTGGATTCTAAATTGAATGTGGATGAAATTTTCATCTATTGTTACACTAATCCTATTATGGGAATTTTTTGATTTTATAAATCATTTAATAAATAATTATATTTTATAAACTCCCATTAATTTAATTTTTATCACTATAAACTTATTTTTAAATTAGGAAAGCCCAGACATGTATTGAATTGAGATAAAAACAAATAAAATAGGAGATATTAATAATTATTAAAAGTAAAAATCTTATAACCCCATAATTCAGCCATTTTTTTACAAAAAACTCAATTTAAATTATTGTTTCTTTTTTATTGATAATCATTGGGTGTTTTTTAAATAAAAAATATCCAAATTATTTAATTGATAAAAATAGTAAGTAAAATACAATATTAAAAAAATCTCATTCCAAAAAATATAAAAAATTTAATTCATTATGTACATATTTTTATCCCTTATGCCAACATTTAATATAAATTGAAATAATAGGTGGTAAATTTTTTAATTTTTATTCACATAAAAAATTATTCTGGATGTTGTCAAAGAAAACAAATACATGTTGTTAGAAATTAAATGAAAATATGTTTATGGATGAACCTTACTAATATATATGGTATAATATGGTTTATGTAAAATTTATATCTTTTTTATATTATTTTTTACATCAAGTAACAAGGTTTAATATTTTTTGTGGTTATAACTATTTTCCCTTATTACTATTCATATGAAAAAAACATAGTTTAAAAATTACATATTTTAAAAAATTCTAGTTCAAAATATATAATTCATCTTTTAAATATTTTTTTATAAATTTTCATAAATTAATTAGAATATATTTTTCTAAATAGAAAGAGAAGCCATTTTGAGGAATGCAGTAATTTTGAAGCATAAAATAAATTTATAAAAAATTGAATAATTATCTCCTAATAATAAATCAATAAACTTATATTAGGATGAAAAATTATAAATATATTTAGTAATGTGGTTATTATAATTAATATCATCAAATTCATTAGATATGTTTTATTGGTCATATTTAAATATTAATATATCATTGTTGATTTAATCAATATGTTTTGTGTCTTGTATTCTATCGAACAATGTTATCATTTTTTAAAATATAACGTTATTAAATTCCTCACATATTAATAAAATATATTATATAATTACTATCTCGAGGATCATAATCAGTGGATTAACATTAGAAAATACATTAACTAAAATCCAAAAATATGTAAAGGTAAAACAGAACATCATTTTTAAAAAAATGGAATTGGGAATATAAGGTACATCTGGAATAACACATAAATATGATGAAAATATGAAAACATCCATGATGTGTTAAAATTTTAAACTTGGGGAAAAATTAATCTTCGAATTATGATTGAGAGTGAAAAATAACATTGATCAAAAAAATTAAATGACTATGAAAAATTTATTGACCCTAAAACCATAAAATAATGGGGTGTGAAAATAAATAAAATTCCACCAAAAATAATGGAATAGGATAAATGTTTTTCCCCTATCCTTTTCAAGTGTTTTAAAATTCCTTTACTATCTAGACAAAAAAATAATATAAGTAATCACCATGATATGTCACTACATTATTTTATAATATAGTGATAGTTATCGAAATTTAATTAATATATTCTTGATACTATCAGAGAAGGAAATACTAATATTCCTCAAAAATATAACCAAAAATATCAGCTTTAACATGAATCACTTTTTAATAATTAAGTCTATCTAACTCACTATTAGAAAATTATCATAATAACATTATAATAATATTACATGATTCCTAAAATATTTTTTCTATTCCAATGAACATGTTGTCATCATTAAACATATAATATGATGATATTATCAATTACTATAAATTTAATCTCACCTAAAGGTATCCTAATATTCAATGTTACATAAACCCTTCATTGAGACAAACCATATTAACCAAAAACCCATACAATTTGAATTATTTTTAATAAATTATCATTACATTTTTGTATTTTATATCTTGTACATTACCGAATTTTATTCATCCAAAATAAGAAAAATAAAATATAATTTCTAGATAAATTAGATTCCACAATAGGTTTTATGAATTGAATATTATATAATTATGTTAAAAACATCTGTAATAATTTCTTTGCATATGAATGATATTTTGTCACAATTATAACCAAAATTTTTCATTATTCTGATGACAGGATTGTTACAACTCATCCTTAATCCATGTGAAATAAATTAAAAAAAAATAGGATTAGAATAAAAATATCAGTATGGTACATTGAATAAAAGAAAACCATGAATCCCATTGAAAACATGAAATCATAATGTTTGTTTTCCATTAATATAATAAAAAGAAGCATAAATAATTATTTACATAAAAGGGAAATCAAATTTTCTTCACAATTTTTTCATAATAACAAATATAATAATACATTGTGGAAATTCATACTCATGAGGGTTTTTTGAAAGTAAAAGAACCCATGGAAAATATTTTCTTCATAACATATATTTTCCCCATAAAATGAGAAATGTTTTTATTGAAAAAAAAATAACACGCCTTATGAAATCATATATATTGATAATAAAACATTATTAATTTTAGAAAATTAAATTAATTACAATATGATATTATATTTATATAACACTCAAAAGAACCCTTATATGAAACATAGTATGTGGAATGACCAATAAGTCCAATTTGAAACAAATTTCTGTAGATAACTTTGTCATTATACAATGCATTACAGAGTTATATTGGGATCATGTTTCATGTTAAAAATTTATCAAGGACCATATAATATAATAAAAAAGTAAAATATTTCACTTACATTATCAAATTAATTAAATTTTAATTTTACACCCATAAATAAAAACATTATAGAAGTTGATAAATAAATATTACATAACAATCAATTTTAAATGATAAAATACAATTAACAATAGAAATTATAGTATTTTGAATAAAACATAGATTCATATAAATGTATCCAACAATAAAATTATTTTCCAGTCATTATGAAATGTATTATATGCCTAATTTTTTAAATAAAAACATGATTTTTTTAATTACCTATGCATTCAATATATAATATTTAAAAATATTATCTTTATAAACATTTTAAATAATTTGAGAAGTTAAATATAATTCTCTTCATAGAGAATTTAATCCCAAAAAAATATATTAATCTAATAATATTCATTATATTGACATAGAATATGAATACATAGAAAATAAATCATCCAAATATTAAAAATAATGTTTTTATATAGTTATTCCATATAAGTAGATAAATTTTTAAACCATATAACATTTGATGGAAATATAATTTAATTTAATTTTTATGAATTATATAAAAAATGAATTATGTATTATTATTCAACATAGTAAACAAACATGCGGTTAAAATAGATTAACTCTCAATGAAAGAGAAATAAGACTTGAAATCCATTATCCTAAAAACTATCAAGCAGAGTACTTTCATAAAATATAGAATTATAAAATTATATGAGTCAATTACATACATAAGAATATTATTCACATATATTAAATTATCATTATCCATTATTTATAATTTATTTGTATGTTTTTTTTACATTAGTAGTTAGGATTACATCTATCGTTTTTAAGACAGTCATTTCGTAATCCCAAAACAACATTAATAGAAAGAGCATTGTCAAAGTGGTCATTATTCAATTAAATAAAAAAATTGTAATCATAAAATAATTATAATTTTTATATATTAATTATACATTTTAATTTAATAATGAATGATGGATTTTGAAGATGAATTATGTTAAAACCATGTAAATGGTAGGTCATATATAATCAATTGCAATGTTTCTATTTATCAATGATAAATAATGAAATAAGCTATGTTATATATTAATTATTATTAATTATTATTATATAAATAGTATAATTGAAACTTTCAAAACAAATTTATATAAATAATCCATGTTACTCACTGATGAACAATGAATCACATCACATCATTGAGGGGGTAATGCACATGTATACTCGAATGATGTTATAATTTTTCAATTGATATAATGTGAAAAAATAGGATATCATAAAATTTTAGAATGATAATTATGTCACTAATATCATATAAATATATATATTGTATCCATAATCATATGAATCCATAATAGGTTTTTATGGAAATAATATACATCGGTTTACAACATGGTAGACCTCCATACATAGAAATGATGATTTAATGTCCCATTTAATTTAAGAATGATATTTACTACGTAAAACTAATTATCGTAATGAAATATCATAATTATTAACATATTTATTTTACTATTTCAAATTGGATAGATGATTTTTAACTAATTTCAAAATGGAATAAATTAAAAATTTATACTTACAAGCTATAGCTCTTGTTTGGACCACTTCATTTTCATTAAACAGTATTCACACTACAGATATAAATCATATATTAATAAAACCTATTGGTCATGGTGAAGGATTATTTTAAGTTATATGTTTAGTAATTGTCCATTATAAATTATTGAACATGTGTGAAGAAGATCTCTTTTAAATTTTTAAATTATAGAATTGGAGGATCTCTTTTATATGTGAGGGGATGTGTGCTCTTATAATGTTTCATTACATTAAAATATTACAATGTCACATTAATGGAATGGTTCTTCTATATTGGATTAAATATGAAATAAAGATGTTGTTGGAAAAAAATTATCACATCCAGTACTATTAATACGCTTTTTTTTGTTATTTTAACCATCAACTCGTTTGTTTAACACTACATTACCCCTTTCATTCCTTACATCGGTAAAAATATTCGCTCTTTAAGGGTTAAAAATATACAATTATAGAAAAAATGGGAATTTAAATTGTCTATCGAGGAAATTTTAGACCATTTTACATCCCACATGTTCTATTTCATTATTTTAATGATAGTTAAATCATTTAAAAAATATTCTATATGATAAATTATATTTAATTTCATTTTATGAATTATTTACATATTTTAACTTTGAAAACATCAATTAATTTAGGCACCAAGAATATTTAATATTTATCCTAAATTATTCAATATTATTAACCCCAAAAATTATGGGACATTTTAATTCATCTAGAAAAGCTTCTTTTTATGTTTTTAAATTCATTTTAATCAATTATTATTTTCATTGCATGAGATCCATGTATGTGTATTATTAGGGTTTAATTTAATTATATAATAACTGAAATTTATAAATAATTTATCATCTTAAATTTTTTTATTCATTTAATAAAATATTCATATTCATTCCCAGCATATTTAAATTACAATGAAAATATATACTATAAATTTAAATCAATGGAGTGTAATTTTATTTGTCTATTTACATAAAAACAACTATGTCATTATAAACAAAAAAATTTCCATATGGGAAAACAGAAAAATGATATAAGACTATGTAAGAACACTACTAATGAAATATGATAAATGATGTTTTTTGGATAATTTTCACTAATTGTAACTCTATTATTACAATAAATAACATAATTTAAAATTTACAGTGGTCCTAAATATTTTACATTGTTACTATTCATATGATGGAAAATACATTGACCATATTAGATAATATTAATTTTTTTACTCTAAAAATGAATTTTTTTTCTTAAACACATTTTCAAAAAATTTATGAAATAAATAATAATATTTACTAAAAATTATATGAAGTCAAATTTTTAGGAAGAATATAATTTTGAAGCATAACATTACTTATTTGAAAAATAATTTTAATTTATTTATAATATATAAGTAAATTTCTATTGAAATATATATATATATATATATAATATTTTTTCATTCATATTTATTCATAAAAATTCAACATCTAGGTTATAAATGTCTTATTAAATAATAAAATCTCATGGTTCCCTTAGGCTCGGTGTTTCATGTTTTGTACACTACTAAATCATGTGTTCATTATTTTAAATGTCTGTATTTTACACTCTCATTACCATAAGATCTCATTTTCATTTCATCAATTCAACATTATATGCCCCTGTGGAATTGCTAAGACATAAAGGATTCCCTTTTAGAGATCCTTAAACACTATCATGGACTATAAAAAGGGTAATTTTTTATCAATGTCAAGGCCACCCTATTATATGTTGTGTGATTAGTTTTTCATATATCACTTAAATTGTGATATGTGGATGTGTTTATGAACTAAATATAGTTTTGGGGAGAATATAAATCAATAATAAACTATTTTTACTCTTCAAATTAATCTACAATGTACTGATACATCTTGGATAAACTTTTACACCATCACTAAATCTCCAAATTTTTTACTCTTCAATGGCCTTCGAAAACATGGTCTAATTCCATGGATCCTAAAGGTCTCCATTTTCAATCCAAATATAACTTCTGATGGATATAGTTTTTCCTCATATGCTCTTTAATAGTGTGTAACTTTTCTGTGATCACCTTACATGAAAATAGATAACCTATATATGAATTATGAATCATTTTAGACAAACTTATCTAATGGTAACCTCATATAGTTTTAGTATTACCTACATTTTTAATTTTTTTGAGCTCTCAACTGAAATATGATATTTGATTGAAAGGAATTTAGATAACTTTGTTAGTTATAATATAACAAACTATATTGTATCATGGAGATATTATAATACTGATTTTATAATAAAAATATCCATCATTATACAAAATCACTTCCATCGTATGACCTTTATAACTGGTCTAAAAACAATGATACCCAGTGATTTTCTTTTAGATATTTATATTTCATGCATCTACAGTCTAATTTAGAAATAGTCTTCATCATTCTTGCATACAAAAATAGGAATCAAAGTTAGATTAGATTGTATCATTAAAGTAAATAATTTATAAAAGTGAGGTATGGATCCCCCTTAATATCTCCTCAAGCATCACCAATGGTATTATAATCCGTCATTATGGTAGAATGACGTGTTCCACACATTCAGTGAATCCATCTGGTTCCCCACATAGTGAAATTGTGTGGTACGATACGTCAAGATCAATGAATCCATTATAATCCACCATCTGATTCTATAGAACCCAAGTAGTATCATTCACTAATCTATGTTAATATCATCCTCTAACATTTAATATGGATAAATTAAATGTGACCACATGCTCTTACAGTTCTCTTACTAACTCAAAAGTCGACATCTTGCTAGAGGAATATACCATATTGATAACATTTCATTATGAATACTCTATCTAAAGATAGTTTTATAACATGAATCAACACATCAAAAATGTATTACATATCTATTTTTATATGGAAATATATATTTGGTACATTTGATAATAGATTAGTCTCCAAACTACCCCTATGAATGTAGTGGATATATTTTGTTTCATGTGAGAAATTCTACTAAAAATTTAATGTTTTAGGACATGAAATTCTTCTTATGTGGACATTTATTATAAGTTATATGAAAAATCATCACACTACAATAATCTATGAACCTCTAACCAATTCCAAAGAGACATAAAAAAACACAATGTGCTCTACTCCCTTATATAATTTAGAAATAACTATTATATTTTTTATAATACATTATATTCTCTCAATTTACTTAATGGGCCTTCCAATTTTACTCTGCATGCTCAACCTTTATCTATGAGAAAATTAGGATTTCATCAATGAATGAAACCAAAAATTTGTCTCATAATGGTTATAATATATGGATTATAATTAATATAATCACTATTAAGGTGTATATAATTCCAATGGGAATCACTACGAAGGAATAATTATATTTCTAAAATCAAAATTTCAACTTTGAGATATCCACCTCATGAACATAAATCTAATGACAACCTGGGGTATGGTTGTATTTCAGAAACATATTTCCCCCACATAGTTATTAAAAATGTTCATAAATCTTTATAAATTGGTACTTCTTTAGGAATATGGCTCTATTCATATGATTATAGTCAAAATAAAAACTCAATATCACATTTACCACCTAGATTGAAACACAAATTTTTCTTTAAGGGAATCAATGGTTATGAAAAAATATTTCTTCTGAAGGTTCACCATCTACCAACTTGGATCCGAAATATCAAAATATTGTATAAGATATAAATTTTTATCCAGTATAATGGTAGGTAAAAAAATAAAACCACTTGATTATGGGGTAATCCTTATACACTACTAAATATGATCTCTATTTATTCAGTCTCGAATATTTGAGGATTATTGATGGATTCTTTTTGTTCTTGATCATTACTCATTTAAACTAAAAATAAAATTATCCCAAGCATTATAGAATATTTCTATCAGCTCGATAGACCATAATCATATCACAATAATATTATATATATTTATGAACTAATGATAAATATTATATACCATGCATCAATTCATATGTATTCATGAGAAGAAAATATAGATCCTATGATAAAGTATCCCATTATATCAAATTGTTTCAGTCAAGATAGATGTTTATGATAATGGGATCACATATCGATGAACTATCTAGATGCATAGGTTGAAATAAAGTTATTTTAAAATAATAAATGATCATACAATGGATATTGAAACAATAAAATTGCTCACAAATTTTTATTAAAAGTAAAGATACTGAGGTTGAAAAGGAATATATAATACCCTAAATCATGAAAAATACAACTTGATCATATACTTTTAAATATTATAGATGTAAATAGACCTTAAATTTAATTCTATAATCCTATTATTATCCTCATAGGGATGTGGTTGGTGCATGTGGGTCATAATATTATCATCCTTTATCTAATCCTTATCGTCTACTTCTATCTCATCTACCAAAAAATTCTTCTTGAGTGCCACAATCACTATATTTTTTAGACAACTATTCAAACTACTACAATTTAATGGGGGTTATTTTATTACTGATCCATCCACTAATTCATTTCATGTTAATAAATCCCATGTTATGAGACCATCCAACTCATAATTTATAAAATAGTTCTATCCATATTAACTAGATAACCTTTATGCTTTTTTGTATTGTAATCCCTAGATATTATTCGATATAAGATACCACCTCAAAATTTTAGGTTCTAAATCCAATCATCGATAATCTTTAAATATTTTCCTAGATCATGGGTGAACAATGTCAGAACCAATTATCTTCCACTCATCATCCTAAAATCTATTTGTTGTCAAATCATAATCAATCACCTCGACATAGTTGGGTATGCACATAGGAACCACAACTAATTAAATGTCAGTGTTAAATCCCAAATAAAATATTAATTTTGGGATGAATCTAAAATGGATCATTTAAAATTAATATTATATGAGATCAATTATTCTATATACTCCTTATAGAGCTATCTAGTTTCAATTATGTCACCCTAAAAGCTCTTAAATACACATAAAACACTAATTAGTTAGATAGAATTATTTGACAAATTAAATTATAAAAAATATCTAACATATCCTATAATTATCATTAATATAAGATATTAATGACCAATAGTGTCATTTTGATATGTAAATAAGTCCCGCAACCACAAATAATAATTAGTTTGGTAAATTTCAAATGAGACTAGATATTCAGACAGTTGTTTCACTCCTATCTTCATCCTCCTATAGGTTATTGTTTCCAAACTCCATAGAAATTCTCTACCAATTACAATAATGTACTGAGATGAAACTACGTGTATCTTCAGGCTTACAATATTTAAAAATTTACTACTCTACATAGATTAAAAAAGTAATCATTCACCATAGTTTTTTCATCAACACATTCCTCAGTAGTTATTGGAATCACTCGCTACATAACTAGAGGGAACACCTCATGAAAAAAATCCAAAAAAGCCACACAACAAAACTACTCATCCTTATAGTCATATAAAAATATATTTTCTTGTTATTTATATTATGATATCCAATAATTCCATGTGGTGAACAATTATTAATAGACCACATCATAATTTTGTGACAAGAACTGAAGGAAATACCTAATACAAAAATTAATATATATTTCCTATACAATTTAATATTATTAAAATGATATATTACAAAAAAATGTTAACAATAAGGTTATTTGTGTTTTTTTAATAGATATTCGATTTTTTATGTTAGAGAGAATTCAATGGTATAAAAAAACTAGAAACAAATACATTTAATTTTCATAAATCTTAAAATATATTCATATAATATATACATTCATACACATATATATATATATATTCAGTATAGAAGAAAAAATTGATTATATGATGGTCTCAAAAAATATGACACATTACAGCTAAATTTAGAGGTGATAGGTTGAGTGTGCCTCATCATTCCTATATCCAGTTAGTAATGGGTCTGATGAATAGAAACCAGTAAGCATAAAACTCCATTAGATCATTTACCATAATTTAACTATTATCAGCATAAAAACAGAAAAATACTAACAAACAGTACAAAAATAAAAAAATCATTTAATATTATGATTCACAAATTGAATAAGATACATGATTATGTTGGAAAAAATAGATTAAAAATTATTTAAATGAGTGAAATGAATGCCCAATATATAAAATATGAATTCAAATATGGGATAGAAATTAGTAAATTGGAGGACTATTCTAATTCTTTCCATATCAGGAAACCATACTAAAAGATAATTACTATGTTATTACAAGCTCTACCAATAAAAAACTATAATTACCTCCACCAAATTGTTTTACGTCAATACAAGGAAAGAAATATTTAGGAAATATTTTTCTTTGAACAATGGATTGTACAAAATTCGACATATAGTTAAATTGGTCTACATAATCCCTACTGATTGTGTATTCATGGCATACAATTTTGATCAACATGTGTTATGTTGAAATAGTGGTGAGAAGAAAATGACATGAAAAATGGATATCTAGCCACATAACGGGTAGGGTTTTCCAATGAAATAAAATCCCCACAAAGAAATATGATATATAGAGGCTCTATATAAGGTAATTACAGTTGTATATGTGAATCTAGATATTTACCCAAGTACGTGTATCCCAATATAAATAAATTCTCCAATTTTCCTAGGTTGGATACTCATATGTTATATATTAATTTAATCTAGCACTATAACATAATTCAGTAATTCTAGGAGCACTTATGAAAATTAGGATACATGTATGAATTTCTCTCTATGAATTGTCTGGTATGTGTTTTTAGATGTGTAAGAGAGATCATGTATAAAAATAAATTGTCTATTACAATTTAACTACATTAATGAACACATGTGGGTTTTTGTGTATATTATTTGTACGAATTTTCCATGGAGTTTTCCCAGATCATTAGAATTACTATTTTCAATATCATTTAGAGCAGATGATTTTTGAAAATTTAAAATGAGAATAAATTTTTACTTACAATAAAGATTTGGAATATTTGATTAATGTTATTTTATAATTCATAATGGAAATATTCAAATCCATAAATATAATACCCATTTAGTGAATGAGTTATCACTCAACAATCATTCATGTATTCCATAGATGTTCAAACTAACCACAATTAAATATTATATAAGGATTAAAGGAGGGAATATTTTATATAGTCGAATATGAAATACACATCTATTTGGGTTTCATTAATTATATAATCAATCATTATATAGTTTTATTTTAATTTTACTTATAGGGTCTCCTAGTGATGATTTAAGGGAATAAGTGGAAGGAAGAATGATTTTCCATATTAAATAATGATGATGGGAAAAATAAAACAATCATATTTAGGGTATTCTAGAAACATTATATGAAAAAATAATTTATGACGCAATTTTTATTATGAACTGGTTTATCTAAAATAATGAGTTGGTGATAAAGTTTGAGAAGAGTGGAAACACCACCAATGTGTTTGTATTTGTTTTTGAACCTCATATTATGAAAATTATTTGTTTCGTTTCATAAAAAATTCCTTTTCGTAGAAGGTCCATGATACAATAATTATAGAAATTCAACATAATATTGATAATGATCTCTTCTCAAAGACTCATAACAACCCTTGTAATTTTTTAACCCTTTCATATTCACACTTAATTAATATATTCTCCTTTGACTATCCTTTTCACAAGAAGTATATAAAATATCTATGTATAATGATTATGAGTCCAATATATACTTATATATGAGTGAATGATATTTTTATTTCTTGTTACATCTATTCTTAACACTGGGTCATGATCCATGATTTGGAAAAAAAATTATCTTACTAATATTCCATACCCTATTCGGTTTTATATGGTTGTTTCTAAAATATTGTCCATACAAGGGTGAAAATATACATATGTATTCGTTTTCCTTATATATAATAAAGTTATATCAATATATCAGTTTATTATAAAGAATCTTTTATAAATGAAATATAATAACTGACCAAATACATTGAAATTGAAAAAATATATGATAATGACAATGGATGTTTGTATTCCTCAAAACTAGAAATAAGCAAAAATCCACATGAAAATAAATGAATTATAAACACATTTGGTAGATATAAGGTGAAATTATGTAGAATCACCCAAAATAGAATACCTGGCCTCTTTGTAGGAACCACAGTTGAGTGATTACAAACCATTTATAGTAGATATTGTAACCCTCTATCGAGGGGAATACTTGAACAAATATATACAGACCCGTAGGATGGGGATCTAACAACATGTAATGGTGTTGGATACATAGCCCTACCCAAGGGATGTGAGAGATGATCCTGAACACAATACCATTGTAGGATACCCTAATCCATCGATAACTAATCTATTGGAATGGGATCACACACCCAAGTTAGTTTGGTGGGTAATCTAACTATATATAGATGATAAGGACACTCAATCCACTAATACCATTGATATAGAATCATGAATCTTAAGATGAATAGAGAAAATGACTGAAAATACAATTTAAGACACTTCAATTATTGGAAATAACACCACCATGAAATTATGGGGTAGAAATAGTTAGGATGGACTACTCACATGTCAAAATCGATGTCCATAAAAGGATACATAGCTTGTATGATAGTCTGGTAGAGGGACACACAATGTCCTATATGTTATGTTGTGAGTCAAATACCAAATGAATATTGCTCATTTACTCATGCATCTAGATAGTGTGGAAGGATCCAACTACATCATATTAATGATAGAGTACTTATATTATACGATAAAGAGGGGAACCGAGAGGGTATTTACAAAACCCTAAGTTTTTTATCACCATTAGATAATGGTGTTATTCGTGTAGAACTAGAAATTAAATTGAAATAATACTCCTAGATCTTGATCCCATTACATATTATAAATTTCCCAATATGGGTACCCAATATATTGTCCTAAAGCATACTTCATGAATTTTTTTTACATTCACAAAACATTATCCCTTTTAGTCTTGAACTAAAAGGTTTGTGTTAATTTGAACTGTACTCCATGATGTTTCTATTTTAAAAATATATTAATTTTATATCCTGATATAATAATTTTATCCTTTGATCTCACCACCAATCTGACAAAAATAATTTATAATTAGAATTTTCAAGGAAGAAACTACAATATAAATTGGTTTCCATCGACTTCTCATTGGAATAAAGTCCCAAATAGAATTCATAGAATCCTTACATTACTCATCTTTTAAATTTAATTTATTAATTCATACATTCATGATCAACATCCATACAATTATTTAACAATAAATATTGTTCCCTATAATTGACATCCACAATGAGAGCACATATCAGTGTTTAATTGAAATAATCTTCCTAGATCTATATCCAATTACACATTATAATTTTCCCTATATGAGTACATGTTATATAGTACTAAAGAACACATCATGAAATTTTTTTACATTCACAAAACATTATCCATTTTAGTCTTGAACTAAAAGGTTTGAGTTAATTTGAAATATACTCCATGATGTTTTTAATTTAAAAATATATTAATTTTGTATCCTGATTTACTAATTGTATCCTTTGATCTCACCACCAATCTGAATAAGATAATTTATAGTTTCAATTTTAATGGAAAAAACAACATTATAAATTGGTTTCCTACCACTTTTAATTGGAATCATGTCTCATATAGAATTCATAGAATCTTTACTTTACTCCTCATGTAAATTTTATTTATTAATTCATACATTCATGATCAAAAACCATACAATTATTTTACCATAAATTTTGTAAAAATTCTTGTTGTGGACATTTATATTTATTAAAAATAAGCAAAATAAAATAAAATATATATAATATGTATTCTCATGAATAAAAAATCCCAAAAAACAATGGGACCTAAATAAATTCATATAAATATTCTTTTATTGAACATTCAAGAGACTTATACCAATAATGAATTATATATATTGAACAATATAGAGAATCCACAACAAAAGTTCAACCATGAATTTTTTTTCAACTATTTTTGAGTATCAAAATCACTTTAATTTCAAAGGGTATTATGTTGAGATTCATCCCAGATTACATGTACTCACAAGATCTATAATAATGCATTTTCTTTTGGTGGATCCACTACAATAATTATATTGCAAGCGGATAACCTATAAATTCTATTAAGAAGAGTTCAAATAGATGTTATAGGGATAAAATATAATTTTTACAATTTCTATGATTTTATAATTAATATTTCTCTAAATCCACCCCCGAATCCATCATATTACACCATGTCATTGACTCAAGTCAAAATATGATAACATTAACTTATTTTATACTATTATAAATTAATAATTATAAATCAATATCTATTTTCTCATATCCCATGAGATGCATTGATATCATCAAAATGATATGAAACACTATTTTACTATAGTATAACATCTTTTCCTCTGTACCTCTTTGATAAATGACTTAAAATGTAGTGGTTTATGACATTATATAACATTATAAATATAACATGATCATATTTTAGAAATAAAATATCATATATCACAAAAAAATGGATTAAAATATCTAATATTTTAATTATATAAATCATTTATAATCAATAATAGTATATTAATTCATCATATTAAAATTGATATCGAGATTAAGAAAAATTCATGGATGTAATATCACTGAAGGGTTTAATAGGATTGATTAACACTTTTTTATCACAATTAATAAATTAAAATTCTTTTTATCCATAGATATACCATTTTTGAATAATTAATCAATGATCTAGAATATAAAGAACATATTACATATACATTTCAACATTGATATACTACTCTAATATTAATCACTATTGTTTTATGATCATCGTTGATAAGTAGATAAAGGATCCCCTTTTATATTATGTATAATGAAGTTATCATGAATCACTAAAAAGTTGATTGTGACACTACTCGAACCCACGATATAGTAGTATCTCTTTTGAAACTATGGTGTGGAAAAGATAAAGCATCTGGGAATTGATATGAGTTTCACACAAAATATCTTACAAACATTTTCTGGGTGATTTATTCATTATATAAGCCATTAAGTAATTAACAATTGATATTGTGATATATCATGCATTAAAAATAAACATGTAATGAAATGAGTATTCTATGAATTTATAATTTTATCACATACAAATATTTTTATTTATTTCAATCTTACAAAATTGTTATTATTAATGATATCCAACATTGTGAAATAATATATAATTTTTTAACTGAACCAAAATATCATAAACAAGATGTTCAAAAAGGGATCATGGTGGGAAAAGTAGTGAAATCAATGGGAATCCTCCAAGACACATTCAGTATAGTGAACCAGATAGTATCCAATAATTGATTGAATCAACATCCCATCAATCAATTTACAATTGAATACATGAAGATCTAATGTATTTCTTCCATACTTTCACACATAAATAATGTTTACCTCGATATTGCAACTATAATTGAAGAATCTAATGTAATAAATGATGTTCCGTGGAAATTATTAATCCACCTTTGAAGTGTTTCTCATAATGGATGAGTAATAATCCACCTATGATAAATAGTTATCAAGGGACATGTATATGTTGTAAACCCATAACAACATACTGGACTTAGTCTAAACTATTGTTCCATCCCCTAATAAATAAGTGAATGAAAAAAGGTCATATACCTAGGTTTCAAGAAAAAATGCACCACATAAAATATTCCCTTGAATATAGAATCGATAAGTATTCATTTTTCATCCTTAAAATTACACAAAATTAGATGTCACGACATGTATGGGATGAAATTAATGCTAGGAAATTGATAGGGAGAATGATTAAATATACATATTGTGGAAAAAATGCATCCATGAATAATAAAAATATATATTTTATAATTTTAATGAAATTACATATATTAACTATTGATTTTTTTGAACATATTAAGATTGAAAATATTAGTAGTTCCCCATTATACTAGAATTCCCTCACCAATGATAGTGTTGCATTATTGAGATTTTTCATTCATCCTTAACTGTAAATCCAAAATCACATAATGGAATTCAGACATTAATAAAATTACATTATGGTACCATTGACCATGACTAATGGTGAGACCCAAGTATAAATGCTGGTATTAATTTAATAATAGGTTCATTAATGATTCAAATTTAGAATTAGTGTCTGATTTTCCTTTTGAGATGCAATGGATACAAAATTTTTGGATGTTCTCAATATACAAATAGAACGGTTACAAATACACCAAATATAGAAGTTGAATTTTTTTGATTTATCATCGAAAATGTTACTAGTTCCTATTGTATCTAATTTATGGGGGATGAATCATTCAATCGAATAATGGGAATGTATGTTTCCCTGATGGAGACGATGGGATGAGTCACTAATATAAGCCATTGGATTGTTGAATAAAGTTAAAAATGGACTTCTATTCATCATTAAAATCATTATCAAGAAATTGAGGATATTAACATTCTTATTTGGAACTAATATCTAGAGCAGGATACCTAAAAATAAAAATTTAAAGGCCCACCAAATAGTTCTTCTTGAAAAAGTCTTCACCATGCCCAATTATTTAGTGTGATGTGTCAATGATTTTAAATGATATCCCAAAAAAACACAATCATAGATCAGATCCATAGTATATCTCTACAAATTTAATTTAGAAAATATCACAAAAAATTTTAATGATCACACATAAAATGTTATTTGATATTATATATTCAAACACATGCCAACACAACAAACCCCACTAAACTTATCTATACATCCCATGTCAATACCCCTTCTTGTAATGGAATGAAATTTCTTGCCAAACTATCACAATATTAATTAAATTCATAATATGAGTCCCAAATAAAAATTATAAGGATGAATTTGATGTTCTTAATCACCACCATGGTACTTATATAGATTTATAAGTTGTTTATATATATAAATAATAATTTTTTTACCAATATGATACAACCTCCAACTGAAAAGATTATGATTTGGAAATTCAAAATCATAAACATGAACATGTTGATGATGTTCTCATAATGATAAATACTAACTCTTATAATTTAATAAAGGGATCCCAATTAGTCTATTAGTTATCTTTATTTATAAATTCCCTATCTAACCTAAATTAACATGTATATTCTAGCCTATAACATCTATGAAATACACACACTTATTTTTTGGAATAAATTTAATGAACATATTTTATTGTAATTTTTCATAATAATTATGTTGTTACAAATGGAATTAGAACAACTATTGATAAAATAAGATCATTTCTTCACCAAAATTTATGGAAAAAACTTGAAGAACATAACCCCCTTTGAACGATAGTTTAATCATATAAACAATATTATTGATAATATTTATAAAATGAAAATAAAGAGCTATGAGGATCATTTTTTGGGATATGGAACCACCATGATGAAAAAACATTGTAGATTTGAAATTTTTTTCCCATATTTCTGAATTGTGATCTAATGATATGTGGAGATCATAGAAATTGTGTAATAGACCCGACTAATAGAGAATACACTTTATTGGCACTTTTAATAATTTAAATCCATTATGTATTATCAAATTCTCTTTACATATAGATTTTTATCATCAGAATGGATCATAAAACTTTCCTATATAGATTCTAATTTGATTACATGGTAATGAAAAAAATACCCTCAATATATATATATTTATGTAAATAATGTTATTTCTCTCAAATATAAAGCATTTCATGGATAGATAGACATTGTTAAATATGATGTAATGGTCATTGTATGATAATTTCACATGACTATAATGAAATATTTTACAAAACTATTTGGCTATTTTGACAACATAATTAGTTTCATAATAGTCGTTGATGTTATCCATGGAAATGGACCACTATTATGGTTGTACTAGATAGCCCCAACATGACCCTGATTATGTCTCATGAATCAATGTATGAATAACCATGGAACCCATATAAACTATCAGAAATATAAATAATATTATTGTTAATGTCATAAAATAAATTTTCATTATCTAGATTGTACCACAAGATAATGTTATCTTGTTCATTGATAAAATAACAAATGTTTTTAGGGGTTTAGTTTCTCTCTAACCACATATGAGTGTCCCGAAACTAGGATCATCATAGAACTAATAAAAAATAAATGAAATAAAATACTACCAATGTACCCTCAATGTTATCATATTTACTACGAGAACCATCCAAATGTTTTCTTATGATTTCCAGGAAACCACTTCTCCCTAACACGGAGATAAAAATGACCCATATTCCCACAATCATTCTTAAGACTTTTAACAGTAGATGTCACACTAGTATTTACCTCATTGTCATTTATTTATTAGTATAACTATTTACTTTTACTACAAAAAAAATGAGAAGCTTATTGACATGACATATTGTTTTTAATTTTAGATTTAAAATATTTATATTCTCATCGAAGGATAGTAGGTAAAAATCCAGACTAGGATGAATATTTATCCATGAAATGATATACTACTTTAGTATTATGTACCTTTTTAATGAAAAATTAATAAATTCTATACATATGATGCAGCAAGGAATATAATACTATATAATTGAATCCTTCCACATTCATCATGTTTTTATATTATAGGAACCCTCCACATTTTCTAATAGTTTTTTTAACATTGAGAAGATGAGTTAGTGAATATAAAGTTACTATGTATGGATATTCAATTAGAATTGTTATAGGTAATATAAAACATAATAATATATCAATCTACAATAAAAGACAACTCTATATTCATCTTCCTCTTCATTTACTATTACATAATGAGATTTCAATCCAATGAAAACTACTTCCATGAGAACGTTAATGTAAATAATGAACTGAAATTACAACAACTAATTATTGTAATAGATAACCATACCCTTCGTCTAAAATTGATATTGAATGGTATTAAAATACCAAAATATAATTTCTATATCCAAACCAAGAGTAGATATATAAATAAAACCCTACAGAACAATTATTTGAAATACCTTGAATTCGTTATACACAATATAAATGAAAAGATGAATTTTCAATTAATGGATTTAATAAAGATATGTTTAGGTAGGTTGTCAATATTTTCCAACTATACATCATTATCACACAATATCTATATGTGGATTCAACCACGGTTCCTAGGAATAATATTGTTTATCAGAAAAATGTGAGAAATATACATCATATATTTAGTTTCAATATTGGTTCAAATAATGATGGATGTGAGGTGTTCCTCCTAAAAATAATTTTTACAAGAATTATATATTTCTAGGCAACCATTTCCCATATAATTCTAAATGATAGTGTAGGTCATTTATAGAGTGAGTGGGGAAAATAAAGTATTATAATGCTTAGATATGCAGATTCGGATTCCTAAAAAATCTTTTGATTTTGAATGGGTCATGATTCTACTTGGTTGAGGTTTGTCTTAACCATTTTAGGGATCTATTGTGTATGTGAATATAAGATAATTTCATCTTCCATATCATCTATTATATTGATGTAATTATGAGTAGACACATTATTTTTTGGATGAGAAATAAGTCCAAGTACATTTTTGATATTGGGGAATCCAAAATGGAAAAACACACTATCACTGTATACTAATGGGGATGTGAGTAGAGATGAGAGTGAATAGAATCAAAAACATCTTATTCATTATTATATGATGAATTATGTAGAGTACTTGGATCTTCATTATAAATAGTATCCATGTTAGGAGACTCAATTTCAAACACATACATATACAATCCTTCTTCTATAGGATCAACTAGAGAATCATCATGAGATGTTGTGTTAGATCAATTATATATTCATATTCATGGAGATGGATTTCATGGAAGAAAGTGACCTTGTTAAGACATATTTGTGGTTTTACCCCTACGAATATAATGACTCATCAATTGTTTATGATAGACAATTGGACTATGTATATCATTCAATAATTTACAAATATTATCTTATAGAATTGTGTGTGTTAGTTAACATAATTTTAAAATATGTTTTTTTATTTCATTAAATTGACATAATGATATTATATGATCATAATTTCATTTAAACATCTTAGTTAATGATAAATTTATAAGATCAATATCATTTTCATGACCTGATAAAAAGTGAGGTATCCCTCTATGACATCTATTTAAAGATATGAGAATATTAATGACATGAAAAATAACGTGGTAAAGAGATGATCTATTCCACAATTTGTTTCATGGAATCAAGGAAATGTTTGACAAGAAATATGGATAAATTAATATACCATAATAAAAAAAATTCAAAACCATTTGAACTAATATTCTAATTCATTTTGGTGAAACTTATCAATAGTTGGGATATTTTCAACATCCATATTTCATTATAATATAACAAAATGGATTATTGATTAATTTCATTAACTAATTTTTTGATGAAATTGAGAGTAGAAATTTTTTATTATTAAATTATTTAAGGTTACTTTTTTTACTTGTGACTATAGAATAATAATTCATTATTAATTAAATTATAAAAGAATTATCTCTTTATTTAGTTTAATATTTTAGGGATTTATACGTGGGAATTATTAAATATTGTTAGTGGGGGTTTTTATAATTCAATTTATCGAATTATCTTTTTGTTTTAAGTGTAATTTATTATCTATGAATATTAGTTATTCAAGCTAATTGTATTGAATGATTTTATAATGAATTAAATATTTGGATCATTGAAAGTAAAATATTGATAGAGTATTATGATTTAAATTGATGAGACATAGGGAGAATCAATTTATAGTGTACTTAATGGGGTTCGTATAAGTGGGAGATTTGGATTTTATGAAGTAGGTTTCTCTATATATGAAATAATCCCCATTGATAATCTACGTTTTACATAAATATATATCATTTCACTGTTTTTAGTACATTACCATAATTTTTGGTATTCTAATATCTTTAAATGTGTTTGATTATATTTCGGAGTTATGTTGGATATTGAAGGGTTTGTTTGGGAGTTTTTACATTTTTTGTGAAGTTTGTACCTTCGATCAGGTGATAGAATAGTGTAATTTATTGGATGCATTGTTGAAATGGATGATAATTTTTTTGGGATCCAAGGGTAAGCTTATTTTAAATTCTTATTTTGTATGATTGATGTGTGCAGACCTACACATTGTTTGGGGACCGTCATGGTGTTTTTGGGTGTTATGAAACATTTTTAGAAACCAAAATTGTGGGGAATGGTTGTGGCGTAACACCACATCTACATTCTAAAGTTTTACAGTGTAGTGTCCTCATTTTTACTGTGAAAATTTCCCAATTTTTTTGATATGTGGTGTGGATATCACCATAGTTATTATGTATGCACTAACAAGAACCATTGTGCCATGGTCTATTCCATTACACTATGGTTTTCTATTTTCCCATCTATTAAATGTCCAGGTGAAATTTCTTATTCTTTAGTTATTTTTTATATACTATATAAAAAATATCATCTTAATATTTGTCAACTTGTTTTTAATAAGACCTCTTAATCTCTTTATTTATTGGATAAACTATGAATCTTCTTATTATTTTTTATATATATGTATACAAATTCATATAGTTATTCGAAATTTTAAATTTATAGATCAATTAGTAAAAAACGGAAGAGTTGATATTGTATATTTTTAATTATCTATTGTGAAATGATATAGAATACCATGAATGTTGATAGTCTATAATATCCTCTTCATGATAGACTTGACAAATCGTTTTTAATAATTTTTTTGTTTAATTTTATTTAGAAAAATGTGGGATTCTTCAAATGTTCCATGTTTATATATCGTTTGAAATTGTGTAAAATTGATGGTTTTTGGAAAAAATATTTATTATAATTTTAAAATGATTATTTTAAAATTTTGGAAGGGATTTATAAGAATAATAAATCATCAATGAAATTATATCAATGGAAGAATGGTTTTATATAAAATGTAATTGAATGGGATTTAGATTTATTAGGTTGACAAGCATCTGTGTGGAAAGATATGGTTAGAAGATCATCTGTCATGGTTGGATGGGTTATAATCATGGATTACCACTTTCAATAGTGACATCGGTCATTATTGTTTGATAGTGTATAGATATGGTTTTGCGTATGGAAGTAAAAGTGTTTGTGTGTATCTGTGTGTTTTTCAACAGGGGATATGTTATAACAAACATGAATGGATTTAAACAATATTTCATATGTTTTTATTAACCGGTTATTTTACATAAGGACTAACAAAAATGATTTTATTATATTAAAAAATTATATATATTTGGTTCTAAAAATTATTTTGAATTTTCTGTGTGTTTGGAAATCATTAGGGAATTTTTATAGTGTTTATACTTAGCACCTTTAGGGGAATATTGGTTTCATATATGATGAAAACATCAAAGATACATGGAAAATGAAAATGAATTGTTTATGTATAGATTAATCTTGATAAAATTGGAGTGGAAGGTGTGGATGGATCTTAAGGATAGTTTATGTGGCACAGGGGGGCATGTCACATATTGTATTTTAGTTTTCCCTTCATACAATCCATGTTGCATTATCAATATGACACCACAATTATGTTTAATTACATTATGGGTGTACTTATTTATTCACTTGTTTTATATAGTGGGTTGGATGTTTATTTTGTATACTGTTAGTTTGTATCATTTTATAGAGAAAATCCTCCACCAATTATTTCAAAACAACTTTAAATTTATTACCTATATTTTGTGTATTTGGGATCTCAAATAAGGATGGTAGTGTATTTTCCCCTATAAATCCATTTAGTTGTAGTGAGATGATAAAAATTGAATTAATTTCTATAAGATTATCTATATCATGTGACTATATAAAGGATATAAAAATTTCAGAACATGAAATTTACAATATGAATATATATAGAAATACTATTTATTCAAAAATTCATGTGGTCAGGTTGTTCTAGTAATAAAAATTTCTAAGACCCCTATATGTCTGTTGATATATCATCAACATGGGATTAGCTAATGAGTGTGAAATGTCATGAAATTTTAATGAGACTTCATTCTTTGATTTCATTATACATTTTATGTATAATGATTTATGATAATGAAAAATATGAATCTTTTTTAAAACATTGTTATTTGTTTTTTCTAAGGGTAATATGGGAAAATATTCTATACCTTTATTTTTTACAGGGAGTAAAGTAAATATTGTTAAATTATGGTTATATAATGGAATCAGGTATAATTTGTAAAAAAACGAATAAGATGGTGAAAATGATTTTGAACCAGAGCAATATCTTATCCAATAGTTAATCTAAAAAGCATTAAAGATATTCAATCCATATATATGGGAAATGATAATTTTGAAACTCAACCCATGGACCACTTGATTTAGTTATAGAAATATATTACACAAATACATCAATGGGATTTCGTGATAGAAAAAAAGAAGTGTTGCTGAATCAAATAAATAAAATCTATGAGTTCTTTGGTACAACATCCAAGTTGAAATTAAATATGATAACATATATTCTTGAATATTTTTCATTCTAATGGTTGAATTTATATTATTAATATTAGTTTGACCAAATAAAACATATTGGGGTACATTGGAGAGATGCTAAAAAAATATTCCCTCAAACATTCAATATTAAAAAAACATATTTCCTCATATATAAACAATAAAATCTACAAGTAAAATAATATGAGGATGTGTTTATAAATTTAGTATTCATTATCCTCAAAGATTCTTCAATTGTGTCTTTCATAGAATACATCATTAAGATAAGGAAGTGACTATATATTACTTATATAATTTTTCTTCTATGTATTATGGATTATATGAAGGTGAAAAATATATCAAAATATGAAAAATGTGATAGTTATGGAAAATAGGATAGAGGGAGGGTATTTATCACCATGAGAATGGGAGGAAAATCAAACAATAAAAAAGTGTATGAGGGAAAACTACTACCAAGGTGGTGGAGGGTCTCATAATCATAACACATGATCAATTACTTTTCTCAAGGATCCAATATATATTATAGTTGATTATAATGTTATTATACTTAATATAAAAAGATATACTATACAAAAATGCCTAAATAATTCCATAGATGTAATAAATTGGGAAATATTTTGTGTTATTATCATACATCTATAAATAATTGGCTGGTATATGCATCCAAAGGTTCCCAAAATGAAGTTCCTGAATCTGTTAATCACATCATAATAATTATATTATTTAGAACTGAGAAATCCAATGTGTTTCAAGGAACATCATTAACCATTAATTTTGAATCATCAGAAATAAATAAATGATTATGGAGGGGATAATTTTTAGATTAATAGTGATGACTATATGATCATGAAATATCAATATGATCCTTCATTTATGCATGGTGTGATTCAGTTGAATGATATCCACATTCTTGTTTATTGGATATCGGTGCATCCCACCATTTTATCACTTCTCATGTGGTTGAATATATGTGTCTACATGTTGACATGAACACCATTGTTTTCAAATGTAAAACACCCCAATGAAATCAAGTGTGGTGAACCTTTTAATGTTTATCTTGTTAAATAACATTCAATATTGAGGAATTTTTTGGAGATTAATCTATTCTTAATGTTGATATCAATTACATAATTTAAGTAATATATTGTCTGATATTTTTCAAGAATTATATCAACTATTATTGGTATAAATTCATCTTCACATATTTTGAGGGTTTTAAGAATCTCATTAATCTAGAGTTAGAGACAAATTCATGTAAAATGGGAAAATTTATATAGATGGTTGGGGAAATATATTTTCACTTGGAAGGGGATGACTTGGAATCAAGAGATTACATTAGTCCATGATATATTCTAACCATGAATGAAAATTTATTAATGATTTGAAGGATTATTTTTTCCCACCAAAAAGGGATGTGAAATTTATGATTTATTTGTTACCAATGAGAAGACATATTTTATTACCATATTATTGTATGAAACCATAAATATTCATATAATTAAAATTAAAAATTTGAAAAGTAATAATGAAAATGTTTCATTTGACTGAGCATGTCCTTGTGAGCCAAATTAGTTATTTTTGTAAAAAGATGTATATTTTAGACATTATTTATAAATTCATAAGAATAAACAAGTTAAAAAAGGAATCGATTTCCCTTTACAAATATTTATGATTTCTTTGATCAATTGAATGGTTGTGGATGGTTCTATAATATTTAGATATGTTCATTCTATATATAGATGATATTTTATAAGGGATAATTGCAAATATATATTTTTCAAGTCATTCTGGACACTAAGAAATTTTTTTATTACAATTGTTCAAACAAATGTATAATATGAATATAAAGAATAAATGAATTAAATAGTTAGATTTTAAAAATATTTCTATATATTTGTGTTTGTTAATGATATTTGTTTTCACACAATCAATATATAATATCATCAAGAACAATTGGTTACAGTGTTGGACATGTTTTGAGAACATTTCATTTAAGATATGTTACACAAGTGTGATTTATGGATACCATACATATATTTTATTTTTCAAGAAATATATAAAAAAGAAATGAATATATATTTAGAAAAGGTAAAATATTGTATTTCATAGAAATATACAAGAAATGTTTTCAAGGTAAAAAGTTTATAGAGATTACGATTAAATTACATATGCATTGGTAATGATTTTTAAAATCTTAACTCACCATTACATCATTTATTAGAAATGTTGACCCTTTATATTTAAAGGATGATTTCTTGAAATCTATCAAAAACATTATGATTTATTCCTCATCAACATCTATCCATAATATTACAGAGTGAGTATAGGGTTGTATAGTATATTATGATACATACAAATCTCTAACTAGTTTTGTCCTAATGTTGGGCCATCAAGTTGGTTCATTAGACTTAGGAAAGTTGGGGGTTAATGGGATAATCTATCGAACACATTATATGGTAATAGTTTCAATAGTTTGTGCCATTAATATTTGTAATCACTAATTTTGGGTGTTATATTTAAATTTTTATGAAATAATAATAGATTGAAACACATTTTCTCACAAATGGATATGAATCTAACAAATTATAGATGGATGGAATAACGGTAAATGTTTAACAGTGACCTGATCTGTACACAAGGAAACTGAAAATTTATAGTCAATGGAACCAATACAAATTCAAATAATTGTTTCACTAAAGATTTTTTAATGAAAGGTTGATATGGTTAGTTATAAATGAAATGAATCTACATTGTTTAATTAATGATGAATTTATGATGTTCATTCTATTTTTATATTCTTGATTTGGTTTAGAGATATTATGATGGTCATACATCAATTCATAAATGTTTAAATATGAGGATACAAATTAGTGGCAAGGATACCATAGAAGGATGTATGGTATATGAGAAATAAATATTCTTTTATAGAGATCATATTTTTAGGTTATCCAATATACTATAGAAAAAATTTATTATATATACCACTATTCAAGATAGGATTTCATTATAGAGTAATAAATATGTATAAGAAACTAGGACTATAATTTTTTCTGTTTTCCCTGAAGAGGATTATTGGAGATATTGTCTTCATAAGACATAAAAATACCTATTTTTTTGTATTCAACAAAAATCTATCTTGTAGGTAGCACTCTATACAAATTTATGTGTCTAAAGGAGAGAATGTAACCGTTTATTTTGTGAATTTTCTAGTAATAATTGTTCTGAAACAAAAAACTATATGGTTTATTTTATATGAACTATTGAAGTTGGAAATACTAATCACAATTTTTTTATCAAATATTATAGATTAAATTTTCAAAAAAATAAATGTTTATACTAAAAATAATCATATAATGTTTGTTTCAACTGTGTTTGAGATGGACTCTAGGTTTATATCTTGTTTTTGTAAGTCCATTCAATATGACCTCAGACCCTGGTTGTTCAAGCACATAAATTATCATCTCCCAATTGATTTATAATCATATATGATGGTAAGTATATAGAAAGACATTTTTATATAATGAGTGATGGAACTTAGATTATTATTTCAAGAAAATATATTATTTGTAGAGTTTTTTGAAAAAAAACGTTTTTCAAGTATCAAATCATATAGATCCATATAAATCATTGTATGCTCTTCAATGATGTTATAATTTTTTTTGGTAGATTTAGGCGAGACATTATATTTTATAAATATATTTTTCTCTGAGATAATAGTAATATTTTGGCAATCAAATATATATGGTGATAGCTTAGAGTCATAGAAAATTGTAGGTCTATCACTATTGATGACATATATCATTTGATGTTGAAGTTAATGTTTTCTTGAAAATAACTTAAAGGATAATAAATAAATATTTTGTTAATAAATTCATGTTTTATATGTAGAAAATACCTCTATTGAGATTCTATATTGAGTTGGTTATATATCTTAGCCATTGGATTTAAATATTATTTTTAGTTATATGCACAACATATTTCTTATATCTCAATTGAAGAACTCCAATCCAGATCATGAACATATGATATTGTGGGACCACATTGATCATAAAATATATATTACATTAATTAATTTGTACATATATGTTATGGATTGGTATGAGATTTTACTTAATTGGAAATGAATCAATTTAATAAAGATTTTATAGAATAATGGTCAGATATAGGAAGAGACATTGTAGTGTGAAAAAAAATGTTCGATTACTCTTTTGAAAAATGCCACATTATTTATTTCTTGGGAAAATAAATAAAATTGTTTACAGAATGTGACACCCCTGATGTAGTTATGTTAACCTATTTATTTAAATTTATATTTTTGAATGAAGTGGTTTTTAGGAGTTCTGATGGGTTTTAATTGTTTTCTAGGAGTACTATCATGGTTGAGAAGGTTACACCATGGAGGATTGGTTGTGGCATATGATGTTGTTGCTTACAGTTTTGAGATAGTGAATGTGATATAGGAGAATTAATATATAAATTCAGTGCTACTTCTTTATTTAGCATGGTCTCATGATGGTCACCTGGTTATAGCATGGAGTCAAATATTGAGTTAATTTTTCAAATAAATATTTTATATTAAATGTACCTTGTGGTTATTTTTGTGAATATACCCCTCTTAACCATCTCAATTTATGTGATGTAGTGGCCTTATTTGTTCCATGGACCATTCCAATACATTATGGATTTATGGAATACATATCACTTGTGATCTCCAATGTTCATTAACCTATATCTATAAAAAGTAGTCAAATCCATTATGTTATATTCTATTATTTTACATTTTTCTCTATAGGGATTTGTCATGGATCATAGTCATTTTTCTACAATATATATTAAATTCTTTTTGTTTGTTATCACATTTATTTAAATCACCTCTTATCTTCATCACTTGTTGGGATTGCCTAGTCATTTCCTTATAATATTTGATTTCTAGAATAAACTTCCTACTTATCATTAAGTGTTTAATTGTGGGTATTATGGACAAATGAAAGGATGATTTCAGATAATTGTATTTAAAATAGATACTTTGGGCCAATAAGTCATGTTTGATGTCAGTGGTTTCCATATCATATATACATATATTATAACATTATTAATACATTCTTATAAATTATTTTTTTAATATTTCTATAATAAAATATTTTGTTTCATTAAATAATAACTATTTATATGTGTTTTGGTATTGTTGAATAGTGATAGTTTTTAAAAAAACTTTTTCAATTATTATTTAAAAATTATTATTTAAATAATATTGAATGGTTTGGGCTGTTCATTAAATTTATTATGAAATTATTTCAAAAGAATAATTGTTATAAATAACATTTATTATCCTGGGGATTGACAAGATTCTGTTGGCCTATATTTTTTCTAGATTGGTATGGTCAAAAGTTATTTGATCTTTGCTGGATGGGTTATTTTCATGAATTTCAACCATATGTAATATGAAAAACAATGCATGTATGGTTGTATGTATATAAGTGCATGTGTCTGATTGTCTTCGAAAAGGGGATGAGTTACGCCAAACACAAATGAATTGATACAAAATTGTTTATGATTTTTATAAAAAAAATTCAATTGGTCATTTAAATAAACTATTTTATCAATTTTATAATGTTAATATAAATTGTCCTATCAATATTGTTTCCATTCAGGAATACGATGAGAAGTATTTGGGGGTTATATTAACTTTATTTAGATTCCCACCATGGGAACATTGCTATGTTTTTAGAGGTAATATAAAATGATATATAGAATTGGGAAGTGTATTTATTCTCTATTGATGAATATCAATAACATGGGCATGGTTGATGGGGTTAATGAATGGATATAGTTTATTTGGTTTTAAGTATCATGTCACATGTTGTATTTTGGGTTTCTATTTTACCATTCCGTGTTCTTTTCAATATGTCATTTTTGTTATTCTGGATTAATTTTGTGTTGTACTTATTTCTTCACATTTATCGTATAGTGTTTATTATTTTTATGTTTTATTTTTTTAGGTTGATTCAATTGAATTGGAAAAAAATCCCCAATTTGTTTCTTTTTCCATCATTATTCATCATCTTCCTTTGGTTTCATGTGTATATAAATGAAGGATATTATAATATATTCTTCCTCCAAATAAAATGAGTTGGGGTGTGATGTTATAAACAGGGAGAATTAATTTATGGTTGATTTGTTGGATTGATCATTAGAGATAAAATGTGATTTTCAGACTATGGCATCCCAATTTTCAATACACTCAAAATTGACATACTCCCATTTTTGATAAGGAATACTATTCACATTAATTACTCTATTAGAAAGGTATAGAAAAAGAATAATTAATCATAGCATTAATGTATAAAAAAACATTTATTAATGAAATATTAACTTTTTCAAATATTATAGGGAAATTATGGAAATTGGTTGGCTATGTGTCAATGTAAAAACTTTAATATTTTTATTATTCATATATAAATTATTATGATTGGATTTATATTTTTTGGAATGTCATGTGATGTAATAATATGGGGTCCAAGAAACAAAATATATAAATTACAACCAAACACTTTTTATTCTATAAATTTCCACCATAGAGTTGCACAAGGCATTGAAATATTCCTATGGGTTTTCACTAAATAGAGGATGTATAATTTTATGTAAAAATTTATAGATTCTCCATTTAAAATTTAATTGGCTCTAAAATAATTTCTCTAGATCCATGTTTTTCATTAGATGTTATGAAATATTAATGTGTTTTAGATAACTATATACCAATAGAGATTATGAAGATAAAATTATTTTACCTAGTGACATTTTAAATTTTAAGGATTTTTATGTTGTTCATGGAATGTTTTGTTGATGCCTATGGTAGAATCTATTGAGTTTTTTGGATGATTGAATTTTATAGATATTAATTATTATTCCTTTAAATAAAATTTTTCCCCATGTTTTTGAAAATCTAAAATCCCAAAAACCTATATCTAAATGGAAATTATGACAGAACAATTGAGTTATAAATTGCATGTTTTACTGAGGTGAGGTATAAAATCTTATACGATTTGATGATCTATATCTAGTACCTTATAAGGCCTGTGTTTTTTTTAAAAAATATTAGATAATTTCACTCACATCAAACAAAAATCATAAAGGGGATTCCATCTAAATTTATTCAATGGGATGAATGGTGGATGGATATTTTGAGGCTAATATAATGAGGATTATCTGGGAATAATCGAGAGGAAGAAACTATATTGCTCGTAATATCTGAATTGAAGACTTGATGATTCTAGGCTTCACCATAATGTATGGATTCATTATTATAATTTTCTCCCCATTTTATTACTCCTTCATTTTAAAATCAGGTTTTCATAATTTTTATACATGTGTGGTGGAATATGATCAGTTGATGAAGGAATTAAAAAAATGGATCGATTGATTCCTTTCATGGAATTTTTTTTTCAATTTATGATTGCAGTAAATATTTTTCTATGACCACAAGTCATCTAGTAATATTAATTCACTCCATATGGTTCATTATTGGAGTAGAATATGTCAACCACATGTTGTGAAGGTAATTTAGACATGTCATTAATATTTATTCAGAATATTCCCGAATGTGATATCATACAAACTCATCAACCCCATGTAATATATATGTTGTGTTATTGTAGATTCCATTTATTTCAATATATATAAACATGAGTTGAGGTTTGTGAAAATGGAAGTCCATTTATTCTACCAATCCCATGGTCAATAGTTAATTTTTATAGTGTGTGACTACATGACTTGAATTTTGATATGAAAATTTCAACTCTCTCCAGATCATTAAAAACCATATATAAGTAGAGAAACACCATGTATATTGTGATTACATGAAAATATGGTAGCAATGTTTTTCCAGAGGGACATTAATGGGGTAGATATAGTATATATTATAGTTCACACTATGTATTATTCCCTAATTAGTGTTTTGTAAAATTTAAAACTGATAAGTAAATTATAGACATGAAAATAATTATTATATGTTTTCACATAAATCATTATTCTAGGGTCCTCTATACAATTATATGTTATTATAAATAAGTTTTTTGTTCGTTTGATAATATTTTATCAATGTTGATTACAACTAAATCTATGGGATGACACAAACAATGTGTGGGGATTGTAACCCCATACATATAAAACCACATTTATGTACTAAGGTATAGGACAATAATGATTTATTAGGAATTTTCTATCCTTCGAGAGACTATATCAAGTTATAGATATATATAAAAATGATTGATGATTCACCGATCATTGAGTTTTGGAATGTATTAGGGGAAAACCTCAACAACTATTGGATGATTGGTTGTAATTATAATATAAATAAAATGAATATATTATGTTCCTCCAATGAATTCTTGGATTAGATATCATGGAATTCTCTTGGACTTGAATATCAGAAGTCAGATATTCTCTCCAACTATAATATGTTATTAATTTATAGTTTATATGGTAAATAGAGGATTTCATCATCTTCATGTACAACACCTTTAGAATCCTTTATAGATAGAGATATATATTTTTAGTGATCATAATGATTCATTCATTAGATCATTTATTATTATATTTGTTATGTAATAATTAACTACCCACAATTTTAAGAAGTTCCATGGAATAATAAAAATTACCAATGTGTGGGCCATCTCATACGATATAATAGATAATACTATATTAGATATTTGTGTTTCAATTCTCCCTGCTATAATTTTTTTAATCAAATTTCCATTTGAGAGTCAATATATCCCTGATATTGAAAAATATGAAAAATTAAAAACAAAATATTCTTATAAAAAATTTATTGTGTTCATTTTTGGGCCCTATAAATACCTCAATAGACTTATAAATTTGGACAAGGATAAGGTCCTAAATTATGATACATAATGGTAGAATAATTCATAGGGTATTCAAGATTCATAAATAAATAAAATATATTGGAACCTATAGTGAAAATGATGCATGAGAGTCTCTATTTTCATGAAATAGTGGTGGTTCAATGTTTAGTGGATGGGAAAAAAATTATTTGAAGTTGATTTCCCCATAAATTATATATAGTCGTCAGGAAATTTTTATGGGAAACAATACTATATATGTTTTTATTTTACTAATAAATGATGGTATCGAGAACCATGAAATATAATTGGGAGTTGGAAACCGATCGATGGGGTCTGTAACTCAATTTCCCATTAATTATTTCTTGTTTTTTTGTTCATGTAATCTAAATAGATGCATATATTGGTGATAAAATTTTAGAGAAATATGTGGATATAGTTTCTTAATGGTATGGAATGTGATTCGAGGAAAAGTATACTTCAATGAGTCCATCTTATTCTTCTATCTGTCAAGTGAGTCGGGTTATTAATGTATGTACTCTATCTCATAGTTTACTTATCCCCCCTTGATATAGGATCTTATTGATAACAGAAATGGTTAATATTGAATGATTTTGGTTATTTTCCAAATTTTTATGATTTATTATTTTTGATATTTATTTGAAAACTTTAGTTTGGGGTGTAAATTCCCCATTTGGTGTGGGGTTTATTTATCACATAATTATTTCAATGAATGAGTGGTATATTGGGTAGTACATTTCTAATATACGTGTTTATGTTTTTTTATCATCATTAACTGACATAATACAATCTCTTTTTACTATGTTTCTATTAAAATTAATTTTTTTCAACACATGTTCTATATTTTAAGATGATGCACTAGTTTTTGAATATCTCTAGTGGTTTAATTCTTGTGGAACTATACATAAGAAGATCAATTTAATCTATATTAATTTCTTTCATAAGTTTTTTCTGGTGTTCCATGGTGATCTCATTGTTATAATTTGATGATAAGATTATATTACGAGACTTTAAGACATTTAATATTCAATTTTATATTGTGTTTTCATTATATTTAATTACAATGGTTATTTGATGTTTCATGCATGGTATATTCCAACTAGTTATGTATATCCAACATGTATCGGTTATTTGGTGGGATGATGTTGTATTTTTATCATTAGTTCTATATGATTTGGCCTCAAGTTAGTTTTTAACTCATCATATATCTTGATACCAACCCAAGAATATTTTTTGTGGGACATGGTAGTCCATATAACTTATTTATGATCATGGTTGGGTTCTTAGAGGTCTAGGCATGTAAAATATATATCATAGAGATAGGTCTTTGGGGTGATTTTTGTGGATGGGTATCATGATCATTAAATAAGATCATGAAATGGTTTGGCTCGAGACTTCAAATCCATGAGGATGGATTCTCATTGAGTCACATAAACTTATTAATACATTTATGGAATCGTATGACTATTATATAACTTGGTTTTTTTAACATGTACCCCAAAACCCAATTTTATTTATTTCCATTTTTTTTAGTGTGTTGGGCCCCCTTTTCCCAACATTTTTGTTGTGTTGTTTATTCAATTTTATTCTATCTCCCAATATAAGTCATGTGTTTTCCTATATTGGATTATTATCTTAATATTATCAAATCCATCATTATTGTTTTCATTATATATTAATATCATTTTTATTCATTTTATTTCGATTTTTGTCTTATAAATGTTTATTCTCATTTCACCTTTTTTAATATAAAACATATCATTTTTTTGAAAAAAATTCATAATTTTGTATTATATATATTCATTCATATATATAATTTTTTTATTCTAGTGTTTTAGATATATTTATATATATAAATCAATTTTCAAATAAATAAATCAATTCACAAATTAAAAACACATATACGAAAGTTCATATTTTGAATTAATAAAATAATATACATTTATAATTTAAAATTTTCATCACACTATAATAGAATATATTTTCATATATGTAGAAAATATATTAGCATTAAAATAATATTATTTTCATAAAGAAAATTTACCTTTAAATATTATTAATTAGAATATTCTATTGAATAACATTATTGATACAACATAAATACCATAAAATAGTAGTTATTATTTTAAAAAAGAGGAAGAAAATTAGTATAATTATGTATAAGTATTAAATTTAACTTCTAATAAAAATAATTAATACAGATAATAAATAATTTAATATAAAAGATTATTTAAAAACATCATTAGTATGTTTTGTTTTAAAAAATAATCCATTTGACAAATTATATATATAATAAAAATTGGTTTGTAATTTTTGGGATGATAAATTATTCACCCTCCAACAAATTGAATCCTCAATATTTGTTTTGAAAATGAAAAAATAGGAATTTATATCATTATAATTGAGAAACACTTGAACAGATATGCTTATAGAATCTAGAACCTATAATCTCCAAAGTTATCTAAAATGTTCCTCTAATACCAACTATATCACTCCGACCATAGCTTCCCAGACTCGATGTTGAAATATGCTAGGTAATTTTTTTAAGAAAAGGAATGGAATAATTACACATCACATTACTCAACTAATGATATTTACTGGTTGAGGATTTAATAAATTTGAAACCGAAAAAATAAATCTTAATTGGAAAAAATATAATATTTAATAAACAACGATTATTTAGTGCATTGCATCTATAATATAATTTCATAACAGAATGATTGTTAAACCATAAAAAATGATAACAATATATAGGGTGAGAAATAAATGTACCCAGTAAGGGTTTTACGAAACTTGTTTAAGAAAAACCTTTATGGTTATTTTCCGGAAATAATATTTTGTTTTTAGATATAATTAAATACATAACATCAAATTAGATTAATAATTCATAGAAAATACATATAAATTCTAAAATATAGAATACAAAAAATATGTATATTTATAAAATAAAATTGGAATTGTTATTTGAATATAATAATTTTTCTGGTGGAATATTCTAAGATACATGTAATAATATAATTAAAACCCATAACCAAAGGCCACTAGACATGACTCATATGGAACAAGTTACTATTAATTCTTATGGGTAAACACTCTATATCATCGAATTCATTATTCTAGATCACGTTTTTTAAATCACATTCTATGTAACATCCATTATCATTAGCATCACGAAATATTTCTATATCAAATAAATTAATTTTATTTTATTTCCAAGAATACTTTTTTCATAAATCACCTCATAATAATTAAATTACAATATTTTTCTAAAATTTTTAATGATAATAAAATGCATTTATAATATTAATATTTGAAACCTTTAATTTTGTAAAAATTTATTAAGTGCATGCATGATCCAATAATGAATGGAATGTCACAAATGATGTAGATGATTTCTATACATATATATGTCTGACATTTTATTGGATCTAGATTCGTGTTTTCACATAAAATAATATAATTAATTATAATTTCACTTATATTTATAATTATTATCATATAGAAACAATGGTACACATAGGAATAAAAAATTGCATAAAAATTTAGTAAATAAAAATTAACCACCCTTAATAATTAAATTGGAATATTAATGAGTACTTATATATATATATACATAAAATATACACCTAAAATGGTGTTTTTAAAATCAAAGGATACCTCTTTGATAAACATTAACAATACCATAATAAAGTATATTTTTGGAAATAAAATTTATAAGAAAACATTTATCTTCTATAGATTTTGAAAAAAGATAATTACACATACATACATATATATATACATATTTGTAAAAAAATCATAATTTAGAATTCATAAATTATTTAAATCCTAACATAAATTCATAGTTGTTTTGGTTTCTTAAGTATTCCGAAAAAACAAAATGTGAAAAAAATTACCATCATTAATTCTAAATGTAAAATTGAAATGTAAATATAAGAATATATATACATATATATATAAATTTTTATGAAATCAAACAATAAAAAATTTAATCTCATAAAACATGAATCTAAAACAAAGATATTTCATTAAAAAATATTCAAATAGAAAAAGATATATATAAATATATATGTATATATGAATATATATATTAATATTTTTCATGAAAAATAAATCAAAAAATAAAATGAAACCTAAAATATTAAATTTAATAATGAATACCTTATATGTTTTTCGAAACCGAAGGGGAATTAAAATCTATTGTTTGCATAAGAACATGGACCAAAAAACGGTTTGGCTCAGGTGCTCGAATAATAGAGGTATGTTTCTCTGTGAGTCTCGCATATTTAAAAGAAAAATTTATGGTGTAGTAATATTCTTATAGAAGAATATTTTTTAAAAATAATGACCACCAAATGATCATTGGTATTCATTCCCCTTTGTTATTTCTACTTTTGCGTCTTGGTTCAAATTTTTTCCAACAATTTGTCTTCTATTTTTTATTCAATTTATTTCAATCTCCCTCTATATGTCAAAATATTCCATATTTTGGATTATTATCTTAATTTTATAAAATCTATCATGATTTTTATCATTATTTATTAATAATAATTGTTTAAGAACTATTTTTTTTGAATACTTTAAACTCTTATTAATAAAAAAACATTTGTCTTTATTAAAAATTAATATCTTTCTATTTTTTATTAATTATTCTAAAAATATATATATTATTATATCATGTTAAAATATATATATATATATATATATATATATATATAATTAATTACTTTAAAATAACAAAATTAACTCACACATTTGAAAAACTTATATATAAAATTTAATTTGTGTGTTAAAATAATAATATACATTGATTATCAACAAATATCATAAAACTAAATGAAAAAATATTTTCATATATTTATAAAATATATTATCTTCAAAATAATAATAAGTTTATAAAAAAATTCCAACCTTATTTATTATTATTATTAATATTATATTAAAATTCATTGTTGGTAAAAAACAAATAAAATACAAATAGCGATTCCTTAGAACAATGAACAACTAAAGAAGTACAATTTAAAATATATATAATAATTAACATCAATTAAAATTAATTAGAACATTTGATTATTAATTTTAAATAAAATATACTTGACGATCATCCTTAGTTTTATTAATTATATAATCGTCTATTTAATATAATATTTATATAAAAAACTATGTTTGGAATATGTGGGATGCTAAAGATACAGTACATATGAGTTAAATAAGTAAATATTTGGGATGTGGTTCAATGGATAAAATAATAGACTCTAAACCAAAACATAGATTAATGTTGACTATTCATTCCAACCTCGATCATACTCATAGGATAATTTTTACTCGTGATGGTTCATTTGCAATGGATCTATGTTCAATTTAATTGATTTATTTCATAGGATTACCATCTACATAAATTACAATTACGGTGGAATTATCCATCCATTCACTCCTATATTTACTTCATTATTTTTTATGAATATATATTCCCATGTAGAATTTTATATATATAAATTTTTATGTTTGTTTATTTAACACGTTTGACTGTCTAATTCACCTTATTATAATTTTTTACTTATAAAAAGAAATCTATCCATAAGATTTAGTGGGATTATTTCTCCTAGAACAAGACAATAGGAAATAAATTTAGTTTCCTTATCTTGGGTATTATAGTAAATTAATTACCTACAAATGATATTTTTCAGATGATAGGTATTTTTTAACATATTAATGCATCTTATTCACATTATAAGAAATAAAATCATTGAACAATTGACTGAATAAGTGTTTGGGGCTGTTGGGGAAATGAAATTATTTTCATACCATCACGGTTCTACCTTATGTGATAGACTCTATCAAACAATTTCTTGTTTTTAGGTTCATGTAAATGGAAATAAAACATATAACAACCTGTGGACTTATAATTTTAGTGGTTTTTTATAATATTTTGTTGTATTTGTGTAACTATTTTATGGACATTGGAAATTCATTATCTGTAATTATCATTTCCCATTAGAGAGTCAAAATCATTTCAGATCATATTAATTAAATAAAATAAATTTCTCCATAGTAATTTCTTCTTTCAATGTGATTATACCTTATCTAATTACAAAATAACTGTATCACTGTAGAAAAAGGGAGTGTGATCCACCATTATCATCCTTGTCTTAGGAATAAAATAATAGTAATGGTTTTAAATGAAATGATACAATGGAGGGGGGGTTTAATTACATGATCAGTGGGGTTTGATTATTTTTAGATATGCTATATGTTGAACATGGATCCTCAAACATTCTCAATTAAAATGAAATTATATCCGGTTAAACACAATTCATTAGTTGAGTATTATTGTTTTTATATAATATTTGATGCTTCCATGGATGCCGTGTTTTTTATAAACTCAAATTCACCCAAATGGTCAATAGTATATATTGTTTGGTTATATTCAACGCATTTATAAATGGATTGTACTAAATCCAACACATAGAGACAATGAAAAATATTGTTTCATTTACATAAAACAGAAAGCAAGTTAATATTAAATTTTCAAGTATTATCCTCTAAAATTATTCCACCTATCCATTGAATGATTATTTTATCTATTACTTTCTTGAGAATACTTGTATTTATATATGTTATTATCTCTTCTTTGTCTCTTTCTAAGACCATATTTGATGTATTTTTTGATTTCTATTAGAATTAAAATTATATGTTGTTTATGTAACATATTTTTATTTGAAAATTTTAAAACTATATTTAAAAACCAATTTATTAAACATATATAATCATATTAATAATTATTGACGGTTATTTTCATGTTTTATTGAAATCATAACATGTTTATACACATTCTAAAATGTGAAATTTTTTGGACTAGTAATATATGTTGAAAATGAAACATGAAATAAGGAATAATTCTTTTTTTTAGTCTTGATAAGATAATCCAGGATTGTTATATGGAAAAGGGTTTTCCCCTTTTAATGATTACCTAAAATATATGTTTCTTTGGCAATAGTTTTGTCTTATTTTTTAATTTGATAATTATGGTAAATAGTTTTCTCCATATATTACTTATTATATAGATATTTACCAAACTAAAGGACGTGTATGATGTGTCTATAAAATATCTTATCTTACAAATTATATGTATGTTGTAGTTTATGAAATAAGAACCTCCGAATATTGTATTCCATTTTTAGGGATAACATATGATGTAATATTGATACATCTCATCTTTTCCTTTAACTATTTCATTGGGTATGACATTGAAATGATACAAAGTTTATTATATTAGTTAATCAGATCGTTTGATTAACATGGGTTATAGAATGTTAAATATTATCATTCAAATCCATACCATGTTTCCCTTTCTTATCTATATATGTTTTATTTGATAGAATATTAGAGGAATTTATATAGTTTGAAGAATAAATTGTTTTTATCCATTATACATTTACTCATATGTTTTGAGAGTGTGATTAAATATATATAATGTCTTGGAAATTTATTTAAAACCAAATAAAGGATATTGTAGACATAAGGATGTTATGACATCCCAAACAAACCATTTACCTAACATAGAACCTCTACAATATCCCATCATTATTCACCTGGACACCACAATGAACAATCCTACTATTAGAGTTTTCATGAATCCCACCCAATATTTTTTTATTTCAATGTATCCAATAGATACAGAATTATGTAAATATCCCTATGATTTTTACTCAATTATATTCATAAACGACATTATATTATGAATAATTTTTTTCAATCTATTCATAATGAAAAAATTTGTTCAATTATTTTATATGTGGTATTAGATTTATTTATAATGGTGATATTTGGTTTAAGGTTAATTATATTTTTAGCGACACAAAATATGTTTAATTTAATACATAGTAACACCAAAAGGGAATTATATTTTTCCATGATTATTAATTGAAAAAATAAGGTTTAAAAATTAAGAATTGTGAATGTTGTGTTGATGTTATATTTAATATCATATAATGGAACATAAAATCATTTATGTGGATGGATCTATGAATTTAATGTTGTAAATTTTGATGTGGTCTGGGCATAAAGTATATCATATTATAGGTGGTGGGATACAATAATCCTGAGATATTATATATATCATAGTTTTGTTTATATGGGAGTCTACATTGGAATACATTAATGTGTCATTCATGTAGAATACATGTCACATTATAAGAATCATATACCAGTTACCATAAAATACAACTTCCCATGAGCTGAATTATTTATCACAATCTTATATTATCTATCATATAATATGATAGCCAATAGGTTCTTTCAAAACATACGATATATAATATATCATAAAACAATATTAATGAAAATATTTTTTGGTATTAATTTAAATTAACATTTGAAATTTAAAATTTAGAAACAATTACAGAAACATTAATATTGGGACATTTATTTATTTTAAAAATTGTTTAAATATTATTTAATTATAAAGATATTATAAATATCCAATTAAATATCTATGAAACCATTTTTTTAATAAATACCCATATTATTAAATATTAATATTAAATACAGTTTATAATTCATTGAATAACATAATGTTTGTATATATAAGATATATAAACAATTTATCACAAATATTTATTAGAATTTTAAGTTATTAAATATTGGAATATAAAAATACGAGTTTTTAATCAAAATTTGATTTATTAATAATAATTATTTTTTATTTTTTAAATAAATATATTGTTTAAGAAAAAATTTCAAACCAATTCATAAAGAGTTTTTATAAATTATTTACTGAGGGATTTAATAATGTAAAATATGTGAGGCTTAGATTATAAATATTTTCTATATAAAATAAATAGATCAAAAAATGTTTCTATATATTTACAATAAATATTTTTGTAAATTCTATATAATTAATAATAAGACAAATTTGTTATGGATCTATTTAAGTAGATCTTGTTTATGTATCTTTAAAGTGACTCAAAAAAAATTTCATATCAAAATTTATTAATCAGATATAAATTTAAATCCAATCCATAAATTTTTGAGAAATTAGAATATTTCTTTTATCACTTAAATTATTATTAATTTCAAATATTATATAATTAATTGGTCTATTATTTAGTTTAAAGAGGTAAAGTGGTTAAATTGATTGTACAAGATGAATTTATACCGTATAATAAAATGTTTGATAACTGATTAAATTTTATTTTACATAATAATATGATTTTCTTAAGTTATGATCATGGAATAAGAAGTTAATAATAGTTTATAATAAATAATAATTATAATTTTAGTGATATTTCAATACTTCATTAGTTATGATATGTGGTTAGAGGGATACATACTGATCATCACTATGATGGTTTATATCTTGTCAATAAAATTGGGACTGGCTACTGTATACTCTATAAATACACTTATGAGTATTATTTAATTTAATATGGTTTAAATCATTTAAAATTTGGGTTTTATTTATTTTATAAATTATATTCATTTTGGTATGTATAAATATATTTTAATTTTAATTTGGGTTAGTAATAGAAGCTCTGAGTTGTATATTGTGTTACAAATCAATATGGATTGAACATATTGGCCGGTGAAGGGAATATAGATTTAATAAAATAATTAAAATAATTAACATATCCATATCAAATATCACGAAGAAAGGGAAATCTATGAAATCCCATTTTTAAACACTATGTATTGGATTTCATAACTAGAAATTAAAATTATGTGATCTAGATCATCTAACTAGGCTAGAAATGCAAAATTTTATTGCACTTTTATTATCATGTGTAAGGATGAAAATTTATATGTGGCCCTATAATGATTAATTACACATTTTAAAACTACATTTGGGTAACACATAGTATGAAACCCAAAATACAATTAAAATAATATAGTAATTAATTTATGTTTATCCGTAAAATGGATAGGGGAATTATTTCCTCTCAAATAACCAATATTAAAATATTATATGATTTTATAGATATCTAACATTGAAATCTATGTTATGGAAGAAAAATTAATGAAACCTATGTATTAGGTAAATAACGATATTTTTACACTACACAATATGAGGTAATTAAAATGGATCATCGTTTTACATAGAATAAAATTTAGTAACTATCCATATCAAATGAATATAATTCTTTTTACTCATTAGTAATAATTTTTATATATGAATATGACATTTTTACTATTGATTATGAAATATATATAAATATTTTGCAAGAATTATTTAAATGGTAGTATTTTTTATAATGGTAATGAAATATCATTATTGATCATAGGATTGAAGAAATATTCTATCTATTAAAAAATTTATCTCCCACTAAAAGAAATTATAATTACTCTATTCAAGTGTGGAAGAATATATTTTATAAAAATAAGAGAGATAATCTTTATTTATCTATATAAATTAATATATTTTGTATTCTATGTCAATGTTTCAATAACAATTATTTCAAAATGAAAAATTATAATTAGTAATAATGGATTTATATACTACATATTTGATTGTTAATTTATCTCTTATATTAATAGAGAATTAAAAAATCACGATTTAATATGAAATATTTTCAATAGACAGTTATAAAAATAAGTGTGTCTAATGAATATCATTCCATATTTGTTTGTAACTTTAGTACATTAATGATTTACTAGTGTCCCCCCTTTTCATACGTAATGTGTTATTGAATTCATATTTTTTTCTTCTAAAAATAATAATGTCTACACAATATTTGGATGACTAAATGGGGGTGGTACTAACTCTATATAACTTCTATGAAACAGTTTTAGAGTAAATCCACAATTGTTTTGGATTGGTATTTATAATGTATTTCAAATGGTATGATACACTATGATGGGGATGATAATCTCTCTATTTTTTTAAAAAAAAATAACCAAATGGAAATTTGGATGTATAATTTTAAGATATTTTATATGATGTGATACATGGGAATTAATTGTATACTTCCAATGTTGTCTTAGAAGATATTTTATTCCCTAGTGAATCGAGAAGACACACCAAAGAGGGTGGTGAATCTGATGTGGTCTGAATTTTTAAAAACATTTAATATGATAAATAAATCATTGATTTTTTTTCAATGAGGACCATTTATATTGTTTAATACCAAATGATCATTTTTTAATATACATAGCATAAATCCTTTTTAAATACATGTAAAATTAAAATATGGAATATGGTTTTCCATATGGTTTGGTATTGATTGTATCATACTCAATGCTATATACATTTACCATAAAGATTAATATATTAACCACCATAAATAGTATTTCAATGTATAGTGGATTCTATATAGATTATCCTAAAACTAATAAAAACCTGTTATAATGGGTTGTGTGTGTGTGATAAAAAAATCACATGTTAAAAATAGTGTGTCTTCATCTTATGAAAATTAACCCAAAACTACTCATGCTATACAAACATAATAATTCTATGAAGAACATCTAAATTTTTTAAGATAATATTTACTAACATATACAGACACATATTATAGTTAACTCGAATAATAATAAATATTATAATAATTAAATGTAGAAATTCATTTGTAACTTCTTTCATAACCTTATATAAACATTTCAAGTTGTCGGACCTAGTCATAAAAATGATCATATCCATCTTCCAAAATGATTAACTAATCAATAGGTTATGTAATGCCTTTTCTTATAATTTTTATTCATTAAATTCACTATCAAACATACTTGATTTTCCTTCATCAATGGGTCATTGATTTCTATTATTTCTATTTCATTGATAGTAAAATTGTATTATATGTTAGTGTACTATTTTATAAAATACTACTTTCTATGTAGATTATTTTTTATATATTTGGTAACTCATTCCAAATATTTTTTATAACAGATAAAAATTATTCACATTACTTCTATTCTCGATATAATGTAGTATTGGTTCTCAAAGATGACTACATCATCATCCATCTTTAAACCCAAAATTTAATCATTTAAGAGAATTATATTTCACCCACTAAAATTGAAATACTATAATTGAAAAGAAATACATAAATTTATTATAATTGTTAAAGGAGTGATTATAAAATGACTACAATAAGATATCTCCCTTTTACATGCACTTTTATAATGAAGACGACCCATGTCGTTTGTATCTATTCATTGAGTTTCCAATGATACCTTTTGATTTATTTCATAACAAAAAACCTTTTATAAACATATATTAATCCCTGCTCGTATATAAAACAAATCTAAAAATCATATAACGAAATATATATTACATTTATATATTTTAAATTAGATTATAATAAAAATTATCTTTATAGATATATCACAGATTTACTTTTATTCAAAACACGGTTTCCTAAAATCCCATATTTTTAAAAATCAAGAATTAATTCATTATTTAAAACTTATTTTAATAACTAAAAACCAGTAAAGTATCATCATATTGAAACATCTACCTTTTTCTTCATAAAATAAGAAATATTGTTTGGCTTCATTAAGAACTCACTAATAAGGTTATATTTGTTGATATATTGTATCATGAAGATGTGGTGTTAGTCAATTATTTATGTTAAGATAATCTCATTTGAAATGTGATGTCGTTACCATTGAAGGATATATATTGAATTATCATGTTTTTTTATATGAAATATGCCATACATATAATATTCCAATTTTCATAACATGTTGACAAATAGTCCTTGGAAAAATGACACACAAATAGATTCTGATCACTCATACAGAACCCCAAATGTTACATAAAAAATTATGTTTCTCATATAATGATTAAATAGAACCATATTTAATAGATTCTTACATAATGAAATCCCAAGATGAGTCATTTTCAAAAAAATTATAAATACTTTCCTCTAACATTTATACCGTTATGAATAATGTGCATTGTATAAACTGTATAATGGTTTTCATTATATATTCATTTTCCTTATTTCAATAATTAAATTATCAAATTCATGAAAATATATTTGTTACAAAATTTAATATATAAAAACTTCTCATATTTTACAAAATAAATTCAATTTGTTTGAAACAGTTATTGGAATTATTAAAATAATTCCATAAAATTTTCTCATGTAATAAGGATCATTATAGAATTTATATAAAAAAATAATTTATTTTACTATGTTCATTAATATATTTATTTTTATCTTCAACAGAATTAAAATATATTATACAAAATTAGTATTATAGTATGAAAAATATACTAAAAATATTTAAGATCATGGATAGGTAATCAATAACATTTTCCAAAATATTGATCCATCATCAACCTATTTTGATCCATTTATTAATATCTCTATAAAGACATTATAATTAATATAATAAACTATCTATTTTATTATTGAAGATTTATACATATTTATTCTTCCATTTATTTAGAATATTCCATATTCATGTTATCCATCTCCAAAATTTTCATATATCCTTCTACATTACAATTGATTGTGTATAGTCATATATTCGAGGGAATCTGACAAAAAAATAATTTACACATTTATATATGTGGTGTTTTTTTGATTGGAGTATTCTCACATCAGTACACGTTATTTATTACATTTAAATATAAAAATATCAATTGAAAATGTACCATCATCATAATCTCATTAAATTCATCTTCTAGATTTGTTCTCAATGAAAATATTAATTCTATTCTCAATGGAATTCATGTACCTTTATTTGGTAATGTGTACGATGAAAAAGCCACCCTCCCCTTAATGATATCATGTTTCTATATAAGTAGTTTATAGAGAGTATTATTATCCCTCTTTTTAAAGAATCCTCATCTCCCAATTTTTTAACCACATTCTAATTTATCCATATTTTATAGAGTCATAAAAAATATGTATGATAGAATTATATCTGTATATACATTGTGGTAAAATTATATTAACCCATCAATTCCATTTCTATATAAGATAAACCCTTTTTTCCAACATCAGTAAATGTTTAAACAATAATGTTGTCAATTTAATTACCAAAATGTGATAACCCATCTGAAAATCACTTATTTTGGGTTATTCAAATATATTATTGGGAATTTTCATAAATATAAACTTCACTTCAACATACAAAAAAATTATTTCAAGTGAACGTTTTTTATCCTTCATTTAGTTATATATTAAGTACCCATTAATAACCATAATAAATACAAGTTAAAATTATAGGGAGAGAATAAATATAATTCATTGCCGTTATATTCATTTTTTAATGCCTAGAATTCTATATTAACCACGAATAATAAAATATAATTTATATATTTTTTTTGAAAAATATACATTCGATGAATTCCCTCTATTAAAAAACACTTTTAATTTTAAGAAACATGGATCAAAAAATAATAAAAATGGGAATATGTTAGATCATTCAATAGATTTATATTATGATTTATAGGGTTTACTATAACATTATCAATGATAGACTCTATTTAATTCATATTTTAATTTATCTATGCCTAAAACATTTATTTTCCCTAAATACATACATTTTTTAAAAAAATTTGTCGATAATTCCTTAGCATTATTCATAGTTATATCAGATATATTTTCACTAGAAAATAAATTACATTTATTTTTTCAATATTCTCCATCCATTTTTACTTTTATAACTAATCATTACACATGATAAAAAAAATTTTAATCACATTATAATCTATCATATTTTGTTGGCTTTTTTTAAATGTTACATTTTTAATAAATAGATTGATTTGTGATTTTATTTTTATTATAATGAAACTATCTAATTTTTTATAAATTGAATTATTTTTTAAAAATGGGGATAATCATCTTGAACCTTGAAATGTATTTTTTACTATTATATATTTTAAAAAGAAATGTATAAGAAGAAATTGATGACATTAAAACCAAGTTATTGGGGCTGATATGGTGCAACCTCAGGTTGCCTCTACTTTCACAGTTCCCCCCTTAGGGTTAATGTAATCAATGCTTATTATTTCTAATCATCAATACAATCATTTATTAAAATTTAAATTTCCCTTATTAGGAATACTTTTAATTTCTTTATCATGATTTTCCAAACCATAACAATCCTTCTGTATCTTTCTATGATTAACCCTTATAATGATTTTACCATGGTACCATCAACATTAACATTAATGTACATCTTTTTTTTTTCTATCATCTATACTGTTTTTCTACTATAGATTCCTCTTCAACATACATGTTTACTATCTATATTTTGATAATTTACAAACATCTTTATTGGATTCTTCTTCATGTAAAACATTCATCTTTTCTTCAAATTTTATCCTTATGATTGTGGCATTTTTATTTCATCAAATTGAGAATGGAAATGGGATTATATATATATATATATATATAATTTTTCATCATTATGGTGTCCAACCTTATTGTAATATTAATATTTGTTATATAAACATAAACACTTAATTCTAAATGGATAAAATCTACATCATATGTGAGGAATGGTTAGTTAGTGTAATTGTTCTCTTATATACTTTCCTTCTATCCCTGGGTTGATGCCTTTTGTATCTTTTATATACTAACAAGTATATCTTGTAATCAGTGGCTATGTGTCGTAATATTATGAATTTGAAACAATATAACACCACAAAATTGAATATTATATATTTTATTTATATTAGGAAATAATTTGAATGATATCTTGTGACACACCCAATATCAAAAAAATCCATAAAAATGAATATAACTGTTAGGTGTTATTGTAGAATTGGATGTTAAAAATTAATTATAAAAAATTTAAAAAATATATGTACAAATAAAAAAATAAATTTTTCTAAAATGATAATACATTAATAGGTTAAATTTTAGTTTCTAATTAAATAATAAAATATAAATAATCTTTAAAATTAATATTTCAAAAAATATATAATTTAAATATAATATGAATAATATTTATTATTTTTATAAATAATATATTAACACCAATATTTTTATTAATTTATATTAAATAAGAATACAAATAGTTAATATTTATTATTTTATTCCCCAATAAAAAATTATGTATAACATTATGTTTCAAGTTAAAAGTTAACTTCTAAATATATTAAATTTTAATATTAAACTCAATTAATAGGTTCATCATTAAAATAATATATTATGATAAATTTAATCCATATTTTTTATAAACTATTGGTTTCATATGGAAAGTGTAAAAATACCAATATTTTTTAATTATTCACTCATAAGAAATTATCAAAATAGATGAACATGTAAATTTTTTTTGAAACCATTATACTTTTAAATATATAAATAAATATATGTATGTATGTATGTATGAATTTAAAATTTAAATAAATCATTTAAAATTACAATTTTTTATTTATAAAACCGATGTATATCATTTTTAGAACATATGTAATATTTTAGTAAAAACCCAAATTTATTCACTTATATTAAATAATAGTATGAATCACTTTGGGGAATAAAATAAAATAAAATGGACATTATATATATTTCATTAAATTTTATCTTATTATATAATATGATAAAATTCATTTTCTTCCATAAATATGTGATTTACAAAACTAACATTAATGAGCAAGATAATGGTACAACATTAATTTTTAATGAATAGTTTTTTTAATATAAAAAATTTATATCAAATGAAATAATTTAATATAATTATAAAATTAAAAATAACATAATTTTTAGTGATATGTTTAAATAAATTATCACTCATTTAGTTTTCAAATAATAATAAATAATATTAACAACACCTAAAGATGAAAACAACATTTGTCTCCAAACTATTTTTGGATAAATAAACATTTTTAATTTAAAAAATATTTATATAAGAATTATAAATATTATTAGATTAAATTTAGATATAATTAATATTTTTCACATATATATTTGCTAATATTGTCAAATATTACATTTTAAGTAAACCGTAAGATACTTCAGTAAATAATATTTTTTGAAAAAATTAAATATAAAAGTAATCATATAAAAACAAGTGAATTCTAAGAGTTAGTAAACATGTGTCGAAGTGGTTTTATCAGAATTTATCAACCCAATATAACCCCAAAGGCCATTATTTTACACTTTCTAAATTAATTACCCATGAATATTGTCATTAAATTACCTAAAAATGTATTTTTTAATATATTATGTTTGATTTACCTTTAAAAGGGGCAGCTATAACCCATTATGAAAAATACAAGACCTATAACTTTCTATTAACTATATAATATTTATCCTCATCGAACCTTACCTTAATTACATAATACTCATATCAAGATTATATATCTCAATCTCATCACATTTAAAGAGATTTTCATGTGATTTATTTGGGTACCACTGTGATTATTACATATTATTTATTATTTAATAATAATTTCTCCATAAAAAACTACCAAAAACATACGAATATAAATATATTGGTATCATTAGTATGCTAAAATATCATTATATTAATCGGAAATCCATTATTTTTTCATAACAATTTTTTTTTATCATGATATTCATTGTCTTCCATGAAAATTACTTATGATTCCCCAAAATAAAATACTATATTTTATATCATTATTAATCTATAATAATTATATTATACACTTCATTAACAATAATCACCCATTATGTAATGAGGTGTACCTGTTTAAGTCGATTTGAGCACATAAATTATGTATGATATAAATCACTATAATGAATGAATTTGGGAAATAAAACTATTAATGTATCAAAATTTATTTAAAAAATATTAATTTTTTTAGTTTAGTGTGTTTTATATAAGGGATATAACATACTATTAAAATATTATCGTTTATCATCAAAATTACCACAAAAAGGACAACACTAATACAATTTTAGTGCAATCATTAGAAAATAATATAAAAAAAATTTTATGAAATTAAATATTCTATGATAAAAAAAATTATATCTGAATAAGGTTCATTATAATGTATATAATGAAATTAATTTTATTATATAAGAATTTATGATCAAGAACCAAATGAATTAGGAACAATTTATTGTTATATTTTTCTCAATTTTTTACCCCTTGATACATATTTCATATTATAATCCATGATTTATTTGGAATTTCATGGCTAATGACCTTTTAATTATTTGTATCAGGATGATATTAAATTTCATTATATTTTATTTTTTCTTCGATTTATTTTTTCTTGTGGTGGTATCAATCAAAAATTAAGAAACATTATAAGGGTATGTTGTCAAAAATTCTCTTCATTGAGATATGTTTATATTATAAACCTAATATTAATTATATGGTGTATATTCAACGTATATGATTCATTAAAATGTGTAATATATTTATTCCATTTTATTATAAGTTTTATTTTAGGACCTAATAAATCATTCATTTTTATATTTTAATTTTATTCGATTCGTAATAGGGTTTTCAACTTAAATTTCTTCCATTTGAGTATTAAATTTATTACATGGTTATGATCATATAACCCACCTGTAACCATAAATATAATTATTCCCTAGGAAATTTTTCTTCATATCATCTAGGATACATTTTTATTGGTATCATATTCTTTGAAAAAATATCTTCAAAAATTAAATTTTTATTTTTATGGAATAACACACAATCATTACATTGAATCATTATCATAAATATCCAATTTTTATTTCTACCAATGTTTATTTTACTTTTTGGTAAATCTATTTAAGATAATACAGTTTTATAGTTATAAATATGTTTAATTATTTTCAAAATTAATATATTAAACTATTTTAGGATTTGGGTTTTCAAAAAAATAATTTAAAAATTATAATGAATTATTTTCCATCCGATCAAAATAAAATGATTTGTCTTCCCCAAACATGTTTATTTTGATATCCTTCATATATTTTTAGGTATATATTATTGTTATTTATTTTTTCAAAAATTAATAATTTCAATTTTTTACACTACTATATTGAAATTTACATTCGAAAGAGACATGAGACGTCATCCTTATGACATTGTATAATTTTTTTTTAAAAAATATATATTATGTTTGCAAATAAATTTTTTTCTATTATATTAAAATGTATATCCTTAATAAGATTAAGGTTTCACGATGTAAACTAAAGTATTAATGTTATAATATTTATGTTTTTTGGGTTGATTGATTCCATGGTATGATGAAGTAAAATTCATTATCCATTTTTTCTTTGTAAGATTTAATGAATTATTCATTCATGGTAGTTTTCATACTATGTTTTATTGATACTATGATTCCATAATTACATGAGTTATATAAATTTTTTTAACCATTCACAATCTTTCTCTAAATGGAGTGTGGTTATTTATTTACTAAAAAAGTGTGGAATATATATTTTTTCTATCTAAATGTAAATGTATGTCAAATTATATGAAAATTGTATTCTGAATTGTATTCGTATTCATATAATCCATATGGTTTATACATTGGACATGAGGCATTTACTAGGGGGTATTTTTAAAATATATTCCCTTGATGCCTTTATTAGTCTCATGAGATAAAAACCTTATGTATTTCATGTATAACTGCATAAAGTATTAATGACGTCGTCATTGTGATATTTAGAGAATAAATATTTCTTCATTATTGAATTAATGAAAAAATAACATCCAAGTTGAGGCCATGATGGCTAGGGTGAGGATATCTAAAATTATACATTAAATAATAGTATATTTAAGAACAATTTCTATATTTTAAAGACCCGTAAAATTCAAGGGAAATTTTTTCTTAATTTTCTTTGGAATTTTACAAGAACGCGGTTTTCAGACGACACTTGATTCTGAGGCCCGGAGTGCCCGGAATTTCTATCCGAAGTTTATCTGGGTACGTTGAGTGAACGAACGAGCCGAAATTTCTAACTTTTGAACTGGTGCCCGGAATCGAATTTCGAGGGCACCGATGGAACCGCAACGCTGGTAATTGCTTAGGAACTCCTGTTCCGGAGTTGCGTTATCACGGGTCTGGATGAAAAAAATTGTGGAAGTTAATTTATTATTATTCTACAATTTTTATTCAAAGAGTTTAGTTCTTGATGTAAGTTGGGTAACTACCCAACCTCCCTTAGGAGGTTATGAGGGTGGTGGGGCCCACACGAACCCCACCACTTCATATCCTCTAACCCCCCTCAACTCCCATTTAAATGTTGATAACTTAAGTTTATCAAACATTTGTTTTCATGTTGAGTGTTTAATGTATGATTTTGAAATTCAAACCTTTGAATTTCAAAAGGCTTTTTGTGTTAATAAAATAAGATAGGAGCTTATTATATTTTGTTGTTAGAGTTTTGCCGTTGAGTGGTTTTGGGAAGAACATCTTCTCCTTCGACGAAGAACGTGAAGAACACCTCAGACTCCGATGAAGAACATTGTTCTTCAACAAATAACATCTCCGCCGAAGAACACGGAGAACGCCTTCCATGACGTTCTTCTTCCGTGACATTTCCTCTTCAGACGCACATTGATGACAACGGAATAGACATTCATGCTCCACGACATCGACCCGCAACGCGACGTCTCTTTCCGCAATGGTTCTTCCGCAACGCCGTTTTTGCGATGCGACTTCCTCCTTCCATGTCGCCTCTTTCCGCGACGGTTTTACCATGACGTTTTCTCTTCGACGAACCTCTGAACAAGCTCCGATATTGAAACCAATGTAGGGGTTTTATTTATTTATTTTGTTCGTGAGTACCAACTTGATGATCTTCGTGGATTAAAACCAATAGTTATCGAATAACGCGAGGGGGCCAGACCGCACAAACACGGCCGACCCTCCTCCTTATTTTTCATGTTGGTTCCTTTGTGGTTTGGTATGGGAAGGTGTGGTGCCGTCGCACCATGCAGAATCATGTGAAAGGAAATGTGTGGCGCCGTTGTGTCGCGCCGTGGAAAGAAGATCAAGGACGCGACGCCGTCGCGCCACACCGCGAATTAATACAACGACACGACGCCATCGCGCCGCGTCAGAGACACCCGAAAATACCGCGGCCAGTACCGGGGCTGCGGTGGAGTGGTGGGGCACCGTCGCGCCGCACCGGAAGACAAGGGCCGCGGCCGGTTTCGGGTTGTGGTGGAACAAGGTGACCGGCGGCCGCACCGGGCCACCGGCGTCGGAGCTGGAAGGGGACCGGCAATCGCCGGTCCCGTTGAGCAGGAACCGGCTGGCCAGGTCGGGCCGGCCAGACGGGGAGGTGCCGGGGGAATTAATTCCCCCGTCCGGACATCAAAGCGGCCCCAATTAAGGGACCGAGGTTACAGAAAACTGGGGGGGCAGTGCCCCCCCCCCCCCCCGTGTGAGCCAAAACGGCTCGGCCGTTTTGGCCCAGCAGCCGACCGGCGGGCCCAGCGCGCGGGTCCCCGGACCGGGGCCGCCAGATCGGGCCGGCCGGTCCAAGTCGGGCTGGGCCACTCCGGGGTAGGCTGACCCGGACCCGGGGTGGGTCTACCCTGTTCGGGCTGACCGGGGGGTCTCGTGCCAGGTCGGTCCGGGCCCCAAACCCCCATTTTCGCACTATTTGGGTTCAATTTCCCATAACTCGGACTACGGACTTCCGATCGACGCGCCGTCAGCGGAGACATGATCCTGGGAACGAGCTGGTCATTTCGATATATCGCACTCAAGGTTTAAGAATACTTTGGATACGGTTGGGTTGGTTCGCACACGAAACCAACCGGGCCCTCAGAGCGGAAACACTCATATCTTGAGCATCGGACGTCCGATTGACGTGTCGTCAACTTTGTTGAGTTCCTCTTAGTGAGAAGGATCTTTTGACATACTCCACCCGAGGTTTGGACGTAGGTGGAGTATGGTCGGGTTGGTTTTGCCTTAAAAACCAACCGGGCCCCTAGGACGAAAAAGTCAATAACTCTCAGACTGGGCGTCCTATTGACGCGCCGTCTGCGACGTTGAGTTCCTGTTGACGATACGAAACATTTGGATACATCAACTCTGGACTATGTGTCAGTTGATGTATCAGCCTCTTGGCTCGTGGAGCGGACCCTCCCGAACGACCTTGCTGTGTGCGGGAACCCTAGTGCTGGCTACGACTGCTATTGTGATGACGACGACTGTACAGAGATCCTCAGTGGATTCGACGGCGACGACTACATCACTCAGCGATCCTATGTGGATCATTGCTACCGATCCTGTGTGGTTCCAATCCTGTGTGGGTGCGCGCTCAGCGGTTCTATGTGAGCCAGCGCCTACAGATCCTATGTGGGTCTGATCCTGTGTGGGTCTTTGCGGGGGTTAGTATCTATCGATCCTTTTTGGGTCTGATGACTTAGATGGATTAGTGATCATCTCTATCGTCTTTCGAAGAAGTATACCTGTGTGAACTGAATCCTGTTTTACTTTCCTGTGTGGACCGTGTTGTGCTATCCTGTGTGGATTTACGTTTTTCTTTCCTATTTGTATTGAGTTGTTCATTCCTGTGTGGATTACATTTTGCTTCCTGTATGGAATACGTTGCTTTCCTGTGTGGACTAGGTTGTACTTGGTTTCGGATGTTGGAGCCGAATGAGAATTGATGACTTAGGTATATGTATGGACATATACCTAAGCAGTGTCGGTTGTTACTTCATGATTGTATCTTTCCTTTGTGGATTTTGGGAGACCTTCGGGGGTCTCGGGGTCCCTACTGAGTATCTTATACTCACCCCTACACGGGCTATGCACGCACTATGTTTTGTTGGTTGCAGACGACAGACATCGCTGATCGTGGTAGAGGGTTGCGGAGCAGGACGATACCTGGAGGTGGACCACTGGGCAGGACGTACTCGGAGCGGTAGGCTGGACCGAGGAGCAGTGGAGGCTTTCTGTACCAACCCATCAGGTGGGATTCCCAGTGGGAAGCTCATCGTGTGACTTTACCTTTCAGTTGTTGTTTTCCCTTTTTGAGTTGTACTTTACTTTCAGTTTGGGTTTGTATACTGGCCCACTTACTTTTCTGCACTTACTCTTTTACCATATTTTACTTACTGTTTACTTCTTCCGCTTTCTTACTCGGTGGTGCTTGTTTACTTTACAAAGGCAATGCCTTCCCTTTTTCCGGGATTTACACCTTGGTGCTAGTCGCCAGCCCCTGGCATGTGGAAGGCGGGCTTGGGGTAGTCAATGCACGGGCCCCGAGGACGGGTCATGACAAATTGGTATCTGAGGAGTTCGGTTCTACCGCAGAACTTGGAACTCTGATCTTTTATATGTGAAGAAATAGTGTTTAGCATATTTAGTGTGGTTATCAGTCCATGGAGTCCAGTGTTGGTGCGGCGCCCGACGTATCCGTACACCAGGACCCTGACTTCTGATTTCCGACTTAATGCACAAAAACATTGATTGCGTGTTTGTTTCAAGTTTTCTTTGTGATTACTTTGTGTTAGCTCACCAGGTATATTGTTCTGACCGTGGCGCACCTATTTCCATTTCAGGATGGCCCCACGACGGTATCCAGCTAGGGTTCCGAGAGTCGACTGTGAAGACAGCCAACCGAGTGACGAGGCCTCGGTGCAGGGCCCTTTGTCAGCAGTGGCACCAGTGGTAGCTCTACCCGCCGAGCCACCGATGCTTCCAGCCCCAGCCACTGATGATGCACGTCGCCTCAGTGCACTTCATGAGTTCCAGTGCCAGCGACCGCCCAGGTTCCGCGGGGAGATGGACCCCCAGGCAGCCGAGGACTGGCTGGAAGCAGTGGTATGAGTTTTTCGGTTAGTGAGGACACCAGCAGACCTCATGGTGTTCCTCGCAGCGAGCCTACTGCACGCAGCAGCAGGCCGATGGTGGAGCTTGATGCTCCAGGTGCACGATGATGCATCTCTTCTCTGGACGGACTTTGAGAGACTCTTCCACTCGGAGTTCATCCCAGCCACCCTCCGTGCGGTGCGCATCCAGGAGCTTCTCCAGCTGCGGCAGGGCAGCATGATGGTCGCCCAGTACTCGGTGAGATTTACTGATCTATCACGCCACTCGACAGACATGGTATGGGACCCATTATTCCGGGCCCGCACCCTTGATCCGGGATTGAGACACAAGATCAGGGCATCGCTGATCTCCCTCAGCATTCGGACTCAAACAGAAGTACTGGAGCGAGCTCTTCTCATCGAGAGTTTTCTAGCTGAGTCTACACCAGCGGAGAGACCTACTGCAGGGCGACACATGGCGGAGTCTTCTGCAGCCGGCAGTAGACAGATGTCGCAGAGGTCCAAGCGGGCCAGGCCAATGGGCGGACGACCAAAGGATACTGGCTCGGAGGTGCGGGGCACACGCAGTAGAACCAGTCTTACGAGTGGAAGACAGTGCTATGAATGCGGCGGGTAGGGCCACATGGCTCGTGACTGCCCGACCCGCCATGCAGAGGAGCAGCAGACGGTTGAGGAACCACCTAGGTAGAGGCAGAGATTCGACGGTGGCAGTCCGTAGGGAGCAGGCGGACGAGGAAGAGGAGCTGGCTGAGCCACAGGTGGTGGTCGATGCTTTGAGGCTCTACCACCACCACCACCAGGAGGTCCACCCCGTCCTCAGGGGAGAGCACAGCTTCAGGCAGCTGAAGCCTACGATCATGGAGCTCCGGAAGTGGGTGGAAAAGTGCGGGACTAGCTCCAGGCATAAGGGCCCTTGATCATAATGCCTCTAGCTTCTTTGTTTGTGTTTCCTTGTGTCCTTGTACTTTGTGTTGAATTTATAAAAGCCGCTTGCAATAGCGACGTTTGATTTCTTGTCTTTTGTTTGTTAATACTAAGAGGTGTCGGTTAAAAACTATTGACATGACCCTCACTTGCGAGATTCTTACTGGAGGAGACCCAGTTACCACACACTGATGCCGAGAGTGTGACTCAACCCTTGGAGGAGAGAGTAACGGTTGGATCTCTTGGTAGCAGCATCGAGGCCTTACGACGTCATCCATTCCATGATTTAACTAATCATGATGGGATTGACTGTATTAGGCAAGGAACGTGGTTCATCCAGGGGATGAGACTGGATTTTTCCTTTTCGTCAAAGGAGAAATCTTTGCAGGTTTGCAGACCATTAAGGAGGAAGGGGCAACCCTTCGTGTGGTCAAACAGATGTCAGCAGAGCTTCTAGGAGCTGAGACGGAGTTTGACCAGCGCCCCTTGAGGCGTGGATAGAGATGGAGAAGCTTTCCTTCAGTCACTCACAGTCTCTCCTCCACTACTACAGCGGGACAGAGAGGCATAGCGTACGGACGTTTACTGTGATATGCGGCATGCACAGATATCCTCAGGGCAGACACCTAATGGTTTCTCCTTTGGAGCAGAGCACTACGTCTTTTTTCATAGGACGTACCTTAGTACGAGTCGCTTTACGAGAGGACGTGCTGAGAGAGTTTCACACTTCTCCTTTGGCGGTACATCCTGGAGTGGCGAAGATGTACCAGGATCTCAGACGACAGCACTGGTGGACGGGCATGAAGATGGTTGTGGTGGAGTTCGTTCTCGATGCCTCACCTGCCAACATGTGAAGGCTAAGCACCAGGTACCAGCAGGCTTGGTACAGCCCTTAGAGGTCCCGGAGTGGAAGTGGGACGTGATATCTGTGGACTTCGTGACTGGTATTCCATGCACTTCCAGAGGTCACGACTCCATTTGGGTGATTATCGACCGACTCACCAAGTCGGCTCACTTATTACCCATCAGAGAGAAGGGCTCATTAGAGAGCTTGGGACGTCTTTACGTTCATGAGATTTTGCGGCTTCATGGTGTTCCATCTTCTATCGTCTCCGACTGAGATACTCGCTTTACTTCCCGGCTTTGGAAGGGGTTACAGGAGGCGTTCGGGAGACAACTACGTCTGAGCACAGCCTTTCACCCTCAGACGGATGCTCAGATAGAGAGGACCATTCAGACTCTCGAGGACATGCTCCGCGCATGCGTCCTCGACTTTGTTCACAGCTGGGAGGTCCACCTACCCTTGGTGGAGTTCGCGTACAACAACAGCTACCACTCCACCATCGGGATGGCACCATACGAGGCGTCGTACGACCGACCTTGTAGATATCCTTTGTGCTAGACAGACCCTGGGGAGTCAACACTTGTGGGACCGGAGATGGTTCAGGCCATAACAGAGAAGGTCCAGGTCATCCAAGAGCGGATGAGGACAGCTCAGAGACGGCAGAAGTCTTCTGGTGACAGGAGGCGGAGGCCACTACAGTTCGAGGATTGCGACCATGTCTTCTTGTGTGTCTCACCTCGACGTGGATTATGGAGATTTGGCCGAGGCGGAAAGTTATCTCCACGCTTCATCGGACCATTCCAGATCCTCGGCAGGATTGGCGAGGTGGCTTATCGCCTGGCTCTACCACCTCAGTTGCACCGGGTGCACGACGTCTTCCACGTATCTCAGCTGAGGATATATGTGCATGACCCGACACACATCATTGACCATGGGGTGTTAGACGTTGATGATGGGGAGACTTTTGCGGAGGTCCTGGTGGAGATCGAGGATCGACAAGAGAAGGCCCTACGTGGACGGTCGATTCATCTAGTGCGCATCAAATGGTAGCACGAGAACCTCCAGGAGAGCACTTGGGAGCGGGAGACTCAGATGCGTGCTCAGTACCCTCATTTGTTTCCCTAGTTATGATGTATCTTTATGGGGACGTAAATCCCTAAGGTGGGAGTAATGTAAAGACCCGTAAAATTCAAGGGAAATTTTTTCTTAATTTTCTTTAGAATCTTACAAGAACGCGGTTTTAGACGGCACTTGATTCCGAGGCCCGGAGTGCCAAGATTTTCTATCCGAAGTTTAGCTCGGGTACGTTTAGTGAACGAACGAGCGGGAATTTCTATCTTTTGAACCAGTGACCGGAATCGAATTCCGAGGGCACCAATGGAACCGCAACGCTGGTAATTGCTTAGGAACTCCTGTTCTGGAGTTGTTTTATCATGGGTGTGGATGATAAAAATTGTGGAAGTTAATTTATTATTATTCTAAAATTTTTATTCTAAGTGTTTAGTTCTTGAAGGAAGTTGTGTAACTACCCAACCTCCCTTGGGAGGTTATGAGGGTGGTAGGGCCCACAAGAACCCCACCCCTTCATATCCTCTAAACCCCCTCAACTCCCATTTAAATGTTGATATCTTAAGTTTATCAAACATTGGTTTTAATGTTGAGTGTTTAATGTAAGTTTTTGAAATTCAAACCTTTGAATTTCAAAAGGCTTGTTGTGTTAATAAAATAAGATAGGAGATTATTTTATTTTGTTGTTAGAGTTTTGTCGTTGAGAGGTTTTGGGAAGAACATCTTCTCTTTCGACGAAAAACGCGAAGAACACCTCAGACTCCGACGAAGAACATCGTTCTTCAACAAAGAACATCTCCACCGAAGAACGCAGAGATCTTCTTCTAGGACGTTCTTCTCCCGTGACGTTTTCTCTTCAGACACACCTCGACGACAACAGAATCGATGTTCTTTCTCCGCAACATAGACCTGCGACGTGACGTCTCTTTCCGCAACGGTTCTTCCGCGACGCCATTTCCGCGATGCGACTTCCTTCTTCCAAGTCGCCTCTTTCCGCGACGGTTTTACCGCGACGTTTTATCTTAGACGAAAATCTGAACAATCTCCTCTCTTGAAATCATGATAGGGGTTTTATTTATTTATTTTGTTCATGAATACCAACTTGACGATCTTTGTGGATTAAAACCAATAGTTATCGAATATCGCGAGCGGGTCGGACTGCACAAACACGGCCGACCCTCCTCCTTATTTTTCATGTTGGTTCTTTTGTGGTTTGGTATGGGGAGGCGTGGTGCCGTTTCACCACGCGGAATCATGCGAAAGGAAATGCGCGCCGCCGTCGCGCCGCGCCGTGGAAAGAAGATCAAGGTTGCGCGCCGTCGCACCGCGCCGCGAATTAATACAAGGACGCGACGCCATCACGCCGCGTCGGAGACACCCGAAAATACCGCGACTGGTACCGGGGCTATAGCGGAGGGGTGCGGCACCGTCATGCCGCACCGGACGACAAGGGTCGTGGCCGGTTCTGGGCCGCGGCAGAGCAAGGTGACCGACGGCCGGACCGGGCTGCCGGCGTCGGAGCTGGAAGGGGACCGGCCATCACCGGTCCCGTTGAGCGGGAACCGGCCGGCCAGGCCGAGCAGCCGACCAGCGCGCAGTTTTCCGGACTAGGCCGTCGGACCGGGCCGAGCCGACCCGGACCCGGGGCAGGTCGACCCGGTTCGGGCAGACCGGTGGGTCTCAGGCCGGGTCGGTCCGGGCCTGACACCCCCGTTTTCAGACCGTTTGGGTTCAATTACCCATAACTCGGGCTACAGACCTCCGATCGAAGCGCCTTCAGCGGAGAAATGATCCCTAGAACGAGATCGTCGTTTTGGTATATTGCACTCAAGGTTTTGGAATACTTTGGGTACGGAAGGGTTGGTTCGTACACGAAACCAACCGGGCCCTCGGAGCAGAAACGCTCATATCTTGAGCTTCGGATGTCCGATTGACATGTCGTCGACTTTGTTAAGTTCCACTTAGTGAGGAGGATCTTTTGTCATACTCCGACCGAGATTTGGATGCAGGTGGAGTACGGTCGGGATGGATTTTCCTTAAAAACCAATCAGGCCCCTAGGACGAAAAAGCCAATAACTCTCAGACCGGGCGTCCGATTGACGCTTCTTCTGCGACGTTGAGTTCATGTTGACGATACGGAACTTTTGGATACATCAACTCTGGAATATTTGTCAGTTGATGTATCAGCCTCTCGGCTCATGGAGCGGACACTCCCGAACGAACTTGCTGTGTGCCGGAACCCTAGTGCTTGCTGTGACTGCTAATGTGACGATGACGACTATTCCGAGATCCTTAGTGGATTCGACGACGACAACTACAGCACTCAGAGATCCTATGTGGATCAGTGCTACCGATCCTGTGTGGGTCTGATGCTATGTGGGTCAGCGCTCAACGGTTCTGTGTGATCAAGCACCTACAGATCCAGTGAGGGTCTGATCCTGTGTGGGTCTTTGCGGGGGTTAGATTCATACCGATCCTGTGTGGGTCTTTGCGGGGGTTAGTACCTATCGATCCTTTGTGGGTCCGACGCCTTAGATGGATCAGTGATCATCTCTATCGTCTTTCGAAGAAGTATACCTGTGTGAGCTGAATCCTGATTTACATTCCTTTGTGGACTGTGTTGTGCTATCCTGTGTGGATTTACATTATGATTTCCTATGTGGATTGAGTTGTTCTTTCCTGTTTGGATTATTTTTTGTTTCCTGTATGGAATACATTGCTTTTCTGTGTGGACTGGGTTTTACTTAGGCTCAGATGTTGGAGATGAATGAGAATTGATGACTTAGGTATATGTATGGGCATATACCTAAGCAGTGTCGGTTGTTACTTCGTGATTGTATCTTTCCTTTGTGGTTTATCCTTTGTGGATTTTGGGAGACATTCAGGGGTCTCGGGGTCCCTGCTGAGTATCTTATACTCACCCCTGCACGGGCTATGCCCACACTACGTTGTGTTGGTTGCAGACGACGGAGAACGCTGATCGTGGTAGAGGCTTGCGGAGTAGGACGGTACCTGGAAGTGGACCACTGGGTAGGACGTACTCGGAGCGGTAGGCTGGACCGAGGAGCAGTGGAGGCTTTCTGTACCCACCCTTCAGGTGGGATTCCCAGTGGACAGCTCATCGTTGCGGCTTTACCTTTCAGTTGATGTTTTCCCTTTTCGAGTTGTACTTTACTTTCAGTTTGGGTTTGTATACAGGCCCACTTACTTTTCTGCACTTACTCTTGTACCAGCTTTTACTTAGTGTTTACTTCTTCCGCTTGCTTACTCTGTGGTGCTTGTTGACTTTACAAAGGCAATGCCTTCCCTTTTTCCGGGATTTACGCCTTGGTGCTAGTCGCCCGCCCCTGGCCTACGGAAGGCGGGCTTGGGGTAGTCACGGCACGGGCCCTGAGGACGGGTCGTGACATATATGCTTATACATATTGTAAAAAAATTATTTTTTATGCACATGTGATATAATATATGGAATTAATTGAGTATCACTTGTTTTATACCATATTATTCATTTCATGTTATTTCAGTGATAAATTTTTATATTTCATTTCCCATAATGAATATTTCAACTCACCTATCATATGTATTCATTTATTCAAGTAATGAAAAAATGTATTATGTGTGATGGGCCTAATAGATATATATTTAAGTTGATTTTTTTGGTATATATTGAAGTCTTATTTTGGATTATATTGTTTCTTATATATTGGAACAATATTCAATTGATGAGAAATACATGGTCATTTTTTGATAAATCTTTTTGTTAATTATCTAATATTATAAACATATCAATAATTATCATTGTTTTCCTATCAGTATTGTTATGATGATATTAAATATATTAGTGGACAAAGTTTTTTGAAATTGGTTCATTTCAATATTTTCATGTAAATAAGGTATTTGTGAGAACAAAATCTAGCAGTGTAGGTCTGGGTCATCACAACAGTCCTAATAGGAATTTTTAGAATGCCTGAGAGGATTATATTTCAATTGATGATTATTAAAGGGTTGAAGATTTATGGATTATACTAATTTGAAGTATTTAGATTACATATAATGTAATTTGAGGTAATATTTATGATTTTTGGGATTGGGATAAGAAATATCTAGTGAAAAACTAAGGAAAAGATTATGTATACGATAACATCAAATGTTTTTAGAAAGTATATATTGTGAGATTATTAGATTAATTTTAAAAATATGTGGATATTATAATATGGATAAAACATTTACAAAGATACAAAATGGAGTATTCTCCTAGAAAAATGATAGTGGAACATTGACTCAATCGTCACTCCGGTGCATGATAAGTGATAGTAAGACAAAAAAATGTCAGAAAACGCCCATGGGTTTATGATTTAGTTAATAAAATCTCAATTATGAACAATAATAAATAATTTACAATATTATATAAATTCTTAAAAATTTATATGTAAGAAAATAAAAAGAATCAAATATTGAATTTAGAGTGAATTTTTGAATACAAATCTAATGTATTAATATTTTAGAATAATTTTTTTAGGGATAGATATAATTATCTCATAATTATTAGTTTATTGTGTTCTTAATAAATTTTAACTCCTTTTAGATTTAGTATTTGTTAGATCTCCAATGCACCACATTAATAATGGATGTCATAGATAATGTAGGGATTTTCATAATGTAAAACCAAATGTGGCAAGAGTTTGACTGAGAAATTTTTGAAATAAAAAAATGGTTTTCATGAATTAAGATTAAAAACATGAACATATTTTAATCCTAAGATACACTGACGAAGAGAAAGGTGGGGTCTCATGTAAGTTGATGTATGAAATATGTCAAACTATATTTTATTAAATTTTCTAAATGATATGAATATGGGGAGAAACCCCTCATGCCATTCTTGTGGAATGCTACTTCTTATAGGTCACATTCTTATAAATTAATTATATGTATTATATAGAGTAGATTATCTCCCTTTGAATATATATCATATCAATTTATTTTTAGGGATATCTCAAAACATTTATAAAATAATCCCATTTACATCTATCAATATTGACTATGGGAATCCTATGATGATAAATTTTATCATATTAGGTTTGATACACAATCAATAGTGTATTGAAATCTAATGTAGAAAGATTTAAAATTCATAAAAATTTAATCCAATGAATTTTCCCTATTTCGAATAATATTATTAGTATTCCTTAAGGAAAAATAATGAAAACCCATTATAGTTTAATTTATTTATAGTGGAAAATGTATCACCAAAAGAGTAAACTTATTATATTGTATTTTATTTAGAACATAATCTGCTCGACAACTTTTGAAACATGAAACAATGAAACAAAAACATATATAATAACAAGATGATGTTATAATAATTTATCCATTTAATTATGAATTTATAAATATGTATGCCCAAATATGTAAATGCTTGTATAAATTAAAAAAAATCATTATTCATTATGAGATACTAATAAAATTTACTTCCATAGTGAAATAACTAATCAAAATTTTTATTCGTTACAATTATCCTTTATAAACTATTAATTTTAATCATTTTTATTTTGAAAATTAAATTTATTTTCGTTAAAGTTTTTCATTGATATGAATACTATTTTACAAAAATATGTATTTCAAATTGAAATGAAATATGAATATGAAAGGCTAATACATTATATAAATATTAAGAAAATTTGTTCACCATTTTTTTATTTATCTATTAAGAAGTTAAATTCTTATATAGAAGAATTTTACATTAAAAAATGAAATTTTGAAAATCAAAATTTTTATATGATATATTTGGGACTTTTTTAAAATACATCGGTTTTTAGGTGAATTGTGAATATAAAAAATAATTTTTACTATTAAATCTATGAAATTATCATAGTAAAATAAATAATATAGTTATTTTATACATTTGGTATAAACTATATATTAATAACTAAAATAAATCATTTATATTTATAATTTTGTATTTATAAAAAATATTTTATATATTATTGGATGCATATTGAATATTTTACACTAAAACCTGATTTATTCAATTTTAATAAAAATATTATTTTCATAACATGTAGAATTTAAATAAAATAATGTATTTTAGATTTTATATAATCCTGATAATTATACTTAATATTGATAATAAATTATTTTTTTTATAAAGGTATGATTAATATTATCAATGTTAATGTCCATGATAATTGTAAAAAAATATTTTAAAAGATTTATTTTATTAATGATTTATAAATTTTCTCTAATTGAAAAAATTAAACAATTCTCCAAAATGATAAAAATTTAATTTTTCATCCTATATTTATAAAAAAATATCACTCATTCAATATGATATAATCACTAATTAAGAATACGAAATGGTGACAAAATATATTTAAACAAAACAATTTCTCTCACTATATATATGTTTAATTATAATGTCATATTTTCTATAATTAATAACTAAATAATATTAAATTAAGATAAATTATAGGTTTAACACACCAAAATATTCTAATAGTGTTTGTTATATATTATTTTTAATGAAAATATGGGGTAAAAACTAATTACCCTGATAATAAATGTACAATGTATGAATATATGATCTATTTAATTCAAAAAAAATTAAAACATGGGCGGAAAATATATTTTGAGGATTTATTTACATATTTTCATCGAAAAAAATTATTTTCCACATTTAGAAGATGTTATTCTAAATAAAATTCTTTCATTATTCAAAATAATGGGGTTTTTAAAATGTGATCGTTTATATGTTTATAAATTGGGACACTTCCACCCCTCAATTTTCACACCCATTCCATAAAATTTCATCATGGTACTATATAATTTTGATAAATCTGGAAACACATAAAACTTTCTAAATCATTTTTTTAAAATTATTTTACTGAATCCCTTAACATTCAAGCATACATTAAGGATATTGTTCAAAATATAAATGTGAGTATTACATAATCAATTTATTATATTTGTTACATTACCTTTATAATCACCCTTAAATATAGAAAAATAATTTGAAAATTATATTTAGTATTTTTAAGTGAAATTAAAATAATCCAAATGAATTATTTATTCCTTCCCAACAACTTAGGAAAAAATTACATTAACCATGCATTATATACATTTATTCCTCCATGAAGTGATAATTTTTATTTTTAACAAAATTGTAATTATTTATCAAAAAATGTAATATCTGATAACATAATAAAATTATTATTATCATTATTCATCTATAATAGTGATATTATAAACAACAATAAGCATGTTAACCCTTCATGTTATAAAGTGTTTATGTTTATGTTTATTTGACCAATTATATGAACTCTTCTTTAACACTATATCAAGGAGGAATTTTTGAAGATACATATTAATATTATTATAATTTATTATTAAAATTTTTATATTATTCTATTTCTATAATGTTAATATAACTTTTTTTAGTAAATATTAAAATATTATCATAAATTTATAAAGACAAAAAAATTGACAAATAATCAATTTAAAAAAATAAAAAAAACAATATAATAAAGAAATCGATTTTTATAAAAAACCAATTTATTTTAAGTGAAATATAAATGAATAAAATTTTTAAAGATATATCTTATAAACAAAATTTTGTTATTACAAATTCTATGTCTATGACCGATTCATATTAGGTTCATGGTGAGGGTTTCTATTCTATATTACCACTCCATCATATATATTTCTTATTATACACCATTCATTATTTGAAATTGTATATCATATGAACCATTAATATTTGGTATCATTATTCTATTATATTTGTTATAATTACAGGTTCAATTTTATATTATTTATCTCAGTGTTCAAAATCAAATACTATCAAATGTATAAGGGTTTTTTCACTCTATTCATTTTGGTTCAGTTGAGTTTTGAAAATAATTATGTTTATATTCTTTATATGATTCATCTCTTATTCATCAAATACTATAATATATTCCAATAATGTTAATATATGTTAATTTTTTTTATCTCTATAATTTAATATCTTTTCATTGAGATTATACTTTTTATAATATTTTTATTTAATCCAAATATATCTCATTATATAATTAATTACAACCTATATAATGAATTTTCTATCCCCCGTTACATGTCACATTCCTATTTACATTGTTAATATATCTTTTCTTTATATTCTTTTCGTTTTTTTAATTTTTGTTATCTTATTTTATGAATTAAATTATGAAATTTAGGTTTTAAATTTGTGAGAATAAATTTCAATATTTCTAATGAATAATTCACTTCAATATCCTTGTATTGGATAGAAAAAATTGTTTACTCCTTTTTTGGGAAATTTAATATTATTTATTTTCTATGATCCTTATAGATAAATTTTTCACTTTTCATAATTAATCTATAATAAAAGTTTTATGTAATAGTTTTTCAAACAATTTTATTTCCAAATTATAAAAATTGGGTTTTTTTATATTAGAAATAAATAGCTTTATCATCCACCACAAATTTATTTTGATAAAATTTATGAATTTTTCAAGGATATATTATTGAAATTTCTTTTTAAAATTTAATTTTTTATAAAATAATTACATTAAATATAAAGAATGATTTTTTTCTTGGATTATATTTAATTATTTATAAATAAATTTCTAATGATATGGAATGAAGTAGTTAGAATTTGTAATTCCCAAAGTGACAGAAAATAATTTTAATAAAATATGAAATATATTTTAAAATTTTTCCACACTAATTCTTAAATAAAATTGGATTTATTTTAATTGGAATATTTACATTGAAATATAATATCATGGTTGAATTATAATTAACTATTTACCCTATTAATAACATTAAAATTGTGATGGAGGGTCACTGAGACACATTGGTCATTAGAAGCACATTCGATGAGTAAATTAATTATTAAATTAATTTTGAAATTAATTTTTTACCTAAATGATATTTTGATAAACCTATCATCATTTACTATATTATAGGATATTCTTCATAATTCCGAAATATTCAACAATTTTATGCCTTTTCCTTCCATTGGAGGATCTCATTGAACAATGAAAAAATTTCATATTGGATTATAGAAGGAATCAAAAAATGCAATGTAAACTATTGAATTTTAACAAACACGTTCTTTGTCATAGAATGATGCACAGTATATGTAGTATTCATGAATTTTTTTTACATACCATTGATTGAATTTACTGACTACCTTAACCCCCATTCTTCGATCTGTATCTTTTTTTCACCTTGGCATGTTCCTGAGTATTGAAATATTGATATTTTTTAATTATTTTATATCCTTGGATTCCATGTTCTTAAGTGATATGTAAATAACACTTGAGAGACATATTTTTATATATGTTTTTTTGATTTTGACTTAGCTTCTATGAATTCATAACCATTTTGACACTGAGGTATCGGTTCGAAAATTTTCTATTGATACCATGGTTGATCAGACACCTAGATTCATAGAGGTTTTATAAAAAAGAGTAGATTGGTGATCTTATCACATATTTGGAATGCATTCGGGTTATGGTGTTTTATTTGGTTATTCATGATTAAGAAATTAAATGGGGAATTCTTAGTGGTGTTCATTTTGTGTAATGATATTCCAAAGGAAAAAAGGTGATGATTTCTAGAGAACGACATTTTCATACTATGAGAAGTGTCTAGATTTATATATTTCAATCATATTAGAAGAATTATAAAAGGAAAAATAGATACATAAATAATTTGGTATGTATCTATATCTCCATTAAAACAACCAAAAACATGACATCACACCGTGTTTATGGATGAACACATGGCATATATCCCACTTAGCAGTGGTATTAATGGTATTATATTCAGTAATCAGCACACAAAAGTAAGTCCTTGCACATATCGTGTACCCCTTCCCTCGATGGAAACCCATGTGAAGTATCACACTAGATGGTAACCTCATAAAATTTCATTGATAGGAAAACTTTCATGTACAAATTTACTTGTACATGGGGTCGGTACATAGACACTATGAGGAGAACATGACCTGGTCCAAGATAGCATCAAGAAGCCTTGTAATCTACCTATACATCAAGTACTACTACCTAGGATCGAGAAATCTGATTTCCAAGGACATAGGCATGTTTTGGAGTAGGACCACCCACAATTTCAATCAAATCACAAAATATGTACAACTAAAAACCATTTAACTAAACTTCTATCCATTTATGTCCTTTGTTTCGACCTAGATTTCTGCTTCAGAGTTGCCTATACTGAGTGTTTCTTTGTCATTAATGTGATGGTTTCCTTGGATTCATCTTTTGAGTTATGATGTGAATTTTTCTATGAATAGATCCTAATATAGAAATTCTGGATTGTGGTAGTGAAGGTGTTGGATCACTTGGACCTTTCTATGCAGTACTATCTAGTAGGACAAAATAGTTGAGTTCCTCTATGAAATTTACAAGTAGACACTCCATCATATCTTCATAGTTATATCCTTGAGGATGCAATTTTGATCCTCTTGTAAAGATATTCAGTGGTGTTATTGATGGTTACCGGGTTGACCCTCCAACAAACGAAGGAAATATCTTCCTCGCTTGATATAGAGTTGACCCAAAAACATAATAATGAAATGATATCCTCAACTGATAGGGACACGTCCCACTAGAATATATGGGAAGTGGATATATCGATGTATAACACATTTCTCCTAATCAAGATAATAGATATCACATCCTATTTTATTATATATTGAAACCCCACGATGTAGTAGGGAGAGTGTCTTTTACTACATGTTTGTGGGCCCTCGACAATCAATTATGGAGATGTGTTAGGGGTAGACATGGATGGATTATTTTGGTCACACATGTGAGACAGTATGAATCATTGAAGTACTTTTGGAATTGTTACCTACTATTCTTGTTGGGTTGATATGTGGGATGAATATATTATTACACTTTCATTTGGGCTTCTCTGATTTAGAATATATATATTATTCTTCTATACAAAATAAAAATTTGATTACAGTTCTTCTAAGAAAGGTAAATACATTTGGAATATTTTACATTCCTTCTTTATTTTGATTTGCATGGTGGGTTGAGTCAACTCAACTTCTATATGTGACAAATAAACAATGGGTAATTCATTCACTTATTATGTTTATCCCCTTATGATTAGATGAAAAATCATTCTCTGTTGGTTTGGTTGATCTACACAATTTCAAAATAAATTGTGATATTTTATGTATTTTACAACCAATTGTATCTCTTTTTGGATCATCTTCATCTTTTGTGGTGTCCCACTGTGTGTGTATATACTCACACTTGAATCATATTTTTTTCATGTGTTATATCTTAGGGAGACTAAAGACTGGTAGACAGTGACTATAAAAGATCTTCGAGATATTGGTTCCATGGACCGTATATGGTGTTTGTTACTTGGGATTCAGGGGATGATATCTCTCATCTATTTACATTTCCTATTTTTTCTATTTGGGGCATAATTCTGGATGGTCATGTATTCATCACATATAGTTTTTCGTGTTCAATGACGTACATTTTTAATGTCTAGAGGTTCTTTCCGGATTGATTTAAAATATTAAAGTGCATTAAAATATACAATATCCCACTATAATTTTTCATTGATATGAGTGTATGTATTAATACATGTATATATGAAAATGGCTGCCTCTTGTTAGTTATTTATTACAGAATAGTCTCCCTTAACAAGCTTAGGAAGGCATGATTGGGGAGTTGCATCTCGTGCCTCTCTTTTTTCTGGGTTGTGCGTAGTACCATTGTGAATCCCCAATATTTTAGGATGATGGATGGAGAAACCATGAAAAATGTATTTCTATTTTAGGGATTCAAGGAATTTTTATCAAGAAGTGGGAATCATAATGGTGAATCACTTATAAAATCTAGTACACATGACTCGTTATAATTTCGACACATGAATCCCTTTCACAATTAGGCATAGTCATGATGTTGTCTGGTGAATTGAATGAATAGATCACATTAGAATACATTCTAGGATATGTTAATTTATTTTTGATTGTTGAGATCCCATATCATGACACAGCCTGAGTATATGTGTCTATAAGAACATGAATATTTAATATTTAACACCATGGATGTGGTAGTGACCTGACCAAGGAATTCATATAAGTGTAATTGGTGGTGTCTATGTAAGAATATCATGTAGAGGAAAATGATCTTTGAGTGATGAAGGATGTTTTTATATCCTTCCACCACTACCAGAAACAATAACACATTATGATTATAGAGTTGTCAGCCAATGCTTCATACAACCGTAATATCTAGGGGGTTATGATCATGAATTTCATGAGATGGTTATAGGTAAAACATTGTATTTTTTAAAATATTAACTCACTATTAGTAGAAACATGTGATATTAATTCCATTTTATATATAATTAGGGTGTGAAAGATAGAGATCTAATTTTTTTCTCAAGCCCAACAACATCATCATGATTTTCCTAGAGGGAATTCATATTCTCTATCATTCATCTTTCAACGGTGTGAGAAATCCCTTCGGGGAGAAATGTTCACATGGGAAATTTTGGTCATCAATATAGAACTTTATGATCTCATCTTGTTGATGGATTCACTTTCCTTGATTCGAGCCCAAATTGACTGTCACGACATATAGGTTTAGTTCATTTTCACTAATGCGATGGGATTCTCTTTTTACCGGGAGAGAGATCACATGGTTTGATTATATTTGTTCTATATGCAGGAGGATTTAGTCTATCACCCATTTGTTATAATGTATATCTCTTGGTGTCGCAAACTCTTTAAGAAACTTTTTCCCTCAGTTGTGGAGGATTACTTTGAATTCTTCCCTAAAGATGTTTGGGGAAAACCACGAAGGTGTATGTGGGAGTTTTCATTTAGTTTAAATATGATAGTACTCTTATATATAATAAATATTACCCAAAGTATTATACCAGAAATTGAGAGATAATGTTGTAGTTTTATGACCATTGAAAAACGTTTTTTTAGATCTAGTGTGTCTCCCCAGACAGTCCATGTGGTGTTCACGAAAATTGTGAATGTGTTCATGAATCATTATAAGAATTATCATCATTTAAACTATACCACAATAAATAACATTTACCCCATGTTGATGAATGAAAATAGATTTTTAATGTTTTGAAAAATGAGATGGGTTTTTAAGATCTAACTGAGGTCCCTCTACAACCAGTTCAGGGTTTTTTGGGACTGATATTCCTAATAGGGTGTTCTAATGTCACCACTGACATTATGAGTTCCTAGTGATTCCCATTAGTATGATTAATTCCCCCTCTACATTTATGGATTTGATGAACATGGATTTCATATGATACATGGACCATTCTTTTGTTTACACAATATCTGAAAAATTCGTTTATGCTTTATCATAGGAGGAACATGAAAAAGGCCTGAGGATGGTCATATACATGATTCAAGAGAAACAAATTTATGAAATTATATTAATGTGACATTTAATATTTATGAGGATCTCTATTTAGGGCTTGTAATTTATGATAATGGTGTATAAAGTGACTAGGTGATGATAAGTATCATTCATTGACTGTATCAAATAAATAGTTTGTTAGAGGTAAATATAATTCTACTCTTAGAAGGATACCACAAAATGTTTTGGGAAGAATTCTATATAATCAATGAACCATTGACCACCATTCTGAGGAAATGGAAGAAATTTAAATCGTCTGAGATTTGATTGTTGTACTTTTTGGAGATGAGAATGAGGATGATGAATGCTCCAGTGTTGAGATAACCATATGATGTCATGATGTTCGTAGTGTATTACGTTCCCTTGTAAACTATGATTGATTATGCATTGATGTAGTGATAGAATGTTATCAGATATTTTTTAAGGAATTTTTGTCCCCATGAAAAGTAGTACACAAAACACGTCCTTGAGGTGGTAGTGGTAGTATTATCCCTAACGATGTGGAGGAACTACATTATGTGGTAGATCTATCAATTTTACCCAAACCAGTAAAGTCTAAGGTATGACTTCACCGAGAGAGACTCTATCATGAGACAGAGGTACAAGTTGGAGTTCCTATTAAACAATGACATAGAGATAGTACACACACCAAGGAATTATAATCTTATAGATGATTCCCATAGCAGGTAGTCTTGAGAGTTCATAGTGAATGAGGATTTAATGAAGTTGGCATCTTTAAAACTTCCTCTGTTAGAGAATGAGGGTATAACTTTTCTGTAGTTTATGGTGTTGACACCTCCACTACTCAAGTGTGTGAGAGTGTCCCAGTTAGGATACATTGTCTATGAGGATTTATGATATCAAATATCAATTTTGGACTCACTTGTTTCATATTCTAAAGGATGGAATCCCATAATCTTGTTCCCATGGTGTATCATTGTTTAATTCATGATGTTTGAGGAGGTGATTCCAGAATTATGCACTTCTCTAGCTAAATATCCCAGTACGGGAAACATTTATAGATTCTTTCAGTTGGATATTTGGAGGTCCTAAATGATGTGAAGTGTAGCATATTTCATCTCTCCGTGCCTCATTAGTCAGCTGTTGAAGGATAAGAACTATGATTCAGAAGTTTAATTTCATTCAATTGGGAAATCAGAGTAGAAATGGGAAAAAATATCCATTTAATTTTTGAATGGAATCCACTCAAATTAATGGGACATGAATCTATCTGGGTGATAGTTTACCATCTAATGAAATAATAACACTTCATATCTATAATGTATTAGAGTCTATTTCAGTGTTTGAGGAAGTTTTACAAACAAGATATCATTCTACATCATGGGGTTCCCTATATGGTCATATTCCATCATGACTTGAGGTTTATTTCACCATTTTGGTGATACATCTAGTATGAATTCAGTTCCAAATTGAAGATGAATAAAAAATTTCACACCCTAACTGATGGGTAGACCGAGCAGAATATACACGTGTTTGATGATATTTTGATAGATTTAATGTTATCCTTTGGACATTGCTGGGAGTATCACATTTTCAAGGAAGGGTTTTTCAACAAAAACTACCACCACTCTACCAATAACATGGAGAGTTTTGAGGGATTGTAAAGAACACCATGCATGTTACCCATATCATGTATATAGATTGGTTAGACATCTATTGTGGGCCAAAATATATTGTCAGTGATGATGGAATCATCCATGCAATCCATTAGTGGATGAGGATTTCTCAATGAAGGTTGAAATAATAAACATATATCCATCATTGGCCCTTGGATTTAAAGAAGGAAGAACACATATTACACAGTGTCTCCCCATGATTAGGATTATAAATTTTTGAACAATGTTGAATGGTATCCCAATGGTTCATCATCCCATTCATGATCGTATAGTGGGTGGTCGTGGTTTCATTACACCTCTCACTACACCCATATTATAGACTAGGTGAATGATGTATTATGTGCATTGTATCATGGAGATTAAATCATAACACCACACATAGCATCGACTGGGGAGAGATAGACATTGATGTTAATTCCATTATAGCATAGATCCTTATAGAGATCACGAATTATAAAAATAGGACATCATGTGTCTAAACCATCATTGTGGTTTTCATTATGTGTAAGTACATAAAATGCTAGAGAGTTACAAGGAGCAAGAGATAAATTTACGAGCTCGTTATTGAGATTTTTTTGTAGTTTATAGTTCTCGTGAATGAAAATCATGATGGAGGTAATGCCGTAGACACCTTTTTTCCTTATAAGACATTGATATATATATATAGAGAGTTAGGAACTAAAAAGGAATGGAAAATTAAGGTCCTAAATCCCCAGAATTATTTTTATAAAAAAATATTATAAAAATATTATGTTTTATTTCAATAAAAATATTAGATAAAATGAGAAAATATTATTAAAGGACATAGATAAATAATACAAGACCACTATTGAACATGGAACATGGTGTTTACCCAAGGCGCGAAAAAAATGGTTCGGCATGTGGTGTCCAGCATTTTCACTCGTTCGCTATACATTCAAAAAGATAATTAAATAATATATAAAAAATTTAATTATTTTTTCACCTATATTATATGTAAATAAATATATCATCATGGAGGATTTTCTACAGTCAACCGCATAATAATTGAATCATCGATTTTTTTGTCCTCCCTCATTCCATTGATGTATCTAATCAGATGATGACAAAATGCTTGATTAGATCCGATTAAGACACAGTGAACACAAAATCTACTCCCAATCATTTGGATATACATTCAACATTGAAAAATGATCCGTAATCAATTTAGAACTAATCAATAGGTGTTATTAGAAAATTTAAAAATAATAATTAGTAGATAGATATTGGTTGATTGACCTAAATCCTTTTAAAATATTTTCTTTATCATGAGTATTTAAATCATGATTAATTTAAATTGTTTTATAACCATGGGATACCTATTATTGATTAGTTGACACTGAATTCTTGGAAATAATCATTAATCCAATGTTCTTATACTTTTACCCATTTTTTCCTATCTATCTATGCTTATTTTATAAAAATCTCCCAGTTCATACGTGGCTTGGAGATACTGATCCCGATTGGACCCCTGGATCCGTAGTGGTTTCATCAACAATGAGTGTATCAGTGATCATAGAAAATATCTAAATTTTTTGAGAGTCATGATGTTAGTTTTGGTGATTCAAGGTTATGAAATCAATGGTGGAACTGTCAATGTTGTGTGGATCATGCCATAAGAATTCAAAGGACCACATGAGATAATATCTAGTGTACATCAAAAGGAAATGATGATTGGTGGCCAGATCTATACTTCTTGGGTGGAATAAATTTTGGATATATAGAGAAATGACCTAAAAGAATGAATAGATCAAATATTTGGAGAAGTAAAATATGTTTTGAAAACCTGACTCAACACTACATTCAACGATTTACATGTGGTTTGTATCCCCCTCAGCATGGGTAGCTAGGGTATCAAAAATAATTATGTATGAAATTGCATGCAGTCCTCCAACACATCATGTAAACATTCCAATGATTAGAAACCCTGTGAGGGATCACATGTTTGGGAAACCATGTGTAAGTACATGGATAAGAACCTGTTCATGTAATAAAGTATATGGACACAAGTTCATTTACTTGAACATGGGAGGACACTCACAGACCAGTCATAGTTAGCATGGAAACACATTTTAGTCCACCTATACAGTGTGTACTACTATATGGGATGTATTCATGTTCAGGCTATGGAGACGACCTGGTGGTGGAGTTGGACATCACGTTGTGTGCACCCCCTCAAAATTCCATATAACCCTAGAATATTTATTAATAATCATCAATACACCATATAAAAAACATTGGAACATATATATTGGACCACACATAACTAATGATTTATTTCTTTTCTATGTAGAATGTGTTGGTGCCCTCAATTATAGATTTGGAGTTATTTTCATTAATTTTCTAGAAATGGATCTTTATAAGGTAATGAACTATGACTGTAGTGACCCTGTATGATCACTAGGTTCATTTAGTGATGTACCACACTTCAGAGATAGTCATTGAAGTTCATTGATATCCTTTTTGAGTTGAAACTCTATAATTTCTAGGTATTGTAATCCTCAAAGGATGTAGAGATTACCCTCCATTCTATTTTGGATGTGTGGTGGTCAGCAGTTACAAATATGACTATTGAGAGTAGTAGGAAAATGACTTCCTTAAATACAAATTAGTTTTCCTACCAGAACAACTATGAAGTTAAATCCTCAATAGATATCAAGGTGACCCTCATTATAGAATGGAATTGGTATCCTCATCATATATAGAGTTGACCCACCACCAGACTAGGGAAGTGGGGTACATTACCATTACCAAGATGAACTCCCCCTGGCATACTATGAAACATGTCCCCTACATCGAGATTGTTTCCCCTCTAATGTGTTTCCTAGTAATGATTCATGGTCAGATATGAATGGAAACTCATAGGTAAACAAGTGAGACATTAGACATTTTTATAGTCTTTTGAAAACATTTTATAATCTTCTCCCTAGGATGATCTATGTGATGGATATCTTCTTACACTCTATTTTGGGAATCATTATGTGAGTATATATGTATAATTATTTTGTATCTGTAATCTTATACAATGATTGGTTTATATGTGTGGAGTGTTCTACATTATTTCTATGCTTATATTCTTCTTGGTGGGATGATTCCACTCTTCTAATATAGTCTTTGATGACTCGATGGGTACTTTATCTTTTAACTATTTTTATCCACTTGTGTTTGGATATGATTACATTCGCCCATGGTTGGGTTCATTTGTACTCTTTCAATATACCTTTTTATATCTATTGTCTTTATCTTACTATTGTATTTTTAATCCCCTCTTCAACTTTTTGGGAGTTTTATAGGGTACGTATATACTCACCCCTATATTGGTTTTCCCTTCACGTGTCTGATCTTATGTAGGAAACATAAAGTTCAACTATGAAAATATAGTTTCTTTTGGATACTATATTCATGGACAATGTACTTTTATCATCACATTGGATTCAGTATCTAGGATCTCTAATATATTTATTATTCTTTTTCTGCCAATATGGGACTTATTTCTATTTGCGCTTGTATTTTCCCCATTTAAAATTATGCTTACAATACATTTTTTTTACTTTATAAAGGTTCATGCATTATTGGTTTACATTATAGTAGTGTTTCATCATTTACTCTTATCATATGCACTTAGACATTGAGATGGTTGTGTGTGTTTAGATGTAAAAAGTCGAAGGCCCCCTTTTATTTGATATTACTTCCCCATTGGTAAACAAACCCTAGCCTATGTAGTGAAACTTGTGATATTTTTGTCCCACACCCCGATATATGATGGGTTGTGATATCAAATTTTTGATATTTCCATTTAAATGTTATCTGTAATGTTATGTCGTTGATAATGTTATTTTTTTAAAGAACACAATTATTATTTCATTTCCTTTTTATTTTTCAAATTAAAATTTATTTAACCTAATTGGTGTTCTATTTCATGATATACCCTTATTAATATAGTATTTATTTATCTTTTGGATAATTAAATTCATGATATAAAACAATCAAATTCATTATCACTTCTGGTGTGGTAGTCTTCAATGAATTATTATTCCATGGGGGTTTTGATTATGTTAGAATCCATATATGTCATTAATTACAATAGATATATACAATTTTAAAAAATTAAACCATTTTTATCAAGATGGATTATGATAATTTATTTATAGGAAAAGTATTTAAATACTATATGTTTTTACGTTAAAAAAATTAGATATATTTAACAAAATGTGAATATGCATTGTAAAAATATTATAATAGTTAAAATGATGAATGAAATAGACATAATTAAGTGATGTGTTGGGAGTAGTATGATACTTCCCATCAATGCCTCAGTTTTTATTATGGGTCAAAAAGATTTAGATTATTGGTGTATTTCTTCACTATGCAAGCATGATATCCTGATTTTGACATTGAAATAGATAATTATGTCTTGGTTGGTTCATTGATAACAAGAATAATTTCATGGTTAATGCCTTTATGGTAACGATAATTATGTCTTGAATAATTAATACCATAACCGTGTATTAGATTATTATTGAACTTATGTTTAAATATATTATTATCTATTTATTTTCTTTCTATATCATGTGATTTGTTATATGGAAATATTCTATTTTATTTTTCCATTCCATAATAAAAATGACTAGTTAATCCTTTGAAAACTTCTGATATTTTCTTTTCTTAATGTGAATTTTTTCTCACACTTTTAATGTCTCTAATTCCCTAAGTTATGATGGGAATTATTACACATAATTTTCCTATTATAATATCATGTGTTTATAGTTTTTAGAGACATTGAATTTATATGATGTATTAAATTTATTCCCGTATTGTTTTGGAAGTTAAATTTATTTTGAATTACATGTGTTTGTTTGATAAATTATATTCCAAACACTTTAAAATTATAAACTCAATGACTATTTGAATGAATGCTGATATTTATTTGTGGATGATATTTTAATTAATATTGGTTAAATTTAGTTTTTTCTATACATTCCAATAAATGGGAGTAAGAAAGTCATTATTTGACATTTTATCTATTATTGAGGATCTTTGAAATCACAGATAATTCATATTAAATCGCATTATCCTGCTAGAATATTTACTGTATCCAAATTTACCACTATTAAATATTTTGAAAATTTTAGAATATTTTTGTGATTATAATGGGGAAATGTTATTCCAATAATTACTTACATCAACCATTTAACTATTATGTATTTCTCAATATTTATACAAATACATATTTAAAAATAATTTCACATTATTTTTAAACATCTAGAGAAAATAGAATCAGTATAAATTTAAATTTTCTGTTAGTAAGATCCATTTTAAATAATATTATTGATGGTTGATCATGTGATTATTTTAAGATATTATCACCATAATTGAAAGCCTTTTTTAAATAAATTTCATTTCTAAAATTATTTTTTGGTTTTCTTATCTTTTAAGTGTTTTTTGAAGATTTATATTTTTGTTCTCCAAAATAATTCTTTTGATATTTTAGTTATAGAAATATAGAGTTGATATTTTTAGTTTTCATCTTCCACTTTTATCAACCAACGTTCTCGGTCCCTATTTTGATTTCATACATAGTCAACAAGTGTGTTAATTTTTCATAGAAATAATAGTAAATCCCTATTACAAAATTTTACATTAATCTAATATAATCATAATTAATATTTTTATAAAAATTATTAAACATATCCAATGCATTAAACACCTCATTGATAAATTTTTTTAACACATAATTCTCATAGGGTATTCATTATAAGTTATCATCAATGAGAGAATATTTTTTTACTCTAATATATAGAATATTTATAACTATCATTATCCACAATTGTGATTGTGCTACATATTAATTATTTTTTACACATGATTCTTCTATAACATTATTTTCCCTATTAGGTTTTTCAATTTCATCATATATCTCCCTAATATATAAATTTATGCATGAAATTCAATATATATGGGATCCATTTTCATGTAATCTTTAGAATTTTAAAAAAATTAACAGAGTGATTCCTTAAACCCATATTCCCCAATTCATTTACTTTATACACCACATAAGGTATATATTATAACATATTTAAAAATATATTTGACAATATATCCAACTATAGCTAGTTGTGTATCCACTTCCTCTATTTTGATACTTATTTTATGCAATGAATTATTATTTTTCATATTTATAAATATATTGATAATATCATTAAAATATATATACATCTATAATGGAATAGATTCTTCTATATAAGGATCATTAAAATTATCTTCCAGTATAAAAATCTTTTATTTATCTGATTAAACATTTGAGAAAATAAACAATATATCCCAACATATGTAATTTGATATTTTTGGTTGCATCAATTTTTTTAATAGGTAATCAATTAGATATGTGTTGTATTTGAGGTGGTTTCGTAGTTTATTTGGTCTTTAATTCTTAAAGGGTCCCCTATATATCAATCAAGAAGATGATAAATTTGATTAATAAATCCATATCTATTTTGGGCCACCATTCATCCAGTGGGGAGCCTTGTCAATGTCAGTTTCTAATGTATTCATTGGATATTTATTTTTCCTCAAATTTCTATCTAATAATAAATCATGTACCTACATCTTGTCTATAGTGGAGACCACCTAGCTAGTGGCCCACTACCAACTATCTAGTGGGTATGATCAAGGATAGCCATATAAACATAGTTTTTTTAGTAAAATACATATAGACATCATTTTAACACCTTAACCACAATCCAAAACTTATATTTATGATTTCCCTTTGCAAATATACAATTTATCATTCATTAATTAAGAGAATATATATATATTGAATTTTTTTCTGGTATGATATGTTTTAATTTAATTTGGATGATTCATTTTGTGCTATTGTTTAAATATTTCTTTCATTTTATAATAAATATAACCTTTAAGTGTAGAAAACAAATATTGATAATCTCATGTACCATTTATTGTTTATATAATTTTTTCTCAATTTGGATATCATTGGATAAATATATATGGATGTATTGTAGAAATAGTTTCTTAAAAATTATATGAACACATATAATATTTACTAAATTTATGATAAAAATTTTAAAATTTTTATTATAATTGATTTAGAATTTGGGCCTCCTATTTTATTATCTTGATATAATTTTCGTCTTGGTGTATTTGTTATTTTTATTATAACTTTGATCATGTTTTGAGGTTGTTGGATTCATAAAAAGACATTATTGATAGAATTATTTGTTCTCATAATATTATAATCATGTTTTACAAATGCATATTTTCATTATAATTGATATTGAGATATTTTTTAAAAATATATTTATATAATATAGCATTCCCCTTCAAAAGTGATAATGAATGGATGGTTTTACCAAACAACAGAATTTTGTAAGAATTTTGATTTAAAATCATGGTTTTGATGCTAATACATGGTTTTTCTAGATTTCTAGATTTTGATAATCCATTTAATAATTACTCAAATATTTTACAATATGTTATCCTCAAGAATATATTAAGGTATTTTGTATTGGGTATTTTTATTTATTTATAGGTGGAATTACACTTCATGGTACTCATCAATCCCTTTGGTAGACTAGTCGGGGATTTTATTTTGTGACATCATCTGGGTGTGTTACATATTTGAGTATTCATATACTATATTGGTTTTCATTCCAAGGGATGTTTTAGAGAGAAAAATACATGGATGATAAATTTAAAAGATAATAAATGTGACCTTTTTTTGTTATACTAAGAGTAACATTCATTTTCCTTGGTTTTGATATATATTTTGATGAAATATTAGATAAATGGAAATTTTGTTATTTAATGGTCTATGAAAATAGTTTATATAAATTAGTTTTGAATCAGGGGAAGGTCATAATTTATATAGTTTTTGTATTAAATGAGAAATTATTATCATGAATTTTTTCATTACATTTGATAATATCTATGTTTATCAAATAAGTAGTTTTTGAAGAACACATGGTGTAATCCAACTGGGATTATTTTTCTCACAAACTATACATTCCCCTTTTTGTGTGTGCACCATGTTTTATTTAACACAAGAAAATAGAAACTTTCCATAATGAATAAATTATTTTCAATGTCAAGTATGATTTAAAATCTGGGAGATTGATGATATGATATTTTCCACTAATCATGTATTGAATCTAACCTCGTTTTTTGATTTATTTGGCATTATTTATTTATGTATGATGCTATATCCAAATAAGACTTTTTTTATTGCTACATTTATTATTTATATCTACTGACTGTTATTCTTTTTCATATTTTTAATCATTAAAATGTATTCATTTTTTTTCAAACCTTTTTTATCCATAAATAATTCCCAAGGGTTTCCATAGTCACATGGGAAATGTTAGTAGTCCATGGTGAGTGGGACTTCCCATTAGGACCTATCATGGGTTTGTTTGGATTCCCAGTTTGAGATGTGATCTAGGTTGGTTCATGAAAATTCCATATCGAGGGGTGGGGGGGGGCGTTGATCAATGTGATATTGAATTTAATGGTATTCTATATAGGGGATAATATTTTCAAGAAATTATAACTAAGATTATATGTATTTTTATAATCAAATTTAATTATAATGAACCCTGTATCACCATGTGATGTTAAAATGTGTATCTCATGTGTTGTGTTTTTTATCATATATATATTATGTACATATATTTTATTGATTAAAATTGATAAGGATTATAATATGGTAGACTAGGTTGATTATCTGATGTGTTTAATCATAACTAATTGGATACTCTATAGAGTTCCTCATAACGGTGGAAAACAATATATTCTCAAGGGATCCCAATGATAGATCGATACCTTTTAAAGGCCCAAGCATGGTCATGGTCATTAAATAGAACAAAATGTATAAGATACATGGAATTGGGTATGGGATGTGGAATGTCTAACTGGTAGAGATAAATATCAAGAACAGGATATTTTTTTTTCTAAAATACACATTCAATAATTTTACGGACATGGTATCTAAGATTGAAAATATATTTGACATCCTTGAGACCATATAATATATACATGATAAATGTGTTAAATTAATACTTGTGTGTTATGATGATATTTTGTTAGATAGTATGGTTCTATTAAAAAATAACGAGGCACTGAAGTGAAATGAATTGATAATCACATTAATTTTTTAGTTCTACCATGAATTCATTGAAATGTAAAACATAATTACTTTTATCTCACCTCAAAATTGTGATCACTAAGAGATAAAAATATAAACTTTATTTTATATAGTGTTAAATATTTATTCTAATGTTTTAATGAATGAATCTATATTTAATTATATGATCTAGATGGTTTTACATTTTTATATAAATTCACAAGTATTTCTAATGACCATTTACATATATAAGGAAGTGGTAGACATGACTGTGATGGAAGAGTTTTACTTAAATGGAATGTTGATTCTAGTTGGATATTTTTTTCTAACTGCTGGTATCTATAGTAGATCATATAGAATAAATTGTAAGTGGAACACGTTGAAGGGTATTATTAGAGACTAATAAAAATCATTTGAAATAAAATAATGAAATACAACTTCAATATTATGGATTTACAGGTAATATAACATGAATCCTTAGAAAATAAAAAAATTAAGAATAATATGAAATATTGTTCACCATACGTTGAAGAGACTCTAAAACATCCACAAAATTCATCACACAGTTTTGAAAAGATCTATTATTAAAAAATCTAACCACGTCCATAGATTATCTCTAGGATATAACTGAATCACCTAATTATAGAATGGGGTTAAATATCCTTTCATGATGTGTTGGAATGTTAAATATGGTTACAGAATATTAAAATTAGATTTATGCCTAAAATAGAATAAACCAAGCTTCATTCAATACAAATATTCTTGAACTATCATTTGTATGTATTAGTTATAAGCTTAAAGGACAATACACAGACTGTATTATTTATTCATATGTTAAATGTCACGATTAAATACCATTGATGATAAAAATGCATCGTAATAATTGAATCTAATAGTTTTCATTAAATGAAACAATAGATTAAGTGATTTTCATGTGGTTGATTGACGTATCCAAATGAAAAATATTATCACTAGAAATATAATTGATAAACCTTTAACAATATGAAAATAAAAATTTTCATCAATTTCATTAAATATATATATATATAAATAAAATGTATATTTATATGACACATTAGAATATATCTCAATAAATATTAATCATGCAATAAATCCTAATATACTTTGTAACATAACACTTTATATAGATTCATATACAATAACTTATGAAATCACATAAAAAACCCATATGGATAACACCCAAAATAGATAGTGAAATATATCATTAAATTCTCTTTCTATTATAGCATATGAAATTCCATATGAATACCAATATATTTTCATAATTAACGCGAAAATAATTATAGATTTTCCCTTTGATTCGGACTCAGTCCCCGTTTAGTCAACCACAAGTGGTGATTGTACATAAAATTATTGAATAGATGTAATATATGAATGTATAAGTCCATATATATATATTAAATGTCCATAATTTAGAAAAATATCAATTCTAATCAATGTATAAATGTATATATATTCATATATCAGTAAAAACAAGGTATCTCTATACATGTTTTCAACAATATAAAATATAACAAAAAATATTTTCTCTAGTTTTCAATTTTTTCCAAGACATCGAGTAACAATAGATCAAGGAGCACGGAATTCCCATATATCCAACTAATATGTTCAAGATTAAGAGAGTATTGATAGGAAATAACTATGAATACATAACATTTAATTCATCCATCTAGATAATCAAATAAACATCCCCTTATCCATACATAAAAATATATATTATTTTGGTGTAACCGCTTAATCCCAAAATCTATAGCAATTGGGGGCTCAGATGTCTTACACATCACATGAGGGGAAAATATTGTATTGGTTAGGCTCCAACAAATCAAATGATTAAAAAAACCCAACCACACCCATATTATCTAATTCAATATGTAGAATTCATTTATTACAGTATCATAGAATGATGGTTCTCATGTTGAGTATCTCTCCATCATTAGGTAGTGGGGTGTAAAATATGATTTATAAAACAAATATATACCAAATAAATCTTTATGAATCTCTATATGGTATAATATATATTTTTTAATTTTCACACACTGAATAATATTCTCTTATTGTGCCTCATGAGCATATTTTGTATCTTAAGAAAATTTCAGAATCGCATTATCCTTAACCAGTCTTTTCAACCTATAAAACAACATGATGAAATGTAGATTAGAATAAAATAAAATCATATATTAAGAGCCATATTATCATCTGAATTTCAAAAAAGGTATATCTATATACATAATTAATTAGAAAACGTTAAGAAATTTTAAAATTGTTGTTTCATTTAATGTGATAGATTTTAATACTCATAAATTGTTTATAAAGATTTATCAAAACCAGCATCAACAAATAATTTTAATATCAAATATGATACACTTCTAAATCATCCTTATTCTTTCTATTCTTTCAAAAAATGTAAATTTATTACTTAATATGAAATCCATGTGACATCATTATGTGAAAATATATTAAAACTACCCCACTAAAATATTTAGTGTAAAACATCTATATCGTAATCTAGTTTGAATAATGATGATATATTGAAATCATATTACTAACTATTCCACTTTTTAAAATATGTAATCTTTTTTTACATAACAAAATAAAATATTATGAGGTGAATTTCAATTGTAATAAAAAAAATTATGGGTATCATTGTCATCCTTACAACCATGTTCTCTATGGAATGTTCCTCGAACTAATTTAACTACATAAATTATTATCTAATTTATCCTAAAATATTGTTGATATTCAATAAAATATTCATTAATATGTTATTGGTTTAATAATTTGTTTTTATCATTGGACATATTTAAGTCCAAAAATCTCCCCTCTTGACTATTTATAAATTAATTTATCTTGATATTATCTTACTAGGATACACAAACCCATTTCATTTAAAAATTAATATTTTATTCCAATTATTGGGTATAATATAGTAAGAAATTATATAATATAGGTTTTTCTATGTATTTGGAAAATTATTATTTCAATATAAGTATTTATGAAAATATATATTTGATATACCACTAAAAATTGATTTAAAAAAATCAAATGTTACATGGAAATTCATTACAGCCTCAAGAAACCATTATGGAATATCCTAAATTATCCTATAATATTAAATTATTATCCTCAATTTCTAATAACCCTGTTCTTAATTGATAATGATTTATTTCTTGATGAAACATTAATCAACTATTAATGTAAATATTTTTCTTGTAGATAGATATTTTACCCACTTGAATTATAAATTCTATACAAGAATCTTGACATTATATGATTAGTCAATCCATTATAAACACTTTTATAATATCAGGTATGTTTTTTCATTTTAACATTTTTTTATAAATATCTATATATGATTTTAGGATGAATTATTTAATAAGAACTATAAATTTTTAGTCTATTCTTAGAGAAATTTTTAGTGTTAAGAAAATCAGAAAACATGATTATCATAAACACTAATCTTCTTTTATATAAAATACTATTATGTACATTCTCATATGCTTATAAAAATGAGAGAAAATAAAAATCATATGATAAGTATATGTAGTATTTAAGAATCCAATTTATCAATGTAGCAACTCCTTTAATCAGTTATTTAAAAGAAACAAAAATCTTTTATACTCGATTATTTTAATCTTACAAAATTTTCAATATTTAAAATGTGAAAAATCATATATTTAAAATCATATATCTGTCAAAATAATAAAATTGATATGGATAACCAATAATGTGTTATATAAACCATACATCTCACCATGTCACCAACATTTTCATTCATAATTAATATCATTTAACATTAACAATATTTCTCATGAATAATTCAAAAGGTACCAGTATTATAATTTACATTCACAATTTGTTTCCCTTCCAGGGATCAATAAAAAAGTTTATCTTCATACAAATGATGATTATGATATTATATAAAATTTAATAATTTATTAAATAAGTTTAATACATTATTATAAAATTAATTAAAAAATTATTATGTGGTCTCCAAAAGAAATGATGAAACCGTTTTAAAAAAAATCATACCTATTAGTGGGCCAATATATATATTTCACAAATGAAATGATGCCATTATGACATAAAATAGACTGTAAACTTATTTTGGTATGGTTTAATCACATTAACAAGATATATTAATTCAGGATAGTTGATTATTAAAACCTCACTCCTATACATTATATTTATTAATTAAACTCTAATATTATAATACCCACACCATTAGGGTATCATTGAAATCTACAACCAAACAAGAAGAAAGAAAAAAACAGATTGCACAAGTCAATCTTGGGTGACCATATATCAGAATGAATATAATCATTGAAAAATACCAAGACATACATTATTATATTTTAATATATATGAAAATATATGTTCACCCTTCTATTCTATGAAACTAGTCAGTTAGATGTTCTAGTCATGAAATTATTTTCATTATAAGTAATATCACAGTTCATATTTGTGCCATAGTCTAATCAAAATGTCTTATCTCTTATAAATCAATCTTATTTTTTTATTACTCAATTAATTTATTCTGGAATCTTATTAACTCTATAAAATCAAAATATCCATAGAATATTTATGGGTTACTCTTTAGAAAGAACGCATTTTTTGTTACACACTGCTAAATAGAAGTTTATCATATTCATACATATCTAGATGAATCATATGCATAAGGATCATGAATACTACATTTAAAAGATTAGTTTTATATAATATTGATATTATGTACAATTTTATTCCTAGAAAGATAAATATCCAACCCCAGACCTATTTCTTTTCAATGGATAAGACTCTAGGTGAGTAGGTAGCCTACCCCCATGGTATAATTCCATGGGATATGCAATTCTAGTGATATTCTAAATAATCATATAAATATAACCAAATATTAAAAAAAAATATTCATCAACTAAATTCAAGAACATAAACACAATTAAAAATCAAATAAATGATCAAAAAACCAAAATTCATTATAGAGTCAATCCTAATATGTATTTTATGACTCTACTAGAGAAGATGTTCACCATCATTAAAAAACTATAAAAAATATTCACTTTTCATAAGTACTTTATTTATACTGAGTGAATATTGGAATAAGATTTATATAAATTAAGAAAACAAATAATTGAACATGATATTACCATGTATAAACAATTAACAATTGAAAGCTAATTATAGAAACTTTTATTATACTCTGCATTAGCATTATATTCATCCCAAAATTGTGAATATAAAAATTTTATATTCATTAAAATGTAATCTATTTCATATTTATAATTATATGGTACTAAAATTATAAATATATTATATTATATGGATATAATAAAAATATAAATAAATTTTTTATATAATAGTTTTACCTAATCTAAACATCATAAAAATAATTTTTTAAATCCATAAACATATCTATCATAAAAATAATTTTTATATGGCTATAATAATATCCATATATATATTTTAATTTTACCAATTCAAATTATGTTAATTTTGATAAATTAATAATTTTAATTATAATAATTTTATAATATTGGAATTATGGGTCTTTTCTTAAAGCATTGAAGAAGTTACAGGTCATGTTATTAATTGGGGAAAATCTTCTATCACCTTTGGTAGAGGAATTAAAATATCATGGAATGTCAGAATTTCTCAATAGCTTGGGGTTAAAAGAGGGTATTTTTTTATGTACCTTAGGTTTCTACTTTTTTTTGGAAGGGTAAAGATATGTTACATACATGGTCTTGTTCTAAGGATTAAAATAAGCTTAAAAGATGGAAGGGTAAAATATTATCCCAGGCATGGAGAATATTTCTGGTCAATTCAGTGATAAATTCAACGTCTGTGTTTTCTTTTTCTTTATATAGATGGCCTAGATCTCTTATCAATGATTTATATAGTAAAATACAAAACATCATTTGGAATGGGCCAATTCATGAAAGTAAGCTTGATAATATTTCATGGATGGACTACATCAAACTTGTTAATATGAGTGGTTTGAGAAACAAAGAGTTCAGTCTCCTCAATGATACTTTGATTAAAAAAATTATATGGAATCTCCTTTCTATTCTGGATCAATCTCCAAATTTTCTTGCTGGTAGGTTTGCTGAGAAAACTCATGCTAGGTATCCCAATTATATCATTTCATATGTATGTCCTTCTCTCAATAACGTATATACTGGCCTAATGGTATGTTCTAAAATTGTGGCCTTTAAATATTCTCCTTTGAACAGTTGAACTACATCATGGCTTTCTCAGACCATTGGTGATGATACTATCATTCCACCTCCCATGAAAAACATTTCCATTTATGACTTTCAAGAGAATGCAGATTGCTATGGGATGCTACCCAGTAGTATTCAACTTGAAATTTCAAGATACTACTTCAATGAATGTGACACTTTGGTCAGGATGCCCAACTTGTGTGGAAATTTCAGCACAAAAGTGCACTATAGCAGTCTTTGTGGTGTCTTACCGAACCCTCCTTTCTGGGTCACTGAGTTTGATAAGGATTTTTTTTCCTCCATCCCGCTCAATATTAATCTAGAAAATTTGGAAGTATGGGATTCCATTGCAGATCCACATATAGTGCACTAGAATTCATCTAGCTTTTGAATTCATGTTATGTTTAGAGGAAGATGAATTTATCTAAAATGTCTTTATATCTTGTAAATATTCTTGCAGGTTGTGGACCTATGTGTAAGAGATTTTCTGTTGCGATTTTATAAACCGATATGTTGATGAGATCTTACTGTCCATATGTGAGACTGAATGTAGTAGGCAGGTCTGGTGGATTCTTCTTGCTGCTTCTTCCAGTGTTATTTCTTTCATTTAGAAGACAATAAATAACTTTCTCTTTAGAAATTATGATCCATTATTTTATACTGAGGTTCTTTTGTTGCATCGTGAAAATATAATTCTTTCTAATGTGCAGACTGGGTCCATGAAAAATGATGACTCTGATATGGTTTTGTTAAGATCATTTGGTGTCAATGGATGGATGAAAAGGCCAATAATGATGAATTATGTTAGATGGATACCACCCATACCTTTATGGTTTAAGGTTAACCTTGATAGAGAAGCGTTTGGAGATATGGGTCCTTCTGGATGTGGTGGTGTGTTTCATACTTATCGAGTCATTGTGAAAGGATGTTTTTTCATTATATAGGAAATGGGTATGTAATTGAAGCAGAGAAATGAGAAATTATAAATGTTGTCAGGTATGTCGTGCAATAAAGTTGACATGACTTATAGATCAAGTCGAACTCCTCTATTTGCATTCCATATTATTGATTATCGGTAACAAAATGTGTCATGGAAGATGTTACCGGCCTAGGTTGATTGTCTTCGGAATGCGGAATCATTATCTCTTGATATCACACATATCTATCGGGAGGCCAATCAAGTTGCAGATGTCCTCTCGAAGAGAACAATTTTTAGGTCATCTCTAGTTGGTCTTCTGTATTACATGAGTACTATAATTGTCTTTCCGAAGCTGATCATGATGGAACAATATTTACTCACCATTGTAGAGATTCATCATTATGACTTATTGTGTACTTTAATTTTCTTATATTTTAATGGGAACAGGCGTTCCTGACTCTTTATTTTTTGAGTATTGGAATTATTTAATAATTTTTAACCAATTATAAATTATTTCCTATGATTTGTAAAAAATAATATATTTCTATATCATAATAATTCACATATAATTTTTTAAAATGTTATATCATATATTATCATTTCATATTTTTGAAAAAGAAATGTTTCTTAAACATACATTTAATTAATTTTAAAACATTTAAAATCATATTATAAATTAATTTTCAATTTATAAATTTAATATTCCAAAAATAACATTTATATTGATATATAAACATTTTTTAAACAATTAAAATCATATAAGGATTTATAAAATATATTTTAATATAGTTCTTATTTTCATTTAGGTTGGAATTTTTTTTGATATATAGTTAATCTAACTATTCACATGCACAAGAACTCTATATAAATATTATATAAGTTGGTATCCATTCATTAAGGAATGTTACTCCATACTTTTACAAATCATAAACTGAAGACAAAGAGTAATGGAATTATGTAGATTACCTTTTCGCATAGCATCACATTTAAGTGTTCTAAAGATATTATCATCACGTGATCTATTTATTTATTGGGAGGTTCTAAATATATTTATGAGTTCACCGTGTACTATAATATAAGTTTAATGCCTTCATGTGTCAACATCATGTAATAATATGACATTTATGTAAACCACGTTCATAAGGTTACCAAACAGGGTACCCTTGGATGGATGATCTACATAAGTGAATCATGTTAGGATAAATTAAATTTACAATTATGCAACTCATATGTGTATATTTGTCATCTAGGTTACCTATAAATTCCAATTTTAAAATCACATAAACCTTTACATATCCCTTACATCATAAAGATAAATAATAATGGACCTTACATTCACCAAGCTAGATATTGATAAGGTGAAATAATCCATAAAAATACTACAATGTTAGGTAATTCCATTGTTACCCTTCTCCATATCCATTGTGTAAAATTTTTCCATCCCAGCAATTATGTATACACACAATTAATGTTTACGGACTTTTGTAGGTTTTGAAAAAACATGGAAAACAATTTACTATTTTTTTCTTCATCATTTCCAAGAATGATTTTATAAAACATAATCATGTGTCCCAATCATACCATAATACAATTTTTTTAACTTTAACCAAAATTAGTAAATGCAGTGAAAATAAATAAATCCCCTCAATTGAAGATTTTCATGATAAAAAATTTGAATTTAATATAAAATACAAAATTAATAATCATGATAATCATGATTTACCTTAAACCAAATATCATGTAAAATATCCATTAATTCTTTCACAGGGATAAATAAAGAACCCTATGTAGAAAATGTATCCCACCACTATTGTTGTAAGAACTCGGTTCTTATTTTTGACGTACGGGTTTCTTCTTTTTCCTTTTCCTTAAGTGTTTTTGAGAAAATATGGGAAATGGGAAAGAATGCTAAATTTTGAAACTACAAGCCATGTTTTTTCCCACACATCATGTACTTTTGGCCGTGTTGGAATAAGTACATAGGGCGTATAGCCTCTCCAGCGACAAAGGGTGTAGGAACTGACTACATGCCGGGTAATGGTCCTTTACACGCCGTGTAGTCAGTCGGTAGGTTAAAAAGTAAGGCGGTGGAATCACCACCAGCTGGGCGGCAGTACACGCCGTTTACTTGGGAGTACATGTCGTGTACTCTTGTCAGCAGATGAACAGTGTGGCGGTGCCACCAAATGAGAAGTTAAATGAAAGGAGTACACGTCATGTACTTTGAAGTACACGCCGTGTACTTGGTTTTTTGGGCATAAAACAGGCAGTAGCCTCCTCTTTTGGCAGAGGAGGCGTTTGAGCCATTTTGGAGCCAAAGGAGGATGCCAGATCTTTGAAGAACTGTCGGGCGTTCGTCTGGAATCTGATTCCATCTCGGACGATCCCGTTGGAACCGCACTTGTAAGGGCTTCCACCTCCATGGTTGGTTCTTTCCAATTATTCACCTAACGCAAGTTATTTACGTTTGAATGGTTTTTGTTCTTCGTCAGATCTACATCGTTCATGGGCATTTCTGGAGTCGGCGTTCGGGTATAGCGTTCGTTGGCGTATGAGGTAGGTGTCTTTGTGTTCATCTTCCAACTGTAGTTCGTTTTGTGCGTTTTCGTGCCACGAACCCATGATGGGGTGTCGTGTGGCTGAGTCCATTTCTATATCTAATGCCTAGAATTTCATAGGTGATTAAATTTTGATAATAAAATGCTGATTGGAATCGTTTCTTGGATCCAGAACCACCCCGGGGGTGTGTTTCTCTGTTTAGCCATTTGGCCAGGATACCCAACGGTATGCCTTAAATGTAGTAACTGTAGAATTTCCTTGAGTGGAATTTCTTGTTTACTCCATTTTGATATGCTGGGCATGGCCCGACTACCTGTTTAGCCTGAGGGCATGGTTGTTATTAGCCAGAGGGCGTGACTATATTAGCCTGAGGGCGTGACTATATCAGCCTAAGGGCGTGACTATATTACCCTGAGGGCGTGACTTCTGTGCCTGAGGGTGACACTTCGTATGCCTGAGGGCGAGATTTCTGTTACAATGTCTGAGGGAAAGATTCTGTATAGCCTGATGGCGTGGTTCACTATATTAGCCTGAGGGTGAGATACTGGTTGGCCTGAGGGCGTCGTGCTGTTGAGCACAAAACGATACTAAATTAAATAAATTAAAATGAATAATAAAATGGAAATTTAATTGTTAAGTTAGTTACTTTTGAGTACTGCTAACTTTATTGCATTTTACTATTGCACACTGTTGTTTAATGCTGACACGCAGTTGGGCACGAGCCTTTGGTGGGTGCCTACTGAGATATATTTCTCACACCCTGTTTGGTTCATGCTTTTTGGCCCAAACAGATTACGTTTCTGTAGGTGTGGATATGGGAAAGAGTCCCTATACAGGTACTTGACTATTGCTGTGGAGTACGAGGGCATGGGACCGAGCCTAGGCTTGCGATTCCACGGCCAGCTGTTTACTCGTTTTGTTGTACTTTGCTTTTGGTTGTATCACAGTGATGTATAACATGTTCTGGCTGTTTTCATAGAATTTGAAACATGTAGCATCATCATTCATATACTATTGGTAATATCCACTACTGTAGTTTATTTCAGTTGTGTTTGTTTAGTGCTTCCGCTGATTGTTGTATGTTTATTTTGGTAATCCGCTGTGCTACAATTTGACAAATGAGGGCATAGTTTCTCCACTATCAGACCTGGTCCCTTGCTGCTAGTTGGCAGCCTCTTGCATTTGGGGAAATGCGCTTGAGGTCACGTGGCGAACCGGGGTCAGGGCACCCGTTGCGTGGCACCCAGGTCTGGGACGTTACAAAGTTGTATCAGAGGAGTTTCTTTTCATTGACTTACTGTTTGGAGACGTAGTCAGGGATAGGAAGAAACGTAGTTGGTACTAAGCTGTTCCTGGGCATAGTTAACCCGTGTATTAGGAAAAGTCGGTCTGCCTCGTATTTTGAAATTATTCTGAGTTTGCAATTTTACGGTTGTTATGTTTTCACCGTTGGGTGACACACTTGGATTTTGTTGTTTATATTATATCAGTGGGTTCTAATTAATTTCAACACGATGAGATGTGGTTATGCCGTCTCATGCATCATATAGGCACATGCTAGATATCAGATGCCATGCATAGTTTCCATGCCATGTAGGTGCATTAGAATTTGCATGTTGTTGTGATAGTTATTGTGCTAGTAAAGCATGCTGTTGTGATAACTGCTTGATAAATACCTCCCTTGTGATATGGTATTTTTGTTTGATCTTGTTTATAGAGTGGACTCCAAACTTTGGTTTTTGGGGAGTATGGGCCCCCATTGACCGGAATTTGGTGGACCATTGATTGTTTATGTTGTTTTAACACAGATAAGCAATCAAACATTGATTCGTGGGGAGTATGGGCCCCCACGGGTTGGAATATTACACTTAGGTGTTGTTTTCAGTATTTTCTGGGTTCCGGAGAAGTTTCTGAGGCATACTGTCTGGAAAACCCAGAATACACGCCGTGTAGGACCTCATACATGCCTTGTGTGTTCTTCTGTTCAGGAAGAAAAATGAACTTTTTGAGTACACGCCGTGTAGTCTCTTCCCGTGTCACAAACCGTGTGGGCGGCGATACGGGGTAAAGAATCCCTTGGGGAAAACCACGCCGTGTAAATTTTGTACACGCCATGTAGTGTGACCTGGGGACTCGGCCGTGTAACTACCAACATGGGCCGGTGTCACCTCTCCCTTAACACGCCATGTACCGTTGGGACACGCCATATAGTCTTGTCCGAGGACAGACCGTGTGGAGTTAGTCGTGTGGCTGGGAAACGGGATAGTGTAAATGTCGTGTTCGAGTGTAACACGCCATGTAGAGTAAAGCTGAGTAGTCGGCCATGTCACAGACGACACAGGTAGTTGGAAAATAACATTGTACACACCGTGTAGATATTGTACACACCGTGTAGTTTTGTTTAATGGGAGACGTGTGGCTTAACCGTGTTGAAGGACCCGGGCAGGGGAAGGGAACTCAGGTACATGTCGTGTAGTCATTGTACACGTCGTGTAGGCTTGTTTTACAAATTTTGAATCGCCTTCCTTCTCTTGTTCCTTTGTGGTTCCTTCATTTCAGTCTTAATAATATTGAATATGAGGCATGCTTTTGACCTTGTAGTGTCATCCCGCCTTGACGACCGCGAGTTGTTCACCAAGAGAGCGGCGACAATTATACTCCGGAGATGGTGGGCCATGGGATACCATTTGATCCACCAGTAGAGCCAGATGTGACACCAGCTGTTATATCGGACACAGGCGTGGAGGTGCAGTTCCGTGAAGGCTTATTGCGGTTCATACAGACCTTTCAAGTAGCACCGCAGGTTGCCACATCTATGGCCGAGCTGACGCATATCTTTCAGCAGCAGCAGCCGCCTACGTTCTCAGGGGATGGCGGACCACATGCAACAGATTGTTGGATGGGATCGATTCAGACTATTTTCGAGCATCTAGAGACGCCTCCAGGGCGGAGGGTCAAGCTCACGACTTACATGCTGCATGATTCCACCAAGAGGTGGTGGGATGTTACCACCCAGTCAGAGCATCACAGGGACATGGCGTGGGAGGATTTTCACACAGTCTTCTATGACTTCTTATTTCCCGAGACGCTGAGGGCAGATAGAGCTCGAGAGTTCATGAATCTGCAGTAGGGCGCTATGTCGGTGATGGACTATTCTGCTCGTTTTACAGAGCTTCAGCGCCTGTCACCCGTGCTGGTGGGTGATGAGATGCTGAGAGCCAGACGTTTTGAGGATGGTCTTCAGTATGACATTCAAGTGTTGGTGAATGTTTTCAAGTTACCTACTATACACGCGATTGTAAACCAGGCGTTGATTACAGAGAGGAACCTGCGAGAATCTGGTGGTGTGGGCCAGGGTGGTTCGGCACCAGTTACTGGTACTATTTCTACTGGAAAGAGGAAGAGACGGATGGAATTCTCTTAGGGTGGCATTACCCGCCAGGCAGTCTTTTCAGCTGGCCCGATCAGGTGCTACCAGTGTGGCAAAGAGGGGCACAAGAGGCCGCAGTGTCCACGAGACCCAGTGGAGTGTCGAGCTTGCGGCAAGATGGGTCATCTATAGCGCTATTGCAGGGTGGTTCTTCCAGTGGCTAGTGAGAGGGGTTCTGTGTAGGCTCCACATGCGGGAGCAGGACCAGTGGCTTCTTACCAGTCAGGGAACCGGAATACGTCATGGCCTGCAGGCAGAGATGGTGGTCTTGGCCGTGGTAGCCAGACACCAGGATCACATAGGCAGCAGGGCGGGATAGCACAGGTTAGCCATGCTGTGTCGCAGGGTCGCGGCACTGGGCAGGTATATGCAGTGCATCAGACCCAGCATGAGCAGGATCCCGGACCTTCGACAGTCAGAGGTACTATTTTAGTATCTTCTATCTTGTCTTCCGTACTTTTTGATATAGGTGCTACACATAGTTTTATATATGTACCCATGGTGGAGAGCCTTGGGCTCTGTGTTTTTACTTCTTCCGATATCTTGACGCTAGACACTCTGTTGGGGATGAGAACGGCTGGTGTGCGTCAATGCAAGGAGTGCCCCATTGAGGTTGGAGGGTGTCACTTCCTTTGGGACCTCTATGTCCTGGAGATGATGAGTTATGATGTCATTCTCGGGATGGACTGGTTGGTTCCCTTTCGAGCCTTTGTAGACGACTATCGTCGCAGGGTGCGTTTCACGTCACCAGAGGGCGGGAAGTTTCTATACAAGGGTGAGTGGGATGTTCAGGCGAGTCCAGCTGAACCAGAGCATCATGGGCAAGGTGGAGTCGCAGCCCAGATTGCGAGCTTATATCTGGATGACCAGGGGACTTGTTAGATGGATTTACCTCCAGTTGTCGATCGTTTCAGGGATGTCTTCCTGGATGACTTTTTAGGTCTACCTCTGGTGTGTGAGGTGGATTTCTCTATCGATCTTGTGCCAGGAGTAGCACCAGTGTCCATTCCTCCTTATATGATGGCCACGCCTGAGTTTCAGGAGATCTAGAGGAAGTTAAAGGAGCTACAGGAGAAGGATTTTATCTGACCTAGTAATTCTCCTTGGGGTTCTCTAGTCATTTTTGCGAAGAAGGCGGATGATACCCTTAGGCTTTGTGTGAATAATCGAAAGCTGAACCAATTGATAGTTAAGAACTGATATCCCTTGCCGAGGATTGATGATATGTTTGATCTGATTTGTGGAGCACGAGTGTTCTCGAAGATTGACCTGAGATCCGGATATCATCATCTGCGCATTAGACAATTTGATATACCTCTCACAGCTTTCAGGAGCAGGTATGGTCTATATGAATATACGGTTATGCAGTTCGGACTCACAAACGCACCAGCAGTTTTCATGGCTCTGATGAATCATGTGTTCCATCCGTATCTTGATTCATTTTTGGTAGTATTCATGGACGACATCTTGGTGTACTCTCACACTCGACATTACCATGCCACCCATCTTGAGATCATATTGGGTACACTGAGAGAGCATCAGTTATATGCTAATCTCTCAAAGTGCCACTTTTGGATGGACCAGATTCACTTCCTGGGTCATATCATCTCAGAGGAAGGAGTTGAAGTGGACCCAGAGAAGGTGAGAGCAGTAGTTTCCTTGGTTCATCCTAAGAACGTGTTTGAGATACGGTGTTTCTTAGGGCTGGATGGTTATTACAGGCACCTCATACAAGACTTCTCTGGCTTAGCGGAACCGTTGACGGGTTTGACTAAGAAGGGTGTGATGTTCGTTTGGTCAGAAGCTTGTGAGATGGCTTTTCAAGACCTAAAGGGAAGGCTGACATCAGCATCGATCCTGATACTCCCAGATCATGGGAAGATTGATACAGTTTACTGTGATGCATCAGGGATTGGGCTGGGAGCCGTTCTGATGCAGGGCGACCGAGTTGTGGCATACGGGTGTCGGCAGTTGAGGCCACATGAGAGGAATTACCCGAGGCATGATCTCAAGTTGGCTGCAGTTGTGCATGTGTTGCATTGTTGGAGACATTATCTGTTAGGAGAGCTTTTTTAGGTTTTCACTGACCACAAAATCCTCAAGTATATCTTTACTCAGCGTGACCTGAATCTGAGGCAGAGAAGGTGGGTTGAGTACCTGCAGTCCTTCGATTTTGAGATTGCCTATACACCTGGTAATGGTAATGCAGTAGTCGATGCACTGAGTAGGAAGACTCAGATACAGGCAGTGCAGGAGGCCAGTGGTGAGTGGCAGCTTATGGCCTTGTTCTCTGAGATTAATTTGGAGGTGCATGACAGTCAGGGGCAGACTTATCTTTCCTCGTTTGTTGTGACTTCTACCCTCCTGGACAGAGTGAGGATGAGGTAGCTATCGGTTTCAGAAGGCCTAGTTCTACGGGAGTCGGTGGCAAGTGAGGACCCTCCTCCCGGTTGTGCGATAGGCGACGACGAGGTTTTGCATTTCCATGGACAAGTATGGGTTCCAAGGGATATATGCGAGGAGCTGATGCGGGAGTTTCATTCTTCAGCTTGGGCAGTTCATCCTGGGGTTACCAAGATGTACCGAGACTTGAGACGTCAGTACTGGTGGCCGGGTATGAAGAGAGAGATAGCCGGTTTTTTCACAAGGTGTTCCACCTGTCAGCAGGTGAAGGCAGAGCACTAGAGACCAACTGGGCTGTTACATCATTTTCCCATTCCAGAGTGGAAATGGGATGACATTGCGATAGATTTTGTGACAAGTTTGCTGAGGTCACCTCAAGGCAATGATGTCGTGTGGGTTGTGGTGGACAGACTCACGAAGGTACCTCACTTCTTGCCGATCAAGGAGACCTTCGGTGTGGACGAGCTCGGAAGGCTGTATATCCGAGAGATCGTACGTCTTCATGGGGTCCCTCGTTCTATCATTTCAGATAGGGACGCCCGCTTCACGTCTCATTTCTGGCAGAGTTTTCAGAGGGCGCTAGGTACACAGGTTCTTCTGAGCACAACATACCACCCTCAGACAGATGGCCAGTCAGAGTGGACGATACGGGTGCTAGAGGACATGCTGCCCGCATGCGTCCTAGACTATGGGGGCTCTTGGGAGAAGCATATACCCTTAGTCGAGTTTTCCTATAACAATAGATTTCAGGAAACTACTGAGATGGAACCATATGAGGCTTTATATGGTAGGCCATGATGATCACCTTTGTGCTGGTGAGAGGCAGGTGAGGTTGCATTACTGGGGCCACAGCTCGTGCAGGAGACATCTGAGCAGGTCAAGTTGATTCAGAAGCGGATGGCTACCGCGCAGTCTCGTCAGAAGTCTTATGCTGATCGCCGCAGACGACCTTTGGAGTTCGTGGTCAGAGATCAGGTTTTCTTGTGTGTTTCGCCAAGGCTGGGACACAAACGGATCAAGAGACAGGGTAAGCTTTCACTGAGGTATGTGGGACCATTTGAGTTTCTGGAGAGAGTCGGGCTGGTTGCCTATCGGTTTCAGTTACCGCAGTGGTACCGCGCCATGTACGACGTCTTCCACGTGTCTCAGTTGCGTCGCTATCATTCAGACCCATATCACGTCTTTCAGCCAGAGGAGGTTGAGCTTCAGCATGATGCGTCCTTTGAGGAGCATCTGATCCGTATCTTTGATAGGAGCATAAAGGTTCTCCGAGGCCGGTCAGTTCCTCTCGTACTGGTGTTATGGCAGCATGGCCGAGTGCAGGATGACACCTGGGAGCGGGAGGCCGACGTACGTGCTTAGTGGCTAGAGCTGTTCTGAGCTTTGTCTTTGCCACCCTAGAAGGGAAATTCGGGGATGAATTGCTATAAGGGGGGAAAATTGTAAGAACCCGGTTCTTATTTTTGAGGTTTGGGTTTCATCTTTTCCCTTTTCCTTAAGTGTTTTTGAGAAAATATGGGAAATGGGAAAGAATTCTAAATTTTGAAACTACATGCCGTGTTTCTTTTCCACACGCCGTGTACTTTTGGTCGTGTTGGGATAAGTACACAGGGCGTGTAGCCTCACCGGCGACAAAGGGTGTAGGAACCGACTACACGCCATGTAATGGTCCTTTACACGCCATGTAGTCAGTCGGCAGGTTAAAAAGTAAGGCAGTGGAATCGCCTCCAGCTGGGCAGCAGTACATGCCGTGTACTTGGGAGTACATGTCGTGTACTCTTGTCGGCAGATGAACAGTGTGGCGGTGCTGCCAAAAGAGCAGTTAAATGAAAGGAGTACATGCCGTGTACTTTTAAGTACACGACGTGTACTTTGTTTTTCAGGCTTAAAACAGGCAGTAGCCTCCTCTTTTGGCATAGGAGGCGTTTGAGCCATTTTGGAGCCGAAGGAGGAGGCCGGATCATTGAAGAACCATCGGGCGTTCGTCTGGAATCTGATTAAGTCTCGGACGATCCTGTTGGAACCGCACGGGTAAGGGCTTCCACCTCATTGGTTGGTTCTTGCCTATTCCTCACCTAACGTAAGTTATTTACATTTGAATGGTTTTTGTTCTTCTTCAGATCTATGTTGTTCTTGGGCGTTTCTGGAGTCGGTGTTCGGGTATAACGTTCGTTGGCATATGATGTAGGTGGCTTTGTGTTTATCTTCCAACTGTCATGTGTTTTTGTGCGTTTTCGTGCCACAAACCCATGATGGGGTGTCGTGTGGATGAGTCTGTTGCTATATTTAATGCCTAGAATTTCATAGGTGATTAAATTTTGATAATAAAATGCTGATTGGGATCGTTTCTTGGATCCGGAACCACCACGGGGGTGTGTTTCTCTGTTTAGCCGTTTGGCCAGGATACCCGAGGGTATGCCTTAAATGTTGTAACTGTTCAATTGCCTTGAGAGGAATTGCTTGTTTCCTGCATTTTGATATGTTGGGCATGGCCCAGTTACCTGTTTAGCCTGAGGGCGTGGTGGTGATTATCTTGAGGGCGTGACTATATTAGCCTAAGGGCGTGACTATAGTAGCCTGAGGGTGTGACTATATTCGCCTGAGGGTGTGACTTCTGTGCCTGAGGGTGACACTTCATATGCTTGAGTGTGATAATTCTGTTACAATGCCTGAGGGAGAGATTCTGTATAGCTTGAGGGCGTGGTTCACTATATTAGCCTGAGGGCGAGATACTGGTTGGCCTAAGGGCGTGGTGCTGTTAAGCACAGAACAATACTAAATTAAATAAATTTAAATGAATAATAAAATGGCAATTTTATTGTTAAGTTAGTTACTTTTTAGTACTACTTACTTTATTGCATTTTACTATTGCACACTGTTGTTCCATGCTTACACACAGTTGGGCATGGGCCTTTGGTGGGTGCCTAATGAGATATATTTCTGACACCCTGTTTGGGTCATGCTTTTCGGCCCAAACATATTACATTTCTGCAGGTGTGGATAGGGGAAAGAGTCCCTATACAGGTACTTGACTGTTGCTATGGAGTAGGAGGGCATGAGACCGAGCCTAGGCTTGCGATACCATGGCCAGCTGTTTACTCGTTTTGTTGTACTTTGCTTTTGGTTGTATCACAGTGATGCATAACATGTTCTGGCTGTTTTCTTAGAATTTGAAACATGTAGCATCAACATTCATATACTGTTGGTAATATCCACTGGTGTAGTTTATTTCAGTTGTGTGTGTTTACTGCTTCCGCTGTTTGTTGTATGTTTATTTTGGTAATCCGTTGTTCTACACTTTTACAAATGAGGGCATAGTTTCCCCACTATCAGACCTGGGCCCTCACTGCTAGTCGGCAGCCTCTGGCGTTTAGGGAAATGCGCTTGAGGTCACGTGGCGAACCGGGCTCGGGGAACCCGATGCGTGGCACCCAGGTCCGGGACGTTACAATTGTGTATCCATGGGTTATACCAAAATCATCCATCTTTTGGATTAGACTAATCTTTTATTTAGGGTATACTTGCTTCCAATATACAAATAATGAAAATGAATGTGTTCTAAGAGATAATATTTCTAGCTAGAATCATTTGATTCACACACATTAATAGTAAATCCATCATATTGATATGTCGTTTATAAGCATGAAGGAAACTTCTTCACGTGTTTTATTTATTTATCTATTTAGATTCATGAATAAGTACAAAGGATGATATAAACTCATCATATGAATTTACTGTATATTTTTTCATCAAATTAAAAACTGTATTAAAAGATAATTGTTTGGACGATCAAACTATCCAAACAATAACTATATAGATATATTATTTATTAGGAATATGGGAATTTCTTTTCCAAAATCCCTATAGAGGTTTTAATGGTAGTAAGTCTTAATAGTGGGTTTCCTCATCAGTATTCAAATTGGAGAGTTTGGATCACTTAATATTATACTAGTTTGGTAAAAAGGAAACTATAAGCAATATTTCCCTGATCCTATCATAACCTTCAATTCATGTCAACGTAGTGTATATATGAAATGGTTCTTCATTAAAATATCATCTCCACATTGTAGTTGAGGATATTCTGTTCCGAATACAATTGTTCTATATTCGTAAGCATATAATATATCAGGACACTGTCTATTGGAAGATTATATGGTGGAAGAATATATAGTGTAATTCAATGTAGAATTGATATAGTTAGATGTATTATTATTATTAATTACTATTTAGAAACTAATTTTTAAATTAAAAAATCCATTTATTGTTGCACATTGGTCACATGAGTGTTAAAAAACTAACATAATAAATCATTTTTCAAATATGTATTTTTATTAAAAATATGGGAAAAAGTAGGGTTTCATTTAATATTTTGTTTTTTGATAATAAATGTTTAAAAAATGTTATATGAAGTTTTTTATTATATAACCTAAATGATAAAAAAATTTCACATTGGTTATTAAATAACACATGTGAAAAGCCTTTTTATTGTATATAAAAAATATTTTACACTTTTTGGGTTTATTATTTCCCACAATTTCTATTCATTTCCACTTAGACAGTGATCCATGACCCTTCATTCATCAATATAGTGGTCTTTAAACTCGTTAAAGTAATATTACTATTATCGGCCTCCCTTAACTATCATTGGTAATTTAGCCAAAATGAATTTCTAATTCCTAAAGTTGTTTTTTAGATTATGAATTATTATCCCAAACGACACTTAACTACTAAGGCATGGTATGTTGTAGTTCGAGGTACAACCCTCTAAATAAAACTATTATATTGAAAGCCTATTAGAATGAACATATTTGTAAATATTATTCTTGATTACTATAACGGGTTTGGTTTTTTACAAACAATGATATATGAATTTTATTTATATTTAATTTAAGATATCAGGGGAAATTTTAGGGGATAAGAAAAGGACAATTTATTATTTAATATGAGATATACCTAAATAAAAGGATTCAATGTAGTTAAAAAGAGACAAATTGATCATGGATAATCCAATTGGATAAAATGAATTTGGAATCTACACCTCGATAATGGTATTTGAAAACCCATGAATAAGAATCATGGATTTTAGGATGATGGAATCATAGGCTATTGGTCTGAGACTTATTAACTACAACAAGGTCTTGGTCATTCATTTTTTACCTATTATGGTCAACATTGATTAAATAAATGATTTAAAAATTATTATAAACATGATTATTGACCATAGGGTTACATAGTTTTAATTTTAGTTATTCATTATTTTTAAACAACATATATATCGACCCCTAAACAATAGTGGAGTAGATGCACATGACGAAATTGTACCAAATAAGGTTAAAATGGAAACTATATTTTAGTAAGCAAAAATAAACAAAATAAAAATATCTCTTAAATTTTAATTATGTAAATGAAATTAAAAATTGTCATGGATGTGGAAACAATGATTAAAATAATGGCTGTGGATATTTCAATATAATTTGGAACAAAAAAAATTCATAAAATCATTGTATAGAAGAAGAATCACGAACATGAAAGAGGTAGTGAAAAATTAAAAAAAATTAAAATAAAGAAGTATATATGGAAAATAATCACAACGGGTGAAAAAAATGTGTAAAGAAAGAAAATAAATTGGACATAATTTCTCTCACTACATGTCTGAAGAGCTACCAATATTGAGCCAAATTAGTTAATAATGTGTATATTATTCACATTTTTCACATTATTTATGTGGATTCTACTCTCATACATACACAACATGTAACTTAATTACACCCTAAGAACATCATATCTACATTAATCACCAAATAAATGGGATTTAAAGGATTTCATGGATTCAACCTTTGTACACAATTAGGTTTTGAGCTTATCATATCTTAATAAATTTTAACATCATGTATCATATCAGATTTGGACATCAAATGTTTCCTGATGTGTTACTAAGTTACCCAATGTGAAATTTGTTCAATCCATTTACACGGGAGTCAAAAATTGTAATTTTACTATATGGTGATTTTTTAGGACAAATTTTGGTTTAATTTATCCTCAGGAAGTTCAATGTGCACTTTTTAAATATTACGACACTCAACTTTGGAGCCATTAATTAATTTTTTAAAAAAAACAAATCAATACCTTGTGTAATATCTTCTAAAAAATTATGATTTATTAAATATAAATATCTAAAATGTCAATAGAAAATATTATTAGAATATTCTCACACAATAAAAAATTTCTCAAAAAGTATTCAAAAACAAAAAAAACTATTATATTGGAGGCATACATTACAACCAGTCATTCATTTGCGTTATTTTTTTTATTTAGAGTATGTGTTAATTTAATTATAATTTCATACATATTTTTTATATTTTATACACATTTTCAATTTAGATAATAATAAATTTTCTTCTTGACACATCATAAAATGTTTCTAGATTTATGGTTATTCCCAGAATTCATGTTCTTATACATATGACTTCTTTTTTTTCTATCACCTCTACATCGTAATGGTAAATTTAAAGTTAATCATGTGGGTCTAATAAATAATGTTAAAATATTGTTTTGTATACATGATGGTGGGGGATGATAAAATTAAATCCTTAGAATCTATTATGTATGATAATCATGAAAGTTGAAATAATTTAACTCATCCTACAAAAATGTGTTTCTTCTCCAAAATGCTCATGGATAGTCCCATAGTATATTAAGTATCATGAATTTAACATATTACATCATTTAATTTTATTTTTATTTTAAAAAACCATGTTTATTCCATATCTCACATTCATTTCCAAACCACATATGACCAATAAGAGGAATCATTAGTTTAGTGATGGGGATTGTTCACCTTCATAATACTGAAAACACATTTTTCACTTTTTCCAAGGAATAAGGTATGTATAATAAATTAAAAAAAATATTTAGTAAACTAAGGCTTAAAATTAAAATTAATAACCATCATAAATCTCCATAATTAAACATTCATATTTTCATTAGTAGTAACCAATTCTGCCACACATTTTTAAAGAAAACCATTCATCGTAACAAGAGAACTGTTAGACTTAAAGTAGTCTTGAAAAATATCAAACATTACAATGTGATTAATATCTATAGGGGGATAAAGAATTATATATGTAGTTTTTTCATTCAAGAAAAAGCGATCAACTATTACGACATCAATCATTTTAAATGTTTACTTTTCAATCATAGCCTAAAAAATATACCAATTATGGGTTTAATTGGTTTGAATTCACCTTTTATATGTCATGTTAAATACATAAAAAATAATAATAAATTGTACATATATATATTAAATTAAAAATGGGGGTATTCTAAAGTAACTGGATATTATATTAGTCCTAAAATCTAATAAAAATTCAATACAAATAAATTAAAACAATCTAGAATTAAAATTAAATTACTCAACCCAGAAATCAAGAAAAAAATTTATAATAGAAATAAAAATTGATTTTAAAAATCACTCACTTAATATTTTCTTTTATTCAAATAGTTTTAAATAATTTCTATGTTCAAATAATTAATCAAATGAAAAATTACTCTTAGAACAGTATAAAATGGAAATAATCCATCTGTGTCCAAAAATGACAGGAATGTATCCCCCAGACTACAATTGATAATATTTCCAAAATTTTTTAAATTTAATTATGGTGTGATTTATCAAAAGATGCATATAAAATGAGGAAATAGAAAGTTATTTATTATGAATTTATGGAACCAAGACCACCATATTGTGAATTTGATGATACATGGTGACATTTGGGATAGTGATTTGAATCTTTAAAACATGAAAATATTGCATTAACGAAAAAAATATAAACTATATAATCCATTAGTCTATAATAGTTAACTATTATATAAAACAATTAATTTAGGAACAATATTGAAATACCGAATTAAAAAATATGACTGTCCTAACATAAATCACTAAAAATAGAAATGTTAGTTTTAGGGGTGGAAAAAATATTTTTCAATCTCAAAAATAAAGTCCAACCCATTATTGAATTGGGTCATAATAAATTTTTAGTCTCAATACATTGATTATGATGGGTGGCCCCTTACGATGATGAATTTTCATCTCCCTATTGGGGAACACTTCAATAACTATAATGATACCTGAACATTAAGATTTTATCATCCCCTAAAGTAGTTTCATTGTAGATTTAAAATGTATAACACTATCAAAAAGTATTGAGATTCATCGTGTAATTTGTTGATCCTTAAATTTTTTCATTTTTATTTTTAAATATGAGATTTATCATATGTATCCCTTCTAATATCATTCATCACATTGATTTTTAGCATTAATAATTCCATTTTATTTTTAGAATCCATATATGGTTTCCTATCTTCCCAATAAAATAGAAATGATAAATTATAATGAAATTGATATTTATTCCCAGGAAAAATGAAACATTGTAGTGTCAATTGGGTTTTATACTATGTGTGATACTACCAATGATCTTTATCCAATTTGAGACTCAACCCCTTTCGACTTGTATCCATATCATTTCAAGAATTAGATTAATCACCATATTCTATATTTTAACTATAATAATAATTTCTGGGTGGTTGGGTTATCAATTGTAATAATATATTTTATAAATTACTATCAATCGTTTGACAAAATTATATTAATGGTGACTTATATAATCATTAATGTGAAAATATACAAATAAAAAAGCATAAAATTTTTTTGTTAAGAATTTCATGACCACACCTCTTGTGTCATGGGTGGTGGAATCATCATTCATCATTTTTTAATGTAATACATTCCCAATGTGATTTAAAATATTAAATGATAATTTGGGAATTCACCTATATAATTCACTTTACATACATTGATGATTTCTAATTGTATAATAAAATTATTAGAAATATAATTTTGTTATCCAATGGTTTGTGTTCACTAGAACTGTTCACAATTATGAACAAATGTCCTATCATCCTCATGTAGTGTGGGCCATAAACATCCAATTAGAATTATTTTAGATATAGTGCATTCAGGTCCATGATCTCCTCTATATGGTTACATGTGAAACAACCTGGGTATGGTTTTAACTTCATCTTCATGGATGTAACATCATAATAATCCATATGTATAGTGATTCAACATTAGATTATCATTACCAAAATTGTTAATGGTTATGAAAAACAATGTATAATATTGATGGTAATATATGAGTGGAAAATGTGTTCACATTTCTAGAGAGTTTTTGAGATTATAAAACCACGATAAGGATATTTTTTTTATGATAAAAATAATTTCTTCCAGAAAATACACGTTATTATCTATATTGCATTCATCATTTATACAATATAGTGGGAGTATTGATATGTGATGTAATTTATTAAATCATTAACATTTGTATCATTTATTATTTTGTCAAATTACTTCAACTATAAGATTCATTGTATTTTCTGAGGTTATGAATCCTTTTTACAGAATATGAATTTATGTGTAAAATGTTTTGTGTGTACAAATAATTTGGACAACATGAGATATGATCTAAATTTTTTAATTACACAGAATACGTAACTATTTTCTATAATGTGGTTTTTTAACTAACCCGAGCTTCATCTAAAGTAAGAATTAAATAATAATTGGAATGGATTATAAGTCTGGCCCACTATCCTAACACATCACCCACTAAATATTAATTGTTTCCACATATATGTTCAAAATACCTATCCTAATATAGTGATGTTATGGTATAAGTCGACCCTAGAATATTTTTATAGGGTTGAATTCTAGGTGAAAATACTTAGTGTACTCGAAATGAGAATCCTTTGATAAAAGTATCATAATTGGGTGTGATATTCTAAAAATGACTTGAACAAAGTAGTGGTAAAACATAATATAGAATAGATAACTACTTATTCCATTGAACATTGTGTTTATTGGAATTTAATGATGAAATATTTTTTTGGATTAACTTAAATGAAATTATTTGATTATTTTTCAAGCATTATTCCTCTTTGGACTATAAAATTTCAATTTTCCAATTTAATATAATTAATTTATTTCACAGTTTCATAGATCCAGATCCAAATTCCTTAAGATCCTCTCAATGGATCATATATATATATATAAATATAGAAATAATCCTTAATGGTTTATAGTAATTCCTCCAACATATCATATCATATATGTTTCATGCGCTGTTGAAAATATTATCATGTATTTCACATACCAAATGTAATTCTTCTATAGGGGAATGATACATAAAGACATGTGAATATGGTGTTGGTGTAGTATACTAGGTCAATATATATTTTATTATATATGGAGTTTCTATAAAAAAATATTTTTTGTAACCAACAAGTCATTCATTCATTAAAAAAATGAATGGTAAGGCGAAATTATAGTTTTTGGTTTTTGTTACGAGGTTTCTATAGTCAATATATACCCACCATCTAGTATTGGATTGTGTTTTGATTAAGTTATTTTTTTAGAAAATTGATGACATGAACTAGTTTCCTAGCTCATGTCATCAAAGGAATTTATTAAATGAAAAGTTGCAATACAAAACACGAGGATTAATGTAATTACTCCAGTAGGGAATTAAGGGTGTACAAGGAAACTCAAACAAAAAAAACCAGTACCCCATATTAGCTCCTTCAATATGCAGAGGATCTTCAATCTAGGATCATCCAACAATGATATTCACTTCAAGGGATAAAAGATGTACCAAACAGGGCATATGAAATTCATAAAAACTTTGAACCAAGAATGAAAAGCATCAAATAGTCAGAGCAAACTCCAAAGCAGCAAACAGACTAAGAAAGAAGCAAATGCAGACCAACCAGACCAATCCAGAAAATATGGATGATAGACTCAGTATAAATCAATATCCAACACATTGCAGCATCTCCATCTAAATAAGATCCATGAAAAATAGGACATCAATCAAATACTCAAGGTAGGAAAAAACTAAAAGTAACTGTAAAAGAAACTATAAACAAAGCAGTAGGTTGTAGTTTGATGTAGTTAAAAGAAAGCAGTCCGAGGAAGTTAAAGATGGAAACATAAAATATAAAAGATGTTCATTCTATTTGGAATGACTGGTAGTGGAATTTACCACTCCCTGTTAAATATAGAAAACTTTTGTCACAGAATATACAAGATTCATTACTTATTTTTTGAAATATTTATTGTATTTTGTTGTGATTCGCCTCTCATGTAAAATTTTTGTACTAGAGTAATTATTAAATAACATTTTGTTAGTGAGTATATGAGGGTAAATCCCATTAATTCCATCTAATTTTTATGAAATTAAATTTTTGTTTATCATGATAAATTAAATGAGTTACTATTGATTTATATGGGTCAGTTCTGAAATGATAATGACTATAAAGGTATCCACAATCTCTATGATTAATTTATTTTGGGTTTGTGGAAAAGGTTCTAATGATAGCATTGTCAGTTTGATAACCGAAGTGATGAATAGTTGAACTATATCCCTTGTTATATATTTATTGAAATTTATACCCTCATAATCAATAAATAGTTATTTATATGAAGTCTTAGTCTCTATGTTTTCATAAATATTAATGAAATATTTTTCACTTCAGTATGAATGGATTTTGACTGGTATATTAGTCATCCCCATGCATGGATGACTTTTCGTTGTTGAAAATTACCTGCTCATTAACAACAATTGATATCATATATCTTTGATTTAAATCAAGAAAATAAATTTCAATATTGATAAATGGAATCCCTATAATGAATGCAATTACTCCAAATTCCTCTATATTCTAAATAAGTAAATTCACCAGAAAAATGAAATTCCGAAAATTGAATATGATATATCAGATAATTCCTCAAAAATATTGGACTAGTATATTACCTCATGGATTTTCTAATATCATTTGATTTTACTCCTCAATAAATAGTTTTCATTGGAAAATAATTGTAATGATATTTATTCACCTTACAAGATCACTCAATAAACATTAAAAAATGCGTGACCCAATGGTGCTCAGAATAGTAAAACTTTTTGGTCCTCATGTTATGATAGGTATGATTCAAAAATTAATAATGATTATTATTTATTTAAAAAATATGACCCCTATATTTATAATATTCATCATATTGGAGAATAATACTTTTAATATTTTTTCATACACATGTATTTTAGAAATCACCTCTGAAAGGGAAATATTAAGTTGAAATTGTTAAAAGAAATTATGAATATGTTATTCTTCCTCAATTCTTATTGTTTCATCCTTTATATAAAGGGATGTGGTAAAATTTAATGTTGTTTTGTCTCATGAAATTCTTATTTTTTATAATTCACTTGAAAATTAGTTTTTTTATATTTTCATAGAATCCATATTTTCCTCAGATACAAATTAATTTTTTTAGAATCAGCATCATTATTGATAAATAACTCAAATATTTTATGATATTTTTGATTAATTTCTTCATCATTGTTCGGATACTGCAAAAGAATCATTTTTCACATATAAAATATGTAACCATAGATTCTATTTAAGTAATTAGTTATTAGTATAGGTAAATGTACCTGATTACCTTTCTGAATTGGTCATTGAGAATATTTGAAACATGGTGTCCAAGGATTACAAGGGAAACACTTTGATATGGTATTTATGAGTTTTGGGTCTTTATCATCTAATGTATTTCATATGTGAAGGTGGTTATAATGTAATCCATAGTAGACTAATGAGAATAGGCTTCATATGGTTGTCTTTTCAGAACATTTTATAATTACCTATGCTAAGGAGGTACAATCTAATGAGATCTATGGGTAACTAATGTTAAAAATGTATTTGTGGATTAAGAGTTTGTTCTTGATGTTTCTAACTTTGTGGTTCCCAATTCCATGGGGGTGCTTTACTAGTACTAAAATAATAATAACAATGGTTTTGTTATTGCATTTTTTGGCCAACCTCTGCTAATAGTAATATTGATAATATATTTGGGGATGCTAGTAATACATTTTTGATTGATTATAATTATTGTAATTAAAATATTGGATCTATAAATATTATATTTCTATCTATTATTCTTGGTAAGGGTGTGGGTATCCATACATATTACAAGATTTTATCTCAATGACAATACCCTTAGGGGTGGTGGTTATTTAAGTGGATGAAGATATTCTAGCTTATATGAAATAGCTTCAACAGAGACTTCCAATGAGTAGATTCCTCCACAAGACAGATTCCATGATTGGGTATTCCATTATAAATTTTATGTAGACTACATTTTTTATTATCTACCCTTAATTAAATATTTCCACAATAATGAAGGTGCTAGGATGTATTCCCTAGTAAAAAGTCAATAATAGTACCTATAAAACCACTTCATCATGTGGAAACTAGTGAGTTAGTATTGTGTCGATGTATTTTGATTGCATTGTTGATTCTCCATATACCTGATTTACATTTGTTATTACATTATGAAGTTCCCATATTAATATAGGTGGGATGTAAATATCAGGATATTTCATTACTAGTTCACCCCAATTTGTGATGGACTTGGTATCTTGACTTTTTATCCAAAAAATTGATCCTTTGTCCAAGGAGAATGAGAATACATGGAGTATTTTTTCATCATTTGAAATTGCCCAAGTTAAAAAAGGTATCTCAAGAATATTTTTAATATGATATGTGTTCCTGGGGTACTTCAAATTGGATTCCACTATTCTTTCACATGATCAAGATCATATGAATGATTCAATGTTTAATTTTGAATTTGTTCACAATAATTGGTATTAGTAAAGTGTAGGAAAAAACAATGCTATTGAATGAAAAGTCATAGTCATTTTGGTGTTCTCCTATAGCACTGGCCACTCTACCTAATGTTATGGTGATTCATAGGGTAGTATTTCTTGTGTGGTATCACTATATAATTGTGCTAATAATTTTTTAATAAGTTAATTGATGATATATTTCAATAAATATCACGATAAAAAAGAATTAATTATTGAGCTTATAGTATCTCTGATAAAGTAAATGGTCCATCACACATGCACTATCTAATAAATAGAGGATGAAGAATCCTGATAATGTCATTAAATTATATAAACAATAGATGAATTAAAGGTAAATAAGAAAGGGATAAATGATTAGGTTATATGAGGTTCAAATTGAAGTTTATTTTGAATAAGAACATATGTCCCATGAAATGGTGGAAAATGTTATTCCAAATTGAAGGAGTTTATTATTATTATTGGGATTCATTAGATTATAAATTTATATCCAATAATGCACTCAGATACTATATTTTAGAATGTGTAAGTCCAGGGTCAAACCCATAGAGACATATTATTTGAGAATTAATCTAGTGGAAAGAAGCTAGTAGGTAGGATTCCTCATGTATACTCTCTTTTCATTATAATTTACTCATCTACATATTTGGAAATATAATTTATATTTAATTGAAGGAATCATGGTCAATTTCATAGTATAGGAAAAATATAATATATAATATAACCAAGGATAGACTTATTAGAGTGGCATAAATGTGGTACAAAAGACAACAATTTCTCTTGGTCTAACCAATTGGATCAACCAATGGTTGAAACTACATAACGGTCCAATTTATTTGGAAACCTAATATCATTAATCTTTGTTTCTTACATGAAAACATTATGGAAATGTTTTCATAGCGGGATCAACCTCAACTAGGACATTATCATTCAATTTTTAACTCTGATTATAAGGGTAGTGTAAAAATAATTAAATTAAAAATAATTCTAAACTAGGTTACTAGGAATATGATTTACCAATATTAAAAATAGATATAAAATAAGTTTATACAATATTTACTATCTACCCATATCTCCAAGATGACTATATATTAAATAAATAATTGAAAAAAAAATCATTAAAATAAATTGAAACATTCTTGAAGTAAAAAAATAAATTAATCAATGATAAGAAACCCACAATTGAAATTACATTAAAAAATCATAAAACAATCTTCGTTGAGGAAATCATGCTATACATAGTTTGAATGTATGTTTCTCAAAAATAATTACTCAAATAAAAACATCATAAAAATAGTGGACATCTGCAGAATCTTGAACATAAAAGTGGGAATGATGTATTGTTTTAAAAGTAAACGAAATTAAAATATGAAAATAGGAATAAAAAATAATAAAAATAGGAAATGATGGAGATAAATCAATTGGGTTCATATCCCTTGTTACATGTTGGATGTGCATCATATATATATATATATATACCAATTAGTACTTGGTGTGTATATTATAAACATATTTCCCTGATTTATATGGATTCTAATATGATAAATATATATATATATATATATATATTAACTTTCATTCACACAATCAAATTTAGTTCTACTTCAATCAACAAATATAGAGGATCTTGCGGAATTCAAGGCTTGACCCTTCAGAAAAATATTTTTTATGAACTTATCATTTTATTCAATGTGTTCAAGAATAGTCTCTTATTAGATTTGGGACTTGAGTATTTAATGATGTAAAATCAGTATATATGTTTTATAAATAATTAATGAATTGGACATGTAATTGTTGGGTTTTAATTCAGCCCTATGGTATTCTTATTGAGGTGTAAACGTCATGTAATTCATCCTCACTACATGTAATATTCAATTTTAATGTTTTATAGCTTCCCACTTTTGAGTGTTGAAATATATATTCCTAAATAAACATATCAAACACATTGTATTATCATGTGAATCATATTTTAACATTTATTAAATGAATAAAAAATGATTATATATTCTCCCAATGATTTTTATCTCTTTTCAATGTATTTGTATTTTCATGAATTTTTTTTCAACCCATTTATGATATATAATTATTCATTTACATTTATTTTATATTTTTCCATTCAAAAATATATTTTTAAAATAATTATTTATTTTTCATTGTTTTTTTGAATAAAATATTTTACCACTAATATTTCATGCCTTTTTCTATTTTTTGACTATTTTAATTATCCAAGCTTTTGAGGTTCATTATAAATTATGTAATATTATTTTAAGATTGTTCTTTGATTAAATGATTTTATGAAAAATAACTATTATAAATAATGTTACATAAGTAAATATTGTGTATATAAGGTATGTCTTTTATTTCTTGTGTATGATTATATCAATGGTAGGGTATATTTTGAATGTTGAATATAGTGCATTGAAAATATATATTTATTTGATCAGGTTGATTTCATGATTCATTTTTTATGAAATATTGATAATAAATTATTTAAATGTGTTAAATTGGTTCATATATATTTTTTCTTAACTTATTTTAAATTTATAACATTTAGAAAAGATATGAGTTATTTTAATTTTGATTACAGAATTCAAAAGATGTTATGAACACGAGGATGATATTAATGATTCTTTGGTATTTTTTAAACAAAATGTTTCTAGAAATGAATTTTTTGGTCTATGATAGAAATTTTCAAATTTTATGAAGCGATAATTAATTGAAATATAAGATCATTCAATTTTTCGTGGTTTCATTCTGAGATTCAATCATTACATTTGTGAGGTGAAATCTAGGAAGTAATTTATAGATTATGATGATTCGAATTTTAGATGATTATTATGAGTAAATTGATGAATTTATTATTATATTTAAGTATAAGAATTTTTAGAATGAATTGATAATTGAGAAATATTATAATGATGAAAAACCTATTTATATCTTATTTATAGATAATTTAAAATTATATAAATGGTATTAAATTTCCCTAACATGGAATTGAAAATGGATTTAGTGAAAATAGTTTTAAATAGTTTCTACATTTATTTAGTTTAATAATTCATAAACGAAACTGTATTCTAATTGAAAATTATTCATTTATTATATTTTATATAGTTGAATAAAATTGATCAACAGTTCTCCATATTCATAAATGATGTCTGATAGACCATAGTTGAATAATGAATAGGTAGAATGAACCCATATTAAATCTGTAGTACAGAAAGTTGTTCATGGAATGTTTCATTGGTTATTTACATCCAATCTCGTACTTTCTATATGAATAAAAAATATGTCTACTTGTATTTGTTTATTTCCTTATTAAAATAGCCTAGAAATGTTATTTTTTTTGCTAATCAATAGAAATTAAATATTCAAAACATTTATTGTATAATCGAATTATAGTTTAGGGATATTAATAATTGACCATTTTCAAATTCATGAGACGATTATGTTCTCTCTAAATGTATTTCTAGTGTAACTTTTTTTTTAGATAATATTTCTAAGTGAAAAATGATTTTCTCAATTTATTATATTATATTTTATATTATAAAATATAAAATTAGATAAAATTAATATAAATTCGATATTTGTGGACATTTTATATGGATAACCCTTGTCAATGATTAAAAATGATTTCAATATCTAATACGAAATTTATATGTCACAAAAACCATTATCGACTAATAAATAATTTTTGGAGGGTGAGAAAAATGAAGTCATATTCATAAAGACAAAATAATTTTCTAATGAGATATATATAATGATGATACATTCAATAAATTTTTGGCTTTCATATTTGTGATATCTTAGTGTAAAACATAAAATTAATTCCATAAATGTAGATAATAATATTTTTTAGAATTGTGATTAGAGAATTGAAATATATTTAAGGAATGAATAAATATGGGTTAACTACACAATTTCATATACTCTCAATGGGAATAAATTTAGATATATATCCAACTTATATAAAAATATAAACATGACTACCACTAACATGCCATACAATATCTACGATGGAATAAATTTTATCTTATGTCTTCATGGTCTCGATGATCTACAGGGTTATTATCGAAATGGATAAAACATTACTTATATAAAATATATTATATAAATAAGAATTATAACTCATTATTATTACCTCATAATGTATTATAACTCATATAAGTTCCATTCGAAGGAATAAATCTAATATGTTTCAAAATGACTATCTTAATGTTGTTTTACTTTTCAATTCTATTTTAAACAAATATATTAAACTCAATTCATTGATTAATATTGAAAATGATATTGTTTCAATTGTTTTTGAACAAAATATGTATTCTCTAGTATCTTTTCATATATCATGGTTCATTAAAATTTTATTTTTGTGGGATAAATAAATCTATATAAATTATTTTATTTATACATGATGTAAAATTTTTAATGTTATAAAATGATATTTAAGGGATATGTAATGAATATGTACATTTATGTGGATGTTTTCAAATTTGGTATAAGATACCTATCTATAGTGTAGTATATTATATTGCCTATATCACTTCATAAAATAAAAAATTATGGTGGAAAGGGTATCAATAGATTTAAATTAAAATAATTGATCATTGCATTGATAATAAGTGTATAATTATAAATCATGAATAACATATATTATTCTCATCCATATATAAAAATTAAAATTAATGTGTTAATGAAATTCTAGATAATGAATATTTCTATATGATTGTAAATGAGCATAAAAAAAATCTTATCAAGGAATAACAAGACTCTTCATGGTAGATCAGATGACTGAGAAACATGGAAATGCATTACCAGACGCCCATTTTAAATTTTATAACATGTTACAAATATGGCATTAATTCCAATACATTTAATATCAGGAGAATAGATGTGCAGTTCAGAATAGTAATGTATTGGTGTTTTTTGAAGCAATTCATTATTTTAGTACAAATGACATAAACCCAATAAACATGTCATGATAATATTATAGAGTCATGAAAGAAATATGGGATGAAAATAATATTATTTTTTTAATTTCATTATTCATTTTAAAAATGGTTATTTTTATGAATATATTAAAAAATGATGAATTCTTTATGACACTATTTAATCTTAATAGGTAGGAATAAATTGTTTGTCATTTTTATAGGAAATATTTGAAAAAATGTATATGTTTTAGGTTCCTAATCATATATTTAGTTTTCATATATTTTTTAATCATGAAAAAATATACATATTTGATGAATAAAATAATGATGATCATGTTTTTTATGATATCTCTATTTCCATGGAAATGTTGATTGATTAATTTTATGTGCACATAATAGACATGGATTTTACCGTATTGAACAATCATAAGAAAATAATATAGGAAAAATCCATTTTTTTATTTCTTATAATTTTAGGTAACAATTATTTATGTATTATTTAATTTTTAAAATTTCAGAAACTAGTTGATATATTATGTTTTTAACATAAAATATTTTTATTAAATTTATGTAAATTTTAATTTACATTATTTTTGTTTTATCTAATTTATTTTCCATTTATTAAAATCTATGTATAATTAGTGGAATTGGATTATGTTTTACTTAATCATTATTAATTGTGATTATTATTCTTCTAAATTTTTTAATATTAGGATTTTATTTATTTGATTTTTATAATTTCACTTACTTTTTATTAATATTTTTATATTTTCGGTAAACTACTATAACAAGAATTATGAAAAAGTTTATTATTTTAGCATACTGTTCATTGAAAAGTTTTCGTTATTATTTATATTTTTGAATTAATAGTTGCATTGTTTTTATTTTTATAACAATTGAGGGTTGATTTTATGTTTAGGATAGTGATAGGTCAAACAAATTAGTCACCTCATGATTATATGGATGATCATACACATACATCTTATGAAGATCCTCCACCAAATATTTCACATGATCTTTCCACTTCTATAGGGGAAGAGAACACTTTAGTGGTAGCTAATCATGGATGCTCCAATTTACTAAAATTAATCTTTTATCACAATTGGTACAAATTGATATAAATTTAGATTGATGATAATGATATTCATAAGGGTTCTAGTGATGAAAAAGTAATGACTTGCATTTTAATTCATGCTCAGTAGAAAGAAAATATATTGATTTGTGATAGGATATGTGTTGATAAGGAAGAAATATTTGAACTATGGGGGAAAACATTGGTGAAATCATTTTTTGTTATTTTAATTATAATTAATTCTTAACTAATATAGGATTAAATTCATTGATATAAGATATAAAATGATATACTAGAAACAATGGATGCCATGAAGTAATGTTTAGTTTTTAATAATCAGATTGGATTTTAATTCAACCCTCAAAAAATCATAAAACAATTTGGGAATGTTAATATAAAAATATTTGATAAATATATCCATATAAAGAAGAATATAATCAGAAATATATTATTTAATTTAGAGGAAAATTATCATATTTTTCAAATTGAATGTTATCTTCTGTAAGTATGATTTTTTTCACGATCATAATAATAATATTTTATTCTTAATTTCAATATAATCATTATATATGATCTGGTGATCAAATTAAAAAATGTGTAACATTATAAATTATCTCATTGAAGTTTTATTTAATTGTAAGAAAAAAAAATTCCAAAAAAATTAGAAGCAGAGATTTGTATCTTCAGGATCACCGGATGTTGGACCCCCATCCCCCCATCTAGACGTTATAAATTGAAGTGTGTATTGTTGATAAAAATGGAAAATATCATACATAATAGTGAAGGATTGATTTTATAATGCTTAAACGATGTAATTTCATTTATTTATGTTAATTATGTTAATTAAAATCCTGATATATTGTGATTCACTATTAATTTTTTCAAAGACTCTATATAAGAATCCTATATGGATACAATCATAAATATGACCTTAATACATGAGGATTTAGAGGTTATATGAGTATTTTTATTTTGAATAAACTAAAAACTGGTTCTATTATGAGGAAATGTGGTAAGAAAATAGAAAAAAAGCATTTCTTTGTTCTGATGTTTTTTTAATGGAAGATGTTTATTAATTGAAAATAAAATATATTGACGGTAAATATAATTACATGGATTAGATTAAAGAGAATAGGAAAAATTATTCTATACAATTGATGTTTCTAGACATGAAAAAACATTTTCATTCAATATATTAAATGACTATACCTCATCATGCAAATCTCAATCCTCCAATACAAGTAGCATATACCACATATCCATAACATACATCTTATACCAATATTAGATCTTCTACATTTTTATTCCCACTTATCTTGTATTGTATATTAATGATCCCAAATATCATGATATTACCAATGGGAATATATAATATATTAGTGATACTATTAATCATTAATATAGAGATATAGAGTAGTTTATGGTCACTATATAAGATATTACATAGAGATCAACAAGAATATCATTACCTATAGATGAGTTCACTATTGTTGGACAATGTGGCTACCATTTTTTAGTTTGGCCATCAAGACATATCAGAAAAATTTTAATTTAATTTTATTTTATATTCTTTTCTTTGATATCAAATTGTAGTTTAATTTGTTTTAAATTTATTAAATAACAATTTTTATCTATGTTTTATCGGAATAATTTAATGATTAATTAATAATATATTAATATAAATAAATGATGTTATAACATTATATTCATATTCGTTGAGACATGATAAATTATCATCATATTCATATTTTTTATACATGATTAGGAAATTTTAATAGATTATAATATTTGTGGACATTATATGACAATTGAAATTTTAAAAAATATTTAATGGAACTCGTAACTAGAGATAATTTTTTCACCATCATGTTTTAAGTATTTTATAAGTAATTAAATACTTTTTTAACATTAATTTATATAAATTTATTGAAAATAATACACTATTTTATGTTTTTAATTGGCATCGTTATAATATTTTAATGATACATTATAAAAATTAGTATATGGACACATGGAACCACAATTTATATCACAAATCATGATGATAATTAGTCGTATATAAAAAATATTTTATATTAATGATCGATTTCAAAATAATGAAATTTAGTGTTAGGTTCTTCCATATATTTAGAACAATGTAACATATATTTTGTAAATTATATTTTTCCCTAATATATTGAAACATCTTAATAGAATTTTTTTTGAATTAGAATCATTGAATGTTTTTCATCGTTCAAGAGATAAGAATACATATTAGCTATGATTAATCAATGGTGACATATGATGCATTTTGAATGATGTATTTAATATATATTTTTTAATATTTCAATACTTTTATATTTTATAATAACATTTAAATTAATTTTATAATAATTATTTCAAAATTTATATTGTGAAAATTTTAGATTGAAAAAAGGAATTTAGAAATCAATATTCATATTTGAAAATTAAAGGGTGGATTCTCATTTATTATTTGAATATTTGGGCTACAATTACAAAAAATGTCATTATGAATTTAGGTAAATTGGTTATAGTTTTACTTATTATCTTAAATGGAGATGAAATTAGGATGTAATGTAATAAAATTTATTTCCTAAATAATTTGAACCACTATAATTAAAAAAAACTTATTATGTTGGATTTTATTAAAAACCTTCCTTTAATTTTTCTTTCATTATATTTAGGATACATGTAAAATGATATATTTTTTATTTGTACCATTTCGATGACCCTATACCATATACTTAACAATATATAAAATCATAATAATATAATTGGTTGATTATATTAAAATTAAAATTGGGTTTTAGGTTTTTGTGATATAAAATGTAAACATTAAATTTCAAATTGTAATGTGAAATAAAATTAATTTTTTGATTATTGATTTTTTTCTGATATTCTTTTGTTTATGGATTATTTTTATTATTCTAGTTTTTTTGACATCATTAATTTCATTTAAAAATATATTTTTTAATTTGGTTATTTTATAAGTTATGGGACATATTCTAAAAATATAATTCTCAACTTGGTTTTTAGGTAACTAATTTGAGAAATACCTCCAAATATTTAGTTTTAGGTTGTTTTATATCATTATTTTAAAAATTATTAATAAAATAGGTATTTATGATTAAATTTTAAAAACAAAATCCTCAACATCTACTATAGTAACTACAAGAGGAATACAGTGATATAAAAAAACCATTCTGAAATGAATTCATCATTTTCTATTCGATAGAGATTCAAATTACTCTATTATATCTGGGGATTTTTTATATCTTGTTAGAAAATCTATGTAACTAATTTATTTTTTTATATAGTTAATGAAAACTCATGAAAATAAAACCAATAATTTTAATCTTGTTCTGCATCTATATATGACGTTTTTTTTGTATATGACTATCCAGTGCCAGACATATCACATCAATGTTATTTTTGATTCGGAATGGTTTGTTTCTCATAGTGATGATAATTATTTTTATAATCAATTATTTACTTCTCTATTCTTATATAAATCTCTACGGTTTTATGAGGATTATAATCATAGGCTTAGCCAGTAAGTACTTCATCTTATGGTTCTATGGAATATAGTATCTACTTATTCAATTGAGTTTGGTGTCTTATCCCCAATTTATGGTCTCTATTGGAGGGTTTTGGACATTAAAATGTTTTCTTATATTACATATATGGTCATTAACTATAAATGATTTGTTTGAGATATTTATTGACTTAGTTCCTAGAACTCAGCTGATTTATATCCCTTGTTATTGAATAGAACTAGTCATGTTAAATGAGATCATGGATTAACTAGATGATATATTAGAGAAGGAGTTAATACATCCTATAATATATTTTTGGGTATCCCATATAGAATTCTAATTAAATTTTTATTGATCCCTTTATCTTTTTATTGTTGATCAGAAGATATGTTGGAAGGAAATGAAGAATAAATACGATTTTCTCCACATTGATGATTTATTTGGCCATTTAAGGGGATTAAATTGGGGCATGGAAATTAGACTGTTGTTGGAATATCATAATCTCAATGTTATTTAGTTTTATAACGTGAATAGATCTTTTAGGAGAATTAATTTCCACTATGTATATCCATTGATATCATTAAGACTAATTAACACTCTTGTTGTTTTTATTTCAATGATTAACTTGATACTACACATGTACCTTGATTCCTTTTTTCTGATATTTGTGAATGATATTATAGATTATTCAAAATCCATGAATGATAATTATAATCATTAGATTTTTTAGGTAGTCTTAATTAATCAATTACATTATAAATAATCAATCCAAATATTTATTTTTGGATATGGGAAGTGAATTGCTTAGGGCATGTGGTACTAGAATAGGGAAAATATTTTTATCCTGAAAATGATAATGTTTTCTACTCAGGGGAATATCCATATAATGAATTTGATAAAAATACCTTATTCGGTATACTGGGAATATATTAGTTGTTTTCTAAAGACTTATCAAATATCACATTCCCTCGGACTGATCATACTATAAAACGGGTGAAAACACTTTTGCATTGAATGTGATATAAATAAATTAATGATGTCGAAAGATGCCAAACATCATATCTAAATATCATATTTCGAGAATTCAGTCAATTATATGTGGGTTTCTATGATAATTTTGGGATTTTTTTTGGATTTAATCTTATACAAGTATATTATGTAGTGAAATATGAAAATCCCCAAATTTCATCACATAAGAGAGATTCTCACACACATTACATGGATTAAATATCTATAATGAATGCTTTTCAATTTTTGTAAGAATAAAATTTTTTGGAAGAGGTTCACTATCATTTGGGATCATATTTGTTTCAGTGATATAAATTCTCATAAATATAATCACTTATAATAGAGTCGGTGGGTTGATTAACTTTATAGTTTGACTATAAAATCCCCTAAACAACTTAGAAGTGTATATTTTTTTGCTGACACTTTATAAATAAAATTTTATTAAATAGTTTCCATGGAATATATGGAGGAGTGGAATATCAGGGGTGATATTTTATTATTTATATCTAGATTCATAGGGGGGTCAATATAGTATGATTATGATCAATTATTTTTAAATAATTAATCCTTGAATCAATTCTCTATGGTCAGTATTAGGGTAATGAGTTCAAGGGAAAAGTTATTCTCTTTATTATAGTTAACCCATTATATTATTGTCCCATTCATATATAGAGACTATATTCCTCATATTTCCATATTCAATCCCATTAAAATCCATGTTTTGGTAATGACAGATCATCATAGATCATTATGGTCCCCAAAATCTAGAACAAAACAAATGTTGTATTATTTCATGTGGAACTTGTTCCGATGGTTGTGTATTATGAAAAAAATAAATAAATTTTTGTATCATTATTATACATGTCAACATATTCAATGTGATCACCACATGCATTTAGGTTTTATGCTACCTACATTGGTCATAATATAGAAATATAATGATCTAATAATGAATTATTTTATTAAAATGAATTAGACGCTTCAACAAATGAATTTTATTTGGGAGGTTATTTATATGTTAATGAATATATATCTTTTCAATACAATTTAATGAACCAACAACGATTAAGATATGTGGATGTTTTATGTTATTAAAATTATGAGATTATAAGGTGTTACATATACTATAATATCATAAAGTGATACCAAGTTTCAATCCATTTTCCTTATAACAGTAAGTATTCTCCTTTAATTATAATGTATCATATTAGGGATCTATATGGACACCCTAGTAAATCACCACTTTTTAGGTCGGAGGTGGGAGATGATTGTATTATGAGATCAAGTATTGTCCCATTGACATCTGTGGGGATTATGTTTATTCATTGGTTCTTGGTAAAACCATATCGTTGAAAAAAATATTATACCAATTTTTGACATCATCCATTTGATTTATCTCTTATTAATGGATATTTCATTAATGTTTTTCCTTAGTTGGGTCACCAATAATGCATATAGTAGTGAATGATATTTCCATGATATGTTTTATTTTTTGATATCACTAGGTGTATTTAAATAGTATATTAGTTGAAATCATTAACTTATTAGTTCATATAAATTAGTGATGTATTATATATATCTAATATGAATAATTTTCCCTCATATATGTTTCATTTTCTCAATTTTGAGAAATTAATTTTTGTAAAACATGTAAAACAAATTTAGGATAAATTGATAATCATTGACTCCCATATGAATCTACATCAATGGAATTAGACTGAATTGTTTAGTATTAATTGGAACCCATATCTTATTATCATGATACAAGGGATCATGAAACATTGATTAGAGAGTAATGTCCACATTAAATTTTATATCATCCCAATTATTGTTGACATTCTATGGATTGATTTTCTCCTTTTGGGGATAATTGAAACATCATTGTTGAGGAAGATATATCTCTAAAATTATAAGTTGTTATTTTTTATGATCATGAAGAGTTACATTCATCATTGTGGTTTTGATAAGTATATCAGTATTAATAGTATCATATGTGGTTGACCACATGGTCGAGTGATTTGGTTAGGTCTACTGTGGATATTAGTGGATTATTAACCAATCGATGTGGAACTATGGATATAAGAATTCATCTTGTAACCAATGTTATGAATGTGGAACTGAACTACTTAAGCAATGAAATTATTGTTTTTTCTTATTAATCAATGAAAACACAATTTCTACTTATAAATTCCTCTCTCTTCCGACAAGTTTGAAAAATTCATTTCATTGAATTACCTTTAGCATATATCGATTCCATAAACTTATATTGTTTGTGTAGTGATCCTATATTGTTCTATTGCCTTTAAATTGGTTTGTTTATCCTCATCTATTCAATTTTTCATATTTTATGAATTTTATGTAGATCTCAGCCATTATGGTCTGATCTCTCATTTTTTATTCCTTATTCTTTTTTAGAATATATCCATTGTCTAATTGGTTCCCAATGACCAGATTTGTTGGGCTATGGTGAAGACAACATCTTTAACAAGGTATGTGATCTCGTTTATTCTATTAAAAGTTATAATATTCCAAATATTATTTCTATTATATTTATTTGATAATTAATCCATTAAATTTTATTCTATTGAAATTCATTTCTTATTTAGGAATCTATTATGGGTTTTCATTGTGCAGACCAACTGTTGAGGTACCTATTTTTGTATAATTTCAACGTTGAATAATTTGTATGTGTGGAATAATTTTTAAAACAACTGATTAATTTTCTATTTTTATGATACTTGATTTATGAAATGGGTATGTGATGGATATTTATATGAAATGTTATCACTCTTGAAAAGTGGTAAACAATGTTTTATTTTGAATAACTATTAACATTCTTTAGAAGTGTTCATTTCATGCTTCATTTTTATAAGAAATAAATTTTCTAAATGATATATGAAATTTTATAATCAATTAAAACTACTATAAATTATTATCACTTGGGATATTTTTCTACCAAGATAGGTATTTGGTATTAGAACATTTCATTAATATTTTGTAGGAATCACTCGACTGGATATTCCTTAACTCATTTTGTGGGTGTGTTGAACATAAGTATATATGACATCATTAATGGGAATGAAATATCATGGTACTCCCCTTATCATTTAGTGTTAATTACATGGACATGTTTACTGTGATATATTAATTAAATATCATTTTACAAGATGCTTATATATTGTTGTAAAATGTTCTCCAGAAAGTACCATATATTGTTCATGTATTTGATATGGATTAAAATAAAAAAATTTATAAATGGAAGTAATTTTATCTACTGGACTTTAAAAACTATTTATTTTTAATTGTTTCTTATATAATGTAGACAGATAATTTATATTGTTCTCATATAAATTGTGGAATAATATTCAAGAGATTTGATTTCTAATTTATGAATAAAATGATTTCTCTAACTATGATTGATCAAGGAATGTTTCATGGGATCTTATGTAGAATGTCTCTCAAAAAAAAATTATATACATAGGTGTATTTCGATCTTTTTTTGTTTTATGTAGAAAACTTTAAAGTATAATATAGAGTTTATGACTTTTGAGGTTGTTTGGGAAAGTATTTATGGTTGGGAGATGGTTCAATACTTCCAAATTATCACATGGTGTTACTATCATTAGTTTTGAGTTCATTGAGTTTTTTTGGACTATGTTTTCAGGTTTTGATTGTTTAACCATTTTGTATTGAAACCCTTATATATTTTTTTGGAATTATTAATGTTATTCAAGTTTTGAACTAATATACTAGTATACCATTTTAATTATTTCATTTCTGGTTGGGCTAAAGACGTTCCCTTTTTTTATTGTTGGTTCATAGATCAAAAAAAACATTGATCATTTACATGGGTTGGATAATATTTCTGATCTATGTCATTTTTTATATAAAGGGCCTTCACTCTGATGGAAACTGTAAGATCAAGTGGATTATTTGAAAACACACATGTTCGGGTTGAATTGATTGTGGTATGTTTTTTTAATAAATTTTATCTTGATCAGTAAATATTCCAAAAACATTACATTTGTATCTATGATATCTATAGAAAAACTTTTATACCTTCTTATATGACATTCAATACACCAACATGTAAAAATGATAAAATAGTTGTGTGGAATAAGATTCCATACAATGTTTGTTAGTGATTTGATCATATATCTTGTTATAGAGGGTTATTATTCAAATAAAAAAAATTAACCACTATGGATATTATTATAAACATATAATGTGTGGTCGATGTATAATATAGATACAATGTTGATTATATTACACAGTTGTGTGTGTGTGATCTTAATTTTACACATGTGAAAATAATAGGCATCCCAAAACTCAACTTTAAACTAGAATCAAACTGTCTTGTTTTTTCTTTTCTCCTCATATTGAAAGAGATAAAAAAATTATGAACAATAACAATTAACCATAAATATTACATGATTACACATAAATACTATTTCTCTATCTATAATAAATTATTTAATCCATTTTCATTTATCATGACCTATACACTTCAATACATAACATCCTAGATTCAAGAAAATGGTTTTATTACACCCTCTTTAATTAATATCAGGGGAAGAAGAATATTAATGGTGATCAAAAGAACAATATAGAATTAAACCTTACCTACCTGAAGTATTTAACTTACATCATCAAAAATAAGATATTATTGATCCTGGTTATAATAATAGTCTCTTCTTCTTTTATTGATCAAACGAACATGTTCAGATGGTTTAACACACCCATTAATTCGTATTATTCTTCATTGAAACCTATCTAATTATTCGCAAGTATTATGATTTGAATGATCACTTATTGTAACACCCCAAGCTTCCACTGTACGTTTCCCTTCGAATAATGCAATAGCATGTGTTGTACGCAACCTCGAGCTCTAACACACACCACAACTAACTAAACTAGCCGTTGTGGATAGTAATACCTATTTTTTGAAATTTTATAAATTTTATTTATCAAAATGGACTTCATTTTTGGATTCGGAATATTGAAATTAGCCTATGTTGAATTTTTGGTATTTTTCTGAGAACTTCTAAATTTTTATGAATAGTGAAAAATAATTAAAAACAACTTTTTTAATAAAAAATATTTATAGTGATAAATTATAATATTTAGTGGTTTTAACGTATAATTAGAATATATTTTTACCATTTTATCCAATGGTGGTCATTAGAATTAATTTAACATTGAAATTGGACATAAACAATGGCCAATCTTTTGATATAAATTGTTTCTTAAAAACACGCTATTTGTTGTAACAGTGGGAATTAATTATAAAATTAATTAACATAACTTATATGTTTGTAATTTTGTAAAATAGACATCATTTTTGAATTCGGAATATCAATTATAGCTTAGGGTGAAATTTTGGCCTTATTCTGAAAAACTTCAATTTTTGATGAATAGTGAAACCACTAAGTGGTTGTTAAAAACTGATTTTTCGTTAAAATGAAATATTTCCACTTCTGTGATTTGATTTTCAAAAATCCGACATACATGGTTGTCATTAAGAAGTAAAATGTGGTTTAATGAGATTAAAATAATTTTTTGGTGAATAGTAACTTTTAAGTTCTTAATCGCGATTAGAGGTGATTAGTGTAGTTTAAGGTAAAAATAATGTTTTAATAATATGAGATGAGCTTGACACTTGTCCTACTCCTATTGGATGAGCCATGGCCGACCAAGACAACCCATGGGTCAACTTTGGGACCCCATGGAGCCACTTTAGTTGGAAATGACATTAATATATATTTATTTAATGTTAAAATTAAATTGACACAAACATGAGTTGTTTTACTAAAACAGTTTTTAAGTGGGGTTACACAGATCCAAATTTTGACTAAAAATATTCATTAGAAAGCTAAACAGATTTCCTAAATCATATTATTTTTTTTATAATTTTTAGACATTAAATAAATTAAATTATTTATGACATCATTATGATGCAGCGATGACCTCATTATTTAATGATTTAAATAAAATGAGAAGATAATGCAAAATACAAGGCTTACACTTGTCCAAAGCCTATTGGATGAAGGGATTTAGAACCCTTATCACCTTAGCCACGAATTATATAAGTGTGGGACCTTTAGAATCCGAAAATCATTGTATAATAATGTAACATTTGAATCTTTCCAAAAGAGCCCCTCCTCTCCTCTTATAAAAGGCCCCCACCTCTACCAACTTATTCACACTTCCAAGCCTTTTGGTTCGGCCAACCTCTGCCCAAATACTCTCTTAACTTCTCTCCCTTCATCCTAGAAGCTTTACTTTAGTCAGAAATCCATCCTAAGGAGTCCTTTTGATCAAATCAAAAGGAAGAACCCGAAGAAGAGGTAACATTTTCATCACCCTCTTTCAAGTTTCTTTCTTCTTCCACCCCCTCTTTGATTATTATTTCAATTATAAAATTATAACTCCAGTATCTTATATATACTGTGATGTTATTATAAATATGGAACAACTATATTCAGTATTCTACCCATCATTTGAATGACATGTCACCATACGTGCGTACGTACGGCTTACCGTCTCCACGTCGTGGTGTAATTGTTATTCAATATATTATTATTTAGATGGGTATAATAATGATATGTAATTCATGTAAATAAAAAATATAACATGATAATGATTCTGTATATATGATATATTATCCAATTATATATTATTTTAATATCAAAATAATGATATTGTCGCTCGTGTGTATGTACGGACTACCGTCTCCACGAACGTGATCAGATTCATTCTCCGTCGTATCCATTCAAGTATAATTATCATTTGATGATTTAAAAATAATGTTTAAGGACATGATATCATTCTGGATATGAATAAGATACAACCTATCCATGAAAAACACGACTTACGTAACAAAACATATAAAAGAAAACGAGTAAGTTAACACCCGAAACAACGATAAATCTAAGATATTGTTAACAAAGCAATGTTAAAAGATCATATATGATATCATATGAATGTATATGATTCTTATATAATTTAATAACAATTATTTCACCATTATACAGGAGGTTAACCTACCCCAACCAAGGAAAAGTACAAGGTAAGGGTTTACTTCACAACCTCTTCATTATCCAAGGTTGTTTATACATAATTATCTACTGGGACCTCGTTATCATCCACATCCATGTTTCTTAAAAATTTCTTTCAAAACATTTGTACTATTAAATTGAAAATGGGTTAAAGTCATTTATACCCTTATACATTTTTGAAAGGAATCTTACCGTCGTTTTCCAAACAATGTACTTTTTGACCTCTTTGACAAATTTAAGGTAAGAATGTTTTTTTTAACTTATACGGCGGGTGCGGCTATTTTCCGCCATTATAACTTCGTTGAAGCTTCCCTAACAAGCTTATAAGAATATTTTCAAAGTAAATGTATTATTTTATAATTATGGGACTTTTAAATGATTTCAAAAAGGAGAGATATTTCTCTCAAATAGCTTTGATTTCATCCATGTCAACATCCTTTGATGGGTTTTAAGTTTAATTAAAATTGATTTATGATACAAAACTTCCATTGAACATTTTGTGAAATATTTGACTGTGGATGTGTTATTTTATACCATCCATAGTTTATGGAGAAATTGTTGACATTTCGTATGCTAGTTCTAATACGAATATTTATGTTATGTTTAAACCTATTCATATGAGGAATGTATTGGACTTAATATGTGACGGGTGGAGCCCGCTATAGCTCCTCGATGCATCGATAGGTCTCATGAGACAACTAGACGTGGAATTGGCCGAGGCCCTTTCCCAATTTGATTTATGGTTTTGGCCGAGGCCTTAATCATTTTAGACGTCTTGGCCGAGGCCTTGACAAATTGTTTCAGAATGTCTGGCATTATACATTCCCTCATTATGAAAGTGGTTATTGATATTTCATGTGATTATTCGTCTAGAAGAATATCCATGTGAGTAAGTAATGGCATTATTTTATTTTACTTTTTCCATATTATGTTGAAGTTCAAGTTCAATAAGGCTTTTGTTTTAGTTATACATTGCCTTAAATGCTTATGTTTTCTTATAAAAGCTTCCGCAATATTGTTATCCTTACTGAGCATCTGAGCTCACCCCTTTCAATGTTTTAATATTTTCCAGGATGTGAAGAAGTGTTTTATGACTGACTTGCTAGAATAGTCCGTGAGTATATGAGTGTGGACTATGAAGACCATGTTATTGTAGTTTGTTTACTTTTTGATGTAATGAAAGACTTATGAATGTATTTAGTGTTTACAAGGCTACTAAACTAATCGGTCATTCGAGACTTGATCTTTTGTGATCATGCCAATGTTACGAAGTAATGCACCGACTCTGGGTAGCTGGGGTCGGGGCGTTACAGTTGGTATCAGAGGCAGTTTAGTACTAACCTTGGAAGCTAGATTTAGATAAACTATGATTAGAGCACATATCCCGAAGATAGACTTTGAGGATTAGTATAGAAAAACATCCTAGAATTTTGGTATTGTAGAGATGTTGTGAGTTTTCCGAGAAATACATCCTTGTCTGGATACGATCAGGTAGAGGCGGCTATGGCACAGATGTACCTAGGGGTAAAACCCGAAAACACCGCTTTGAGCTAGACTTGAACGGGAACTGGTGCACGACAACGGGCCTTGCTGCACTCTTGGTTACGACACTCCCGGGGGATATGATTTGGATAATTCCCATTTTCTTTACAAACCACTATGAAGGGTTATGAGTATATACTTCCTCAAAGAAAACATTTTTATAATTATGGATTATATCCATAATTAGTTCAATTTATGTTAAGTGTTTTACAAGTATGGAATTATGTATTTTGATTCATGAACTAATCTAGTTTATGACATTATTTAGAAATGGCGCCTAGTGGAAGGAATGGAAACCGTATCAATGCACACACTCCGTGTAGGGATTGCCCTCCTGCTCAGGATAATTATGGTGGAGCTAGTGATACAACTGGTGCCGATCAGCTTCTCACCGTACTGGGACAACTCACGCAGGTTATGAATAACAACCTTACTCGTATGGAGCACCCTGATCCACAACGTGGAGGATCAATGCTAGACTGTTTCATGAGGCAACAACCGCCAACCTTCAATGGGAGTACAAATCCTATAGTAGCTGAGCAATGGATAAATTCCTTAGAGAAAATATTCCATGCCTTGGGGATTAGTGAAAGGGATAATGTTGTCATGGCAGTTTACCGCCTCACTGGAGATGCCGATCAATGGTGGTCACTAATTCAAAACACAAAGGGAGATGATGAATTAACAAACATGGAATGGAAGGAGTTCAAAGAGTTGTTCTTAGAAAAATACTTTCCTCGAGACCATCGAGCGGATATGGAAAGGCAATTTCTGAGTCTGAGGCAGAAGGAGGATGAGAATGTCGCAAAGTATGAGGCTAACTTTACAAGGTTAGCAGGGTATGCTGCAGATTACATACGTAACCCAAGAAGTAAGACTGATCATTTCTTTGATCGGTTGAAACCATTTCTCCGTCGAGCTTTAGTATCACAAACCTTCTCTTCATACGAAGGTATTGTCTCATGCGCTATCAAGACGGAAAAGGAATTCTCTACGTCTTATGACTTTAAATCAAAGCAAGATAAGAAGAGATCCGCTGAAAACTCTGGGAAAGGAAATAAGGAAACAGGGAAGAAGGGTAGAAATGAATTTCCACCCTGTGATAATTGCGGTAGGAAGCACCCTGGTGCCTGTCTAAAAGGAAAAGGAGTATGTTACAAGTTTGGTGAAAAAGGCCACCATGCTCTTGAATGCAAGGGAAAGAAAGCGGTTGTCAACGTGGAATGCTATAATTGTAGAGATAAGGGACATTATGCAAATGAATGTCCTAAGCGTCAGGGGAACTTACCTCAGAAGAGGCCAAGGGATCAGGGCTAGGCTTATGCTATCACTACTGCTGAGGTGGACGCTCCGAAAGACGTGGTGGCAGGTAATTTAATGGTTTCCTCAAGCTTAGCAAATGCAATATTTGATTCTGGATCATCGCATTGTTTCATATCTTCCCAGTTTGCTAAGAAAATTAGATATTTCCAATTTGATTTAACAAGGGAGTTGTCGGTCAAAACCCCTAAGGGAAGTATTGTTGCAACAAAGTTTTGTCAATTAGTTCCCATTAGAGCACCTAAATGTTCTTTACCTGCTGATCTCATCGTCAAACCCATGATTGAATTTGATATAATCCTCGGTATGGATTGGCTTTCGGACCATGATGCAAAAATTTATTGTAAGAGGAAAGAGGTTACGATTCTTGATGATGATGATAAGGAACACCTTATCTTTAGAGCCGAATCGTCGCCACATAATTCTTATCTAGATCCACCCCCAGTAGCTCAACTGAATTCAATAATTGGGGAGGAAGAGAAGGAAATTACTGAGGGTGAGGAAAGGAATATTCAAATAGAGGATGTACCTATTGTGAGAGAATATGTTGATGTGTTTCCGGAAGATTTACCTGGACATCCTCCAGAACGAGAAGTTGAGTTTTCCATTGATTTAATTCCTGGATCAAGGCCCATATCGAAGACCCCTTATAGAATGGCCACTGTGGAATTAGTTTAACTAAAGAAACAACTATAGGAATTGAGTAATAAGGGATTTATTCTCCCTAGTGTTTCTCCTTGGGGAGCCCCTATTCTTTTTGTTAAGAAGAAAGATGGATCTATGAGGTTGTGCATTGACTATAGGGAGATCAATGCTATAACAATAAAGAACAAGTATCCCCTACCTCGCATTGATGATTTGTTTGACCAACTGCATGGAGATCAATACTTTTCAAAGATTGACCTTGGGTCTGGATACCATCAGTTGTGTGTGAAGAAGGAAGACGTTCCAAAGACAGCATTTCGAACAAGGTACGGGCATTACGAGTTTACAGTAATGCCTTTTGGATTGACTAATGCACCCTCTGTTTTCATGGATCTAATGAATAGAGTTTTCAAGGAATATATTGATGACTTTTTAGTGGTATTTATTGATGATATCTTGGTATACTCCAAAAGCCACGAAGATCATGAAAATCACTTACGCATTATCCTGAAGACTCTTAGAAGACATGAATTATATGGGAAATTTAGCAAGTGTGAATTTTGGATTCATGAGATTTCTTTTCTTGGACATATTGTCTCTAAGGATGGAATTTCCGTTGATCCTTCTAAAACCAAGGCAATCCAAGAATGGCCAGCACCGACAAGTATAACTGAGGTACGCAGTTTTATTGGTTTAGCAGGTTATTATCAACATTTCGTCCAGAATTTTGCCAGATTGGCTAACCCATTGACAAAGATCACACGTAAAGGGATTAAATTTGTCTGGACAAAAGAGTGTGAAGAATGTTTTGAAGAACGAAAGAGAATATTAGTCAATGCCCCTGTATTGACTCTACCATCGGGGAATGATGGGTTTGTTATTTATAGTGATGCATCGAAGAAAGGACTTGGTTGTGTCCTTATGCAGAATGATAAGGTCATTGCCTATGCATCACGACAGCTAAAAATTCATGAGCAAAACTATCCTACTCATGATCTTGAGTTAGCAGCTGTGATCTTTGCTTTAAAGATATGGAGACATTACCTCTATGGTGAAAAATGTGAGATTTATACTGATCACAAGAGTTTGAAGTATATTTTCACACAAAAAGAACTCAACATGAGGCAAAGGAGATGGCTTGAACTACTCAAGGATTATGATTGCATGATACATTACCACCCAGGGAAGGCAAACAAGGTGGCAGATGCTTTGAGTAGAAAAGACCATGGAGTTTTGAATGTGATGAGAATTGAAAGGGATCCAATTTTCTTGGATCTAGTAAAGATGGACATGGGAATAACTAGGTAAGGTGAAACATCAATTCTTTTTCAAATGGTTTCCAAACCATCATTACTAGAAAGGATTAAGAGTTCTCAGACCAATGATGAAGAATTTCAAAAGAAGATTAAAGGTGTGAATGATGGAATATTGAGGGACTTTGTGTATAAGGATGGAATTTTGAAATTCAGGAAGAGACTTTGTGTTCCCGATATACCTGATCTGAAAAGGGAATTGCTGGATGATGCTCATAGTTCCAACTTCTCTATACACCCTGGGAGCACCAAAATGTATAGAGATTTGAAGGAACATTTTTGGTGGGACAATATGAAGAGGGAGATTGCTGATTTTGTGTCGAGGTGTATGGTTTTTCAACAAGTGAAAGCTGGAAGGCAACATCCTGGTGGAGTATTGCAACCTCTTCCCATACCTGAGTGGAAATGGGATAATATTACGATGGACTTTGTCATGGGACTACCAAAGACTCCTAGAAGGAATGATGCAATATGGGTCATTGTTGATCGTCTTACTAAGTCAGCACATTTTCTGGCTATATGGGAGGATCTACCACTTGAACGTCTAGCAAGATTATATATTAATGAAGTTGTAAGACTTCATGGAGTACCCCTATCGATTGTTTCTGATCGTGATCCTCATTTTACTTCAAGATTCTGGAAAAGTCTTCAAAAGGCCTTGGATACTGAACTTTGTTTGAGCACTTCCTATCACCCTCAAACAGATGGACAATCAGAACGGACTATTCAAACCTTAGAAGACATGTTGAGATCATGATCTCTTGACTTTCAGGGTATGTGGGATCAATACATACCACTGGTATAATTTTCCAATAACAATAGCTTCCATTCGAGTATTCAGATGGCACCATATGAAGCGTTATACGGAAAGAGATGTCGTACACCAACCTGTTGGGATGATGTTGGTGAAAGAAAACTTGTAGGCCCAGAACTGGTGGAGGAAATGGTGGAAAAGGTGAAAGTAATCCAAAATCACATCAAAGCAGCTCAAAGTAGGCAGAAGAGCTATGCCGATAATCGAAGGAAGGATTTGGAATTTCAAGTCGGTGATCATGTTTTCCTGAAGGTATCTCCATGGAAGGGAGTCATACGTTTTGGTAAGAAAGGTAAATTGAGTCCCATGTACATCGGACCTTTCTAAATTCTAGAACGAATTGGGGTTGTAGCTTACCGATTGCCAATGCCGCCAAGTTTCTCGAAAGTTCACGATGTGTTCCACGTATCTCTGTTGAGGAAATACATGCCTGACCCAATGCATGTACTCACCTATGAGGAATTAGAACTGGAACCCGATCTTTCCTATTGTGAAGAGCCCGTCAGGATTCTTGATGTGAGGGCGCAGGTGCTGAGAAACCGGACGACTCGTCTGGTGAAGGTTTTGTGGAGAAATCATAAAATGGAAGAGGCAACGTGGGAACCTGAGAAATTTATGATGAAAAACCACCCGAGTCTTTTTATGCAATAATACCCTAGAAATTGCGGGGACGCAATTATTTGAAGAAGGGGAGAATGTAACACCCCAAGCTTCCACTATACGTTTCCCTTCGAATAATGCAATAGCGTGTGTTGTACGCAACCTTGAGCTCTAACACACACCACAACTAACTAAAATAGCCGTTGTGGATAGTAATACCTACTTTTTGAAATTTTATAAATTTTATTTATCAAAATGGAATTCATTTTTGGATTCGGAATATTGAAATTAGCCTATGTTGAATTTTTTGTATTTTTCTGAGAACTTCTAAATTTTTATGAATAGTGAAAAATACTTAAAAACAAGTTTTTTAATAAAAATAATTTATAGTGATAAATTATAATATTTAGTGGTTTTAAAGTATAATTATAATATATTTTTACCATTTTATCCAATGGTGGTCATTAGAATTAATTTAACATTGAAATCGGACATAAACAATTGCGAATCTTTTGATATAAATTGTTTCTTAAAAACACGCTATTTGTTGTAACAGCGGGAATTAATTATAAAATTAATTAATACAACTTATATGTTTGTAATTTTGTAAAATAGACATCATTTTTGAATTCGGAATATCAATTATAGCTTAGGGTGGAATTTTGGCCTTATTCTGAAAAACTTCAATTTTTGATGAATAGTGAAACCACTAAGTGGTTGTTAAAAACTGAATTTTCGTTAAAATGAAATATTACCACTTCTGTGATTTGATTTTCAAAAATCCGACATACATGGTTGTCATTAAGAAGTAAAATGTGGTACAATGAGATTAAAATAATTTTTTGGTGAATAGTAACTTTTAAGTTCTTAATCGCGATTAGAGGTGATTAGTGTAGTTTAAGGTAAAAATAATGTTTTAATAATATGAGATGAGCTTGACACTTGTCATACTCCTATTGGATGAGTCATGGCCGACCAAGAAAACCCATGGGTCAACTTGGGGTCCCCATGGAGCCACTTTAGTTGGAAATGACATTAATATATATTTATTTAATGTTAAAATTAAATTGACACAAACATGAGTTGTTTTACTAAAACAGTTTTTAAGTTGGGTTTCACAGATCCAAATTTTGACTACAAATATTAATTATAAAGATAAAAAGATTTCCTACATCATAGTATTTTTTTATAATTTTTAGACATTAAATAAGTTAAATTATTTATGACATCATTATGATGCAGCGATGACCTCATTATTTAACGATTTAAATAATATGAGAAGATAATGAAACATCCAAGGCTTACACTTGTCCAAAGCCTATAGGATGAGGATATTTAGAACCCTTATCACCTAATCCACGAATTATATATGTGTGGGACCTTTAGAATCCGAAAATCATTGTATAATAATGTAACATTTCAATCTTTCCAAAAGAGCCCCTCCTCTTCTCTTATAAAAGGCCCCCACCTCTACCACCTTATTCACACTTCCAAGCCTTTTGGTTCGGCCAAACTCTGCCCAAATACTCTCCCAACTTCTCTCCCTTCATCCTAGAAGCTTTAATGTAGTCAGAAAGCCATCCTATGGAGTCCTTTTGATCAAATCAAAAGGAAGAACCCGAAGAAGAGGTAACATTTTCATCACCCTCTTTCAAGTTTCTTTCTTCTTCCACCCCCTCTTTGTTTATTATTTCAATTCTAAAATTATAACTCCAGTATCTTCTATATAATGTGATGTTATTATAAATATGGAACAACCATATTCAGTATTCTACCCATCATTTGAATGACATGTCACCATACGTGCGTACGTACGGCTTACCGTCTCCACGTCGTGGTGTAATTGTTATTCAATATATTATTATTTAGATGGGTATAATAATGATATGTAATTAATGTAAATAATAAATATAACATGATAATGATTCTGTATATATGATATACTATCCAATTATATATTATTTTAATATCAAAATAATGATATTGTCGCTCGTGCGTACGTACGGACTACCGTCTCCACGAATGCGATGAGATTCATTCTCCGTCGTATCCATTCAAGTATAATTATCATTTGATGATTTAAAAATAATGTTTAAGGACATGATATCATTCTGGATATGAATAAGATACAACATATCCATGAAAAACACGACTTAGGTAACAAAACATATAAAAGAAAATGGGTAAGTTAACACCCGAAACAACGATAAATCTAAGATATTGTTAACAACGCAATGTTAAAAGATCATATATGATATCATATGAATGTATATGATTCTTGTATAATTTAATAACAATTATTTCACCATTATACAGGAGTTTAACCTACCCCAACCAAGGAAAAGTACAAGTTAAGGGTTTACTTCACAACCTCTTCATTATCCAAGGTTGTTTATACATAATTATCCACTGGGACCTCGTTATCATCCACATCCATGTTTCATAAAAATGACTTTCAAAACATTTTTACTATAAAATGTAAAATGTGTTAAAGTAATTTATACCCTTATACATTTTTGAAAGGAATCTTACCGTCATTTTCCAAACAATGTACTTTTTGACCTCTTTGACAAATTTAAGGTAAGAATGATTTTTTAACTTATACGGCGGGTGCGGCTATTTTCCGCCATTATAACCTCGTCGAAGCTTCCCTAACAAGCTTATAAGAATATTTTCAAAGTAAATGTATTATTTTATAATTATGGTACTTTTAAATGATTTCAAAAAGGAGAGATATTTCTCTCAAATAGCTTTGATTTCATCCATGTCAACATCCTTTGATGGGTTTTAAGTTTAATTGAAATTGATTTATGATACAAAACTTCCATTGAACATTTTGTGAAATATTTGACTGTGGATGTGTTATTTTATACCATCCATAGTTTATGGAGAAATTGTTGACATTTCGTATGCTAGTTTTAATACGAATATTTATGTTATGTTTAAACCTATTCATATGAGGAATGTATTGGACTTAATATGTGACGGGTGGAGCCCGCTATAGCTCCTCGATGCATCGGTAGATCTCATGAGACAACTAGACGTGGAATTGGCCGAGGCCCTTTCCCAATTTGATTTATGGTTTTGGACGAGGCCTTAATCATTTTAGACGTCTTGGCCGAGGCCTTGACAAAGTGTTTCAGAATGTCTGGCATTATACATTCCCTCATTATGAAAGTGGTTATTGATATTTCATGTGATTATTCGTCTAGAAGAATATCCATGTGAGTAAGTAATGGCATTATTTTATTTTACTTTTGCCATATTATGCTGATGTTCAAGTTCAATAAGGCTTTTGTTTTAGTTATACATTGCCTTAAATGCTTATGTTTTCTTATAAAAGCTTCCGCAATATTGTTATCCTTACTGAGCATCTGAGCTCACCCCTTTCAATGTTTTAATATTTTCCAGGATGTGAAGAAGTGTTTTATGACTGAATTGCAAGAATAGTCAGTGAGGATATGAGTGTGGACTATGAAGACCATGTTATTGTAGTTTTTTTACTTTTTGATGTAATGAAAGACTTATGAATGTATTTAGTGTTTACAAGGCTACTAAACTAATCGGTCTTTCGAGACTTGATCTTTTGTGATCATGCCAATGTTACGAAGTAATGCACCGACTCTCGGTAGCTGGGGTCGGGGCGTTACACTTATTTATTCATAATTGATTCTCAGATTGTGTTTCTATTCAGGGGAGTATCATCTAATTCACATTCTCCTTGAGTGAGTGTTCTGAATATCATTGACAACCCATAACAACATGATAACATTTCATTGACTATTTTTCCCTTCAGTTCACATTATGATAATGATTTTTCCCTCAAATGAGGTGTGTTATGTTCGATATTTCATCAAAATATATATTTATTTAAGACCACTAATTTTATATCATTGCAATTAGTATCCACAATGGGAATGTATAAATCTTTTTTACCCCACCAGTTGGGTGAGTAATTATTAAATGTCTACATTGTTAAAAAAATTATACACATTTATCATGATGATTTAAAATTGTTCTTCTCTGTTCACATTGAGTATCTGATGTATAAAATATAAATTTATCAACTCAACAAAATAGCTTAAAATTTCTTACCATACCTAAAAAATGATAAAACTCATTCTTTGTTAAAAAAAACTAAACATAAAATATTTTTTTATCCACATCAACATAAAATTTGGAAAGATATATTTTTTTAGGATATGTTACTGCATAATATATCATGAAAAATAAGCTTCATAATATTTAAATTTTTTATAAATTTATCATCATGAATCATTTTAGGAATTATGACTGATCTTAGGAATTGATTACTTGTAAATAATTGTCCCAATACGATAGTTTCATTATTCATTGAATAAAATAAATATTAATATGATTCATTAAAATGATTTATATTAAATTGATTCACATTATATGTTTGAACATTATGATTTGTGAATCATATTTTCATTATATTTCAAAAGACACCATTTAAATATAATGATTTTTCTATTGAATAATATTTTTGGCATCACCTTGTTATTTTTTCTTGAGACACATCATCCTTTATATTTTCAAAATCATAATAAAAATGTGGCACAAAAAATTAGTCTAATGAGACATAAACACCCTATATTCAATCATTATGTTACCCAAATGGCCTATTATAATTATCATGTTACTTGTACAGTGTTCCCTCATATGCTTACCTTGAAACAATTTACTCATATAGAGAAGGAAATGAATCATAACAAAACATATATTGAATCATATTATTTTCCTTTTATGTGAGAATAAAATATATTATAATTTTGAAATTGAATCATATTACATTTATATCTTAGAATATTTTTAATATCATAAACAAAAAACTGATGTAATTAAATATTTTTAGGTCAGTCCATACATAAAATAATTAATCTAAGATCTTTCGATAACATCTTAAATGTATTTTTACTAAATACAATAATTATATTAGATATTTTTAAAAAATATAGTACCCTGATTCTAGGAACATATTACTATTTAATTCCTTATGATACTATTTATAGTAGCTTTAGTTATATATTATGCATCAGTATCCACAACCGTTCAAAATTCTGCATCCATGAGATGTATAGAACAATGAAAACAATCATTATTAAAATATTTACTTGGGATAGAAACATACAAACTATTGTTGGATTCACTAAAAACATGAACCTATTTTTATTCATTTAATTACAAATCCACAATATATCTATTATTTTTTCTCATTATCATCTTACATTCTTTACTTGAGATAGATTGTTCTTCATAAACACATTGAGAACATATAATTTCTATGTTATCTAGCTCAAGAATATTAAAATATACCTTTTTTAATAACATGAATATGTCCAGATATATACTCTAGATAGTTTGACTCTAAACTCTTTTATCCATTAATGTATAATAAGATTCATTACTGGGTATAATTTCACCCCATCCCCATTCTCAGATTGTATCGACAAGTAAAATATCCCGAACCATATCTTGTCGCCGTCAAAACCGGCACCTGAGATGGTCCTCGACAATGAATGAAGGGTGTTCACGATCCCCATCGGCTATCACAATTTCCTAGGTATCATAAAAATAAATTTTGGAGTGATTTACCTGAATTTATTAAGATAAAACAAAAAACTAAACCAATAAACAAAATCTGGATTTTCAAAACCAAAATATCTTTTATTTAAATTTAGCGTTGAATTTCACAATTTAAAACAATGTTTAAATGGCACTAAAATGGTAAAAAACCTAAAAAAGGACATCCCAAGAACCTCCATATGGAAATAGGCACCTACCTCAAGCCATCTCAACAACACTGTATCACGATGGACCACAGAAACTCAAACAATTGTCACAAAAGCTTTACCCAAACATGTGAAAAAAATAACTAAGTATACATACACCCAATGGTGTAAGTATGGGGTGATCAAAATACCAATATAATTCCATCATGAAGGGATTACATGTGATAAACATTCACTTATGAAATTCATGAATGTTTTGTAATCATGAAATGTGAGTTACAATTTTAAAAATATAAAACATTCAATAAAACTAGTTTTGAGGTGGGATATTTTTAAGAGTAAACAATTTTAAATAAATAAAAAATGTATTGAATTTTCTATTATAACACACCATATTTCGACGATATGTTTAAATCATCTAGTGAGAACAATAAATATGAAATAACCCCTAGGCACAAGCTCAATGTGGGTCCAATGTACCTTGTATCTTGATGAACGTAACAATAATAATATCATTTCTCGTACATATGATCCACTAGTAGGGATCATACCCATAACATATTGTTCCCCCATAATAGTCATCATCATATTTTACTTAGTGTGTTCTTCTTTATTATAGCTACATGAAAGTGAGCCCAAACCCCACGAGATCAGTACAATTGTAGTGCACGTCCACCCACCTAGATACCTGGGTTTCCCTCTTATGCTCATTCAAGTTCTACATGCCATGAAATATAATATTAACATTAAAATAAAACTTCAAAATTACTCATTAACAATCAATTCTCCATTTATATCACACAACTCTCATAATCCACTTTTTTAATCAAATGCATTTGAAATCAAAATCCCGTCAAAATAGCTCCCTTCACTTTTCAAATTTCATTAAGACTTCCCAAAATCCATTAAACAAATTTATAAATCCATTAAAATATAATACAACTCAAAAATACCCACACTCATATCTCATAATTCACTTCTCACCATCAAAATTAATTTCATCATTAAACTCACACGAAGCAGTCTACAAACAAGCTTCACACACACATCACAATTTTGGAAAAAAATTCAGCAATTTATAAAAAAATTCTAAAACACTATGACATATTAAATCACCACATTACATATAAAAAACAAATATTATATAAATACACTCACCCAAACAGTAAATATACTCGCTTTTCCCACTTTTTTATGCAAATAAAACATTTACAATTTCATGAAAACAATCCCAAGGGGTATAATTATGTTTTTTACACAAAACCAATTTTAAAACCCACTTTCAATGGAAAATTCACACAAAGACCCTACCAATGAAGAATTTTCTGTACTTTCAACATTTATTAAACCATAATGATGTTCAATATAATTACCTCACATAATACCACAAAGGATACATGTTAAAAACAAACATTTTTATAAAACACTTTCAAGGGGTGAAACAATGTTTTACACATAACATCCATTCAACCCCCTCCCACTTTGTGGCCCACATGACACAAAAAAATTACCAAACCAGAATTGTCATACCATTCCAACAACTAATATATCCTTTTAACATTTTTTTTAAAAAAACCATAAAAGATAACACATTAGTTACATTTGAATTATACACACTTCAATAAAAAATGTATCTTTAATTGTAAATTATTTAATATTGCAACAAAAAAGGGTTTTATCACCACACAAAATAGATTAAAAAAATTAAAAACTAATAAACTAAGCAATGTAAGTCCATAATAAATTCTAACACATGGAATCACCCTCCTTTAGAGTCAAAACACTTAAATCTTTGTGTGAAACATCAACCACACCACTTCCGCACCAAAAGGAACATAAATCGAGCCCTTGAAAACATAATTTTACAAAACAATCCTCTTGATAAACCCTAGGATCAAATCATAACTTATTGGAATGTGTAAATTCGAGAAAGGGTGAATGAAACCCAAAAGAAATGGATGAAATCCATGATAGGTAGACTAACTAGAGTGATTTTTATGTATCCTCTACCAAATATACCTTCAATGTTGAGGTCAAAATGATGGTCAACAACTTTTATGGCTATACATGGAGGTAATTAATGAAATTGAAAACTGATGGGTGGATTTGGATTATTTCAGGAAGGGAAAAAGGTCAAAACATTCATAAGATTAATGAATTAGGCCCCTTTCACAGTTTTCCTACATGGTTTAGTAAATCGTGCGACCAAACCGTGTTACCGGTTTTGGAAACACAAAAAGAAGTATAATGATTCCCAATTCAGGGGGTAAAAGGTGGAAACCAATGGGAAAATATTGGACATTTATAAAGTAGAAAAATATCAAATGTAACAACCCTTTTCACACCAAAACTCACCCAACTATTCGGTAAAAACCACCTCAAAAACATTCCCCACTAGTGGTTCCACTAGGTGTGTCATAAACCCATATCCAAAACACTACCACCTAACACCATCCACATTGAAAATGAAGTGACCAACTACAATGAAATACCCCCATGTCTATGTCCATAGATCAATAACACATTTCGCATCAAAATTTCAATCCTAGAACACCCAAAAACCAAGAGAAAGACAATAAAGAAAAGAGGATTTGAAAAAAAAGAATGGAATTGATAATCTGGGTGTGACAATTCACCCCACCGTAAAGATTTATTCCCACAAAATTCCATAGAATGATTAAGAGAAAAAAACCAATCCTAACTGATAAACCAAGATATACTCATTTTCCTTCATTCTGTCTTCCCATAAAAGGCCAAACACCTCTAGTGATTAATTATTTAATGAATACTCCCCAAAACAGATCATACAAAACTCTCCTTAAATGATTATGCACCTTCAGAATCTATCCCTAAATAAAACTGCTCAATCTCAAACCAAACAAGGCTAAAGCAGTTTACCCAAATGAACAACAACAATGAACAAGGTTGCACTTTACATGCTTTAGCTAAACTATTGGGAATTCTCCAATCCAAACGTTTACCCAAGGAGGATTTATATTGTTAGATATATCCAACCAAGACTACTTATCGCTATGCCAAGATCATGAACCAATATGAGTTACTGGTATCGGGAGACACAAATGGGCTCCCCACTATAAGAGAATACTTGAATTTTCCAATGACAGGTTTGGGACCCTAATAGGGGGAGGCACCAGCAGACTCCCAGATAAAAGGGAAAAACTATTATTAGACCTTTCCAAAATAAAATAAATAAAACTCATAGTGGGTCTCCACATAATAAGACAAACCCAAATTAACTGACTAGTAGAGGCCGACATTAAAAGACCCCAAAATGTTAAAAGGTGGGATGACCACACTATTAGTCTATAGTGTTTGGGAAACCATGCGCTAACTGTGGGGATCATTCTGTCTGCATGGCCTCTTGGCATAAGGTCACTCTTAATCATGCACAAACTATGTGCTCAACCATGACTACATCTGATGTTTAAAATTTTCCCATCTTTCATACTGAGGATATGAAATTGTACAAGGGTTTGAAAGAGCCCGATATTTCCCCTTACTACGCACCAGTTTTAATCTAGAACCTTTGGATGGAACTTAAATGATTGATGCTTCTTTGGCCTCGTAGTTAGTCTTTGGAAACCCCCCGAACATAACTTCTTCATCCGGTGATACAAACAACTACACCACATTCCCTGATATGTTTACCAAGACATGACACATTCTAGACCCACTTTAACCTAACTAGACATTTCACTGTAACATGGTCTTAGATGTTGAAACACTTCCCACCTTGTTTCATAGGTGAGAAACAAAATAAGGAAAGGAAGAATATAAAAACATTCCTCTAAAAAAAGAATTTTAATGTTTTTCCAAGGGAGAAAAACTCCAAACATAACAGAGACTGTTAGAAGATTTCAAAACCATCACCAATACATTAAAATGAGAAAACAACCTCAAAAGGAATCTACCAACATGAACACTACCACTGATTGAAAAAATACATGGAAAGGGACCTTATGTGAAGTCCCCAAAAAACACGCAATTCCAGAAAGTGGCCATAATAGTCTCATGACCAGATTTCCAATAATAGTGGTTTAATATGAAATCCTTCCTTGAAGATGCTATGATGGTCCCAAATTCCCTCTTTATCACAATCAAGATAATCATCCACACTAGCATCCTCAAAAAACATCCTCATTCGACAAATCATGTAACTTCAGAAACTAAGGTCTCATTCATTCTTCCACGAGCACTATCCTACTATAAGAGTGTGCACAAAACTAAAAAAGGAAATGGGAAATTATTGAATGGAATGGTAGTTTTTTATATGATTAAAAATAATTCTCACTAGACTAATAAACGAAAATCGAAGAAATAAACCAAATTTATTCAGTTCTTCAAATATTTATGTTTCATGATAATAAAGAATAAAATATTCAATGGGGATAAATTCAATATTTTACGATTACAACAAATATGGGGGAAAAACCTAAGGATGTGTTGGTATGTACATTAATCCTATCATAAAATTTAACTAATGATTTATTTTATTATTGTTACTTTATCTCCTTTATGTCATCCTATTTTTACATGAAAATTCGACAATTACATTTTATATTAACAATATATTTTTATATAATAACACTATGAGGAAATATTAGTTCCACAAGGATATGTCTCATAGTCCCCATTATGTCTATTAAACATGTGTAATTTTCTAATCTTATTATTAGACCAATGGTTTCCATTGATTTAATCCATGGGATGAAAATGAATTAAAAATATAAAGAAATATATTATTATAATAACAATAAAATTATGATGATTGAAAAATTGGTATACTTTCTTATCATTAGAGTATTAACATCATCATATGATTCTTATTTCAATTGACTTACTGTTAATCTACCAAAGCATATTTTTAGGGATGAAGAAAAAAAATATTTGAATGGAGAATGTTATATTCAAATAGAGGAAGTTACTATTGTATATAAATATGTTCATGTATTACTTAAACAATTACATGGAAAATCACCAGATCATGAAGTTGAGTTTTCTATCAATTTACTCCCAATTCCAACCCAATTTCACTGATTCCATATGTAATGTTTGTTGTGGAGATTTTGGTAATGATGAAAAACTATGGGATTGGATTTATAAGAGAAATATAATACATAGTATTAAACCATGAGTATCCCATGTTATATTAGTTATGAGTAAGGGTGGATTTATGAGGTTGTGCATTGATTTCTGTGAAATCAATGCCATTGTGATAAAGAACAAGTATCAATTTCCTCGCATTGATTAATTTTTTGTTCAACTTCATAGAGCTCAATATTTTTCTTTGATTTATCTATTATCAAGGTATTACAAATTGAAGGTAATTAGTGAAGAAATTATGAACATAGTATTTATAAAGTGTTATGGGAAATATGACCTTACATTAATTCCTTTTTGATTAGAAAATGAAACCTATATATTTAATTTTATAATTATTGGGTTAATCAAATACTATATTAATGAATTATTTGTGGTATACATTGATGATATCTTAATGTTTTCTAAAATATATGATGAACATTAGAATAACATGATGATCATTTTTGAGAAACCTATTCAAACAGTTCAATATGATAAATTTAGTTAGTGTGATTTATTTCTTCACATGGTTTCTTATAATTGTGATACTATCTCCAAGGATGGGATCTCACCTGATCGATTAAAACATTTTAGTTAGTGAATTGATTAAAATAATTAATATAACTACGTTACAAAGATTAATTGGTAATTAAGATAATTAATAGCATTTAATTCATTATTTTTTTCAACTAGTTATCCAATTAACCACTATTACATATGAAGGGGTTATGTTCATTTGGGAAAATTAATGTAAAGAATGTTTTGATGGAATAATGAGTATATTTGGTAAATGAATACTTGTTACATTGAAATATAAAATTTATGGGATTTTTTTATTTATTGACTCATCAAATCAAGGAATAGATTTGTTAAAATTAAATAGGAAAATGTTATTTTACATACATAATGAAAGTTGAGTAATCATGTACAAAAATATCCAATAAATGATTTCATGTTGAATGATGTAATCATTTCATTGAAGACATTCAAACATTATAAAAATGGTGATATTTTTGAGATATACGGATACTATATAATCATAAAATTTAAATTTTCATAACAAGATATCAATATCTGAATATGGAAATGCCTTTCCCTACTTAAGTATTATGATTTATCAATACACTAACACTTATGGGAAATAAATATGGTTTTCTATTCATTAAGTTAGAAATATCATAGAATTAGGACACAAATGAGTACTCAGATCAATCCTATTACCAGAAATCAATATAAGATAGATATATGTGTTATTATGTATCGAAATTCATAACCCATTTAGAATTTATTTTCAAAATACTATATACTGGAAATGAAAAAAAAGCTCTCAATATGATGATGAAAATTTTTAGACGGTAATTAATGATTTAGATTATGAGAATTGGAAATAAAATTGTTTTGATGAAATCCTAAAATTATAAATAATAATATGTATTCCATCATTATTTAAGATAAAAAATGAAATTCTTTGATTATACTGTAATCTTGATTTTATCTTAACATAATATTAGCACCATGATATATATGGAATATAGGGAACCGTTTTTGTGGGATAAAATTAAGTAATAAATTTTGGACTATGTATCATGATTATTGATAATTCAATATGTAATAGATGAGAGATAGTAACCTATAAGATTCATGAAATGTATTATTATTACAATGTCAAAATGGGATTTCCTTATTATGGACTTTATTACCAGACTCCAAATGACACCTATAATAAATGATAAAATATGGGTTATTGTTGATAGCCTGAAAAATTATAAAAAATACTAATTGTATGAGAATATTTACCACTTGAGTTCCCCTGAAGAATCAATATTATTGAATTTTCATGAAATCATAGTGCACATATTTTTTTCTTATTTTCGACCGCTTATTTACAATAATATTCCAAAGGATATTAAAAATGATAATTATATGAGAACCACCTACCATCCTAAAATTGATAGACTATCTAAAATGACTGTTAAAACAATTGTAGATTTGATAATTTCATTCCCTCTTGATTTCTACTATATTTGGGATCAATATTTACCATTGGAAGATTTTTACAATATTAATAGTTTCCATTGAAGTATTGAAATGGTTCCATATGAAGAATTATGTGAAAAAAAAGTAATTCTCAGTATGTTTGTGATGAATTTGGTGATTCAAATCCTATTGGACCAGATAATTTTGAAGAGACCACTACAATTTTTTTGATTATTCAGGAGCACATTAAAATAACTCAATTTTAGAAAAATTGTTTTTCTGAAAATAAGAAGAATGATATTGAATTTCGAGTGGGGGATCATGTTTTCTGAAAAATTTCTCCCTGGATAGATTTCATAATGTTTATAAATAAGGTAAATGTAATACATATATACACCATAACCTTTAATTATTCAAGAGATAATTTTATTTGTGCATTATCATTTAGAAATTCCACCAAGTTCCCAAAATGTACCGGATGTGTTCCATATATATCACCATTAATGAAGTACATTTGAGACCCAAAAACTGTAATCACTATTGATATAATATAATGGGAACATTATCTATCTTATTATTAATAACCCATCCATATTATCAATTTGATTGAGTATATATTGAGTAATTATTTTATTCAACTAGTATAGTTTCATTGAAAATATTATAATATGGAGGATGTATCTACGGAACCATAGTATGTTATGAAGAAGAACTATCCTCATTATTTGAGAAGGTAACATCAAATTTTTTTAGGAAAACGTTTAATTTTATAGGATAATGTAAAACCCCTATACTGTATGATTTTCTTAATAAATAATTTCAATCTCTTTAATATCTAATGATGAAATATGATACTCTATTTAAATAAAATTTCAACAAGGAAATTATAAAAAAGAATTGATTATTATGGAAATAATCCAAAAAAATAAAATTATGGAAAATATATTTTGTATACAAACATTCAATGGTTATCTCTTCATGTTAAAAAAATATATCAATCATTTGAATGTAAAAGTTACATTTACTGGGAAAAATAATTTTTTCATTGAAAACGATTTTGACACATCATGTGTACTTATAATATAATAAATTATTAAATGTTATATAATATACTATTGATAAAATTAATTGAATTTTTTAAATCATTATTTCAAAATTATCTTATGATATGTTATTTCGTTTTTTCTGAATTTTTTTTCCAACGAATGGTGAAAATTATTTATTAATTATTTTAAACAACATTTTAGATTTACTTTTAGAAAAATAGAAATATAATATTACATCAGCATAAAATTAAAATTAGATAAATTTTAATATTATTTAAATATACTAGTAAATTTTTGATAAATTTTATGTCCAATTTTAATATAAAAAAATTTCATAATTATGAAATGTTTCTATTTGGAATCCTCTGTTTCGATCACATCAATCTGTATAATTTTAAGTTGGATTATACCGATTATATGAATTTAATTATACCAAATGTATTCCATATTTAATATTAATATATTTTATATTATCTATATCTTTTAACTTGTTTTACCATTATGAATAGTAAAATAGTAATGATTAATTACACGCTTTATAGAAAAAAAAAATTATCGGGCAGGTTATACTAAGAAGATAATATTTAAAAAGACCAATAAAACATTCAAAAACAAATTTACTAAAATCAATTCGATCTTATCTCCTATAAGTGTCAATAAATTCTCATTTTATATTCTTATTTTAGGATTAAAATGTTGGTGTTATTGATTCTTTTATGATATTACATTTGTGACCCCTACCACACTTCATGTAGGAAAACCCCTCTCCGACCAACTTCACACTTCCAAATACATTTTTTGGATAATAATAAAATAAATAATTACATACTATAATAATTTAATCATTGTTGGTATCATAAATCAATCATTGGATGGATTTTGATTTTAATCATATGGAAGATGTCCGAAGGAGAGGTAATTTTCCTAAAAGGGATTTTTTTTATTTATTCAAAAAAATAAATTTAATACTATTAAATCATGATAGAATAAAAAAAATTATATATTAAATATAACAATATGCTTTTATGTTATTTTCAAGACCTATAGACATTCAATGTTTCTTCTAATCGGAAACAAAACTATAAATTGTGTGTACAACAAACTACCTCCCCACTAATCGATTTCTTACCACTACCACCATACATGGATTTATATAATGATAAACTTGAAACATTTATAATTTATCATATTAAAAGACTAATGTGATTTTTATATCACACATACCTTCTTATGATTCATTCCATTTAAAATATGATAACGTCCCTCATGTGTACGTGATCCACTACTTCGTGGAGTGTTGTGATTCGTTTTATATTTATACATTACATGGAATTATATATGGATAAAATAAATGATAATATGTGATGTTTATGAAATACTATTGATTAATTAAATTTAATATATCACTCAGTCCCTTATCCATCAATTTTTAAGTTATAGATATTTTCACTCATTTGAATGTACGAACTAATGTATATGCGAAGCCAAGAGATTCATTTTCTAATTTCATTAATAAATAGTTAAAAAAACGTATCTAATGACTAATTAATATATTAAAAACCTTAATATCCTTTTAAATGAATTATTTACATCCAATTCACTATAATGGGATCCATCCAAACAAAACAGCAATGAGAAAATAAGGCAATTAGCACCCAAAATAATAAAAATAATGAAATATTATTTAGAAAATGGAGATAAAACTTAATAACATGAAAATATATAACCTGAAAATATTTAATATTTTTAAAAAAAGTTAATAAATTATTTAAAAATTCTCTATTTTAGGTTGATTTGACTTGATCTAAAGAAAATTTAATAGAGATGGGCATCATCTCTATTTCCTATTATTGAGGAATATTCATTTATTTTGACCAAAATTTATAACGTATAGTGTATAAAATTTTTATTTTACATGTAATATAATGAATTCATAATTCTTAATTGTATGTTATTTTTTTATTTGAATAATTTCATCAGAAAATATTTGAATTGAAAATTACAATGTTTTAAAGAATTTATTATCATTGTTTGTTTCCATTATGTTATACTATAACTTCATTGTCCATGGAATTATTCAATTATGTGTGAATATAATTTATTTTCTATGTTTTTTTATATTTAAAATTTATTTATTTGGATTTATATATGATATTATTAATTGAGTCATTTATTCGTAATAAAAAATTATAATTATTGAATGATATTTTTAACAATTTTAATTTATTTGAATCATATTTGTTAATATGTACCTATTTAAATTATATGGTTTATATACTACCATTTAATATATTTATAATTAATAACTATTTATTAATTATTTTTAATTTTTCAATTCATTTTATAAATATTCATTGAATTGTGGAATGTAATATTTCGTAACCCTATTCCATTCAAACATATAGTGTTTACATTGAAAAGTATTTGACTATATGAGGATATATTGTAAAAAACGAGTTATTTACACAATAGAAATACTTTTAATAAAATATTTTTTGGATATAATTATATAATTCAATATATGTGGATTTGAGGGTAAATGTTGTGATGTGTTTGGATCATAATTACATATCTAATAGATATATCAACATGTCATATAACACTAATATGTTTTTCAAATTAAATAGTTTTCTATCTATAGTTCGAAACCATCATGTATATATTTTAAATGGTATAAAATTTATGATTTATAATATCTTGGATTTAAATAGATAAGAATTTTTTTTCATTGATAATTATATTGTTTTTATACATAGTATTTTATCAGTGATATTGTCTCATGTTTTTATTCAGAATCAAAATTTGGATTATATATAATGTCTGATAATTTACATATTATTAAATATTTATTATGTATTATAAATTCATGTAGTCATATTATATAAATTGAAGGTGTGGTCTATTAATTAGCTTTTTTTAATGGACCTGACCTCTCTGTTTCCTTCCTCAGTGAAAATCTAGTGTCTAAGGTGTTCTAGGAGGTCAAGGTGAATTATCCCCAACACATTGCCAAATATCAAGATATGTGAATAGTTATATTGGTAGTCGTATATAAACAGTGCAATGATAAAATTGTATAAAAAGTTCAATAGTAACATTATGTGAACAGTGTCATCGGTAGCCTTTTATGAACAGAACAATGGTACCCTTATTTGAATAGTGTCATCGGTAGTCTTATATGAACAGTACAATAGTATACATCTAAGAAAAGTTTCATCAGTAACTTTATGTGAATAGTGCAATGGTAATTGTCTGTGTACAGTGTCATCGATATCCTTTTGTGAATAGTGAAACAGTATCCTTATGTCAACAGTGTCATCAGTATATTTATGTAAATAGTGCAACGGTAACCGTATGTGAATAGTGTTTCTAGAATGGTGAGGGTCAAGAGTATCCTCTATTTTCATTTCCTAATTTTGAGTTCATGAATAGTGTTATCTGAATGGTGATGTCCAATGGTATCCTCTATTTCCTTTGCCAAATTTTGTGTTCATGAATAGTGTTTTAGAACTATGAGGTACAATGGTAACCTCTACTTTGCAAAAATTTCAGATCATGAAGAGTGATTCAAAAACAGTAATGTCCAATGATAGGCACTATTTCCATTTACAAATTTTGAGTTTAAGAACAATATCTCTTGAATGGTGAGGTCCAAGTGTAGCCTCTATTTTTTTTGCCAAATTTTGTGTTCATGAATTGTTTTTCTAGTATCCTATTGTTATCCCCTTTTACGTATCTTTTGACATTAAATGTATTTAAAGCCATGTCTTAATGACTCTATAGCTGATTCAATGTCCATAAATCCAATATTATTTTTTACTAAGGCTCTGGATGCTTTTACTTGGTCAAATCACTTGGATTAATGAAATAATCCTTTAATAGAAAATCCTACAGTTCAAAACATGTGCTTTGTTAAATCATCAAATGGGATTAGATATCAACCTCTGTTGTTCTTCCTCCTTGTTCTTGATTGCGAGACACATGATCATTTCTTTCCTTCTAGTAGGAGTTGTGCGACCAAACATTCGTCCATGGTGTTTTTGGTGTCTGTTGTATCTCTCTCATTCATATGTGTTCTCTTAGAGGGTAGTTCCTCCCATTTATGTGTTTATTATACCATCAGTGCTATTTTCCAACCTAAGGCCTACTGGGGGTGGGAATAGAGGGTTATTATATTTCTTCTCACATTATTGTCCCACAAGGGGGATACATTACTGGGTGGAGATCGTGACTGAGTGGTATTAGAGGGAGGATGATGGATATGATAGAATTTGGTGTTAGGCATAGCTGAGGTTTCATGGGTTGGTAGAGAAACAGTGTCAGACATGTTTAGAAAGTGATGTAAACACTGGATATTGGATGATACATTGGAATTTAGTGCCCTCTATGATCTGATTCGGGAACCATTATGTTTACAAGGACTATTAAATCTGGTGATACTAGTTGTAGGGTAGAGACCTATGAAAGGATCATGCACCATTATTCATTGTGTCTGTGTTTGAATTATTATTCCTAGGGATAGTTTAACCTTAAAAGATGAAAAGAAAATAGTTAATTTATTAATGACGAGTAATTCATATTCCTAGTTTAGGTTCTCCAACTATTTATTATTTTACAGGTATGGATACAGGTCAGTGTCCTCATCAGGATCAGATATAAGATATCTAGCAGGTTGTACCGTAGAATCGCCACATGGGGATGGGTATGGAAAACAAAACATGGAGGAGGGAACTCCAAGAGTTTCAGCACCAGATTCTGCAAATGTATAAAGTCTCCATTTCAAATGTAGTCACAGAAGACGGGTTGGAGGAGGTCGAGATAGGCTTTAGTTATATCTGTTCTTGTAAGGAGAACATGGTGTCCTTGGAGGTTGCAATGCTGTATAGAGCACCGAGGAGGTGGTGGTTCTTGTTCGTCATGGGTCGTGATGAGTAAAACATATTAGGGGAGGTGTTCCAAGACATTCTTGGAGTCCATATTCATTTTTCAACCATGAGAAAATATAGTTTCCATCAGCTTCATACCAAACATTGGGGGAGCTCTTGTGTGTGAGAGTTTTGAATCTAATTCAAGAAACTTTTCTGATATGCTTCGGACCTATTAAAAGATGAGAAAGGTAGGGAAAGGAATTTCGAGGAGGCTTTATATACAGAGATCTAGTACCATGTCACCCCATTTATATTGATTACAAATCTTGAGGTGATGGAGAGGGAACAGGAAATTAAGTGAACAATGGCCAGAACTAGATCATCATGAAAGGTGAGTCATCATGATTCCTCATGAAGCAGAGTGTTTTTCTAGGTTTCATAGTTTTCAAGTCATAAGAGTTTCTGTTCAGCTTGGGGTATGTCTCATCCCCTAGTATCTCCTTTCTCTGTGGGAATCAGCTCTCAGGTCTATGATAAGGGATCAGACACTTTTTTTTCTTGTAGTGGTCAAGGTCATCAGCCGTGTGAGTGCCCGACCTTTCAGGGCATTCATCGTGCACCAAGTGATCCACTCTAGGTTCCACTATTATGGAAGTTCCAGCTGAGGAAGAAGATGTTGGCTTCACCAGCTTTAGATAAGTAGAGTTTAGATGGTGTATGAAAATTATTTCCTCGAGATGCTCCTCATACTCAGAGAGAAGAGCACGGCCGTGATGGCGGTCTTCATCAGGGTCAGAGAGGCTGTGGGGGAGGTCGTGGTCATCTTCGTTCTTTAGATCTCCCAGATCCAGGTGATCCATATGTCATTTAAGGTACCCATTTATTGTTTTATATATTGGTGTGTGCCTTTTTTGATTCAGGAGCGACACAATACTTCCTATAACCTACCCATTTCCATGTTTTGGTACATAATGAAGAGTGGCTTCCAGATCCCTTGGAATTGACAAATCCAGTAGGAGACTGAGCTGGCTTGTTTGAAATATGTATAGACTGTGAGCTAGTGGTGAGGAAGCACAAATCTTGGAGAGATTTCCGATGATTACGAATTCAATCGTGTAATTCCATATATGACAGGGATTAATTGTATTTGGTGCATGATATCGTGGATTTCTTCAAGAGACTGGTTTTGATATTCAAAGCATATGGAGATCCATTAGTTTTTGTTTAAGAGTGAGTCCCTCTGATGGGTCAGAAGCATGTTCTGTCCTTATCATCCAAGATGGTTGAGATGATACTTAGTTCTTCATAAGTTTAGAAGTTTTCATTTTCTATGGTTGTAGAATAGTACACTAATGTCTTTCTAGAAGAGGTTGTCACATTGCCTCCTTGATTAGAGATCAAGTTTGGGACCAAGCTACAACCAATACTATCTCATTTCTCTATGTCTCCATATATTATATCCCCTTCTATGTTGTGAGGGAAAAAAACATTTATATTTATGATCTATTATAGGGTGGTTTTGTTCGACCGAGTGTGTCACCGTGGGGTTCACCACTTTTGTTCATGAAGAAGGTTGATGCCAGTTTGTAGTTGTTTGACGATTATCATCACTTAAACAAACTAGTTGTGAAGAATCAAAATCCTCTTCCACGTATTGATGATTTATTTGATCAACTAAATGGTGAATGTTGGTTCTAAAAGATCGACATCCGTCCACGATATCATCATATGCATGTGACAGATGAGGATATCCCAAAGAATGATTTCCATTGTCTTTATGGGAATTATGAATTTTTGGTAATGTCTTTCGGCGTGATAAATTCTTTAGTTGTGTTCATGTGATTGATAAGCATTATGTGCTGTGAGTTTCTGGACATGTTGGTGGTGAGTTTTATCGACAACATCCTTGTGTACTCAACATATGAGGAGGATCATGTAGAGCATCTATACGCTATTTTAGGAGTTCTTCATCAACATCATAAATTTTGAATGCTGTCGAAGTGTGATTTTTGGGCTTGAGATGTCATTTTCAAGGTGCATGTTGTTTCCTAGTAGAGAAGAGTTGTGGATCCATAATATATAGAAGTAGTTGTGTCTTGGGAAACACCAATGACTGTGTCATAGGTGTGAAGTGTCCAGGGTATCACAGGATAATACAAGATGTTTGTTTCCAATTTCACTTGAGTTGTGACTCCTCTGAAAAATTTGTCTATGAAGGATCAGGAATATATATAGATAGATCAGTTTCATGAAGAATTCGAGTATCTAAATGAGATGTTAGTATGTGAAAGAGTTCTATGTATTCCAGTAGAGGTAGTTCAGTTTTATGTATTCTGTGATGCATCACATTTGGGGTTAGGTTGTGTTCTAATCAAGAAGAGTTATGTTATTTTTTATGGGTCTCGGTTGTTGCATCCTGATGAATGTAATTATACCACCCATGATCATGAGTTTGCAGCTATGGTGTTTGATCTGATGTTGTAGAGGCATTATCTTATTGCCGAGCACATTTTAGTTTTCTATGATCATACAATTTTTATGTCTATTTTCTCCCAGCACGAATTGAAATTACAACACTGTCAGTGGATAGAGTTATTATTGGAATATTACATCAAAATATCATATACACCTAGAAAGGGGAATGATATGGCTCATTCACTGAGCATAAATTCACATAGTGATGAAATGTGTGAATTTAGTGATTCATGGAGTGTTATGGAAGACTATTCGGCATTAAATCTCGATATAGGAGATGTTGGAGGAAGAGGTTGTCTTTTATAGATGACAATGTAGTCATCTCTAGTGCAGCAGGTGAAAGAGTCCTAGTTAGGGAATCTAGACGTGGAGGTATGTAGAGAACGAGTTGTTTGAGGTGAGGACCATGATGGTTGGTCTTAGGATGAACAACACTGTGTGTTTTGTCATGAAAGGCTTTTTGATCCATTGGAAATGTGCACAAAGATTCTTAGAGGGTTCGTTAGTTCACTTTTAGCGGTGCATCCTAGAATTAAAATGATGTACAGAGCCATGATGAGTAACTTTTGTTGTCTAGGGATAAAGTGGGCAGTTGAAGCATTTGTGTCTCGATGTTTGGTCTCCCATAAGGTAAAGGCCGAACACCATGTTCCTGGTGGTCTGATCTAGTAGTAATTTGTTCCTCAGTGGAAGTGAGAGTACATCTCAATGAAATTTTTTACTCATTTACCTTGAGCTCATGGAGGACATAACGTTATTTGGGTTGTAGTGGATTTATTAAAAAAATCATCCCACTTCATAGAAATGAAGGGGTTGAGATCCTTAGATGTTTTGTCGAGGAAATATCTAGATGAGGTGGTGAGACTCTAGGGAGTCCCATGGATGGTCATTTTTGATAAGGATCCTTGTTTTACCTCCAGAGTGTAGAGAGGTCTCTTGCATGCTTTTGGTTCTCAGATATGCCTTAGCACTATGGTTCATCCACAAACAGATGATCAGGTAGAGTGAACGATCCAGACTCTTAAGAAGATGTATTTATCTTTTGTCTTGGATTTCAGAGGTTCGTGGATGAAGCTCTTACCCTTGGAAGTTTTATTACAAAAAATAGTTTTCACTCCTCCATTAGTATAGTGCCATTTAAAGTCTTGTATGGCTGACCATTCCATAATCTTTTATGCTAGATAGGGGTCGCTGAGCCAACAATTATCAAACAAGAACTAGTGAAGAATACAACCGAGATGGTTTGGGTGATTTTTTAAATGATGAAGACATCACATGATCCCCATAAATCATATTCCGATCGAAGGAGGATACCCATAGTGTTTGATGTTGGGGATCACGTGTTTTGTATGGATAATCCCTATAATGTGAAACGGAGGTTTGGTCATGGGAGTAAGCATTCTCCCTGGTTTGTTGGTCCTTTTGAGGTTTTGGCTCATGTTAGAATCATGGCCTATTAGATAGCACATCCCCCACAAATGAGGCGGATAAATGATGTTTTCCATGTATCACAACTTTTTTTTTATCTTCACGATTACTCACATGTCATTGATTGGAGCGAGATCAATGTTGATAATGATGCGACCTACGAGGAGCGGTTGGTAGAGATCCAAGACAAAAAAGAGAAGGTGTTGTGTGGGTGTTATATTTCATTGGTTCGTGTATTGTGGAGACACTTTGGTGTTGAGGACAGTACTTGGGAGTGGGAGTCACTGATATGGGATTAGTACCCAGAGTTGTTTGATTTTTAACTCTTTTCATGTAATGATGTTTAGTTTTTTGTTGTAGTTCATTCATTTTTTTTAGATCTCTTTCTTTGGTTTCTTCTTGTGGATTGCTCTATTTTGTGTGATATCCTGATGGGTGGTTGTTCAAAAAAAAATTCAGTTTCATTTTATGTTGGTTTTGATTTCTCGAGGATGAGAATATTTTGAAAGGTATCTGATGTAATAGACCAGACCTCTCTCTTCCATTCCATTGTGAAAATCTGGTGTCTAATGTGTTCTTGGAGGTCAAGGTGACTTATCCCCAACTCATTTTTAAATTTCTAGTTATGTGAACAGTTCCAATGGTAGCCTTATATGAACATTGCATTGGTAACCTTATGTGAATAGTGCATTAGTAATCTTATGTGAACATATTCATCAGTATCCTTTTGTGAACAGTGCAATGGTACCATTATGTGAACAAAGTCATCGGAAGCATTATGTGAACAGTATAATGGTAATCATATGTGAATATTTTTATCGGTAGACTCAAGTTAACAATGAAATGTTAACCTTATGTGAACAGTGTCATCGGTAGCCATATGTAAACAGTGCAACGGTAAACTTATGTTAAGAGTATCATCAGTATGCTTATGTGAACTGTGCAATAGTATTCTTATGTGAACAGTGTTTCCTTAGTAGTGAGGTTCAACATTAGCCTTTATTTCATTTTCCTAATTTTGAGTTCATGATCCATGTATCTAGAACAGTGAGGTCAAGTGGTAGCCTCTATTTCTATTTCCAAATTTTGAGTTCATGAACAGTGTTCTAGAATAATGAGGTTCAACGATAGCCTCTAATTCATTTGCCAAATTTTGAGTTCAAGAATAGTGTTTCCAGAACGACGAGGTCCAACGGTTGCCTCTATTTCATTTGACAAATTTTCATTTTAGGAATAGTGTTACCATAACCTTGAGGACTAATGGTAGCCTCTATTTCCTTTTCAAAATTTTGTGTTCAAGAATAATGTTTCCATATTTCTATAGTTTCACCCATTTAACGTTTACATTGATGTATAATGCATTTATAGCCTCGTTTTATGGACTCTATGGATGATTCAAAGGCCATTAATCATGTATTAATTTTTCATGTGACTATAGATTATTTTAATTGGCCAAACAGTGTGGTCTAATGCTATCTTCTTTTAATGGAAAATCTAGTTTATTTTTAACTGATACTCTAATAAATCATTTAATGGGATGAGATATCTTCCTCCATAATTATTCCTCTTTATTATTGAGTGCGAGATGCTCAACCCTTTCTTTCATTCCTATATGATTTGTGTGACCAATCATTCATCCATGGATTGGTTCCCATTTGTTTTTAATGCAACCAAGTAGTAACAATCAATCTTTGATATCAGGTATGATATGTCGTCATTATTTTGGGTTCATCTCCATCTGTTTCTCCTTGTACTTTAATTGAATGGTACCTCCATCCTTCTAATGGAATTTTCTAGGTTGTTGACTAGTGTGGTGGTGTCTCTGCATTCTCGAGTGGATACAGATTTCATGGTGGGAGGAGATCATTACCCGTCATGTGGCTCATTCTTGTATAAATAACATCAAGATCTGTTGGAGGCAATGAATTTATTTCTAATCTTTTATTTTTAATGCAATTGTATAATTACCATGTTTTATTCCACTAAATAATAAGGAAATTGACATTATAAATAACTGAACCTATTAAATAAATTAACATTGATCTTATGTTATTGCCTCTTGATTTTCTAGATAGTGTCATATTTAAGCTTTCATTGTTTAGGTTTTCATTCATGATGGAAATTGTTAAAGAACATAAATCTGAAATCAATGGATATTTGTATGGAAAAAAACAAAGAGGCATGGGAATGAATCTGATTATTGTTGTTGTTGTTTTAATTTGATGCAAATGAAATTGATGCATTAAGCATGTTTAATTAATTACTGATAGCTTACTGTTTGGGTTTACCATATTTGAAAATTGCAAATAATAAACTATTTAATTAAATATGGATTTATGAAATGGTTGTTAGATAAAAGATAATTCCTTATAGGGTTCTGAATTACACTCTTTCTTGTTTAAGGGCGAAGAGCCAAATTGATTTGATGTTTGTTTTTCTGCTGGTTGTTTTCTGATGTGAGCATATATGGTTGTTCTGATATGTGGGGGAATGGATTCCTACTGTTTTTGGTAGAAGTTGATGCCTAGAGTGGCGAGATGGATCATTTTATTCATGTGGGTGTCAGGGAGGACAATGGGTATGATGAAACAGGTCGGATGGGAATTTTGGGATGCAAGCTGATTCTAATTGGTTGTTTGTCCTCTTTACTTTACCCATTTATCATGGATGTTGGTTTTCTTACCATCCTTCCAAGAAGGGGTGAAGACACATGGGGTATTCCATGTGATCTCTATGTATATCTTCTTGATGGTGGATGGGTCTATGCTCTTTCTATAGGTGGAACAGACATGATGGGTAGTTCATTTACTCACCGAGTTGATCCCCCTTGTGTTTAGTAGCTTATAATGTTTTTCTATTTTCTCTTGGATTATGGGAAAGTAATAATGATGTTAATATATTATTGAATAAATTATGTTAATCTATGTGGTTGGAACATATTGAGATGAAATGCTGAGGTTTCAATGTAATGGAACATTGAACATTGGGTGTGATGATAATGAAATATAATGTGGAAATTATTGATGGTTAATTAATGTTAAATGAATTAATTAACATAATGTGAAACTAAAAATAAGGGAATGAATAAATGTATTAATGCTCTTTAAATGGTTGTCTGCTTATAGGATACCCTATCTTAGAACTGGGATCCTGGAATCGGATAGATGTTCTCTATAGTTGATTCTATGAGTAGGTTATTCCCATAGTGTGGTTGTGAGATATAGTATATTATGTAATTTTTTTGTTTCTATATGCCACTCCACCTCTTCAGTTAGTGAAACTAAAACAATGGGGAATCTTAGCCGTGGGGGTGTTTTTCTTAACATTCTGGTGGGAGGATGGACGAATGACTACCCATTTCGGCCCTCCTCTCTTCTATTGCTAGTTACCTGAGTTGGTAGGCACAATGGTTATTTATCACCATATATGTCTATAGAGGGATTTAATGTAATTTGGTTATTCACACATATATATTCTGGATATAGTTTTCTATGGACTATTATATGCGTAACATGTCTAAGCTGTGAAGTCTTGAGGATTCTTACACAGTGTGTGGGATGTAATGGCCTGAGTTATAATGTATGATGTATGATACATGTTATGAGAGCAGTTGTGGAACTCGAAAACAACCTAGATACATTTTCTAGCATGGTTGTGGTTGTTTTGTAGCATGAGGTTCATGTTGTGGTGCTTCGCCCATGTTTCTACGGGGAAGACTTTTTGTAGAGACACACATACGATGTGTGACGTTGGGGAAAAGTGGAAAACTAGTGCGGATGTAATAGCGGGGTAACCATTATATTCATTATTATATTATATAATCTTTTATATGATACATTTTGATAGTATCCAAAATGAGTTTTGGTACATATTATATGTGTTTAGGGGATGAGTTAGTTTCACTTGTTGGTCACTATGCTTTAACATGCTTTCTTTACATTTTCATGACTGGATTTGGGGAGGATCCTACTGATTATACTATTATACTCACCCGATGTATATATATAATCATATAGGTCACTTCGAGCAAGTTGGAGATAACATTGGTTACTAATACCAAGTGGTTGCATGAGCTATTCGGGCTTCGTGGACACTGTTGTTTTTATGTTATTTTGCGTACTTACAGTTTTCCCCATCCATTTATAGTAGTTTTTCACGACATTACATATGTGTACTTGATATTTCATTAATATTTCATTCTGACATGGGTTGGTTGGTGTATGTCTTATTTCTCTTTTTCTCATGTGTTCTCTTTTAGGGTAATGCCTCCCATCTATGTGTTTATTATACCCTCAGTGCTAGTCGCCATCCCAAGGCCTACTAGCGGTGGGAATCGGGGGTCATTATCTTCTTTCTCACATTGTCAGCCAAGGAGGGGTACACATTGTGGGGAGGGAATCATGACACAATTAATATTGATCATCCACCATCTAAATATAATATCCATAATAATTATTAAATGGAACGTGAGTTCAGTTATTTAACATTCCACAATGATTATTCTTTATTGAATCATGATAGATTTTTATGTATATAATCATTACTAAATTTATTGTGGTTACATACATATATATTATTATTAATTTTATATCATCATAAAATTTATCTCATTATACTCTTATCTAGAAATATATATAGAGGTCCTAAATGAATAATGGAAACAAAAGGTAGGGTTTGTTTTCCAACTGATATTAACAGAAATGGTGTGAGAATAAATATTAGTACGGAATCACCAATGGGTATGAAGAATAATCTATACTATGCCGTAAGGAAAACAATTACCCAAGAAGATACCTTTCCCCAGTATAGTGTTTACCAGGAAAGAGGATTAAGATAAATTTCATAACATATGAAATCATTCCTTGGGAAATAGGATCTTTCTCATAGTATTACCATCAAAACCGAATAGTAGTGGGGAATATCATCTCCCAAACATCCCATAAATAATTTGACTTTTCGAGGAACCATCCCATAGTCATCCAATATATATTGAAATATAGATAGATTATTTGGCCCACATCATTCCATTAGGATCTAAACAACCATTAAGGGATAAATGTCAGATCACAACCACATTTCTATAACTAATATATAGAATAAAACAACCACAAAAATCATGGAATACATGAGAAATTGCATAAATAGATCAAGAATATATTAAACATCAATATCCAAACTAGTGAAAAGACCAAAAAGTTTCCTCTTTAATCTGAACTCACTAATCTATATGATAAAAATTATAGTAATATAAAAATGAACCTACCATAGTCACTTTAAATTACTACTTATTTTAACTATAATGACCCATCAAAATAATTAGTCATTTATATATGATCACACAGACATTATAATCACCCCCAAGGTAAGATTACTCATCTTTCATCATTGGATCCTACAATTATTCTAATTATCATCACTACCATGATTAACAACAGTTGTGGATATTTACTAGACTATTTCCCTTACCCAATAAAAAATTATAAACTAATCATGTTTGTGGATGATAAAATATGAAAACACAATACCCAACCCACTTGTAAAACACACACAATTCCAATTACTCCATGATGGAAATTCATCACAAATTATATGGATTAATTCTTATTTTATATCTCATTGTATGAGTACCCTATATATTAAAACCATATCCAATCATTTCCAAAAGCAATTGAAAGAGGATATCTTCATAAACACACATCATATAAATCAATAAATATAAAATCATAAATCTACACTAAGACATCTTGGTCTTTATAACTATCCCTAACCTCAACACCCAATAATTCATGGAAGGGGATTTCTAAATACCAATAGTTATACAAACTTCATTAATGAGAATCCACTAGGATATCCATTAACCCATAGAACACAATGAAAATTCCACCTATTAAGGATGAACACTAAAGATAAATGTTAGTAAAAAAGAAATAACAATTCTTTGACCCTTTTATAGGATATTTTGTAGCCGATATGTAATTTTTAATCCATTTCCATAAATCCATGCCTATGTTCAAACACCAAAACATGTAATTCAAAAACTACCCACACTATAATACTCTATTAATACTATAAAATACCATATATAGAATATAATAATTGATCTAATACATATATAAACATCTACAGTCCCTTTAATGAAATAACCACAGGAAACTATTAGTCAAAAAAGCGTTGAGGTGTCATAAAATCATTTGATTCGAAGGGGAACAATTGTTCAAATAATGATATATTCAACTTAATTCATCTCGCTCACTATTTCCCTCTTTATACACATTTAGTGACCATGACCCAAAATCCCCTTAACACACACCCCCAATATGATAAAATATAATAAAATATTATTTAATTATTGGGACCAACATGGTAAGAATATAATTTTAAAATATGAATGATGTTATTGTAAAAGGTAATATATTATGTTGTAATGGAAATTTAATGACCTCACATTGAAGGAGTTTGTGGATATAATCATTTTCAAAATCATTAAATTTGAAAAAAATGTTTATTAATGTTCATTAGATTTTGAAGATGTTTTTTATTAGAAATGTTCCATCGGACTCACCTAGGGTCCACAATGAGGTATCAAATTGGAATCATGAAGTGTATGGGAGTCTCAATGGATTAAATTTATGTTAAATGATTATTTGTTGATCCTAAATGTTCACACTATCATGAAGAAATAATAATTACAAGATGGAGTTTTCTGAAGAAGTATAATTAAAAAAGTTAATGATTTATAGTATTAAATTATCTATGTGAGATCTCCATGAGCACAATTATTTTAATGTTGGCATGTTTTGTTGGACATGTGAAAAGATGAAGGGGATGCTTTTTAGTAATAAGAATAACCGAAAATATTCAAATATTTTAAGTAAGGAGTCAGTAAATAATGAATGTTGGTGAGAACTGCAATCAGAAAAGGAAAACAACTACTACTGAATGGAGTCTATCAGTAACAATTTATCCCTAATAAATCATGGGAATAATTATAATATTTTGTAGTTCAATGTAATAATGAAAAATAATTGGTATTAGAGACTATTATAAGTTTTGTGTTGAAGAAATTCCGAGAACGATCAGACGACTAAATATCAAAAATATAATAATCCATTTTCAATTTGGTGAATTGTTTGATTCAATTGGGTAAAGAACACATAAATGTAATATTTTAGTTAATTTAAAATATTAGGTTTAAAGATAAATAATCACTGTTGTTTGTTTACATAAAATTAGTTAAGTGTCTTCAGATAATATGTAGACCTGACTCTTCAGACAATAGGTGACACCAATCCAATGAAATGAAATATTTATTGATCAATAAAGTGTATGATACGATGATATAACTGATTATATTATAGAAATCATTCAAAACACGACAACAAGTTTTAATAAAGGTATATATGTATATAATTGAACGTTTTTGTCAAGAAATTTTATTCTGGTTCTGAAATATTTTCTAAGGAGTATATGTATAATTGGATTTTGTGACTATGTTTATTGAAGGATGGTTTTAGTTTTTTCATATTATAATCATAAGGATATGAATTTAGTTCTAATTCATTTTCATGAGGATGAAGAAAATTATAGTGAACACATTTGTTCATTGTAATGAAAAACTAGATTGATAGCGGGAATATGATTGAAAAACTGTTAGATATTTTGATGAAAACAAATATTTTCGGAATATATAAAAATATATGAGAATAATAAATAACAGTAATTATGAACGGATGATGTAAAATATCAATATGAAAATAATGATAAATTTATGTTTCTTCAAATATGGTTAAGGTGGAAGAATTTTTAGATTCCTGCCTAAATAATTTGTAGAGATCCTATAAATGCAAGGAAGTAAATAGTAAATTTTAATGATTTAGAAAATTGTTCAACTGCATTTGAAGAGAGAGACTTAATAATGTTTTTCAGAGAAATACATTCTAGATATATCAGAGGATAGTTTCCCAAAAATGAAGAATAAGGAAGGTCTTCTTCAGTGATTACACAATTGGATTCAGAAACTTATATAGGATTACATGAATAAGATAGAAGATGTTCATAATTGTTTTAGTTGTATTCTGGTAAAATGATAATTCCATAATGATCAATCAGACTGATGAATTGGATTGGGGTATCAAACTTAGTGTCATTATGATGTCCAAAGATGTTCCCAACTATTGATGCGTAGGATTGTGAAGAATTGTTTAGAACATTATATTTTTTTTATTATGGAAAAGGAATCATAGAAACATGTTTTGAATCCATTGTTGAATTGTTATTAAAATATTACACAACATTATAATAACTAGTTTCATGGAACTGGAATCATATGTATTTTTTTATTTAACATAATTCCACAATAAAGTAATGGTATATCATGCTAATATTTTACAAAAAAATGATTTACTTTTTAAAGGACTTCGAGGTATTGGATTGTTTCTGAACCATACTAAGGATATAGATAATTTTTATGGGTATTGAATAGAGAATATTATTATGTTTATATGGATGTGAGATTGTTTTGTAATAATCCATGAGATAATTCTTAAACAAGAGGTGTGGGATGCTTTAAGAGAATAGAAAAATTAATATAAAACATATCACTAAATCTACTAGTCTACGACTTCGTTATATTTAGATTTCTATTCAGAAATATAATATGTTTTCAGAGTTAAGGTTCCATTTGGTACACTTTACTGATGTTTTGGATGAAAATATATGAAAACAAATCTGAATTATTTATATAGTAAAGGGATTTTAATCACGGATGGAAAAAACTATTATATATTTATTAATATAATATTTCATTATCATATTTCTCACTGGAATAACGTTATTGATAGATCAAAAGATGGATTCCATCCCTATTGATGAATAATTTAAACTTATATATTTTTGAAATAAGAATCATAAGAATTATTGAAGATATAAGAATTATTTACCGTCATCACCTTATAAAAGTGTGGTTTTAAATGTGAATCATGTTTCAAATACCAATGGTATTTTGGATAATCTAAAGACCATTATTGAAGTAAATAAAAATGTAAATTATTTAATGATATAAACAAAGTGGCTGAATTGTGTAAAAAAATGTGTGAGTATAAATATTTTGGTGACTAATTTACCACCGTGAATGAAATTTTTCTCACTTTTATAATTCTTGGAAAAAAATTGGAAGACTCAACTATTATTGAAAATATCCTATGAATTATTTTAGACCTGTTTGATAACAATGTGTCATCATTAGATGATAGATATAAAGTAACATTTTCTTGGGATTATTTTAATAATATTATCATAAAATTTCTCAGAATAGATATTGTAATGAAATGTAAAACAAAAGTTGAAAGGGAAGGGTAACAACCCAAACTTTTATCAATGAAATATTACCCTTCTTATAATAATTTTGTATAGTATAAGTCAAATAAAATTACATATAGAGAACAATAAAAATATATTATAAAATATGAATGTATGAGATAATAGTTATTTCTTGAAATTATATAACCAATACTGATGGAATTGTAACATAACATTTGGAATAGTGGCATGGATCTTATGAATAGTAATCCTGGCAATAGAATTGAAACATAGACATTTAATATAAAAATATAATTTTGTATTTTATGAATGAAAATATGATATATTTATTTCATGCAATATGTATAAACATGTTTTAAAAATGATAATTTAAGTGTCGTTAAATTTTTAAGTCATAAATATTTTATTTAAATTTTAAATATAATTTAATAGTTTAAAAAAATTATTTTCATAAAATTTATTCATAAATTAAGATTTTGTTTCTAATTATTATAATATAATTTAATGAGACATTATTTAATTTTTCAATGTTTAAGAAAAGAATATGGAAGTTTAAATTCTTTATTTGTAAAATAAAAGATTATTTTGATTAATAATTAATTTTTTCATATTTAAAATATTATTTTGAAAATTTGGAGAAATTTTTTGATTTCTATATGTATAAAAATGTTTAGGATGAATTTTTTGGATTTATCTAAAATAAATTTTTTTTGGAGAATAGTAAAATTCGTTAGTTTACTTTATATATACATTATATGTTAAATACAACATTCCTTGAGTCATATTTGAAGAAAAAATCAAAATATAGATTATACATTCATTATTTTAATATATTTATTGATTATATAAGATCTTTTCATTTTCCTGAGTAAAAATTATAAACTAATGAATATAATAATGAGAAAACACCCAATCTCCTCCACTATAAATTTCTCCCCCACCACATCTTTTCTACACACAACTCATGATTTTATCCTTTCTCAAATTCATCGTTATTCAAATACAATTCACATCCCACAAGTTTTTATTCCCATGGCTTCATGATAATACCAAAATTATTACCCAATAGAGGTTCTTAATGAGATGACATTTACGTGGTAAAATTATCCCCTCATTTTATTTTAATTATATTTAAGTTCAATTTATTTTATTATTTTATCATATCCCCCTATAACAATAATATTATGATAACTCAAACATATTTTATATAATATAATTATATCATGTTAATGTAATATCCATCATCAAAGACTGTTTTACTTCTCTTTTATTCGAAAAATGAAATCATTGATCATGATGTTTCAATTTTATGGCATCATAGATGCTGTGATTTTAATTTTCATTTATAAAATTATGTTATATTAATAAATCCGCTATATATGTTTTTAGAAATTTTAACATTTATTTCATAACACATTTTATTATCAAAAATTTTAATTCATTCATAATAATAAATGATAAAAAAATCTAGGTTGTTGTGATGAAAATAAACAAGAATTAAACCAAAGGATTATCATTAATTATTTATCTAATGATTTACGAACATTTTATATAAATATTATATATATATATATATAAACATTTAAAAATCATTTTTTGAATTAATTACATATATTTTAAATTATATAGATTTATAACCATTATATATGAACATCAATATTCTTATTCATTTACACCGAGCATGAACACTATAAAAACGAACACCACAAAATGATGGGATTTAATTACATAACTCATCAAAAACCCCATAAATAGTCATAATAAATCAATAATTACAAAAATTATTGTATTAATTTTCTATGAATTTTTCATTTAATGAATTTAATTAAATTATCTATGATATTAATGTTATGAAAGCATTCAGATATAATAAAGGTTTAATTCTCGAAGCCAACTCTCATTCTGCGAGAATACACTTTTCACCCCCTTTTCATTATGAATATTACATTAAGGATCCATTAAATTAATTTCTTTATAATTATATTATCGTCTATGTAAAATAAATGTTACCAATAAGGTTTTATAAAAAATGACGAAAATAAATTCAAAAAAAAATCTTTCTAAAAATATATATATTACTTATCGGGATATTGTTTCTTATTCAATCAAAACTAATTATTATTATTCCTAGTATGTTATTCCCACTATCTCTTTTTAAACCATTATTTTAGTCATGAATTTTTTTGTATAAAAAATCCATTTTCTTATCTAGGTTATTTAAAGACAAATATTGATATATGTTTTAATTGGCATTCAATATAAAGTAAATATTATGATGTGATTGGAGGACCCTGAATTATATAGAACATGCGAATAAAATGATGTGTTTGGTGTGACCATAACTATATATAGCTTCAATTAATTGGTTAATTATATGTATCTTAAGAGATAAAATGATGTCAGCATGTTAGTTGACCACCAAAAAAATGATGCCTCAATATTATGAATTTCTAAATTCTAGGCCTTTATTTAATGCTTCCTCTCATGATTATGTTCTTATGAACATGTTAGGGGGATTATTACAATTCTCATCCCATATTATATTTTTTGAGATTATTTTATATCATTTTACCAGGATTTTAGGTCACCCATTTCATTGATTTTTTTAGGTGATTACATATACTTAGGAGAACATAAAGACTAAAATGTAAATAGAAAAGAGGTAATAAAATACATGTTTATGTTTTAATATTTTAAATATTATGTATGTTAATGATTTTACCATGACACGGATCCTTTGGACCGTGGTTTTGTAATGTTTTAATGTGGTTTATAATGAAATTTATTTAATAACTATGTGATAAAAAGTTTTGTCACTATAGCTTGTATCAGAGCATAGTCTAGTCAATTCGAGAATAAGAATTGGAGAAACATAGTGACAACAAATAATATGAGACTATTAAAATGGAATAAATCAATAAGATTTGTTTTATAAAAAATTTAATCATCGGTATCCCAAATATATTATGTTAGAGAATATTTCATAATGTAAAAAATTATTGATTTATTTTAGACTTTTATTTTGTTCTAAAAATTTAAATCATAGAATACGATGGGTACCTGAAGAAACAACGTTAACAACCCATGTTAGGGACAATTATTCAATAGGCATCATGACCTCCCCAATACATTTGGAGGGGAGATCAAAATTTCATGGTAATTATTACCCAAATGTCTCAGAGTGCGAACATAACCTGAACAATGTGGAACATCCTCCTTCCCCTAAGATAGAGTAATTGGAAATCAATTCATTCATATAGAAATGGTCACTAACATTTATCGGATCTTATAATACAGTAGTCATGTAATAGTTGTTCATCTCAATGGAAATTTTATTTTTTGTTCATTCATATTTCGATATGGATGATGTGACTCTTTTTATTTATCGTCTATATGGAGTGTAAATAAATGGTAGGATTTGATTAGGAGAACCTTGCTGAATGATGTAATCAACGAGATGGATTGGGAATATTACATGGTAATATTTATTTAGAATAATTTCCCCTTAACACTTTATATAATTATGGATAATGATTTCATAGAGATGAATCAAAAGGAATGTGAATCTCTCAACACATATGTGGAAATTTCACATGGCTTTCAATATACAATTCAGGTGTTGTTATCCAAATGATATAAAAACTGATATATTATTATGGTTTTAAACCACAACTTTCAAATAATATACTAATTTGAGAAATTTGGTGTTTTGATGATGTTTTTAATGTTATCTAAATGTGGATGTGAAGAATGTTCCCATGGAATGTAGATAAGAATCCAAACACTGATTTTCAAGATAAGGGATCTAATGGAACTAGTTGAATGAAATCACAAACTCTCAAATGTAAAAAATGTTTGATGAAGAATCATTGGAATAGGATCCAAGTGATGGGTAAATGCTATAATTTTTGTAAAGAGGGCCACCAATCTCATGCATTTTGAAGACACATAATGAAGTCAGATTATAAAATGGATGGATGGAGAGCACCACCAATATTCTAATGCTACAACTGTAGAGAGAATGGGATCTATGAAAACAATTTAACTAAAACACTATTACTCAAGGGTATTTAGCATCATCATCAACCAAAACCCAAGTAACATGTTAAGGAATACACCATCACTACTCATTAAGTGGTGAAAGAAAATGTATTCATACAAGAAACACATCTTATTCACTCAATAATAGAAAAATTATAACTTGATTCTAGTTCTAAAAATTCTTTTATATCATTATTTTTTCTCGATATACATGATCAATTTCCCAAAACAATAAATTAGTGATAACTTTATAAACAGCTAGTGTTTTTATCCCAGCAACACATCTGTTGAACATTTCCCCAATGAAAGTATGTGGAAATATTCTCCCAAGAAATCAAATATACTCCCCTTTGTGTGATTAAACACTATATTATGGTTGGATTGGATATCATTATATGGAGGACACATAACATTGAAGGATAATGAATTATCTCATAATAATCATAACCATCCCATGTTTCGCTAAAATTCCAATGATGATCATGAAAGTCATTTGTAAAATCCTTAAATGATTTTAATGTAGATTCCCTATTAATTTGAACACCTATCCCAAGTTTTTGATTCAATTTAAGGTATCAACCTAGTGTAAATTCCCATTTTTAGGTAATTCGATGTGGTATTTTCGAGAGTGTTACCAAGACTTCTCCCCGATCGTGCGTTTAGGTTCTCAAAAGAACTCATACAAAGAGATACGCTATTCTCCATATTCCCCTAGAGGACGTCCCTATTTGTACTAGTGGAGTTAAAGAAATGATAGAATGTTTCATTAGAAAAGGGTTTGTATGCCTTATTACGTATCCTTAGGGTGAAATTGTTCTCATTCTAAAGAAAAAATATGGATAAATGCGGCTATGAATCAACTTCCAAGATCTCAACAAGATCACCATAAAAAACATGTATTCTTATCAAAGGATATATATCTTATTCGATCATCTATGAGGAGGACGATACTTCTCAAAGGTGGATAATTGTGTTGGATATCATCATTTAAAGGACAAGAAAGAATATATTCCAAGTAATTATTTCTAAATATGGTGTTAGAAATATGAGTTTTTGGTGATATCTTTCGACATACAAATACCCCTGCAAACATCCTCAATATAATTATTAGAGTCTTTAGACATTACCCCGAAATATTTTTGGAAGCATTTTTCAATGATATTTTCATATACTCCATGTGAAATTAAGAACATTTAAAACATAATAGGATTGTGTTGTCAATATTATGTGATGATAACTTATACGCTAAGTTCAAAACATGTGAATTTTGGATTCAACAAGACACATTCTAAGGGCACATGATCACAAGTGGGAGAATATCTGTGGGATATTTAAAAAAGGAAATTTAGAAATAGTTCAGAACTTCTACTTTAAGAGAAATACATTGTTTTTATAAATCATATTGTTTATATTGATGTTTTGTGAGAGATTTATCACACATTTGAATCACTCTAAATAAGTTAAAAATAAAATGGGAAATATTTATCTAGATAGAAAAATGTGAAGAAATACTCAAGGTGATACATATAAAGAAGATCATTACCCTATACTCAAATTATCAAAATGTGGGGTTGTTTTTGTAGTATATATTGACTCTTCAAATAAATTCAAGGGTTGTGTAATTTTTAAAAATGAAAACTTGATATCCAAATACTAATGATAGTTTATTATCCTTTAACATAACTACCCAAAACATTATATGGACAATTACATTTTATTTTTCCATGAAAATCATGTGGAACTACCACTATAGTGAGAAATGTGTCATATATACTGATCACTAGATAATATTGTATATATTGTAAAATGGATAATAATATGTTCCAATGAATATGTTTTATATAATAATTGGCTTCAATTTCTCTATTCACTATTAAATGGGGAATGAAAACATTATATATGATACTCTTTGTAGAAATGAATCTGATACTATATCTAAGATGCAGATTGAGAAAGCCCCTATCTTATTGAATATTTAACAGAAAGATATGTAAATCATAACGGTTGGGAAATCATCCTAACATACCCAAATTATTTTCCAACCATATATCTAATAAATGAAAAATGAGGAATAAATTGGTGAGAATGATCTTAAAAATAAGGTGAATGTACTAAAAGAATTTAATAATTAAGAGTTCTGTATCGATGATGACAGTGTGTTCCTCCATAAATGGAGATAATTAATGATATATTATATATTACACATAGCTAAACATTCTATATCCATCATTGTAGCACCATAGTGTACCACAATCTTTGAGAAAACCATAGTAGGTAAAACATAAATAAATAGATTGTGGAATATATCTCAAGGTTAATTATATATCAATAACATAAAATGGAGCGACATAAGTAAAAATGTATGATCAAACCATTGACTATAAACATCGAAAAAATTGAGAATGTCACTATGGACATTTTAGAGACCCGAAACTTATCGTACATTGACATTACATTACTTTTGCGGAATACTTAGTACATTACAAAAACACACACACAAGGATCATAATAGTTTAGTGTCTTTGGAAACTCGGAACGTAATCTTCTAATCGTGGTGAAAGTTCTTCAATATCTCCCATAAAGATCTTCCTTTTTTTTTTACCTAAAACCTTTCTTTATATCCTGGGGAAAATAAAACATAAAAGGGTGAGTTCAAATGCTCAGTAAGGGTATACAAAAGAAATATCAATCACATCATATACATAAGAACATAGCTTTTGGAAATCTTAACCTGCAAAAGAGCTCATAATATCATAACATGGGATAAATCATAGAAGTGAAATGTAATCCCAATAATCATAACATAAAACATTAAACTTTGTGGCATACACACATAATCATAGAGAATCATTTCTTGTTAGTCAAGACTCAATGCCAAGACTATCTTAGTGTACAAAGTCCCTTTCTGAATCGAGTAACCCTCGTTTCAGTCCTGTTTCACTGAACCGGTATAACCTACCATTTCAGCCATGTCTATCTCATGAGATATAAAATCTTTACCCAATGCATTGAAGGGAGATATAGGTCCCACCCATCTTATAATGAATCCTTTCTTATGTGTGCCACATAATCATAAATCATACATCATCGCATAACCCATGTAATAAAAATGGGATTCTTAAACAACAAGACATCATAAAACAATTCATATAAGATAAATGAATTAATAAAAATGTTTTCATCACAAAATAATCAAATCCATGTAATAATAGGGATAAAAACAGAACCCTTTTATTATCTTAGATGGAAAATAATTTTGATAAAATACTTGAACTTCATTCTTGAGGAAAATATCCTTTCTACTTCAAAAACACTTTTCCTTTCTTAACATGTCATACAATTTTAAACTAAAAGAAGTTGATTAAAAATAAACTTGAATACTTGTAAAGGAAGCTTCTTGGAAATAATGTTTTAGAAATCCATTCATGTCGTATAAGTTAAAAAAAACATTCTTCGTACTTTTGTCGGAAAAGTCAAAAAGTACCTCGTACGGAAAAACGACAAAAGATTCCTTTCATATTCTTTACTAAAAACTCACCTAAGGGTAAAATTGGATTTAAACTATTGCAAGTGGATGGAAACAATATTACATATTGAGGGAACATGGATGTGGATGATAAAATACACCCCAGTAAATACTTACGAATAAACAATATCGGATAAAAATGAGATTGTGATATTTCCCTTACCTTAGGTCCAATTTGCTTCGTATGTGTCCGAACCTCCTGTATAATGATTTAAATAATGTCATTGACTTATTACAGAATCATATTCATTGTTATGATATCATATATGGTTCACTTATGACATTATATTACCCGTTCTTTTGTAAATTCCATGTTAAAGAAGCGTTTTGGGTAAAATCGTTTCATTTATCGTAGGTGTTTTGACTTGTTGTTCTTGACAACATTATTATCATGATTTAATTACTTCCAGAATATAAAATATGATTTATATATCATATATATTCAGTATATATATATATATAATAGATAGATAAATAAAATGAAAAAAACACCGTTCATGGAGACGGTAGTCCGTACGTACGCATGAACGCTGTTTTTCTTTCCTTATTGTCTTGAAATGGAAGTAAGTAGATGACATACATATGTATATATATACATAAATCCAGTAGCTTTATAATGTCATATATTTCATTATTATTTCTTATATATACATTACAATCATTCTTAAATGGTTAACATGGAGAATGAATCTCATCGCGTCGTGGAGACGGTAGTCCGTACGTACGCACGAGCGATGATATCATTTCTATAAATATTGAATTGAATTGGAGTGGATTATACAATATATCATAATCAATATGATGTTGTAATAACTATGTATAGTTATTCTTTACAACATTATACCCATCCATGTAAGGTGGTGGTGGAAAATAGATTACACCACGGCGTGGAGACGGTATTCCGTACGTACGCACACGCGGTGATTTCTTTTTCCGTAGGATGGATAGATGGTGAAATAGGGTTGTTTCATACTTATAATAAAATATCAGTATATGAGTGATACTGATGTTATTACTTCATAATGAAACAACCTATGAAGAAGAAGTGGAAGAAGAAATAAAGATGAAAGAATTGGTAACGGTAATTACCTCTTCTTTGAAGTGCCTCTTTGAGACCTCCTCTTAAGGCACTAGAATTGGTCTTTGAGGAAGACCAGAACCTCTAGGATGTTTCTAGGGAAGTGGAGAAGGGATTTTGGCAGGGGTTGGCCGAGCTTGAGTGCTCAAATTGGTGTGAGGAGGAGGGGGAGCAGGTGTCCTTTTATAAGGGAGGATAGGGGCACCTTAGGAACATCTCAAAATATTATTTTATATTAAAGTCAAAATCGGTTTATAATGGTTCCAAAGGGTCTTATTTAGAAGCTAAAGTGGGGATGGGTCTAAATCCTATCAACCAATAGAATTTAGACAAGTTTAGGATATTATTTTAACCTTATCAATTAGATTTAACTCTAAGTTAAATAATTTAACTTTTACCATGTCTTTTTGTTATCTTTCACTATATGGTTAATACACTTACTATAACATGCCAAACGAACCCCAAATTGTTTATTATTAATATATATATCCTTATCTAAGTCATTTGTCCGAACCTTAGATTTTTAGAAATACAATAACAATTAATAATATAATATTTGATTTAAAAACTATTTTGTGTCAATTTTGACACTATTTGATATATGATTTTTGTGAAAGTCATAACAGAATTAAATGTTCGAACCAAGTTGATTAAATCAACATTAATATATCATAGTAACCTAGAAAATTAGTGGAATTCATAAAAAATCTCAAATTACATTTATTTTGGTGTTTATAACATCAATTATGTCAATATTTCATTAATAAGATAATTACTGCATCATCGTTGTGTCATAAATAAATTAAATTATTTTATGTCTAAAAATTACAAATAAAATACCATCATGTAGGAAATCTTTTTAGCTTTCTAATTAATATTTACAATCGAATTTATCTTATGTATAACCCCATATTAAAAATGATTTACTTATTAAACTTTGATTTTAACTATTTTAACCTTTCTTTAAATAAATTAATAATAAATGTCCTAATCTAATCCAAGTGGGCCTAAATGGTCATATTTTATTCCTAAGTTTGTTTTTGGTCGAATTAAACTTGTCCAATAGAATTAGGACATCTGTTAGGGTAATATTAATATCATATTTACCCTTAGTTACCCTATTTACTATTAACCGTGGTAAAAAAAAGTAAAAAGTTACTATTCACCAAAAAATTATTTTCATCTCATTGAACCACATTTTAGTCCTTGATATTAACCGTGTCTCTCGGATTTTCGAAATTCCATTCACAGAAGCGGCAAAATTAAGTTTTATGAAAAATTCAGTTTTTTTAACTACCACTTAGTAGTTTCACTATTCATCAAAAATTGATGTTTTTCAGAACAATGCCAAAATTTCATCCTAAGCTATATTTCATATTCCGAATTCAAAAATTAAATCTATTTTACCA